>CM068387.1:8696380-9916889 GCA_034770075.1 Aralia elata
AATTAAAATAGAATTCAAAAGCTTACAAACGCTTTGTAGAATAAAACTAACAAAAAATCCCCATTTTCCCATTATTTTTAAATAAACCTATTAATAATAAGTTTCAATTGTCACACATACTTTTAATTAAACTTACTAATAAATAAATTCAATTAAACCCTTACTAAAAAAATTAATAATTTCTATTTGGTCAACAATAACTATTGACCCAAAATAATTTATTTTAATTCAAATAAAACACTCTATTCAAAAAAATCCATTAATCATCTAATCATCTAATTCAAATTGTTAAATTAAATTAGAATCAACACCAAAACTCAAACCACTCAAATAAAAATTACCATTAATTATATTAAAAATAAATTACTCCACAATAATTCCATCAATATTTTATTTAACTCAATAAATAAATCATACTAAAATATTTATTTAATTCAATAAATATTTTAAAATTTAAAATATAAAAATTCTTTGATCGTTACATCCCTTCCCTCCTTATAAGGATTCTGTCCTCAGAATTAACCACACAATTAACTCACGTACCGATACATTTTTTCCTCCTTACAAAAGAATTATGGTCCCCAGAATCGCTATACAAAGGATTAAGCAAATAAATGGAGGATAGTTTTTCATCACTTTATCTTCGAGTTCTGCGCCCACGTTACTTCTTCATGCATTGTGATTCCTCCAAATTTACCTTTACTGAATGGTATCACTTTATTTCTAAGAACTTGTTCCCTTTCTGTCAGCAATCTAAACAGGAACCTTCTTCAATAAGATAAGTCCCTTTTCAAATTGTAATGGGTTTCCCCCCCGTATCTCATATAACAATGTTTAATAGTCTGACTTGTATGGTCTTAGACTACAAAAACATGAGAAAACATTGTGAAAGTTTTCTAACTCTGGAGGTAAAAAGTTTTCATAACTCATAAGCTACATCTCATATCCTCCTTTGTAACACCCATCGAAAGGTCCAATGAATCTCTCGACTCAACTTTCCCTTTTTGCCAAATCGTATTTTTCCCTACCTTCAAAGAAAAACAAAACTTCCCACTGGTCAAATTCTCGCTTCCTGACGATGTTGATCCGACATACTTTCTTTTGTCTATCTTGAGCAGCTAATTAATCTGGCTCTTATTCACCTTGACGATCTCTGCAGTTTGTTATACCAGTTCAGGTTGACCTAAACAATCGACGTTCAACATCAATTTCCATTCATCCCAACATAAAGGAGTTTCTTGCATTTTTTATTCCATATTACAACGCTTCGTACGGACGGCAATGCCAATACTAGCTTGATAATAACTGTAATATTTTTTGGTTTAAAGGCGATACTCAACTAGAGGGGTAAAATGGTCATCCCAATATTCTTCCACTGTTTTGGATGGTTCTTTTCTCTTTGCCCAATCAGTTTGGGGATGGTACGCTCGTGGTGCCTCATTCTTAACTGTGTTCCCAATACGTTCTTGCAAACTCTTCCAGAAATTTAGATGTTTGGAAACGCGAATCTCGATCCGACACAATTGACACAGGAACACCGTGTCTTGAAATACTCTCTTTAACGTATAATTTTGGCCTTAACTGATTCCAAAATTAAACCTATATTTTGAATTCGGCAAGAAATGTGCCGACTTTGTTAGTCCGATCTACAATTAACCCATATGGTGGTCATCAGCCTTTCTGAGTAGTTGGAAGGCCTACCACGAAATACCAATCGTAATATGTTCCCAACTTTCACTATTAATTTCTGGTAATCTCCAACGGTTAGGCAACAAGCCACTCCGCCTTTGGTGCTCTACTTTGACTTTCTAACACGTTAAACATTTTGCAACACACTCAGCAACTTCCCTCTTCATATTTGGCTCCACCAGAAATGTTGACGAAGATCTTGGTACATTTTCGTACTTCCCGGGTGAATTGAATATCTTGAACTATGAGCCTCGCTCAAAATTTCATCTCTGACTTCTTGTATTGATGAAACCCAGATTCTGCTTTCAAATCTCAACAATCCTTCAGCATCGATCTTGAAATTTGCCTCTTCACCTTCGGACACACTTTTCCTTAACTTTTCACTCTTTATCTTGGAGTTGTGCTTCTTTCACTTTGTCCACCAATGTTGGACGGGTCTCTAACTAGAATAATTTCTCGTCTGTTTCCCTTGGATATTTCACCTCTAAACTCTAACTTCGCCATATCTGATATGAGCTTCTCCTGAGCAGTTAACAATGATAGCTTCTCCCGGACCCTTACTTTCTTATAAAGCGTCGGTAACCACATTTAGCTTTTCCCGGATGGTATAAAATTTCGCAATCATAGTCCTTAATAAGCTCCAACCACCTCATTTGACGCATATTCAGGTCCTTCTGTGTGAGAATATACTTCAGGCTTTTATGGTCTGTGTATATCTCACATTTCTCTCCATAGAGATAATGCCTCCAAATCATCAAGGCAAATACTATCGCGGCTAATTCCAAGTCATGAGTTGGATACCCTTTTTCGCAATCATTTAACTGTCGCGATGGCATACGCGATGACCTTGCCGTTCTGCATAAGCACACAACCTAGACCCTTGTGCGATGCGTCGCTTATACATCATAAAATTTCCTGTATCATTCGGCAAAGACAACACAGGTATCGTACTCAATCTCTTCTTTAATTCTTGAAAACCCTCTTCGCACTTCTCCGTCCAAACGAACTTCACCGCTTTCCTTATTCAAATTCGTCAACAGAGTGGCGATTCTAGAGAAATCTTGAATAAATCGTCTCTATAATATCCTGTCAATCCTAGAAAACTCCTCATTTCTGAAGGGTTCTCGGCTGATCCCAATTTATCACAGCTTCTACTTTTGATGGGTTCTACCGAGATTATGTCCTTGTCAATCACGTGACCAAGAAATTGTACACGCTCCAACCAAAATTCACATTTTAAAATTTTCGCATACAACTTCTCTCGTCTTAATGCCTCTAGTGTCACTCTCAAAGTGTTCTATATGCTCTTCTTGGGTTTTAGAATACACCATAATATCATCAATAAACACCACCGCAAATATATCCAAAAATAGTTTGAAACACCCGATTCATTAAGTCCATAAATGTTGCAGGTGCATTAGTTAGACCAAATGACATTACCAGAAACTCATAATGACCATATCGAGTTCTGAATGTCGTCTTCGGTACATCTTCTTTTCTTACCTTCAACTGATGATATCTTAGGCAACGGGTATCGATTCTTAATAGTGACTTTATTCAACTCTCTCTATAATCAATACAAATTCGCATCGATCCGTCTTTCTTCACTACAAAAAAAAGCCCTTTGGCAACAACGTGTTTTCGTTGCTAACGGTTCAATATTTCGTTGCTAAAGGGTCTATTGCAACACTTTTTCAGGCGTTGCAGCTTTCGTTGCGGAATGAGGGTTGCAAATTATTCTGCAACGAAATTATTTTGAACGTTGCAAAAAAGTCAAAACATTTAGCAATGAAACTTGAATTTCGTGCAAAATTATAGATCATTTAGCAACGACAATTTTCGTTAACAATTTATTTAGAAAATGTTGCTAAAAACCAACTTTCGTTGCAAAAGCCTACTTATTGGCAACGAAAAACAGTTTTTCTTTGCCAACGAAAATGAAATTTTGTTGCGTTTTAGTATACTTTGGGCAACGAATGTTGTCGTTGCTGAACAACTTGGGAATTGTTGCCTAAACTTATTTTCGTTGCTAATTGTATACTTTTTAGCAACGATTGTTCGTTACTAAATGTACGTAGTACATCAAGCCATATATTATTTTGCAACGAGATTATGATCAATTAGCAACGATAATATGCATTACAGATTAATTTTAAAGAGCAACGAAAGTTGTCGATTAGCAACGACACTATACGTTGTTGTTTGCTTTTTATTTGGAACGAAAAGTTGAAATTGTTGGAATATGCATGAGATCACTTAGTCCATCACCATAGGGTGAGAATGGTATAAAGATCTGCATGAGATTACTATTATTCATTATATGTGATTTGATTGATGACAAAATAAATAAAGAAGAAGACATTCAATTGAATATAAAGCTTTGTAAAGTCCTTAATGATATATATATATGTGTACAAGGACTTAGAAGATGAAATATGTTAGGTTGATCTAAGCTGAATGAAAATTTATCTGATCAAAACATGTTTTTTAACATTAGGCTTTTGTAAAGTCCTTAAAATATGATGTACCAAGTACTTCGAATAAGAAAAGATCAAATCTGTTAGGTTAATCTTATAAGCTGTAATGGTATATATACAGGACAAGGGCCCAGACTGAATGTTAGAGCATTGCACTGAAGTGAATGATTGTAGAGTAATCAGTCAAACATCGCAGAGCCAAGTATGTCATCACACAGGGTCTGCCAGGAAAACGTAGAGCTCTCTCTCGACAGAATGGAAAACTTCCTCGGCAGGACGTAGAGTTGTCTCGGCCAAACGAAGAAACACTCTCGACAGGACGTAGAGTTATCCCGTCCGAACAAAGAGCACTCTCGGCAGGACGTAGAGTTGCCTCAGCATTACAGTGCTAAAATCCTAGATCGTAGAGCTTACTCGGCAGCACCCACTGGGCATCGTAGAGCTGCGCATGTCAACGCAGAGTGTGCAAATCAAACGTAGAGTGCGGCTTGACAGAACAAAGAACTTACTCAAGGTCGTAGAGAGCACTATGAAGAGAAGACTACTGTGCTAACATAGGTTCGTAGAGTTAGTTCAAATCAGCCACTATATGACTCCCATGATCAGTCAACAATCTATAAACGTAGAGCAGCCGATGCTGAAGCACTCAAAGATAAAGTGGAAATCTTCAAGACTACCAAGCAAGCTTGAGCATGAGCTATCAGACATAACAAGATCTCTGAGCATAACCAAGGCACCAAGCCATAATAGAGATCTAAGGACAAGGTCAAGAAACCACTCTACGATCCATCAAGACTCTAGACCTGCATCAAAGACAAAAGGTCGTAGAATAGGAAAGTTCAGCAAGGTCTAAGAAATCGTAGAGCTGAGTCTAAGACAACAGAAGCTTTCTAATAGTCTCAGCAAAACAACAGAAGAGCATAGAACAATACTCTTTAAAGGAGAATGTTTGAAGATTAAGGTAGAGCAGTCCTCTACATCAGAAGGGCTACAACATCAGAAGATCATAGAGAAGCCCTATTTGGCACTACAACAGGGCTAACACCTAAAGAACATAGAGCAATCCTCTATGATAAGCTTAACTGCAGCAATGGCTCATCGTAGGTCCCAATACTATACGCTGGAATAAAAAGCCAATTAAAAGTCACAGAGCATAAGGGAGCACAAACTGAAGTACAGTAAGAAGCACGTAAAGGTATAATGCAAGTGCAGTTAAACCACTCTACGAACTACAAAGTTGTAAAGAGTCACATTGAAGTTAGCAGCCAACTCTACGACCAGAAGTAACATCTTGCAACAAGCAGCCAACTCTACGATCAAGGAATAAAATGCAGTACCCTATCTGATCGTAGAGTAAGAAAGAAAAATGCCAGCAAGGATAAAGGTTATCTGAGCACTTAGGATTACTATCCCCAGATGAGCAGCTGAGTAATCAAAAGAGTAAGAATAAGGAATCAATCTGAGTGGAGCTCGAACAGCCATGTTTGTAACAGTCAAACAAGCAGCACATGTGACTCCACCATCTTGGTACCAGCTAATGGATGCTGACTCAGCCATCACAAGCAGACTTCGGAAAGACAAAAAGTTCAGTGATACAATAAACAATTCTGCAGAGAGTAAGCCTTCAAACGGAAAGTTGTACAACGGAAAGATTTCAACTGCAAACATCCAACGGAAAAAAGTGAAGACATACAAAAGGGAACTGCATTCGAATTAAAAGGACTTGAGCGTGTGAATAAGAGCAAGAACAGAGATACTACAATCAGCTAGAAGCTTCACTACCTCATAAGAGGTATGCCAAAGGGCTGGCATATGAGCTAAGAGTCGAATGACCAAGTAGCCAAGATCAAGAGTAAAATCCAGAATGGACAACTCTGTGATCAAGCAAGGAACACTATGTGTTGAAAAGACAAAAGTGACTTGGACAAGTCAAAGCAGTGTTCAACCAAAAGTGATCATCTACATCTGTTATGTACCATAAGAAGGAAGGGCTTCAACGACCATCATCAGCAGCATTCAGAAAAAGATCACAGAAAGCTGCCAAGTACCTGAAGATGAAGAAGATCAAAGTTCATCTTGGCAGCACAACCCAACAAGCTATTAACACACCAAAGAGGGCGGGGCATCCTTGTCTTAAGTGACTAAACAAAGTCAAGTCTGTTGGACTTGCTGAGTACCAAAGGGTACAAGAGATTCTAAGTCTGCAGGGCTTAGTCTACAAGTTCCAAGGCTGATGGCCTTGAAGAGGGTCATTGGATCCTTGTCCTAGGGACTAAAAATAACTCAAGTCTGCGGGGCCAAATAGGTCAGAGGATCCGTGTTTGCGGGGCTTGAGGAGGGTCATAGGATCCTTGCCTTGGTGGCTAAAAATAACTTATGTCTGCTGGACTTGAGGAGGGCGTAGAGCCCTTATCTTGATAACTAAAACAACTAGTGGATTCCTACTTGTTGAAGTAGAAGAGTCGAGTAGGAGTTATTCAGTCTCCGAACCACTTAAAATATCCTGTGTTATTTACCTTATGTCATTTACATTATATATAATAACTGTTATATATGTTGTCAATCATATTTGAAGATTTGTTCACTGAACTAAGATTATATTTATATTTGTGAAGGGGCCTGTTAAGTATATTCCGCTGTGCATGAATTGATTTGTTTATAACTATTATACTTTCAAGGAAATGATGAAAAAGTTTTAAAGATCTATTCAACCCCCCCTTCTAGATCATTATTGTGTCCCCAGGAACTAACAATTGGTATCAGAGCAGGTTCCCATGAATTTGATAAAGCTAACGCTTTGAGTAGATCCATGACACAAATCTAGATCAGTTCTAAAATCTCAAATAATGGTTGACAAGTTAAATTGAGTATAAGCTTACACGTTGAAAATTGTATGTGCAGGGGGTCCTAAGCTTTCCTGGCTGAACCATGAAGAAAAATCATCATCAACAAGCATACTGATGTAAATGAGCAGAACTATCATCTCATATGAAGGAAATAGTTCAGATGCAGCAAGAGCGAAGATATTCTCCAATGAAAATCTGCATCTCCACCAAAGATGTTGTGAAGTCCTACGAAGGATGATCCAGGGGTTATCTAAAAGATAATGCGCCTTCACCAAAATGCACTTACAATGACTCCATGAGCTTCTCAACACTTATGACATGTTCCCACTCTACAAGATATGAATACAAAAGTTCATTCAAGCGTACTAGCAAATATGGGATGTCAAAACCAATCAACTGTTGAATTCAAAGATGTGCTCAATATATCAGTCAATGCAGTACAATGAAGGAACAAATGATGAAATCAGCAATGGCCTGAGGGATTTCAACTGACAAGGAAGTGCATCTTTGCCTACAGCACCACTGACTGTCAAGAAATTGACATCAGTGAGGTATCTATCTCCTTCTCTCTAAAATGCAATTGTCATTAACCATTAACATGTATTGCATAGTTGCGTACTTTCAAACATCTGTAGCATATCAAGAAATCATTTTCCACTCCAAAAGGAAAAAGAAAGAAAGTGAGAATATTGGTTTATCTATCACTTTGTTGTCTATCCATATTTGAGGTTGAAAATAAAACTCTTGAGATGAGTATCAGAAGTATTTTGCAAATAGGAGTCTGCTTTCTACCTTGTTGCTGAATGAGTAATAATGTGCTTAAACTGTTTTATTACTGATGTTGTGCGTATTGGTAAAAACTCATAATTATTTGTCTTGCTTCTGAGAGTTTGTTCCTAGATAAGGAAAACCAAGTACACAGGGTTTGTAATCTGTAAAATCACCTCAAGTTTTTTTTTTGTGACTATGTTTTATTAGCTATATGCATCCTTCGCTAAGTTTCTCACATTATCTGATGCACTACTTCATGTTCTGAGTCTTTAACAATTCGTAGAGTGTAGCCATGTCTGCAGTTGTACGTTGAAGGGTTCTAGAGACTGATCAACTCTACGAATCATCTAGGTACAACTCTCAGAACTGACCACTACTCTACTGAGGTTCAAATACTAGGGACATGATACAAGTATGAGCTCATCTAAACAAAAGGTTTGAGAAATCGACAAAAGTTCCACTCATGTTTTCTCTCACACACTGTTATGCAGCATGGTTAAACTATTGTCTCATATAGACTGCATGATGTATATGGTGGAACTAAAGTTTGAACTACTTTAACCTTCAAGAGAACTAACCCAATAGGACCCAAAGACTATTGGGTACCAAGAAAGAAACGAATTTCAAACTGCAGGAATTATGATTACCCTATTATGAAAGAAGCTAGAGACGGATGTTCCTCATCAACAAACTTCTTGCAAAAGACAAAAGCAGCCACCCTCAGAAGTTGGAGCTCCATTCAACATAATACAACTTCCCAAGGAGCATACAGGAACCAGTTCTTCAACAACTCCACGATCGCAGTATCAAGGATCGAAGAATACCCAATGATCCAAGTCTTCATCAAACTCTACGTACCTAGTACAGAGGAGAGGATCCGTAGAGTAAACAATGCTAGAGAAAATGCTCTAACGATCAAGAAAGATGGACATTAATCTGAGTTGGAAGCATCAACTACAGGGAAGAAATCATCTGAATGAGGAGAGCCACAAAGCTACAACTGTTTGAGTATAACGAATGGTGTGTGAAATAGCTGGGTAGAATTCCCCAAACATGATAAGAAGCAGTACATTAATCCATTCCACTTGCGGATCCCAATTATCTCATAACTCAAGAAATATGAGAAACTCCTATCATACTAGGATTGACATCTTCATCTCATACACAGTTTTGCTTTTCCAGAACCAGAGTCTCAAAACTTTGTACCTGATGAACCAAATGAATCATCTCTATAAAATTCCCAAACTCTACGACTGTCAAACCAAGCCAGCTATTCTATTTCCAGTTCGTTAGAGATATTATGATTGACATCATGATCGTAGAGTATGTTGACTCTACGACCACAGCCTACTATACATTACTCCCATACTTTACATCTAATCAAACCCAAGGAGTACAATGATGACATTCAAATCAACTCATCCAAACAGTCCTTCCTTAGACAAGCGCCTCAGATACAAACCAAGCCCTACGTTTCAAACCTAGAGGCTTGCCCTCTCTGAGCTTCCTTAGTTCTGTTGAAAGACTATATGAAAACGCACCACCAACATCTCTCCAAAACTCAAGATGTAAGTGAAACAAAATAAAAAAAAATTGATTCCTTACAAGAGAACTGATCATGGGATTCTCTAGAAGAGAAAGAGGCTGGTCCCAAAAGAAAGGCACGACAAGCTCAACCGAAGACTTTCTGGACTCACTGGGGTAAGTACAAGTAAACATCTGAGCTGCAGAAGTTGTGACTAGTTTTTCCAAAAACGTTGGTCCTAGAGTAAAAGACCAAAGACATCAGGTCACTCTACGAACGGGCAAAGTCAAAACAGTCAAAGAGGATATAACCACATTCACAAGCTAGGATGACTAATGGGCAACAGTTATGGAAGTTACAAAAGTACTGGGCCACGTTCAGGAAATGAATTTCCTACACGTATACGCAACAAAGAGAGGGAACTGATACAAGTCAAAAACTCAAGACACTGACGGTTATCTCTTCCTTCAGTAATCAAAATCTTTTTCTCCTCAGAACTGTGCTGAACTCTCAAAACCCTAACATCATCAAATCTTCAGCAACCCCAAAGTAGCAACCTTCAGAACTCGAAAAACCCTACTGATTCACTCATTTATCTACAGTCAAATATCCTTCACTCATCAAACCCTCATTATGGAAAATTGTCAAGTCGTATCAGTATTTCAACTTGGTTTCGACAAATTTGGAGAATCAGATGAGAAATTCAAGGAGATTCTAGAAAGTGTTAAGCAGGCAGGATTCTCAAAATGCCTAGGATCAAACACCAAAATCTTCTCTGATCTTATCAAGGAGTTCTATCAGAATGTGATAATCGAGAATGAAGTTCTGACCACCAAAGTTCGTGGAATGAAGCTAAAGATAAATACTCCAGAAATTAATCAATGTCTGGGATTTCAAAACCAAGGTATGTCTTCCCTAGAAGAAATCGACTCTGAAGAAGGCAAGAAATTGATGGGCTATGTGAAGAATCCCCATGTGAAAGGAATGAAGAAAAAGGAATTTCCTGAGAAGTTCGAATTCTTAGCTGAGATTGTGGGCAAATGTATTCTATGCAAAGATACTGCCCATGACACTGTAAGTGATCTACAACTAAGGATCATGATTGCCATTGTCATGAAGAAGAAAATAAATTTTGGAGCTATGTTGTCTAAGTGGTTGGTCAAAGAACCCAGAAAAGTAAAGACATCAGATAAACCAGTCCTAAAGATTTACTATGGAAGGTTCTTAAGTATCATACTGAAGAAAAAGTTGAAAGGCAAGATTGGGGATGATGAAGGAGAAACTCTAAATGTTCACAAAGTCATGTCATCCAAATTGTTTGACA
Source organism: Aralia elata (assembly GCA_034770075.1). Lineage (NCBI taxonomy): Eukaryota > Viridiplantae > Streptophyta > Magnoliopsida > Apiales > Araliaceae > Aralia > Aralia elata. Next base: position 8,707,013 of record CM068387.1, read on the forward strand.
ATTGGAAAAAGAACCCTATGGAAAACAAGAAGGTAAGAACATCTGGAAGCAGCATCAAAAGGACTTCAAAGGCTGGCACAGGGAAGAGGAAAGCTAATACACTTAAGGAAGAAAAATCTCAATCTGAAAACTCTTCATCACCAGAGCCCATTCCATCAAAATCACTCAAGAAGAAGATGAAAGTTGAGGCAGCCCCAGAAAGGAGTTCCCCTTCCTCCCAAGATGAATCCAAGGAAGAGAAAGAAGTTGTTGAGGCATCAATGATCAAACTTTCAGAAAGGAGACAGAGTGCAAGACTAAAGCAAATGATAAAACCCCCAAGTCAAAGAAATCAAGAGGAGGTTCCACATGTAATAGTTGATCTTGGAGATAGAGAGGATAGTAATGAAGATGAACCCACAAGGATCAGTGAGCATATGGCATCCAGTGATGAATCTGTTGAAAAGAATCTAAAATCAACAGAAGATGATGAGGATATGGAAGGAAACCTTAAAGCAGACCTTGAAGATCAATCAACTGATAAGTCAAATGAAAAATCAAAAGAAGCAGTTATGGAAAATTCAGAGAGAAGGAGTACCAAGGAAGCTAGCTCTAATAAAGGGAAAGAGGCAATGAATGATGATGGAGTACAACAGGACTCTAATTCTGACAGTAGTGCGTCAGAAAGCCACTTCAAACCAGCAATACAGAGAAGACGAAGAAGGATTGTGCTGGAGGCCACTGACAAAGCAGGAGTTGTATTGTCAACAAGATGGATCGATCATGGCACCAGCCAAATGAAAGTGGTATCAATGACTATAGAGGATCTCCTTAACAATTTTCAAGACATTGAGCTTGATCGCACTACAACTCTATATGATCCTGACAGTGAACAACTGACATGGTTTTACCCATGGATGCCCTGGTTGAAGGCTATTGAATTTGGAGATACAAGCTTCATCAGCTGATGTTACTCACAATTTCTAAATCTGAAGATGGTCTCCCAAAACTTCCCAAGAGTACAATCATTTCCAAAGATGCTGATAAAGGACACTCAACACTTCAAAGTCTACCGACATGCTGAAAGTGTCTACGTTCCATACTATAAGTTGAAAAAAGGTGGTAAAGGAAAATCAGCAAACCAGTTCGTAGAGACAATGATTGAAGAACCCCCCAACTCTACGACTGCAGCCTTCCAAACTCAGCCTAATATCAATCATCCTGACATACCTTCTGATATCCCTTCCTCATCCAACAAAGAACCATTTGATATAGTCACTGCTCTTGAGAACATATACAAGAATGAGAAATCCAAGTTAAATGGAGGAGTAGACAATGAGTTCTACAAGAATTTGCAAGTCTCATTCACTAACACGTCTGCAAAGCTTCATAAACGAGATCAGATATATCTCAAATCCATAGAAGAGCAGAAAACTGAAGCCCTGAAACTTCAGAAGAAGAATGAACACTTCATTCAAACTCTGACAGAAAAGGTAGACAACCTTAGTCAGTCCCTTAATCAGCAAATGGAACTTGGTCAGCAGGAGGTGAAAATAGAAGTTTGGTAACTCCTCATATCTAGTTGAACAGCTCATTACACATGTCTAACACCTCTCCCAAATGATTGATGACAAAAAGGGGGAGAAAAAGAGAAAGCATAAAAAGGACAAAAAGATGAAGCACAAAAAGAAGAGGACGAGAGCTGGTATGAGAGCTGATATGAAAAGAAAGGAGCTGAAGAACAAAGATGAAGCACCATCAACTGAGGGGGAGCCAGGAGAAGAGGAAGAAACATCAAGAAGTAAAGGGAAGCATGTGCCAGAGAAGAACTAAAAAGGAGAAGAAGAAAGCAGCAGTCACAAGGCATCAACAAGAAAGAGCAAGTACATCTCTAACAAACAAGGATTAACTTCCTTATGCTAATAGTTAGGATCTCCTTGTTAGATTAACTATAGCTTGTGAACTGCCAATGGTTAAGTTTATTGGTATGACAAATGACTATCTTGAATGCACATCATTTCATTTCATATCTTTTGATCTAGCAATACAGCGACTTACTGTATCTTAAGTCACATTTGCACTCTTATATCTGCATGGTATTGCTTAAATTGAATGTTATGCCATAAGTGTTTTTGTCATCATCAAATAGGGGGAGATTGTTGGAATATGCATGAGATCACTTAGTCTATCACCATAGGGGGGAGAATGGTATAAAGATCTGCATGAGATTACTATTATTCATTATATGTGATTTGATTGATGACAAAATAAATAAAGAAGAACATTCATATTGAATAAAGCTTTGTAAAGTCCTTAATGATATATATATGTGTACAAGGACTCAGAAGATCAAATATGTTAGGTTGATCTAAGTTGACTGAATATTTATCTGATCAAAACATGTTTTTAACATTAGGCTTTGTAAAGTCCTTAAAATATGATGTACAAGGACTTCGAATAAGAAAGATCAAATTTGTTAGGTTAATCTTATAAGTTGTAATGGTATATATACAGAACAAGGGTCAGACTGAATGTAGAGCATTGCACTAAGTGAATGATTGTAGAGTAATCAGTCAAACATCGCAGAGCCAAGTATGTCATCACAGGGTCTGCTAGGAAAACGTAGAGCTCTCTCTCGACAGAATGGAAAACTTCCTCGGCAGGACGTAGAGTTGTCTCGGCCAAACGAAGAAACACTCTCGGCAGGACATAGAGTTATCCCGTCCGAACAAAGAGCACTCTCGGCAGGACGTAGAATTGCCTCAGCATTACAGTGCTAAAATTCTAGATCGTAGAGCTTACTCGGCAGCACCCACTGGGCATCGTAGAGCTGCGCATGTCAACGCAGAGTATGCAAATCAAACATAGAGTGCGGCTTGACAGAACAAAGAACTTACTCAAGGTCGTAGAGAGCACTACGAAGAGAAGACTACTGTGCTAACATAGGTTCGTAGAGTTAGTTCAAATCAGCCACTATACGACTCCCATGATCAGTCAACAATCTATAACGTAGAGCAGCCGATGCTGAAGCACTCAAAGATAAAGTGGAAATCTTCAAGACTACCAAACAAGCTTGAGCATGAGCTATCAGACATAACAAGATCTCTGAGCACAACCAAGGCACCAAGCCATAACAGAGATCTAAGGACAAGGTCAAGAAACCACTCTACGATCCATCAAGACTCTAGACCTTCATCAAAGACAAAAGGTCGTAGAGTAGGAAAGTTCAGCAAGGTCTAAGAAATCGTAGAGCTGAGTCAAAGACAACAGAAGCTTTCTAGCAGTCTCAGCAAAACAACAGAAGAGCATAGAACAGTACTCTTTAAAGGAGAATGTTTGAAGATTAAGGTAGAGCAGTCCTCTACATCAGAAGGGCTACAACATCAGAAGATCATAGAGAAGCCCTCTTTGGCACTACAGCAAGGCTAACACCTAAAGAACATAGAGCAATCCTCTATGATAAGCTTAACTGCAGCAATGGCTCATCGTAGGTCCCAATACTATGCGCTGAGAACATAGTATTGAGCAAACATAGTATTCCATTCATCATGATATATTCTTTATTGTTGTATCTTAAACTTGTTGAGCAAACTAGTTGCTCATCCTTGCTATATCATGACTTTCATTGCAGCTAAACCCGAGACATCTGGAAAGGGCAAGGGTAAAGAAAAGATGAAGTGATAGGCTTCACATAGCTGGCTTTATTTTATGTTTAATCTAATTTGCTGTTATTGTAATTTGAACCATGATTTTTTTTATTTAGGGTATGTTCCGCGGTATGTATTAAGGTTATTGTATCTTGGGATTAGTAACACCTTTCGAATGAACAACATATGTTTATTATATTCCGCATTTAGTTATCGTATGTTGTTAGAGGTGAATGTTTGTATTGGAACGTGATGGCCGAATCCGGGTAGTTGGAGACCCGAATTTGTGGGCGTCACAGGTTGGTATGAAAGTTGTAGGTTATAAACTTTAGGATCACGAAACCTAGGTTATGACCTTAGTATTAAACTCGTATTGAGTACGCTAGGATGTGAATCGAGGAGATTCGAGTGGTGGTCATGTCTGGAGGTGGATTGTGGAAATCTGCCGAGCCGAGTTGTACATGATAAAATATCATTTCATTTTATCAATGAACATATTTTATTGTGATACTAACATCTAGTTAATTGTTGTCTCTGTCTGTGGCTGTAGGATGCCTGACATAGGAATGCCCAGTCCTGCTAGAGAGATGGAGTTCACGGACATACCGGTGGATCCGATGGGTTTAGTCGAGGTGCAGCCAAGTGAGCCAGAAATGGACATTAGGGATGAGGATGAGACTGAATATGGTTCTGAGGAGGAGCCGGTCACTGGGAGAGTGCTGAGACAGTTAAGTGATGACGGGGAAGATCCAGAGACAGAGGAGTATGAGCCACCTGCGTATGCAGACGACATGGGCACTACTGCTGATGATATCATTGAAGGGCTGTCAAGTAGAAATGAGGAACTCGAGAATCGGGTAGCCCATTTGGAGGAGCAGAACCAGACCCATCAGGTTAGGGAAGACCAGCATAAGGAATTAACGTATCAGTGGAAAAATGAGTTGGGAGTGCTGAAGGTACAACTACAGGGGTATGAGGCCTCAGCACAGCAGGTCGGACCACTACTACATCAATTGGTGGCCAGGAATGCCGAGCTGAGAGAGAAGTTGGAACGGAAGGAAGCAGAGTTAGTCGAGCTGAGGGTCAAGCATGAGGCTACGAAGTTTGAGTTCAATCTAGAGATTGCTGAAAAGATTCGGGTTAGAGACGCCTGGGTCAGAGCAGCGAGGAGAGTTGATCAGCTGGAGGACAAGCTGGAGGCAGGAGCTGTAAGTATAGAGACCTTGGGGTTAGCTCTGGACGCAGCCTATAGGAGGCCTCATATTAAGGTAGGAGAATCTAGTCGCTCGGTTCGTCGCTGAGTCATGGGTGGAGTGTTTTCCTCAAATCATCAGGAGCAGGTTCGTCGCGACATGTAGTGACGTGTTAGGTTGGGTGTCTTGTCATGGTTATAGGTGCAACAGGTCCCACTTTTTGTTATAATAGGGACATATTCGTGTTGTAAACCCCTATATTTTGTAGCATGCTTGGGGTAGCGGTTAAACCCCAACTTTTGTTTGATAGAGGGGTGGAAGGTTATTATTTCCCCACTTTTTGTATTAGGGGATGGTTAATGTTTGATAGGACATGCCATGGCGCATTTATAGAAGTATGCCACAAGTTGAGTCCGGTTGTATTAAAACAGTGGGATATGAATATAAATGCAGTTGTTTTATGTAAAGCAAATGTGTTTGATAGATGTTCTACTCTTAATTGTTAATTTCAATGTCATATTGCGTTTAAAAAAAATAAAACTATAAGTAAAGGTCACGGGTTTCCTTTATCAGATCATGCCGCCGAGAGGACGACCGCGTAACCAACGGGTTGAAGAGTTGGAAAGCGAGGTTGGGGATCAACCCAATCCAATGAGAGTGTTCGCAGAGATGCTGGCGGAAGCTATGCAAGCGAGACCGCCACCAGTAGGGACCCAACCAGCACCCCAGCCAGCGCATCATTTGGCCAACTTTAAGGATTTCAAACTGGTTGGACCACCCGAGTTCAAGGGAACTCTCAACCCAATCGAAGCACAGACTTGGATCGAAGAAATGGAGAAGGTCTTCGAGGTCGCGCGAGTGGCCGAGGAACAGAAAACCGGATTTGCCACTTTCATGCTGAAGGGCGAGGCTAACTATTGGTGGAAGGCCAATAAGGGACGAGCAGGCGAGGGAGTCATATCATGGGACAGATTTAAAGAGCTATTCTTCGAAAATTATTTTCCGGAGAATACACAGCAGGACATGGAAGTTAAGTTTCTGGAACTGAAACAGGGGAGTATGACCGTCGCAGAGTACGCGACAAAATTCAATGAATTGGCCCGATTTGCTCCACATCAGGTGGACACAGAGGCCAGGAAGGCAAGAAGATTTGAATTGGGATTGAAGCCATGGGTGCAGAAGTCAGTCGCGATATTGAAGATTAAGAACTTCTCAGAACTGCTGGAGAGGGCTATCATTGCGGAAGGAGGCAATGAAGCGGTGGCACGATTCAACCAAGACAGAAAGAAAAGTCAGGAAGTAACCAAGGCGGGGAGCAGCGGGGGCAGCAACCCCAATAAGCGCAAATGGAATGAAAACCAATCGTCCGGGGGCAATAAATCCGGAGGAGAGGCTAAGAAAAGTGGGAAGTGCAGCAACTGCGGGAAGAATCACTCGGGGGAGTGCATGAAGGGGAGGAGCGTTTGTTACCGTTGTGGACAACCGGGGCACATGGCTCCTCAGTGTCCGAACAAACAAAAAGGAGGATATTTCTCTTGTGGAGCACCCGACCACCAGATCAAGGATTGTCCGAAGAGGAAGGGCGACGTCGGGAGTGGCAACAGAAGCAACAACAACAACAGCAGCAATAACAACCGGCTGAGCTACGGGGGACCAGCCAGTCAAGACAACAGGCCAACGGCACGCACATTCAACATGACCGTCCGGGATGCGGTGGAATCCAAGGATGTGGTGTCAGGTATCATCTCAATCAATGATGTAAATGCATATGTGTTATTCGATTCGGGGGCTACCTACTCTTTTGTTTCCGAAGAATTTGCTAGTTAGTTAAATTTACCGTGTGAGAAGTTAGAACACCCTATGAACGTAGAAGTAGCAAACAAAGAAAGTATCCCTGTATAATGAATTCAAAGGAACAGTAGTGCCGAAATCCTATGAATTAATCTCAACGTGGATCTGATACCGTTTCGTTTGGGGGAATTTGATGTAATCCTTGGAATGGATTGGCTATCGATTCACGGAGCAGTTATTGATTGTAAGGAGAAGTGTGTACACCTGAAGACTCCTAGCAAGTCGAAGGTGGTATTCTATGGTAGTAAATCACCGAGACAATCTTGTTGTCTGACGATGATGCAAACAAAGAGGTTACTTAAGAAATGTTGCGTATGTTATTTGGCTCACGTGGTTGATACTCGACAGATCGAGGGTGAACTGAGTCAAATACCAATCGTGAGAGATTTTGCCGATGTCTTCCCAGATGAGATTCCGGGGCTGCCGCCGGACAGAGAAAACGAGTTCGTAATCGACTTGGTACAGGGAACCGCACCAATATCGAAGTCGCCGTATCGAATGACACCTGTAGAAATGAAAGAGTGGATGATTCAACTGCAGGAACTGTTAGACAAGGGATATATTAGACCAAGCGTGTCACCATGGGGAGCACCAGTTCTGTTTGTAAAGAAGAAGGATGGTTCTATGAGGCTTTGTATCGACTATCGGGAGTTGAACAAAGTTACGATTAAGAATCGGTATCCGCTTCTTAGGATTGACGATCTATTTGATCAACTTAAGGGAGCGAAATACTTTTCAAAAATCAATTTAAGAACGGGCTATCATCAGCTGAAGGTGAGGCAGGAAGATATCCCGAAGACGGCATTCAGAACTCGTTATGGGCACTTCGAGTTTTTGGTAATGTCATTTGGATTAACGAATGCACCAGCGGCATTCATGGATATGATGAACAGAGTGTTCAATCAGTACTTGGACAAGTTCGTAGTCGTATTCATCGATGACATCTTGGTGTATTCAGAGACAGAGGAGAAGCATGCTGAACATTTAAAGATTGTATTGGAAGCTCTCAGAAGAGAGAAGTTGTATGCGAAGTTTTCTAAGTGTGAGTTTTGGTTGTAGAGGGTGCAATTTCTAGGTCACGTCATTGACAAAAATGGTATTTCGGTGGACCCAACAAAAGTAGAAGCGGTTATCAATTGGGAACAGCCGAAGACGCCAACAAAGATTAGGAGTTTCTTGAGATTGGCAGGATACTATTGGAGATTCATCCAGGATTTTTCAAAAATAGCATCACCGTTGACCAATCTCACTAGAAAAACAGTTAAGTTCGTTTGGACGGAGAAATGCGAGGGAAGTTTTATGGAGCTGAAGAAGAGACTTAGTCAAGCACCAATGTTGGCTTTACCAGACAACACTGGAGGTTTCGTAGTGTATAGTGATGCGTCACACAAAGGTCTTGGCTGTGTGCTGATGCAGCACGGCAAGGTCATTGGATACGCGTCACGTCAGCTGAAGGACTATGAGAAGGGTTACCCGACTCATGACCTGGAGTTTGCCTTGAAGATTTGGAGGCACTACCTATACGGAGAGAAGTGCGAGATATACACAGACCACAAAAGTCTAAAATATATCTTCACTTAGAAGGAGCTGAACATGAGGCAGCGCCGATGGTTAGAATTGATCAAGGATTACGACTGTGAGATTCTGTACCATCCGGGCAAAGCAAACGTAGTGGCTGATGCCTTAAGCAGGAAAGGCAAAGCAAAATTGATGCAGCTGGCAATTCAGGAAGAATTGGTAAAGGACTTTGAACGTCTGGAATTGGAGGTTAAGTATCCGATAGAGACGGACGAAATATTGTTTACCGTGACAGCAGGTCCGACTCTACTAGATAAGATAAATGAGGCTCAAGAATTTGATGAAGAATGCAATGTCATTAAGAAGCAACTATCGGAGGGAAAAACGCTGAAGTACAAGATTGATAGCACAGGATTGCTGAGGTTCGAGGGAAGGATCTGGGTACCATATGTACCGGACTTAAGGGAAGAAATATTGCAGGAGGCCCATAATACGAGATTTTCGGTACATCCGGGTAGCACCAAAATGTATCAAGATCTTCGTCAGCATTATTGGTGGCCGCATTTGAAGGGAGAAGTTGCAGAATACGTCAGCCGGTATTTAACTTGTCAAAAGGTCAAGGCAGAGCACCAGCGGCCGAGCGGATTGTTGCAACCTTTGGAGATCCCAGAGTGGAAGTGGGAGCACATCACAATAGATTTTGTGGTAGGACTTCCAACGACACAGAAGGGTCTAGACTCCATCTGGGTGATCGTAGATCGTTTGACCAAGTCTGCCCATTTTCTACCGATCAAGATCAGGTACAAATTAGAGCAGTTAGCGAAACTTTACGTAAGAGAGATAGTATTGCGGCATGGAGTGCCGGTATCTATTGTATCCGACAGAGATCCGCGCTTCTCGTCAAATTTTTGGAGAAGTCTACAGGAAAGAATGGGAATGCAGTTGAGGTTGAGTACAACATATCATCCTTAGACTGATGGCCAGAGCGAGCGAACGATTCAGACCTTAGAGGATATGCTCCGAGCAGTCGTGATGGACTTAGGGGGCGGCTGGGACGACCACTTGCCACTGGTAGAGTTCGCTTACAACAACAGTTATCACGCTAGCATTGGTATGCCACCGTACGAAGCGTTGTATGGAAGGAAGTGTCGAACGCCGTTATGTTGGGATGAGGTTGGTGAGCGGAGATTGTTGAGGCCAGAATTGGTATAGCAAATCGTGGAAATCATTAAAGTAATAAGACAGCGTTTAGTGGCAGCTAAGGATCGTCAGAAGAAGTATGCCGACTTACATCGTCAGAAGCGAGACTTTGAAGTTGGTAGCTTTGTGTTTTTGAAGGTATCTCCTTGGAAAGGGAAGATCCGTTTTGGGAAGAAAGGCAAATTGAGCCTTAGGTTCATAGGACCTTTTGAAATATTAAGGAAAATAGGCGAAGTGGCATACGAGGGTAGCGTTACCTCCTGAACTTAAGCACATTCACAACGTGTTCCATGTATCAGTGTTACGTCCATGTAAGCCAGACTACAAGCACGTTATTTCCTATGAGCCAATTCAAGTCGAGAAGGACTTATCGTACAAGGAGATTCCTGTCCAAATACTGGATAGGAAGGAGCAGAAGCTGAGGAATAAAATCATTCAGTCTGTTAAAGTTCTCTGGAGGAATCACGCGGTGGAGAAAGCTACGTGGGAACTCGAAGAGAAGATGAAGGCGAACTATCCGCAAGTATTTGAGTAACCTTAGGGTGAAATTTCGAGGACGGAATTTTTATAAGGGGGAGAGGATGTAATGTCCAAGAATTTTAAACCTTGTTATCAATTTATTTTGACATATGAAAATTATTTTATTTGATTTTACGGACTTAATTGGATCCATGAAGGTAATATTATTTAATTATATAACTATATGATCTAATATTTTCTTTAGAGGGATTCACTAATAGTTCGAATAAATTAGTGATTTAACCCTAAGAGTTGGTTGGCAAGAAAATTTGGAAAAATCTAATTAAATAATTTTATTTTATCATGACGTTGCATTAAATTTATCGAATTAAATAATTTGAATGAGGATTTATTGTTAAAATAAATATTTTTAAGCAATTAATTAATTAAGTGGGTTATTTGATTTAAATACTAGAAGTATAGTGTTATTAATTCTAATAAATGAGTTGGCCCATTCCCCTCTTAGTCGACTGGCCCAACAATAATTAGGCTGGACCCATTTCCCTTTTTATTTCCGGTTGGACCCAAATTCCTTTCCATTTTTCCTGTTGGACCAAACCGAGGACAAATCCTTGGGTATTAAACCAATTGGGCTGGACCCATTATCGGGTTGGATACATTCCAAATGAGATTGGGGGCAATCCATAACCGTAAGCCAAATCGGGTGCAGAGTAAGGGTTTGGGATTAATTGAGCCTAATGACCAGTCATGCCGAACTCTCAATCAAGTGGGATGGGTGATGTGCGGCAAGGCTTTGCCAAGTGCCGGCGTCGGCGTATAGGGAGAAGGCCGACTGCTTGGACTGAGGAACGAACCTAGCAACCAGTGTGCTATCCAAGGTTCGAGGCGGGGCGAAGCGATTAAGGCCATGGGAGACCGGGCACTACCGTTCAGACCAAAGGATTCAAGCGCGCGGTGAATGACTGATGGGAACGCACGGCTCGAGGGTTGCCGATCGAGCTTAGTTGGGCTCGGATAAGACTCGACACGGACAGCCGAACCCCCCACTCCCTCCTACCATTGGTCCTTGATTCGATCGATTAGGGTAGTACCCAGCAAATTGGGTAAGTATTTTGCTATAAATTGAAGCCCTGAACCCTAGCAAGGCTGTCGATTTTTTTTGTGATTCCAAATTGAGAGAGAGTGGCGATTCCGGTTCGGGGGAAAGAAGTGCTAGCTGAGAAGTGGATGTCCGACCTCGTCACCTACTTCGGGAGAAGGAGGAGGACAGCAACCAGGACCTTAAGGTATAACAATGGTTCAATGTTATACCAAGTTACTGTGACAATTTTCGTTTGGTTTGTTTTTACTTTTCCTTTCTTTCCTTTGTGCTAGATTGTGTTGGGTTGTATTTGGGAATTCTGGTATTGAAGAACCTTAAGGTTCTGGCAGATTGATTGTGTACTGTGATTAGGCCAGTGTTGTGTTTGTTGTAATGCCCGAACGAAACTGTTTTCACTTTGGTATCGATCGTTCTGTCAGCAACATGGTTGATAAAGTCAAACATTATTTTTTTTCTTGTTATGTGATAATGTTTGGGCTGGCCACAAACTTTGAAATAAGATTGCAGGGATTAACCTATATATGGATTGGAGTAATTTAGTTAATTTGTTTCTATGGCTGCTGCTGTTCTCATATCTTGTCTAGTTTTAATGCTAAGGCTTACATATTAACTTCGAAATTGTGGAAGAATAATTAGGAGTACTACCTTAGACAACTGATCTTATAATGAATGGATGAGTGTTGAGTATCGATAAGTATTGTGTATGTTGATCGGTTCCCATACCACGATTCGTAATATAGAAAGATTGAAGTGGGGATATATTGAATGGATGGCATGCCTATAAGGGAATAAAAATAGGATTATTACCCTTAATAATATTATGCAATAATTGAATTAATTTCTAAATGGGTTGTCTAATTCATTAGCTTATTTAAACAAAAATAACTAACAAATGAAGTCTATTTAATTAAATGTTTATTTTGTTTACTATGATCAAACAATAAACTAAGGATGATAATTATTTAACTATTATGTAATTAATAATAACTAGATGTAATACTATTGGATGAATTATTAGTTGAATTAATAATGCACTAATAAAATAATTATTTATTATTTAACATTAAATAATAAATAAAGATAATAAATATTTAATTATTATTAACTAATAATTAAGTATGAATAAAGTTAATAAATAATTATTTATTATTTAACATTAAATAATAAATAAAGAAAATAAATATTTAATTATTAGTTAATAATAATTAAGTATAAGTGAAGCAAATAAATTAATTATTTATTATTTAACAATAAATAATAAATAAAGTTAATAATTTCTTAATTATTATCAAAGTATTATCAAATAATAATAAAGTATTAGTAAAATTAATAAATTATTTATTTATTATTTGATATTAATAAGTAAAGATAATGGTTACTTAATTGATATTAGATAATAATTGAGTATGAGTAGAGTAGTACATTAATTATTTAATTAATCTTAAATAAGGAATAAGGGTAATAATTTGAGTATTCAAACCATGAGTAATCATGATTAGCTATTGTTTATTATTAATTAATAACTAAAGGTCATTAATTAATTTATGTTTAGCTAATGTTAAATAATAATTAAATGTTAATAGAGTTAATAAAGTAATGTAAATGAATTAAAGCAGTTATAAGTAATTGTTAGAAAGTGTTTATCACCTAAGAGAAAATATTGTTAGTAAATAATTTCTCCGTCTACAGATCAATTAAGTATCTTATGGGATTGAGGATGGTCTATTGACTTATATGCTATGTGAATTATTTATCTGCTAAATAAATAGCATAAGAGGGTGTACCGATATATAACTCTGCAATATTAATTGATAGATCGACTTTATCAATGTTAGGTCCTTCAAGGCCAAATAATTAAAGCTAAAATTAGTGGTAGCTGAGCAGACAGACAGACAAGTTTTCTTAACCCTACTCAATTTACATTCGAGCAGGATGTGATGTATTATGCAAGTTCCCTTCTCTTGAAGCTATATGTAATGTCCAGGAATTCTCAAACATTGTATTAAATTTATTTTGATAAATAAAATTCGTTTTATATAATTTTATGAATTTGATTTGGATCCATGAAGGAATTTTTATCTAATTAAATAATTATATGGTCCAATAATTTTCTTGCATTAGAAAGGGCTCATTAATAGTTGATTTAAATTAGTAGGCTCACCCTAAAAAAAAAAATTTAATCTGGAAGAAAATTCAACGAATAATTTTATCGCTATCTAGTGTAATAATCCGAATGAGAAATCATTGGTAAGACAACTATTTTAAATAATTAATTGAATCAATTATTCACTTGAAATATTAGGATATAATTTGGTTAATTTAAGGTGGGTCACTAATCTTTTATTGACCCATTTCTTTATTTCTAAGTTGAACCTAAAGTCCTTTTTATTCCTATCGGGCTAGGTTCATCTTCCTTTTAATTCTTTTTCGAATTGGGCTGCACCCATTTTATTTTATTTTGAGCCCAATCCCTAAGACCAGTTGGGTTGAATAAATCGGGTCGGTCCATTCTTCATTCTTTCCAGTCGGGTTGGGACTAGCAACCGGGTGGGATCCATTTCCTTTGGGTTAGGATAACCGGCAAACTCAATTGGAGGAGGGGGTTCATATCGACGAAGAAAGAAACCAATTTGGGGATAACCGAGAGGAACCAAAATCCTCAAACCCTCAGATCGACAGCCAAGCAACGACGGGAAATCTAAGCCTAGCCCTCAATCAGTCAAACCCTCAAATCTCCAATCGATCAGAGACAAGAAACGAAAGGACCGGCGGCGTGGGTTGGAAAACGGGCGGTGACCAGCAGGCAAACGAGCGACGACAGGAACGGCCATCGAAGGAACCAAGGGTCCCTCAAATCCGGCGATTGGACCAGTGAGGGGTGCGATGCTCGAGAGATTGCCGGCGAGTTCAGTCGGCTGATGGGGGTCAATTGACAGCTCGTCCCCTCTCCCTACCGTCGGTTAATAACTGGGTCAGGTAGGGTATTGCCCAATATTTGGGTAAAAATTTGTCTATAAATTGAACCCCAAGCTGCCGATTTTCTTTTGTTTGTGAGTTCCCAATTAGAAACTAGGGTTTTAAATTAGTGAGGAGATACAGAGAGAAGAGGGATACAAGGGAAGGCCATTGTGAATGTCCGGCTGGGTTGAGTATTGTGGACGACGACGAAGGACGGCAATTCGAACCACACACAGGTATACCAACAAGCGTCTGTGATAGTTTCTTAGGGGTTTTGTATAAGTTCCTTTTCCTGTACAAAATTTTTCTCTGTACCTGGATTGGTATTGCCAAATGTGTTGTGTGATTACACTGTGTTGGGCCAATTGATTCAGAATCTGGTATTTAATTGTGTGAACACATTGGGTATTTTATTCTGGGTTTTGTATGGAAATATTCCTCTGAATTGGGAAATCTGTATTGTATTGGGATATTTGTTTCCACAATACTGGATTGTGTTGGTTTAATTTGGTTAAAAGTTCTGGTTTTTTTAAATTACAATTGTTTGTTGATTTGTTTTAATCTGGGAAATCATTACTGTGTTGTTCTGGTTGGGCTGCATTGAGTTATTCTTTGAGTTGGCATTTTGGTGAACCCCAGGGTTCGGACAGTAGGATCGTATGCAGGTTTTAGGCTAGCATCGACCTTAGTTGCCCAACAAGTGATTGTTAAAATGTTTGAACGAAAAACCATTCTTCACTTTGGAAATTATGTCGGCAGTTTGGTTATGTAATTCATTGGGTTATTTAAAACAACAATAAATTATGGTTAATAATTATTTATTATTTAACATTAAATAATAAAGAAAATAATTATTTAATTAATTTTAATTTATATTAATAAATGATTAAGTATAAGTAAAGATAATAAGTATTTAATTATTATTTAATAATAATTAAATAATAATTAGTATGAATAAAATTAGTAAAATGATTATTTACTATTAATAAAGATAATAAGTATTTAATTATTATTTAATAATAATTAAATAATAATTAAGTATGAATGATTTAACAAGATGAGTACTTATTAATTATCATTAAAGGATAAATAAAGATAATAAATATTTAATTATTGTTGATCGATATTAAATAATAATTAAATATGAATAAATGAGTAAAGTAATTATTTATTATTTATCGATAAATAATAAATAAGGATAATAAATAAGGGTAATAAAATAATTATTTATTATTTAATGATAATAAAGGAAGATAATAAATATCTAATTATTAACTAATAATAATTAGGTATGAATAAAACTAATAAGATTAATAACTACTTAATCATTAATGAAATAATGATTAAGTATGAGTGAGATTAATAAGTTAATCATCTGTGGCCCTTAATAAATAAAGATAATAAGCACTCAATAATTATTCAATAAATATTTAATAATAATTAAGTGTGTGTAGAATTAATTCATTGAGTATTTAATTATTGTTGAATAAAGAACCAAGTGTAATAATTACTCAATTACCCTTAAGGTGAATAGTAATTAAGTAAATAAAAGATTAAGTAAGAGATCAACTACTATTTAGTTGTTACCAAATCATGTTAAATTCATTAATTATTTTATAACTAATAAATAAGAAATTTTAACCCACATTTAGAGGGGTACTCAAATGATAGGTAACCATGATTAACTATCGTCTATTTTAAATAATAGCTAGAGGCCATTAAATTAAATTCTGTTTAGCCGATGGCTAGGTGGTAATTAAATGTATTCGGTGCATTGTTTATCTGCTAAATAAATAGCATAAGTGAGTGTAGTTACGCAATGCTAATGGATAAACCAACTTTACCAACTGATAGGTTATCCAAGATCAGTTAATTAAAGCTAAATCTTATCTGTAGCTGAGCAATCAAGCAAGTTCCTAACCCTAAACTTCTTACATTATTGCAAGTTCTTCTTACTCAATCTTTACATTGAGCAAGTTTTTAAACCTTATGCATTATTTTTAATTCGTGCAAAAAAGTATATATTGTAGCAAGCCATTCTTTAAGCTTGAATCTTATCTCCAAGCATGCTTTAAGTGGTCTAATTTACTTTTAAAATTATTCCACATCTGTATAATTATTGACAATCGCACCCGTGCATTTGAATTCGTATAATTAAGTTCAGAAATTTATGAACCATTCATGGTTAAGTCTGAACCCTTGTTCGGTCAGACAAATATGTGAGAATTTATAAAAGCTATCTGGACCAATCAATGGTAAGGATTCTTAGACTGTATGAACACCCCTTTATTTGTAGGGGAGTACCCCAAGTACCGTATATAAGGTACAAATAGCAGAATTAAATGTTATGCATATACATAAGGTACGCGAGGCTGATCCCCTCAAGTACATTATTCTGTAGCCAGTAACCAGAGGGTCAACTAGCTATTGACTCCTTTGGAAGTTATGGTTCAAAGTCTATTTGACTATCAATTGTTCTAAAACCATTTATTGTTCTTACTTCTGATAATTCTATTGTTGAAATCCCTTTTATATCCCTTCATCATGATATATCCTTATTGTTGTACTTTAAACTTGCTGGGCAAACTCGTTGCTCATTCTTGCTATATCATGACTTCATTGCAGCTAAACCCGAGACGTCAGGGAATAACAAAGGGAAAGAAAAGATGAAGTGATAGACTTCATGTAGCAGAATTTAAATTCATGTGTAGTTAATTACTGTTAATGTAATTTAAACCCTGATAGCTATTTAGGGTATGAATTTGTGTACGTGTTTAAGGTTATTTGTATTCTGGGACTAGTAACGCCTTGTAATGAACAACGTATGTTTATTATATTCCGCACTTTTAGATATCATATGTTGTTAGAGGTGAATGTTTGTATTGGATCGTGATGACCAGATCTGGGTATTTGGAGACCCGAATTTGGGGGCGTCACAGGTTGGTATCAAAGCAGTAGGTTATAAACTTTAGGATCGCGAAACCTAGGTTATAACCTTCGTAGTAAACTCGTATTGAGTGTTAGGAGATAAATCGAGGAGATTTATTATATGTGGTTTTGATGAATTGGGGAATTCATCGAGTCGAGTAGTACCCAATGAAATATACTTTCATTTCTTCAATGAATATATTTTATTGCTGTACTAATGTGAGTTTTTGTGTGTTTGTAGGATGACTGCCGTGGGGGAGACTAGTGGAGCCCGAGAGGAGGAGGAGGTATTTATAGATATACCAGTAGTGGCGGAGTAGTTAGTGGGGTATGCTCCTATTGCCCCAGGGGTACCACTAGAGGAGTCCGAGCCCGAGGAGGACTACCAGAGGGAGATACCAGAGCCTGTTATAGGTGGGGTGATGAGATCCGGTAGTCAGGACCCGGATGACAGTGAGGAGGACCCCAAGACCAAGGGAGAGGAGCCACCTACTTACGTTGATGGCATGGGGTCCACTGCCGATGATATCATCGAGGGATTGACCTGCAGGAATGAGGAGCTGGAGGCTCGAATAGATCATTTGGAGGAGCAGAATCAGACCCACCAGTTCATGGAGGACCAGTATAGGGATCTGGCTTATCAGCTCGAGCATGACCTGGGGGTAGCGAAGACACAGCTGCAGGGATACGAGTCCTCAGCGCAGCAGATCGGACCACTACTACATCAGCTGGTGGCCCGAAACGCTGAGCTGAGAGAGAGACTAGAGCAGCGGGATCTGCAGATTTCCCATCTGAAGGCCAAACAGGAGGCTATGAGGTTTGAGAGTGGGCTGGAGACTGCCGAGAGGAGGCGAGTTGGAGACGCCTGGGTCAGAGCTGCAAGAAGGGTTGATCAGCTGGAGGACCAGTTAGAGGCCAGGGCAGTGAGGATAGAGACCCTGGGACATGCTTTAGATACAGCCTACCGGAGGCCTCGGACGGAGGTAGGGGAATCTAGCCGCTCTGTTCGGCGAAGGATCATGGATGGGGCATTCTCTTCTGGTCAGCAGGCTCGGATCCGTCACGACGTGTAGTGACGTGATAGGATGGTTGTTTTGTCATTAGTACAGTTAGTCCCACTTTTTGTTATATTAGGGACGTATTCATGTTTGTCTCATGAAACTTTAGAATTGTTTTTATGCTTGGGGTAGCAGTTAAACCCCAACTTTTGTGGTCTTGAGGGATGAAAGGTTAGGATTCCCCACTTTTGTCTCAGGGAAATGATTGATAGGGCACATAATGGCGCATTTATAGAAGTATGCCACAGGTTTAGTCATTGTAACAAAACAGTGGTATATAAATATAAATGCAGATGTTTCACTTAAATCAAATGTGTTTGATAGATATTTTGCCCTTGATTGCTAATTTTAATAACATATGGTGTAAAATTTAAAACTATAGGTAAAAGTCAGCCAGAATTCAAATCATGCCACCAAGAAGACAACCACGTAACCGACAGGTTGACGAATCAGAGAGCGAGGTTGGGGGTCAACCCAATCCGATGAGAATGTTCGCGGAAATGCTGGCAGAAGCCATGCAAGCAAGGTCGCCACCTGTAGGAACCCAAGCCGCACCCGGGCCAGTGCACCATCTGGCAAATTTTAAAGATTTTAAATTGGTTGGACCACCTGAGTTCAAGGGAACCCTTAACCCAATAGAGGCTCAGACCTGGATAGAAGAGATGGAAAAGGTCTTTGAGGTCGCACGGGTGGCCGAGGAACAAAAGACGGGGTTTGCCACGTTCATGTTGAAGGGCGAGACAAACTATTGGTGGAAGGCCAATAAGGGACGAGCAGGTGAGGGGGTCATTCCCTGGGAAAGATTTAAAGAGCTGTTCTTCGAAAACTATTTTCCGGAGAATACACAGCAAGATATGAAGGTTAAGTTTCTAGAACTGAAGCAGGGGAATATGACTGTCGCCGAGTACGCGAGAAAGTTCAATGAGCTGGCCCGATTTGCCCCACACTAGGTGGACACCGAGGCCAGGAAGGCAAGAAGGTTTGAGTTGGGACTAAAACTGTGGGTTCAGAAGTCAGTAGCGATATTGAAGCTTAAGAACTTCGCTGAACTACTGGAAAGGGCCATCATTGCGGAAGGGGGCAATGAAGCAGTGGCCTGATTTAATCAGGACAGGAAGAAGAACCAGGAGGCTGCCAAGGTAGGGAGCAGCGGGGGCAACAACCCCAATAAGCGTAAGTGGAATGAAAGCCAATCATTCGGGAGCAATAAACCCGGAGGAAACCAGTCTGGAGGGGAGGCGAAGAAACTAGGCAGGTGCAATAACTGCGGCAAGAACCACACTGGGGAATATATGAAAGGAAGGAGTGTGTGTTACCGTTGCGGACAACCAGGACACATGGCTCCCCAATGTCAGAATAAGCCAAAAGGGGGATGTTTTTCATGTGGGGCACCCGACCACCAAATCAAAGACTGCCCGAAGAGGAAGGGAGACCTCGGGAGTGGCAACAGGAGCAATAACAACAACAGCGGGAACAATAACCGTCTGAGCTATGGGGCACCAGCTAGTCAAGCTAACAGGCCAACAGCTCGCACATTCAACATGACTGTCCAGGATGCAATGGAATCCAAGGATGTGGTGTCAGGTATCATCCCAATCAATGATATAAATGCATATGTGTTATTCGATTCGGGTGCTACCTGCTCTTTTGCTTCCGAAGAATTTGCTAGTCAGTTAAATTTACCTCGTGAAAAATTAGAACACCCTATGAACGTAGAAGTAGCGAACAAGGAAATTATCCCCGTAGAATACATTCTTAGGAATTGTTATGCGGAATTGCGAGGATTTAAGCTCAATGTGGATTTGATACCAATTCGGCTGGGAGAGTTTGATGTAATCCTGGGAATGGATTGGCTATCAATTCATGGAGCAGTTATTGATTGTAAGGAAAAGTGTGTACACCTAAAGACTCCTAATAAGTCAAAGGTGGTGTTTTACGGTAGTAAGTCACCAAGGAAATCTTGTTGTCTTACTATGATGCAAACAAGAAGATTGCTTAAGAAAGGTTGCGTGTGTTATTTGGCCCATGTGATTGATACTCGCCAGGACGGGGATGAGATGAGTCAAATACCAATCGTGAGGGATTTCGCTGATGTATTCCCAGATGAACTTCCGGGACTGCCGCCGGACAGGGAAACCGAGTTCGTTATCGATTTGGTACCGGGAACCGCACCAATATCGAAGCCGCCGTATCGAATGGCACCTGTAGAAATGAAAGAGTTGATGGTGCAACTGCAGGAGCTGTTAGATAAGGGTTATATCAGACCGAGTGTGTCCCCGTGGGGAGCGCCAGTTCTGTTTGTAAAGAAGAAAGATGGTTCTATGCGACTTTGTATCGACTACCGGGAGTTGAACAAAGTTACGATTAAGAATAGGTATCCGCTTCCTAGAATTGACGACCTGTTTGATCAACTTAAGGGAGCGAAATACTTTTCGAAGATCGACTTAAGAACAGGCTATCATCAGCTGAAGGTGAGGCAGGAAGATATCCCGAAGACTGCATTCAGAACTCGTTATGGTCACTTCGAGTTTCTGGTAATGTCCTTTGGATTGACGAATGCACCAGCAGCATTCATGGATATGATGAACCGAGTATTCAAACAGTACTTGGACAAGTTCGTCGTTGTATTCATCGATGACATCTTGGTGTATTCAGAAACAGAGGAGGAGCATGCTGAACACTTAAAGATTGTATTAGCAGCTCTCAGGAGGGAGAAATTGTATGCGAAGTTTTCTAAGTGTGAGTTTTGGTTGCAAAGAGTACAATTTCTGGGTCATGTCATCGACAAGAATGGTGTTTCGGTGGACCCAGCAAAAGTGGAAGCAGTTATTAACTGGGAACAGCCGAAGACGCCAACGGAGATCCGGAGTTTCTTGGGATTGGCGGGGTACTATCGGAGATTCATACAGGATTTTTCAAAGATAGCATCGCCGTTGACCAACCTCACCAGGAAAACAGTTAAGTTCGTTTGGTCGGAGAAATGTGAGTCAAGTTTCATGGAGCTGAAAAAGAGACTCAGCCAAGCACCGGTGTTAACCTTACCAGACAACACTGGGGCTTCGTAGTGTATAGTGATGCGTCACACAAGGGTCTTGGTTGTGTGTTAATGCAGCACAGCACGGTTGTTGCGTACGCATCACGTCAGCTGAAGGATTATGAGAAGGGTTAACCGACTCATGACCTAGAGTTAGCTGCGGTAGTTTTCGCCTTGAAAATTTGGAGGCACTACCTATACGAGGAGAAGTGCGAGATATATACAGATCACAAAAGTCTGAAATATATCTTCACTCAAAAGGAGCTGAACATGAGGCAGCGCCGATGGTTAGAATTGATCAAGGACTACGACTGCGAGATTCTGTACCATCCGGGCAAGGCAAATGTAGTGGCTGATGCCTTAAGTAGAAAAGGCAAGGTGAAACTGATGCAGCTGACAGTTCAAGAGGAATTAATAAGGGACTTTAAACGTCTGGAACTGGAGGTTAAGTATCCAATGGAAGCGGACAAAAAAGTGTTCACCGTGACAGTAGGTCCGACTCTACTGGATAAGATACAGGAGGCTCAAGAATTTGATGAAGAATGCATTGACATTAAGAAACAACTATCGGAGGGAAAAACGTTGAAATTCAAGATTGACAGCACAGGACTGCTGAGATTCGAGGGAAGGATCTGGGTACCGTACGTACCAGACCTAAGGGAGGAGATATTGCAGGAGGCCCATAATACGAGATTTTCGGTACATCCGGGTAGCACCAAAATGTATCAAGATCTTCGTCAGCATTATTGGTGGCCGCATTTGAAGGGGGAAGTTGCAGAATTCGTCAGCCGGTGTTTAACTTGTCAGAGGATCAAGGCTGAGCACCAGCGGCCGAGCGGATTATTGCAACCCCTGGAGATTCCAGAATGGAAGTGGGAACACATCACAATGGATTTTGTGGTAGGACTTCTGACAACCCAGAAGGGTCTAGACGCTATCTGGGTAATCGTAGATCGTTTGACCAAGTCTGCCCATTTTCTACCGATCAAGATCAGGTACAAATTGGAGCAGTTGGCGAAACTTTACGTAAAGGAGATAGTATCACGACATGGAGTGCCGGTGTCTATTGTATCTGACAGAGATCCGCGCTTCACGTTAAATTTTTGGAGGAGTCTACAGGAGAGACTGGGAACACAGTTGAGAATGAGTACGGCGTATCATCCTCAGACTGATGGACAGAGTGAACGAACAATTCAAACTCTAGAGGATATGCTCCGGGCAGTTGTGATGGACTTAAGTGGCAGCTGGGACGATCATTTGCCACTAGTAGAGTTCGCCTACAACAATAGTTACCATGATAGTATTGGTATGCCACCGTACGAAGCGTTGTATGGAAAGAAGTGTCGAACACCGTTGTGTTGGGATGAAGTTGGTGAACGGAGATTGTTGGGACCAGAATTGGTACAACAAACCGTGGAAATTATTAAAGTAATAAGACAGCGGTTAGTAGCAGCCCAAGATCGTCAGAAGAAGTATGCCGACTTACATCGTCAGAAGCGAGATTTTGAAGTTGGTAGTTTTGTGTTTCTGAAGGTATCTCCCTGGAAAGAAAAGATCCGTTTTGGGAAGAAGGGCAAGCTGAGCCCTAGGTTCATAGGACCTTTTGAAATATTAAGGAGAATAGGCGAAGTGGCGTACGAGGTAGCATTACCTCCTGAACTTGAGCACATTCACAACATGTTCCATGTATCAGTGTTACGTCCATATAAGCCAGATTACAAACATGTTATTTCCTATGAACCAATTCAAGTCGAAAGGGACTTATCATACGATGAGGTTCCTGTTCAAATACTTGATAGGAAGGAGCAGAAGCTGAGGAATAAAGTCATTCATTCTGTTAAAGTTCTCTGGAGGAACCACGCGGTGGAAGAAGCTACGTGGGAACTCGAAGAGAACATAAGAGCGAATTACCCTCAGTTATTTGAATAACCTTAGGTTGAAATTCCGAGGACGAAATTTTTATAAGGGGAGAGGATGTAATGTCCAGGAATTCTCAAACATTGTATTAAATTTATTTTGATAAATAAAATTCGTTTTATATAATTTTATGAATTTGATTTGGATCCATGAAGGAATTTTTATCTAATTAAATAATTATATGGTCCAATAATTTTCTTGCATTAGAAAGGGCTCATTAATAGTTGATTTAAATTAGTAGGCTCACCCTAAAAAAAAAAATTAATCTGGAAGAAAATTCAACGAATAATTTTATCGCTATCTAGTGTAATAATCCGAATGAGAAATCATTGGTAAGACAACTATTTTAAATAATTAATTGAATCAATTATTCACTTGAAATATTAGGATATAATTTGGTTAATTTAAGGTGGGTCACTAATCTTTTATTGACCCATTTCTTTATTTCTAAGTTGGACCCAAATCCTTTTTATTCCTATCGGGCTAGGTTCATCTTCCTTTTAATTCTTTTTCGAATTGGGCTGCACCCATTTTATTTTATTTTGAGCCCAATCCCTAAGACCAGTTGGGTTGAATAAATCGGGTCCATTCTTCATTCTTTCCAGTCGGGTTGGGACTAGCAACCGGGTGGGATCCATTTCCTTTGGGTTAGGATAACCGGCAAACTCAATTGGAGGAGGGGGTTCATATCGACGAAGAAACCAATTTGGGGATAACCGAGAGGAACCAAAATCCTCAAACCCTCAGATCGACAGCCAAGCAACGACGGGAAATCTAAGCCTAGCCCTCAATCAGTCAAACCCTCAAATCTCCAATCGATCAGAGACAAGAAACGAAAGGACCGGCGGCGTGGGTTGGAAAACGGGCGATGACCAGCAGGCAAACGAGCGACGACAGGAACGGCCATCGAAGGAACCAAGGGTCCCTCAAATCCGGCGATTGGACCAGTGAGGGGTGCGATGCTCGAGAGATTGCCGGCGAGTTCAGTCGGCTGATGGGGGTCAATTGACAGCTCGTCCCCTCTCCCTACCGTCGGTTAATAACTGGGTCAGGTAGGGTATTGCCCAATATTTGGGTAAAAATTTGTCTATAAATTGAACCCCAAGCTGCCGATTTTCTTTTGTTTGTGAGTTCCCAATTAGAAACTAGGGTTTTAAATTAGTGAGGAGATACAGAGAGAAGAGGGATACAAGGGAAGGCCATTGTGAATGTCCGGCTGGGTTGAGTATTGTGGACGACGACGAAGGACGGCAATTCGAACCACACACAGGTATACCAACAAGCGTCTGTGATAGTTTCTTAGGGGTTTTGTATAAGTTCCTTTTCCTGTACAAAATTTTTCTCTGTACCTGGATTGGTATTGCCAAATGTGTTGTGTGATTACACTGTGTTGGGCCAATTGATTCAGAATCTGGTATTTAATTGTGTGAACACATTGGGTATTTTATTCTGGGTTTTGTATGGAAATATTCCTCTGAATTGGGAAATCTGTATTGTATTGGGATATTTGTTTCCACAATACTGGATTGTGTTGGTTTAATTTGGTTAAAAGTTCTGGTTTTAAATTACAATTGTTTGTTGATTTGTTTTAATCTGGGAAATCATTACTGTGTTGTTCTGGTTGGGCTGCATTGAGTTATTCTTTGAGTTGGCATTTTGGTGAACCCCAGGGTTCGGACAGTAGGATCGTATGCAGGTTTTAGGCTAGCATCGACCTTAGTTGCCCAACAAGTGATTGTTAAAATGTTTGAACGAAAAACCATTCTTCACTTTGGAAATTATGTCGGCAGTTTGGTTATGTAATTCATTGGGTTATTTAAAACAACAATAAATTATGGTTAATAATTATTTATTATTTAACATTAAATAATAAAGAAAATAATTATTTAATTAATTTTAATTTATATTAATAAATGATTAAGTATAAGTAAAGATAATAAGTATTTAATTATTATTTAATAATAATTAAATAATAATTAGTATGAATAAAATTAGTAAAATGATTATTTACTATTAATAAAGATAATAAGTATTTAATTATTATTTAATAATAATTAAATAATAATTAAGTATGAATGATTTAACAAGATGAGTACTTATTAATTATCATAAAAGGATAAATAAAGATAATAAATATTTAATTATTGTTGATCGATATTAAATAATAATTAAATATGAATAAATGAGTAAAGTAATTATTTATTATTTATCGATAAATAATAAATAAGGATAATAAATAAGGGTAATAAAATAATTATTTATTATTTAATGATAATAAAGGAAGATAATAAATATCTAATTATTAACTAATAATAATTAGGTATGAATAAAACTAATAAGATTAATAACTACTTAATCATTAATGAAATAATGATTAAGTATGAGTGAGATTAATAAGTTAATCATCTGTGGCCCTTAATAAATAAAGATAATAAGCACTCAATAATTATTCAATAAATATTTAATAATAATTAAGTGTGTGTAGAATTAATTCATTGAGTATTTAATTATTGTTGAATAAAGAACCAAGTGTAATAATTACTCAATTACCCTTAAGGTGAATAGTAATTAAGTAAATAAAAGATTAAGTAAGAGATCAACTACTATTTAGTTGTTACCAAATCATGTTTAAATTCATTAATTATTTTATAACTAATAAATAAGAAATTTTAACCCACATTTAGAGGGGTACTCAAATGATAGGTAACCATGATTAACTATCGTCTATTTTAAATAATAGCTAGAGGCCATTAAATTAAATTCTGTTTAGCCGATGGCTAGGTGGTAATTAAATGTATTCGGTGCATTGTTTATCTGCTAAATAAATAGCATAAGTGAGTGTAGTTACACAATGCTAATGGATAAACCAACTTTACCAACTGATAGGTTATCCAAGATCAGTTAATTAAAGCTAAATCTTATCTGTAGCTGAGCAATCAGGCAAGTTCCTAACCCTAAACTTCTTACATTATTGCAAGTTCTTCTTACTCAATCTTTACATTGAGCAAGTTTTTAAACCTTATGCATTATTTTTAATTCGTGCAAAAAAGTATATATTGTAGCAAGCCATTCTTTAAGCTTGAATCTTATCTCCAAGCATGCTTTAAGTGGTCTAATTTACTTTTAAAATTATTCCACATCTGTATAATTATTGACAATCGCACCCGTGCATTTGAATTCGTATAATTAAGTTCAGAAATTTATGAACCATTCATGGTTAAGTCTGAACCCTTGTTCGGTCAGACAAATATGTGAGAATTTATAAAAGCTATCCGGACCAATCAATGGTAAGGATTCTTAGACTGTATGAACACCCCTTTATTTGTAGGGGAGTACCCCAAGTACCGTATATAAGGTACAAATAGCAGAATTAAATGTTATGCATATACATAAGGTACGCGAGGCTGATCCCCTCAAGTACATTATTCTGTAGCCAGTAACCAGAGGGTCAACTAGCTATTGACTCCTTTGGAAGTTATGGTTCAAAGTCTATTTGACTATCAATTGTTCTAAAAGC
Organism: Aralia elata; assembly: GCA_034770075.1. Taxonomy (NCBI): domain Eukaryota; kingdom Viridiplantae; phylum Streptophyta; class Magnoliopsida; order Apiales; family Araliaceae; genus Aralia; species Aralia elata. The sequence continues at coordinate 8,733,395 of CM068387.1, forward strand.
ATTTATTGTTCTTACTTCTGATAATTCTATTGTTAAAATCCCTTTTATATCCCTTCATCATGATATATCCTTATTGTTGTACTTTAAACTTGCTGGGCAAATTCGTTGCTCATTCTTGCTATATCATGACTTCATTGCAGCTAAACCCGAGACGTCAGGGAAGAACAAAGGGAAAGAAAAGATGAAGTGATAGACTTCATGTAGCAGAATTTAAATTCATGTGTAGTTAATTACTGTTAATGTAATTTAAACCCAGATAGCTATTTAGGGTATGAATTTGTGTACGTGTTTAAGGTTATTTGTATTCTGGGACTAGTAACGCCTTGTAATGAACAGCGTATGTTTATTATATTCCGCACTTTTAGATATCATATGTTGTTAGAGGTGAATGTTTGTATTGGATCGTGATGACCAGATCCGGGTATTTGGAGACCCGAATTTGGGGGCGTCACACTATATCCTGTGAAATTTTCGTAACCCTATTCAATTATATTCGAACAGATTACTATTGTATCATAGCATGAAATTTCATCTCCAAGAATGCTTAAGTGGTTTAATCAGATTTCAATTAATCCACATCGATATTATTGACACTCGTACTCAGTACACTTGAACTCGTACAGCCTTGGATTTGTACATTTATTAAAGTTCTGTAATTCACGAACTATTTAAGATTGAGTCTGGACCTTTGTTCGGTCAGGCAAATATATGAGAATTTATAAAAGCTATCCGAATCAATCAATGGTATGGATTCTTAGACTGGAATGAACACCCCTTTTATTATAAGGGAGTACCCCATGTATCTAATATGAGATACAAACAGCAGAGTTGAATGTTATGCATATACATAGCGTACGCGAGACTGATCCCCTCAAGTACTTATTTTGTAGCCAGTAACCAAAGGGTCAACCAACTATTGACTCCCTTGGAAGTTATTGTTCAAAGTCTACTTGACTCGCAATTGTCCTAAAAGAAATTATTGTTCTTGCTTCCGATATTCATATTGTTGAATCCTCTCTCTATATTCCATTCATCATGATATATTCTTTATTGTTGTATCTTAAACTTGTTGAGCAAACTAGTTGCTCATCCTTGCTATATCATGACTTTCATTGCAGCTAAACCCGAGACATCTGAAAAGGGCAAGGGTAAAGAAAAGATGAAGTGATAGGCTTCACGTAGTTGGCTTTAGTTTATGTTTAGTCTAATTTGCTGTTATTGTAATTCGAACCCTGATTTTTTTTATTTAGGGTATGTTTCGCGGTATGTATTAAGGTTATTGTATCTTGGGATTAGTAACACCTTTCGAATGAACAACATATGTTTATTATATTCCGCATTTAGTTATCGTATGTTGTTAGAGGTGAATGTTTGAATTGGAACGTGATGACCGAATCCGGGTAGTTGGAGACCCGAATTTGGGGGCGTCACAGCTCCAGTCCCTGTTCAAGCCTCCTAGCCTTCCTCTCGTCAGTGTGTACTTGATACGGCGCAAACCTCGCCAACTCATTAAATTTCGTTGCATATTCGGGTACCGTCTGTAACGACCCCAAAATTCATACAATTCAACTCTTCACTCCGGTCGTTAACAATACATCTTCATTCTGACTTTACGACAATATTCAGTGTTAAACTTAATAAAATGCGGAATAAATTTAAACTTTTTAATTTTCTTTCTTTGCTTTCCTTGAATCATAACCTTTAATCAATTACATAATCTAGAATCATATTTGATTCGCTTCATCACTATTATAATAAAAATAAAACTTCTAAATTCAATACCCTTTATACATCGGATAATATTAAATTACAACTCAATACAAATTTAACAACTCTACAACTGTTACATCGAATACATTTTCAAATACATCATTCAGAACCTTAACCATAGTTCAAAAATGTAATTTAAGCTAAAACAATTAGTCTGCATGCATTACATCTGAATCATGCCATTCAAGCATCATTTAACTTTACCTTGAATCCTTAACCTGCAAAAGTGGTTATTTGCAAGAATGAGCTCGACAGCTCAGCAAAATCTAACAGTTTGCATGCATCACATAGCACATAGATAACATGCTCATCATCTAAATCATATTCATTTGACTAAACATGTCATGCATAACGATCAACATGTAACAATTAGAGATTAAGTTCCATAACTTAATCAACATCCTTTACTCAACGAACGTAGTCATATTTTGACTTTGTCGTTTCATACTTGCAACATATATAAAATACATCACGCTGTATATATCATAGATTTAACAAATTTAACATTTAGTTCACATAACAAATAGGAACTGAAAGACTTGCCTGGTTTGTAGATTATCATTTACCGTAACCAGCTTATGTTTATCTGCACTTCATGTATCCTACACGATATATATAATCATGTACATGATTTGTTAGCCACATATCAATACTTAGAATTAATTCTACTTAACATTTCAAAATCCTTCACTTTATTTTCTTTACAATTCCTAAGTTAGGAATTAAGTTCCATTAGGGCTCCTTGTAAACCTTCATTTTATTGCGTCTCGCTTTAATCGACACTTAACCACTGGCCAAGTTTTAAACTTTGTTCTACATTAGATGTGTAATGGTTATAAGTAATTCTTGTTTAGGGTAACATATGATAACCAAAAAGAAAAGAATTAAAAATAGGAAAAAAATTTCATTTCTGCAATTCTCGTCGGGGCGAGATAATTATAACATGAAACCCTCGCCGCGGCGAGATCTCGCCGGGGCGTGAAATTATAACGTGAAACTCTCGCCGGGGTGAGCTCTCGCCGAGGCGAGAAATTACCTAACAAAAACCTCGCCGGGGCGAGACATCTGATTTCCAGATTCTGCAGTTCGCGAACTGCAGAATTTCAAAGCCAAAAATTCCCAATTCCTTCATCCAATAGGCAATTTACGCATACCCAGACATTCTAGACTCTATAGAAACAAAACCCAACATATATACAACGATTTAAACAACTTAAATCGCATAAACAACCAATTTAAAGACTCAAAAATCAATATTCATGCTAGGTTTGTAAACTTTTATAATTTAGCGTAATCAACCGCTACGGATTCGTTACTCGACCAAATTGGTCCGTTCAACTTCCGTTGTTTTCCTTTTTTAACGCATAACAATAATCCATTATCAATTTACAATTTATACCTTGGATTAATAACTAATTAAAACCCCAAAATAAGCCATAATGCACATGTATCAACAAAAATCAAGTTCTTCATCTTTTATGCATAAACATGAATTTGATTACTGAAACTCAATTATAAACATCATGGAACAGATTATATAAACCTAATAACACATGAAACTAATTCTCAACAACTTAGCCCTAGAAATTCAATTATAGAGAACTTAGAGAACCAAACTAAAACTAGGAAGTTAGAATTCTACCTTTAATTAGGTAGATGATAAGGAGAGCTTGACTAATCTCGTTCTTCCTCTTGATTCCTTCTTTGATTTTGGCTCTCAATTTCACAGAGAGTTTCTTCTCTCTGTTTCTCTCTTCCTCTCTTCTCCTTTAACTTATGAAATTCACGTATTATCTTAATTTTGATTTGGTCGGTTATGAAAAACCAAAAGGCTCAGTTGTTATGGAATTGAAAGGACACTAGGCCATGTTTGGCAAAACTAACTTAAACTCCATTCTAATTTATTTTCATAATCTTCTTATTATATGATACCCTTGTCACACTTCAATTTAATTAAGCTTTATAAATTTAATTAGATCTTACTAACAAAATTATAATTTCTATTTAATAAACCATTAATCCTCTAATTTAATTATTTTAATTAAATTAGAACATTACCATTCTATTGGCGTAATAAAATACGCACCGACTATAAAATCATTTAATCAACATTACCACACTTACATAAATTATCTCCATAACAATTTTCGTCAAATATTTATTTTGTTAAATAAACATCCCAATGAAAATATTTTATTCAACAAATATTTTAACAATCTACGAAATTCACAATCGTATCACATTAATGTATTACATTTATATGTAACACATTACTTTCTTATTTTATTAAAATAAATATATATTTACATTAATTCACTATTTTAATTAAGTGAATTACTCACATTATTTATGAAACTTAATTCATAATAATTTTATTGCTAACAAGGCATAATAATTAAATTATATTATTTCATAATATAATTTCAACTTAATAACATTCAGGTGATATCCTTTTCGCAACAATTTCATTTACTAACAACAATGGTTTAATTTACCATTAAACATCATTTTTCTAATATAAGAATATATATATATTCCTCTTCACACCAAATCACAGTTTCATTGTGACACCCCCAAATCCGGGTACTTCGTTTCCTCAGGATTTGGTGTTCACAATCCAAAAACATCACATCTCATCTAACTACCCATTCAAATATAAATGAAAATACTCGAATAGAAATAGAAATATCCCATTAGAGGGTTACAATATCTTTAACAAACAAATCCCAGGTCGTCTAACCTTAAATAAACATCAGTGCGGAAACATAAATTAAGTCTATTACATAATCATCATTTAATCAAATAAAACAAGTCTTCATCACTTGTTTGCTTTTCCTTTGCCCTTACTAGTGGACGGCTCGTCATTTCTTTCAACTTTAGCTGCAATGTTATTATGCAAGGGTGAGCAATGATTGCCCAGCAAGTATAACAACAATAGTAATAATAACATGCGAAATAATTAACGAATATTGAATAATCAAAGATTTAGCTTCTGAGTCAAGAATGTAAGACAAGATTCAAAAGAACGTCTGAGGGTCTTAAGACCACGAACTATGTCCTAGGTTATTAAGTATTTCTACTTGAAACCTTTAACAGTCGTAAGACTATATGGACCTTTCTTCTCGTACTTAGGGGGATCAGCCCTTTGTACCATGTATGTGCACAACATCTTAACGCTAACGCGTAAATAAAATCCCCTGTATAAGGGTTGTTCATCTCAGTTTGACATCGGAGTCCGCACCAAAGGAAGTTTGGTTTGGATTTACTTCAAAAACGTTTCTAGAATTTAGAACGCTCATCAACTATGGACTAGTCGAATCAATAAGGGTTCGCTAGTCAATCAAGATTCAAAAGGTGTAATTCGAGAATCAAAACTAAATCTCACAAAAGGTACGATTGAATACGTTATATGTAACTGAAGCATTACAAAGAGGAAAATAAAAACGTCTCATTGAATCCATGAAATTGAATGGAATAGGAATAATAACTTGCTCAAGTAAGTATAGCATTATGAAACTTGCATTTTAAGATAATGAAATTTAGGAACTTGCATAATTGAACTCAATGTAGTATTAGGTAGCTTGCTTTCAATGAAATAATAGATCAAGGGTATTTGCGTAAATATAAAAAGTAAGGATAAGATACTTGCCTCGTGCGTAGACTATAAATTTAGGACTCACGTTTCTCTAATCAACCTATATATTCCGTTTATAAAACAGTAACAATAATTAGTTACAGTATTATAAACACTTCAGAACTCATTTTAATAGCTCAGTTGACCCGAACAATCAATGGGCTTATGCTACCACCTTTCACAGCAATTTAACATTCATTTTATACGTTAGCCTAAGCTTTAGGTATAACCACGATTTTTTTTTTTATTCGCCGGGGCGGGAAAACTCTTCCCAAAATTCTCGCCGGGGCGAGCTCTCGCCGGGGCGAGAAAATGTAGTTCAAAATTCTCGCCGGGGCGAGCTCTCGCCGGGGCGAGGAATCACAGTTCAAAATTCTCGCCGGGGCGAGAAACACGAAATTCAGTTCCTGCAGTTCGCGAAGAACGCAGAAAAATGCCAAATTTGGCCAAAGTTTTTCATCGAATTGATAATTTAAGTATACCCATTCGTCATATGTGTTATAAAATCAAAACCCAACACATACAGAGTGATTTTACCAACACAGACAATCTAACACAACCAATTAAAACTAAATTTTCACTGTTCACGCCTTATTAACTAGTTTTGATACAGTTAATCGTAATTAATCACTGTAAATTTGTTTCTTAACCAATTTAATCCGTTTAAGTTTCATTCTTTTTGTTTTTACATGCATAGGCATAATCAGTAATCAATTTAACGATTAACATGTAATTCAAGCATAATTTTTCATACATATAAGTCATATTTAAACTCTGTTTCTCTGTAAATTTCAGAACTTCTAATTCAAGGCATAATCTCATGAATTAATAGCTCTAAATCACATATACATCATATAAAAGACGCTTATACATGCTTTCTAACATCCAATCATCATTCTATAAAATTTAACCATATAACTTAATTTATAGAAAACTCAAACATGCATTCATGGAGAAAATTAAGAAAGTATAAATTAAAGGTTAAAATTAAGAATTACCTTTGGTTTGATGCTAGATTATGCAACTAGATGATAGGATTTCTTCTTCAATCTCAAAATTCTCACAAATTTTCTCTCCTTTTCTCTCTGTATTGCTCTGACTTAGACTTAGGGAATAATAATAAAAGAATACGTGAATAGAATTTAGTCTGATGAGTGGGTGTCAGTTAATCCCATCATGGGTTAACTGACTCCAACCCCTTCTAAGGCTTCGTTTGGTAAGTCCTTATAAACTCTTCTTTTGGTTTATTTTAATAAGTAGCTTATTATAAAGTTTCATGTCACACCTTAATCAATTAAATAATCTCATTAAAATCAAATAAATAAAATAGAATAATTCTTCATTAAATCACATAGTCATATAAATAGAATTCTCATTTATTAATAATGATAATTTACTAAATTTCTAATTAATAATTAAATCAATTAGAAATAACATTATACTCATAATATATTTAATCAAATAAATTCAATTAAACACATATTTTAAATATAAAAATTCTCTACATTAATATAGTTAATGTAACACATATAATTAAATTAATCTACCACAAATTCATCGATTAATCAATTAATTCAAGAATTAAATCATCGAAAAATATTTATTTAATTCAATAAATATTTAAAATAAGTTACAAAAATTCTCGTTCGTCACAGCTTTCCCCCCTTAAAAGGATTCTGTCCCCAGAATCACGACTCAATTAACTCATCCCGTTACAATCTCCCCCCTTACAAAGATTCTGTCCCCAGAATCGCTACACAAAGACTAAACAAATAACTGAGGATAATTTCTCATCATTTGATCTTCGAGTTCCCACGTAGCTTCTTCAGCGTTGTGGTTCCTCCAGATCACTTTAACAGAAGGTATAATTTTATTCCGTAACACTTGCTCTTTCTTGTCAACTATCTGAACAGGCTCTTCTTCGTAAGATAAATCTTTCTCAACTTGCAGGGGTTCATACTCTATGACATGCTTATAGTCGGGTTTGTATTGTCGTAACACCGAGACATGAAAGACATTGTGGATGTGTTCCAGTGCTGGAGGTAAAGCTACCTCATATGCGACCTCACCAACTCTTCTTAACACTTCAAATGGTCCAATGAACCTCGGGCTCAACTTTCCCTTTTTACCAAAACGAATCTTCCCTTTCCAGGGAGATACCTTCAAGAAAACGTAACTACCGGACTCAAATTCTCGATCCTTACGATGTTGATCGGCATATTTCTTCTGTCTATCCTGAGCTGCTATCAATCTTGCCCTGATCACTTTGATGATTTCTGCGGTCTGTTGTACTAGTTCTGGTTCGAGCAATTGACGTTCGCCAACTTCATCCCAACATAATGGGGTTCTGCACTTTCTGCCGTACAACGCTTCGTAAGGCGGCATACCTATACTTGCGTGGTAACTGTTATTGTAAGCAAATTCCACCAACGGTAGGTGATCATCCCAATTTCCTTTGAAATCCATGATACAAGCTCTTAACATATCCTCCAATGTTTGAATCGTTCTTTCACTCTGTCCGTCGGTCTGTGGATGATATGCCGTACTCATACGTAACTGCGTTCCCAAGCATTCCTGTAGTCGTTTCCAAAAGTTCGATGTGAAGCGTGGATCCCTATCTGAGACAATAGATATTGGAACACCGTGCCTCGAAACAATCTCCTTGACATACAACTTTGCCAACTGATCTAGGTTGAATCTGATCTTGATCGGTAGAAAATGTGCTGATTTCGTCAGTCGATCCACGATAACCCATACTGCGTCGAAACCTTTCTGAGTCGTCGGAAGACCTACTACGAAATCCATAATGATGTGCTCCCATTTCCATTCTGGGATTTCTAACGGTTGTAATAGCCCACTTGGTCTCTGATGTTCTGCTTTAACTTTCTGACATGTCAAACACTTGGCTACACAATCGGCAACGTCTCTCTTCATATTCGGCCACCAAAAATGCTGTCGGAGATCTTGGTACATCTTCGTGCTACCCGGATGAATCGAATATCTTGAATTATGAGCCTCGCTCAAAATTTCCTCCTTAACCTCTTGTACTGGCGGAACCCAAATCCTTCCCTCGAATCTCAATACTCCTTCATTATCCACTTTGAATTTCACCTCATGACCTCCAGATATTCTTTTCCTGATTTTCTCACATTCTTCGTCCTGCATTTGTGCTTCCTTAACCTTATCCACTAAAGTTGAACCGATTCTCAATTGAAATAATTTTTCGGCACACTCCCCCGGATATTTCACCTCTAATTCCAATTTTGCCATTGCTGTAACTAACTCCTCCTGAGCGGTCAAAACAAATAGTTTCTCCCGTCCCTTTCTGCTTAAGGCGTCGACCACCACATTCGCTTTACCCGGATGGTATAAAATTTCGCAGTCATAATCCTTTATCAATTCCAACCATCTCCTCTGACGCATGTTCAGATCCTTTTGTGTAAAAATATATTTCAGACTTTTGTGGTCTGTATATATTTCACACTTCTCCTCGTAAAGATAGTGCCTCCATATCTTCAAAGCAAATACCACCGCGGCCAACTCCAAATCATGGGTAGGATACCCCTTCTCATAGTCTTTTAATTGTCGTGACGCATACGCAATGACCTTACCGTTCTGCATAAGCACACAGCCTAGTCCTTTATGCGACGCATCACTGTACACCACAAAATTTCATATGCTACCCGGTAGAGACAACACAGGTGCCGTACTCAATCTCTTCTTTAATTCTTGAAAGCTTTCCTCACACTTCTCCGTCCAAATGAACTTCACCGTCTTTCTAGTTAAATTCATTAACGGAGTCGCGATTTTGGAAAAATCTTGAATAAATCTTCTGTAGTAACCTGCCAATCTGAGGAAATTCCTTACTTCTGATGGCGTTTTCGGCTGATCCCAGTTAAGCACTGCTTCAACCTTTGACGGATCCACCGAAATCCCATCCTTATCAATCACATGTCCAAGAAATTGTTCTCGCTTTATCCAGAATTCACACTTTGAAAATTTAGCGTACAGCTTCTCTCTTCTTGACGTTTCCAATGTCAACTTCAAATGTTCTGCATGCTCTTCCTTGGTTTTGGAATAAATTAGAATATCGTCAATGAATACTACTACAAACTTGTCCAAAAACGGCTTAAACACTCTGTTCATTAAGTCCATGAATGCTGCAGGAGCATTCGTTAGACCAAATGACATCACCAGAAACTCGTAATGACCATAACGAGTTCTGAACGCTGTCTTAGGTACATCTTCCTTCCTCACTTTCAGCTGATGATACCCACTCCTCAAATCTATCTTCGAGAAATATCTAGCTCCTTTCAACTGATCAAACAAGTCGTCGATTCTTGGCAACGGGTATTTATTCTTAATCGTGACCTTGTTCAACTCCCTATAATCAATGCAAAGTCGCATCGATCCGTCCTTCTTTTTAACAAACAACACCGGCGCTCCCCATGGCGATACACTTGGCTGAATATACTTCTTATCTAAAAGTTTTTGCAGTTGTACCATCAACTCTTTCATTTCCACTGGGGCCATACGGTACGGAGCCTTCGATATTGGGGCAGTGCCTGGCGCCAAATCGATTACGAATTCAACTTCCCTATCTGGCGGAAGTCCTGGTAAATCGTCTGGAAAGACGTCTATAAAGTCCCTTACTACAGGTATCTCTTCTAATTTTGGACTCTCTTTTCGAGTATCTACTATGTAGGCTAAGTATCCCACACAGCCTTGTCTTAACAACTTCCTGGCCTGCATCATCGTCAGACAACTCGCTTGTCTAGGCGATTTGCTGCCGTAAAATACTACCTTTGACGGAGTCATAAGGTTAATACGTTTCTTCTGGCAATCAATTATCGCTCCATAATTGAATAGCCAATCCATACCCAAAATAACATCAAATTCCCCAAGTTTGATTGGGATCAGATCTACTGTCATCACGTTTTCCTTAATATTCACTCTACAGTTCTTGTGTACATACCTAACAGGAATTACTTCCCTATTCGCAATTTCTATGTTCAAAGGGTAATCTAATTCTTCCTTAGGTAAATCTAAGTTCTTAGCAAAGTCATCGGATATAAATGAACAAGTAGCACCCGAATCAAACAATACGTAAGCATCTATATTATTGATCGGAATGATACCTGACACCACATCGCGAGACTGCACGGCATCTTGCACGGTCATGTTGAAAGTTCTGGCGGTAGGTCGGTTTGTTGGTGCTGATCTGGTTATAGTTAATGTACTGCCACCACTGTTCCCCTTATTCCCTCCTGCTCCTCCTGCTGCCTTTTTGGGACAATCTCTAGCTAAATGATCTTTTGATCCGCATGTGAAACAAGCACCCTTCTTCGGATTTGGACAATTTGGCGCTATGTGGCCCTCCTGATTGCAATTGTAGCACACCCTTTTCCCTTTCAGGCATACACCTGCATGATTCTTACCACAGCTTGCACAAGCCTCAATTTTCTTCTTCTGGTTACTCTGCTGACTTCCAGTAGAACCACCATCGTTCCATTTTCGTTTCTGGTTTCCTCCTCCATTACTACCGCTCGGCCTATTCTCAGTCTCATTCTTTTTCTTTTTCTATTCCTGGTTGTATCTGGTCATCGCTTCACTTCCTCCCTCAGCTATTATCGCTTTCTCTAACACCGCCGCAAATGTGTTGAGTTGAAACATAGAAACCTTACTGTAAAGCCAAGGCTTCAATCCTTGCTCAAACCGTCTAGCCTTCCTCTCATCCGTGTTAACCTGGTATGGTGCAAACCTCGCTAATTCGTTGAATTTTGCCGAATATTCTGGTACTGTCATCGTTCCTTGTTTGAGTTCGAGAAACTGAACCTCCATCTGATTTTGTGAACTAGCCGGAAAATACATCTCGAAGAACATTTCCTTAAATCGATCCCACGGTATGACACCCTCTCCTGCTCTCGTCTTATTGGCTTGCCACCAGTAACTGGCTTCCGACTTTAACATGAAAGTTGCAAAGGCAGTCTTCTGGTCATTCCCAACCCTAGCGACATCAAAAACTTTCTCCATTTCCATTACCCAGGTTTGGGCTTCTATCGGATTCATCGCTCCTTTAAACTCAGGGGGACCAACGGCCTTAAAGTCCTTAAAGGTCGTAACGTGAGCTTGCGGTTGATTGGCAAAAGCTCTAGTCAAAAGATTCACTAGTTGCTGAACTGGGTTAACATCGGGTGGATTATTGTTATTGTTGTTAGTGGACCCCTCAGGGGGTGGTTGTTGACGGGGTCGTCCAGCTCTTCTTGGTGGCATAATTCTGTTCAAGAATATGCGCTTATTAGATCATCACTCAATTTCTTAAGTGTTCAATATTTAACAAAAACAATTCAGGTTAATATTTAACACATAACATCTTCAAATAAACTGATATTTCATTCATTCAATAAGTCTTAAACATCAGAAGATAACATCACTGCTATGTACATCAACTATCCTAAGATCAAACAATCTTTAGGATTAAATAGTCATATTCCATTGTGTATAATCACGCCAGAATTTACATCATTAACTACCATAAATAATTACACATAACTCAAAAACTTGTCCTATCATGGCCTACTAAGGTGTCGAACTGCCCGTCTACGTTCTTCCTCCATGATACGGCACATCGTCCTGCGATCCAACATATACCATGGTAATTCCTCGAACTGAATCGGATAGTGGAGAACTCGATCCTGGGTCCTATCAATCGCTGTCTGAAATGTGTAGTCCGTCTCCTCAATCTTAGCCTGCTTTGCCCGTTCACCTTCTTCGGAAATCTCTGCACGTCGAGTGTTACACATCCAAGCATCCTCTACTCTAGCACGTTCTGCAGACTCTACACTCAAATCATCCTTTAATTTCTGAATCTCAAGTTTCATCTTTTCATTTTCAGCTAGCAAGTCTTCTTTTTGACTCTCTGCCTGAACTAACTTCCATTCTACGTCTCCAAGACGTATCTCAAGATCCTCAATCGTCTCATCCTTCTGTTCCATAAGAGTCTGGCGTATATTTGCCAGCCTCTCCCAATCTCTGACTCTATCCTGCAACTCAATGTTACGATCGTATAATGCATCGTACATCTCAGCATCAATAGAGGTACGGGGTACCTCTTCGGAATCCTCATCCTCCTCCTCAGCCTCTTCCTCCTCAGGATCCTCCTCTGGATCAGTCTCAGGCTCATACTCCTGACCCACAACCGTGATCAATGGAGATGGCTCTCTGTATATCAACTGCTCCCGGATAACATGTATATCACGGGGATCCTCCTCTCCAGCCACTCGGGGCTCAATCTCCCTAGGCTGACTGGATCCTCCAACATCTGACATCCTGACAACAAAGTTTAAGTTTTAATTAATACTCGATACTATTCACGGCACATAGGTTGTTAACACATAAGCACATAAAATCTTTTATTATCTTTAATGAATTCCTTAATTCATTCCTTAGAACTCGATGAGAGTTTATTACCACTATATTTTCTGACTCTTAACAGGCTACTACCCTAAGGTTTCCCCCACCTAAGGTTCATAACCTACAGCTCTGATACCAACCTGTGACACCCCCAAATCCGGGTACTTCGTTTCCTCAGGATTTGGTGTTCATAATCCAAAAACATCACATCTCATCTAACTACCCATTCAAATATAAATGAAAATACTCGAATAGAAATAGAAATCTCCCATTAGAGGGTTACAATATCTTTAACAAACAAATCCCAGGTCGTCTAACCTTAAATAAACATCAGTGCGGAAACATAAATTAAGTCTATTACATAATCATCATTTAATCAAATAAAACAAGTCTTCATCACTTGTTTGCTTTTCCTTTGCCCTTACTAGTGGACGACTCGTCATTTCTTTCAACTTTAGCTGCAATGTTATTATGCAAGGGTGAGCAATGATTGCCCAGCAAGTATAACAACAATAGTAATAATAACATGCGAAATAATTAACGAATATTGAATAATCAAAGATTTAGCTTCTGAGTCAAGAATGTAAGACAAGATTCAAAAGAACGTCTGAGGGTCTTAAGACCATGAACTATGTCCTAGGTTATTAAGTATTTCTACTTGAAACCTTTAACAGTCGTAAGACTTTATGGACCTTTCTTCTCGTACTTAGGGGGATCAGCCCTTTGTACCATGTATGTGCACAACATCTTAACGCTAACGCGTAAATAAAATCCCCTGTATAAGGGTTGTTCATCTCAGTTTGACATCGGAGTCCGCACCAAAGGAAGTTTGGTTTGGATTTACTTCAAAAACGTTTCTAGAATTTAGAACGCTCATCAACTATGGACTAGTCGAATCAATAAGGGTTCGCTAGTCAATCAAGATTCAAAAGGTGTAATTCGAGAATCAAAACTAAATCTCACAAAAGGTACGATTGAATACGTTATATATAACTGAAGCATTACAAAGAGGAAAATAAAAATGTCTCATTGAATCCATGAAATTGAATGGAATAGGAATAATAACTTGCTCAAGTAAGTATAGCATTATGAAACTTGCATTCTAAGATAATGAAATTTAGGAACTTGCATAATTGAACTCAATGTAGTATTAGGTAGCTTGCTTTCAATGAAATAATAGATCAAGGGTATTTGCGTAAATATAAAAAGTAAGGATAAGATACTTGCCTCGTGCGTAGACTATAAATTTAGGACTCACGTTTCTCTAATCAACCTATATATTCCGTTTATAAAACAGTAACAATAATTAGTTACAGTATTATAAACACTTCAGAACTCATTTTAATAGCTCAGTTGACCCGAACAATCAATGGGCTTATGCTACCACCTTTCACAGCAATTTAACATTCATTTTATACGTTAGCCTAAGCTTTAGGTATAACCACGATTTTTTTTTTTATTCGCCGGGGCGGGAAAACTCTTCACAAAATTCTCGCCGGGGCGAGCTCTCGCCGGGGCGAGCTCTCGCCGGGGCGAGCTCTCGCCGGGGCGAGAAAATGTAGTTCAAAATTCTCGCCGGGGCGAGGAATCACAGTTCAAAATTCTCGCCGGGGCGAGAAACACGAAATTCAATTCCTGCAGTTCGCGAAGAACGCAGAAAAATGCCAAATTTGGCCAAAGTTTTTCATCGAATTGATAATTTAAGTATACCCATTCGTCATATGTGTTATAAAATCAAAACCCAACACATACAGAGTGATTTTACCAACACAGACAATCTAAACAACCAATTAAAACTAAATTTTCACTGTTCACGCCTTATTAACAAGTTTTGATACAATTAATCGTAATTAATCACTGTAAATTTGTTTCTTAACCAATTTAATCCGTTTAAGTTTCATTCTTTTTGTTTTTACATGCATAGGCATAATCAGTAATCAATTTAACGATTAACATGTAATTCAAGCATAATTTTTCATACATATAAGTCATATTTAAACTCTGTTTCTCTGTAAATTTCAGAACTTCTAATTCAAGGCATAATCTCATGAATTAATAGCTCTAAATCACATATACATCATATAAAAGACGCTTATACATGCTTTCTAACATCCAATCATCATTCTATAAAATTTAACCATATAACTTAATTTACAGAAAACTCAAACATGCATTCATGGAGAAAATTAAGAAAGTATAAATTAAAGGTTAAAATTAAGAATTACCTTTGGTTTGATGCTAGATTATGCAACTAGATGATAGGATTTCTTCTTCAATCTCAAAATTCTCACAAATTTTCTCTCCTTTTCTCTCTGTATTGCTCTGACTTAGACTTAGGGAATAATAATAAAAGAATACGTGAATAGAATTTAGTCTGATGAGTGGGTGTCAGTTAATCCCATCATGGGCTAACTGACTCCAACCCCTTCTAAGGCTTCGTTTGGTAAGTCCTTATAAACTCTTCTTTTGGTTTATTTTAATAAGTAGCTTATTATAAAGTTTCATGTCACACCTTAATCAATTAAATAATCTCATTAAAATCAAATAAATAAAATAGAATAATTCTCATTAAATCACATAGTCATATAAATAGAATTCTCATTTATTAATAATGATAATTTACTAAATTTCTAATTAATAATTAAATCAATTAGAAATAACATTATACTCATAATATATTTAATCAAATAAATTCAATTAAACACATATTTTAAATATAAAAATTCTCTACATTAATATAATTAATGTAACACATATAATTAAATTAATCTACCACAAATTCATCGATTAATCAATTAATTCAAGAATTAAATCATCGAAAAATATTTATTTAATTCAATAAATATTTAAAATAAGTTACAAAAATTCTCGTTCGTCACATTCATAATATGAAACACATATGTACACATATTCAAACTCAAAACATCTCATAGTAAGAATTTTATTTATTAAATTCTTATTAAATAATTTCTAAAAATTCGGGTTGTCACACCGTCATCGTTCCCTCCTTGATCTCTAGAAACTGAACTTCCATTTGAACTTGTGAACTAGGTGGAAAATATGTTTCGAAGAACATCTCTTTGAATCTATCCCACAAAATTACCCCTTGACCACCTCGGGTTTTGTTAGCTTGCCACCAGTAACTAGCTTCCGACTTTAGCATGAATGTCGCAAAGGCAGTCTTCTGGTCCTCGCTAACCCTAGCGACATCAAACACCTTTTCCATCTCCATGACCCAAGTTTGAGCTTCGATCGGATTCATAGACCCTTGAAATTCTGGGGGTCCAACAGCCTTGAAGTCTTTGAAAGTTGTGGCATTGGCTTGAGGTAGATTTACAAATGCCGCAGTCAGCAAATTCACCAAATGTTGCATTGGGTTAGTGTTGGCTTCATCATTGTTATTTGTGGATCCCTCAGGGGTTTGTTGACGCGTCTGTCTTCTTCTTGGCGACATCTTACTGTTAAGAATTCACGCTATTAAATTATTTCTCAAGTACTTAAATATTTAAGTCTTAACAACATATAACACATAGCACATCTGACAAACTTTCGTATTTTATTCATTTACTGCTTCAAAACATAACATAGATAACATCATAGTTATTTACATTATCTACCCCGAAATAATAAAATTCAGGATTAGTTATCAAGTCACGGAGCAGTCATCGACTATAAGAGAAAGTGTGTACACTTGTAGACTCCAAATGGGTCGAAGGTGGTATTATGTGGTAGTAAATCGCCAAGACAATCTTGTTGTCTGACGATGATGCAAGAAAGAAAGTTGCTTAGAAAGGGTTGCATAGGGTACTTGGCTCACGTGGTGGACACCCGACGAGTCGAGGGTGAACTGAGTCAGATACCCGTCGTAAGAGAATTTGCGGATGTCTTCCCAGATGAAATTCCGGGATTGCCGCCAGATAGAGAGATAGAGAATTTATGATCGACTTAGTACCCGGGACGACACCGATATCCAAGGCGCCTTACCGAATGGCACCAGTAGAGATGAAGGAACTAATGGTGCAACTGCAAGAACTATTGTATAAGGGTTATATCAGACCGAGCGTGTCACCATAGGGAGTGCCAGTTCTGTTCGTAAAGAAAAAGGATGTTCGATGAGGCTTTGTATCAACTATCGCGAGTTGAACAAAGTTACAATTAAGAATATGTATCCACTGCCCAGAATTGACGATCTGTTTGGTCATCTTAAGGGAGCGAAATACTTTTCAAAGATCGACCTAAGGACGGGCTATCATCAACTGAAGGTGAGGCAGGAAGATATCCCGAAGACTACATTCAGGACTCGTTATGGACATTTTGAGTTTCTGGTAATGTCATTTAGATTAACGAATGCACCAGCAGCATTCATGGATATGATGAACCGAGTGTTCAAGCAGTACTTGGACAACTTCGTAGTCGTATTCATTAATGACATCTTGCTATATTCGGAAACGGAGTAGGAGCATGCTGAACATTTAAGGATTGTATTGGAGACCCTCAGAAGAGAGAAGTTGTACGCAAAACTTACTAAGTGTCAGTTCTGGTTGCGGGGGGTGCAATTCCTAGGTCACGTCATTGACAAGGATGGTGTTTCGGTGGATCCAGCAAAGGTGGAAACGGTCATTAATTGGGAACAACCGAAGACGCCTACGGAGATCAGGAGTTTCCTAGGGTTAGCGGGATACTATCGGAGATTCATCCAGGATTTCTCAAAGATAGCATCGCCATTAACCAATCTTACCAGAAAAGCAGTTAAGTTCATTTGGACGGAGAAATGCGACGAGAGTTTTATGGAGCTGAAGAAGAGACTTAGCCAAGCACCGATGTTGGCTCTACCAGACAACACTGGAGGTTTTGTAGTGTATAGCGATGCGTCACACAAAGGTCTTGGTTGTGTGTTGATGCAACATGGCAAGGTCATTGCGTACGCATCACGGCAGCTGAAAGATTATGAGAAGGGTTACCCGACTCATGATCTAGAGTTGGCCGCGGTAGTTTTTGCCTTGAAGATTTGGAGGCACTACCTATACGGAGAGAAGTGCGAGATATATACGGATCACAAAAGTCTAAAATATATCTTCACTCAGAAGGAGCTGAACATGAGGCAGCGCCGATGGTTAAAATTGATCAAAAACTATGATTGCGAGATTCTGTACCATCCAGGCAAAGCAAATGTAGTGGCCGATGCCTTAAGCAGAAAAGGCAGAGAGAAGTTGCTGAAGCTAACCACTCAGGAGGAGTTGGTAAAGGATTTCGAACGGCTCAACCTAGAAATCAAGTATCCGAGGGAGTCAGATGAGAGCTTGTATACCGTGTCAGCGAGCCCGACCCTGTTAGATAAAATCAAGGAGGCTTAGGAAAAGGATGAAGATTGTGGTAGTATCAAGGAGCGTATTTCGAAAGGGGAAGAGCTCAAGTATCAGATCGATAGCACAGGACTGCTAAGGTTTGAAGGAAGGATCTGGGTACCGTCGAATCCGGAGCTAAGAGAAGAGATTCTCCAAGAAGCTCACAGTACGAGGTACTAAGTGCATCCAGGCAGCACGAAGATGTATCAGGATTTGCGGCCGTACTTCTAGTGGCCAAACATGAAAAGGGAGGTGGAAGAATGCGTCAGCAGATGTCTGACATGCCAACGAGTTAAAGCAGAACACCAGCGACCGAGCGGACTGCTACAACCATTAGAGATTCCGGAGTGGAAGTGGGAGCACATCACTATGGACTTTGTGGTGGGCTTGCCACCAACGCAAAAGGGGTTAGACGCCATCTGGGTGATCGTGGACCATCTGACCAAGTCTGCTCATTTTCTACCAATCAGGATACGGTACAATTTGGAGCAATTAGCTAAACTCTACGTGAGAGAGATACTGTCGCGACATGGAGTGCCGGTATCAATTGTATCAGACAGAGATCCGCGTTTCACGTCAAATTTCTAGAGGAGTCTACAAGAAAGATTGGGAATGCAGTTAAGGTTGAGTACGGCGTACCATCCTCAAAATGATGGCCAGAGCGAGCGAACGATTCAGACCTTGGAGGATATGCTTCGGGAAGTCGTGATGGACTTAAAGGGCAGCTGGGATGACCACTTCCCACTAGTAGAGTTCGCTTACAACAATAGTTATCACGCTAGTATCTGAATGCCACCAAACGAAGCGCTATGTGGGAGGAAGTGCCGAACACCGTTGTGTTGAGACGAGGTTGGAGAACGAAGACTGCTAGGACCTGAAATGGTGCAGCAGACAGCAGATATAGTGAAACTGATCAGAAACCGCATGGTAGCAGCACAAGACCGCGAGAAGAAGTACGCTGATTTGCATCGTTAAAAGCGGGACTTCGACGTGGGCAGTTTCGTGTTCTTAAAGGTACCTCCCTAGAAATGGAAGATTCGTTTTGGAAAGAAGGGCAAATTAAGCCCGAGGTTCATAGGACCATTCGAGATTTTGAGGCGAGTCGGTGAAGTGGCATACGAGGTAGCGTTACCTCCTGAACTTGAGCACATTCACAACGTGTTTCATGTGTCAGTGTTGCGGCCATATAAACCAGACTACACGCACGTCATATGCTACGAACCAATTCAAGTCGAGAAGGACCTATCGTACGAAGAGATTCCTGTCCAAATACTCGATAGGAAGGAACAGAAGCTAAGGAACAAGGTCATTCATTCCGTTAAAGTTCTCTGGAGAAATCACGCAGTTGAGGAAGCTACGTGGGAACTCGAGGAGAAGATAAGAGCGAATTACTCGCAATTATTCGAGTAACCTTATTCAAATTACTACGTTGGAATTTTTATAATGGGGGGATGATGTAATGACCGTGAATTTTTAAACTCCATTATTAATTAAATATGAATTTTA
Source organism: Aralia elata (assembly GCA_034770075.1). Lineage (NCBI taxonomy): Eukaryota > Viridiplantae > Streptophyta > Magnoliopsida > Apiales > Araliaceae > Aralia > Aralia elata. Next base: position 8,753,063 of record CM068387.1, read on the forward strand.
ATTATAATGAGCTAGCTTTGTGTACTTATTTAAATCTTGTGTGATTAATTGATTATGTGATTATGTGACTTCACTTAATTGCCTAGAATTATTAAAGGGGGTCACTAATGGTTTAATTAAATTAGTGGGCTAGCCCTAAGTTTTAATATTCAATAATAAGGTTGTTTATTAAATTAAATATTCAATGTATTTGAATGTAGTAGAGGAATTTAAATTTCCTTAATTAATTAATAAAATTATTATTTAATGTGTGCACTATTGATATTATTATGTGATAGTCTATTTAGTAATGAAATACTAAGTGGACTAGAATAAGTTATTAATTCCATCTTGTATGTAATTACTAAATAGGTATTAAATGTATACTAGATTAATTGGGTTTTTAATTGTATGATTTATTTATCTAAGTAACAATAATTTGGGACAAGAGTTATGGGACAAGGTCCCTTTAAGTGCCAAACCGTGGTCTGCATTGGGAGAGAAAGAAATAAAAAAAAATAGGTGAACAGTAGAGTCCCATCCCTTCTTTTCCTCCTCCTTCTTAGCAGCATATAGGCATGAGGCCTAAGTCCACATTTGTAATGCCCGTGAATTTTGAACGTCATTATTAATTAAATCTAATTTAATTTAATGAGTTAACGTTGTGTTCCATTTAAACCTTTGGGTGTATTGGTGGATTATATGACTATGTGATTTATTGATATAAATTTGTGTTAAAAGAATCACTAGTAGTATATTTAAACTAGTGAGCAAACCCTAAGACTTTATATCCATAAAGTTGGCAAGGTATTTACTAAATTAAATATTCAAGTAAATTGAATATAGTTAGTAATATGTGTGCGAATTAATTATGATGGTAATTGTTGTCGAGGTATGGTCCAAATTGGATAATAATAATTAATAGTTAATTTAGTAATTTATTTATTAATCGACTAAGTTACTCAATCATTTATATTAATCATGGGATTGGGTATTAATTGTGTGGCTTATTAAATGAGTTATCATGGAGTCATATTAAATGACCCAATATTATACTAAATAAGATTTGGATTTTATTAGTATAATTATTTAAATTGGGAGCCCAATGGTATTTAATGTGTGGCCCAAAACCTAGCCACTTGATTTATTAAAGGTGTAACATTAATTTATTAATTAAAGCAACTAGTTGGGACAACATTTTTGGGACAAAATCTCCCTTGCCATGTAACTAGGATGGAGAGGGGAAAATTACTTTTCAAGGTCCTAGTTAACTAAGTAGTTAGCTTGTGTTGGAAGAAGAAAGGGTAGACTTGATGGGATAGCCCCTATTATGTCAATAGCCCCCTAATATGTCATAGCTTCCTAGGTTGTCATGGCCACCCTACATCACACTTTTCACTAGCTCCATGATGACAAAAGGTAGAGGTTTCTTGCTATTATCCAATTAGTAAGCCTTTTATCCAAGGGACAACAAAAATATGGGGGATATTAGTAACTCTTACACAAAGGAGAAGGTGTCAAGCTCCCATTGGTGGAAAATCTAATTAGCACACTTAAAGATAAGATTAAGGCTAAATGGAAGGGATAAGGTGAACTCTTAGATCCAAGGGGCAAGAAAGATGTGGGGGATAATAGCATGAATTCTAATTTAGCATTATACTTGCAAGTATTTTATCCTTTCATTTCATTTCAAGTTCATTTCTTCTTTTCATCTCCTTCTTTCATTTCTCCCAAGCAAGAACATAGAGTAAGAGCTTAGAGAGAAAACAAGAGTGAGATTAGCATAGTTCATGGATCTCATGTTCATCACATACTTTGGTAGATCAAGGGGAGTAGCTACAAGATCAAGGTGAAACCGTAAACAATTTCCTTCTTTCTTACTTTGTTTTATTTTCATAGTTTTTGAGAGATTTTGTTCTAAGACTCAAGAATCATTACATCTTCATGCTTAATGTATAGATCTAATCCTCTTGAGTGTTAGAATGGAGATTCAAAGGAAGAAAAGGAACTTATGTTCTTAAAGGGTAAAAACCCTAGCTTTTCTTCACTTGGATCACCCATAACTTGAGATCTACAACTTGGATTTGTGATCCGTTAAAAGGGGGTTCTAGGTACATGAGTTAGCTAGTAAACCCAAGTGGTAGAACACAAATCCAATAAGTTTTGAAGCCTTAGAGGCTATTTTCCCAAAACAGTCCAGCTATAAAACTTAAAGCTTTAAAACCCTAAAAACTTGTTGTCCTCGTTTTTCCAAAGGTTGTTTCGGCTAGTTATGGATCTTTTAAAAATCTGAAAAACAACACAGAGGTAATGGCTTTTACCGTGAAGGACTCCTAAATATTCATACTCGGATTTCTCACTGTGTGTACCTTAAAAATATATGATATTGTTACAGTATGTTTATGCATGTTATGAGAGTGTACCCTGAAAATTTCAGAATATTCTGAGCAAAACTTGATTTATAAAAAATGTAACAAGATTCGGAGGTTTTGAGTACTTTAAAAATAGTAAACCACTTTCTAAAATTCCAGGAAAATTGGTGGATCATTGTTGGACCATATACTATCCAGATTCAGAGGATAATAATTTTTTGAACCTATTTGCTATTTTTCATAATAATGTTATAGTTATGGTTAAAAGAAAATAAATGGTTAAATGATGTCATAAATAAGGAAAATGTGATTTTTAAGCTTGGATACTCCTAATATTATATATTATGACTATTGAGGGGTATTTTGATAATATTTAATGAGAAATAATATTTATGACATTTTATGGGTAGTAAAGGAGTTGTTTAATAAAGGGTAAAACAATTAGAATAAATTGTTTATTCGCCTAATAACTTATTAAAATATTACTATGATATTTGTAATATAAGAATTCGATATTTTTAAGTAAATAAAGAAATATTAAGATTAAAATTTTATGGAAATATTAATCTTAATTGCTTATGTGTGCTATGTGATTGGCTTAATTGTTAAATAAATAGCATAAGTAAGCGTGTCGATATACAACTACGCAGTACTAATTGATAGATCGACATTATCAATGTTAGGTTCTTCAAGGCCAATTAGTTAAAGCTAGATTATTTGTAGCTGAGCAGACATGCAAGTTCCCTAACTCAAACTCGAGTTATGATTTTTGAAGCATGTTAGTGAATAATTATTGTTGATTATTCACATCTATACTGGTTATTGAGATTCGCACCTTGTGCAATTGAATTCATATTCTATTGTTATTGAATTGTGAATTAGATTAAAGTTCTTTCAAGCATGAACTGTTTATGAGATAGATCTATGCTATTTGTATCAGCTAGATCAAGCATGTCTAAATTTGTGAAATCAAATGTATTTTAAAAGTTGTTCTTATTAATTTGCTATAGTAAGAACTCTTGGCTGAGAAAAGGATAAATTTGATTAAGGCATGATATCAATGCTGGTTTATTAAGTGTTTATGCATAAATCACGGGGTATGAAAGGCTGATCCCCTTGATTACCAAAACTTTTTAAGAGGTCCAGTTTAAATGCTGAGAACCTTGGCAAATGTCTATGGTTATTTTCAACCACTCAGTAACTGTCATTCAATTATTCGAATATTCTATTGTTGACTATTAATTCATGTTTCTTCACAATTTTATACTGTCGTTGAACATTGAAAGCGAAACTTCCTTCTATTCATGATATATCTCCCTTGTATATAAACTTGCTAAGCAAATTAGTTGCTTACTCTTGTTATATCATGATCTTTATTTCAGCTAAGGCAGAAACGTCTAAAGAGGACAAAGGAAAAGGGAAGGTGCAAGAGTAGTTGCCTGATATGGCTTATGTACTAGTTTATCTTAAATGTTATTTGGTTATGTGAACTCTTATTGTATTAAGGGTATGTTTTAAGTTAAGGTTAAAGAACCTCGGGACCATGATTGTAAGACTTTATTACTATTTCGATAAACACTGTATGTTTATTATTCCGCATCAGTTAGAAAGTATGTTTGTTGTTGAGTATCATGAACACCGAATTCGAGGTTAGGAAACCCGGATTTGGGGGTGTCACAGGTTGGTATCAAAGCTATAGGTTATAACCCTTAGGAGAAAGAGTTCTTAGGCTATAACCTGAGAGAATGTAGAGGAATAGAAGGGGATAGAACTCATATTGAGTTATTTTTGGGTAGAAATTTATTATGATCTTAAAATTGAGGATTTGGATCATACGTTGGTATTATTAAGCTTGTGGATAATTTGAGGAATGTGTATTGATGAGATAATATGGTAAAGTGAAGACCATTAAGTATGGACGATCCATTGTAAACTGGAGTTATAGATATTCGAGGTAATTAGATTAATCATTTGATGCTATTGATCAATTCTGTGGCTATTGATCAATTTTTGTGGCTATTCATTAGTTAAGATATTGGAGTAATGTGGTATGGAGTTTCTTTGTGATGAAAAGAGGGTACCTTAGAATCTGTTGGGTTAAGGTTTGCAAGAAGGAAATGATTGATTCGATAAATAATGAATATATCGATATTTTGAAGTGTTAGTTAAGTTATTAAGCTTTATGGTGGAATGCCAGGTGAGACAAAGGTAATGAACTCATATAGAGTTGTTAAGCAAAAGTTGAGAGTATTGAGATGAATGATGTTGTATGCAAATTTTTTTTTTAAGAGATGAGTGATGGCAATTTAGATTGTTTTGATGATTAGAAAGGAGAGACAACGGAAAGATTATAAGAAATGAACCAAGGGCAGATTTAGTGTCTGATATGGAAAAAGTATCTAGAGACGGAACTGAATGATGAGATAATGGAAATCCCTAAGGAGGATCAATTGGAGCCCGATATAAGGAATAGATAGAGGAAATGAAAGAAAGAAAGGTTAAGTCTGAGAGTTATAAGACCTTTGTGAGTCGTAATGAATGAAGAATAGTGGTCAATGTATATGTACTAGTATATCTATGCATGTAAGAAATGTGAATCTCAGTTTTTGTACAGCTAGCAGTATATCTGTTGTAAGTCCCAACTTTGTGTAAGTTGTGGAGTAGTTATGTGAATCCCATCTTGTTGTTAGTAATAGAGGGATAAGTGGATATCAGGAATGCTATATGATGTAAGTAGTACGAGGTACTAAGATGAGCTTATTAGTATTTACTAAAGGTGCCTTGAGTTGATATGATGATGATACATCCCCACTTTTCAGATCTAGGGGAATGCAGTTCTTATTAATCCCATCTTTTGTGTCTTAATGGGATAGTTAACATTTATAGGAATATACCGGAATTATAAGTGTTTGACACACTAAGGGGTGTATGAATATAAATGTGGTATTATTATTACATGATTGATTGTGATCAATTTGTGCCTTGACTCTTAAATGATAACATCACTAGAATTTTGCACGATGTGTAAAACAAGAAGGATTTATGTAAGGTTTTGTTTAGAACAAACAATGCTGTCAAGGAGACAACCCCGATACACGAGGGTGGAAGAGTCAGTGAATAACGAGGAGGGTCAGACTGACCCCAAGAGGACCTTTGCGAACTTGTTAGAGGAAACGATGCAAGGCAGACCAGCCATTGCGGTTGTTCGGCCATAAAGTCACATGGCGAACTTTATGGGTTTTAAATTACTAGGACCACCGGAGTTTCGTGGGAATACGGATTCGAGTGAAGCCCAAACATGGGTAGAAGAAATGGAGAAAGTTTTCAAGGTCGCAAGAGTGACCGAGGAACAAAAGACTTCGTTTGCCACTTTCATGAGGAAGGGTGAGTCAAATTACTGGTAGAAGGCGAATAGAAGCCGAGCTGGGGAAGGCACAACTGCGTGGACTCGTTTTGAGGAGCTGTTTTTTTTTTTTTTTTTTTTTCTTTCAAAAAATTTCTTTCTAGAAAGCACGCAGGCAAGTATGGAGATAAAGTTCTTGGATTTGAAGCAAGATGATATGTCGGTAGCAGAGTACGCAACGAAGTTTAACAAATAAGCTAGGTTTGCTCCACACCAAGTGGACACCGGAGCTAGGCGAGCGAAGAGATTTGAACAAGGGTTGAAGCCCTAGGCGTATAGTAAGGTTCTGGTTTTGCAGATCAACACATTTCCTACGTTACTTAAGGAACCAATCGTTGCCGAGGAGGAAATGAAGCGTTGACAAAGCACAACCAAGATCAGAAAAGCCATGATGGTCACAAGGAAGGTAGCCGTGGGGGAAGTAACCCGAATTAAAGGAAAGGGATCGATAGCCAATCTTACGGAGGCAACAAATCTGGAGGAGAGGTTAAGGAGGATATTTTCGTCCGAGTGTATCTCTGCGGGGAGCGCCAGTTCTGTTCGTAAAAAAGAAGGATGGATCGTTAAGGCTCAGTATCGATTACAGGGAATTGAACAAGGTTACGATTAAGAACAGGTACCCGCTACCCAGAATAGATGATCTGTTTGACCAACTCAAGGGAGCGAAATACTTTTCAGAGATTGATTTAAGGACAGGCTATCATCAACTAAGGGTGAGACAGGAGGATATCCCGAAGACGGCATTCAGAACTCGTTATGGACATTTCGAGTTTTCGGTTATGTCATTTGGACTGACAAATGCACCAGCGGCATTCATGGATATGATGAACAGAGTGTTCAAGCAATACTTGGACAAGTTCGTGGTAGTATTCATCGATGACATCTTGGTGTATTCAGTGACAGAGGAAGAACAAGCTGAACATCTAAGGATTCCTTTGGAGGCATTAAGAAGGGAGAAGTTGTACGCGAAGTTTTCGAAGTGTGAATTTTGGTTGCAAAGGGTGCAGTTTCTAGGACACGTTATTGACAGGAATGGTGTTTCAGTAGACCCAGCAAAGGTGGAAGCCATTATCAACTAGGAGCAGCCGAAGACGCCAACGAAGACCAGAAGTTTCCTAGGGTTAGCGGGATACTATCGGAGATTCATCCAGGATTTCTCGAAGATAGCATCACCGTTGACCAATCTAACCAGAAAGACGGTAAAGTTCGTTTGGACGGAGAAGTGCGAGGAGAGTTTCATGGAGCTGAAGAAGAGACTTAGCCAAGCACCAGTGTTGGCTTTACCGGACGACACTGGAGGTTTTGTTGTTTACAGTGATGCGTCACACAAGGGTCTTGGTTGTGTACTAATGCAGCATGGCAAGGTCATTGCGTACGCCTCACGTCAGCTAAAAGACTATGAGAAGGGATACCCGACTCATGATCTGGAGTTAGTAGCAGTAGTGTTCGCCTTGAAGATTTGGAGGCACTACTTATATGGGGAGAGGTGCGAGATATTTACAGATCACAAGAGTTTGAAATATATCTTCACTCAGAAGGAGCTGAATATGAGGCAACGCCGATGGTTAGAATTGATCAAGGATTACGACTGTGAGATTCTGTACCATCCAGGCAAAGAAAATGTAGCGGTAGATGCCCTGAGTAGGAAAGGCAAAGAGAAATTGATGAGGCTTACAACTCAGGCAGAGCTGATAAAGGAGTTCGAACCTCTGGAATTGGAGGTTAAGTATCCGATGGAGTCGGACGGGAAATTGTTTACAGTGACAACGAGCCCGACCTTATTGGATCAAATTAAGGAGGCTCAAGAAAAGGATGAGGATTGTGATTCAATAAAGAAACGAATTGCTGAAGGCGAGGAGCTTAAGTATAAGATTGATAGCACTAGGTTGCTAAGGTTTGAAGGGAGAGTCTGGGTACCGTTGGATCTGGAATTGAGGGAAGAAATCCTTCAAGAAGCTCACAGCACGAAGTACTCAGTACATCCCGGGAGCACAAAGATGTACCAGGATTTGCGACGGAATTTTTGGTGGCTGAATATGAAACGAGAAGTGGCAGAGTGCGTCAGCTGATGTCTGACATGCCAGCGGATTAAAGAAGAGCACCAACGACCGAGCGGACTACTTCAACCACTAGAGATTCCGGAGTGGAAGTGGGAGCACATCACAATGGACTTTGTGGTGGGACTGCCACCAACTCATAAGGGTTTAGACGCCATCTGGGTAATTGTGGATCATCTAACAAAGTCTGCTCATTTTCTGCCAATCAAGATACGGTACAATCTGGAGCAATTAGCAAAACTTTATGTGAAAGAGATAGTGTCACGACACGGGGTGCCGGTATCAATTGTATCTGATAGAGATCCGCGCTTCACGTCGAATTTTTGGAAAAGTCTGCAGGCAAGAATGGGAACGCAGTTGAGGTTGAGTACAGCGTATCATCCTTAAACCGACGGCCAGAGCGAGCGAACGATTCAGACCTTAGAAGATATGCTTCGGGCAGTCGTGATGGATTTAAAGGGTAGCTGGGATGACCATTTGCCACTGGTGGAGTTTGCTTACAACAATAGCTATCACGCCAGTATCGGCATGCTACCGTACGAAGCGCTATATGGACGAAAATGCTGAACCCCGATGTGTTGGGACGAGGTTGGGGAGCGAAGATTGTTGGGACCAGAAATGGTGCAGCAGACTACAGACACCGTGCGGCTGATCAGAAACCGGCTGGTAGCAGCTCAAGATCGCCAGAAGAAATATGCCGACTTACATCGTTAGAAGCGGGACTTTGAAGTTGGTAGCTTTGTATTTTTGAAGGTATCTCCTTGGAAAGGAAAGATCCGGTTTGGGAAGAAGGGCAAATTGAGCCCTAGGTTCATAGGACCATTCGAGATTTTGTGGCGAATCGGCGAGGTGGCGTACGAGGTAGCGTTACCTCCTGAACTTGAGCACATTCACAACGTGTTTCATGTGTCAGTGTTGCGGCCGTATAAACCAGGCTATAAACACGTTATCTCCTATGAACCAATCCAAGTCGAGAAGGACTTAACGTAGGAGGAAGTTCCTGTCCAGATTCTCGATAGGAAGGAACAGAAGCTGAGAAACAAGACCATCCATTCCGTCAAAGTTCTTTGGAGAAATCACGCAGTCGAAGAAGCTACGTGGGAACTCGAGGAGAAAATAAAAGCGAATTATCCGTTTTTATTTGAGTAACCCTATTTTTGTAATTCCGAGAACAGAATTTTTATAAGGGGGAGGGATGTAATGCCCGTGAATTTTGAACGTCATTATTAATTAAATCTAATTTAATTTAATGAGTTAACGTTGTGTTCCATTTAAACCTTTGGGTGTATTGGTGGATTATATGACTATGTGATTTATTGATATAAATTTGTGTTAAAAGAATCACTAGTAGTATATTTAAACTAGTGAGCAAACCCTAAGACTTTATATCCATAAAGTTGGCAAGGTATTTACTAAATTAAATATTCAAGTAAATTGAATATAGTTAGTAATAATGTGTGCGAATTAATTATGATGGTAATTGTTGTCGCGGTATGGTCCAAATTGGATAATAATAATTAATAGTTAATTTAGTAATTTATTTATTAATCGACTAAGTTACTCAATCATTTATATTAATCATGGGATTGGGTATTAATTGTGTGGCTTATTAAATGAGTTATCATGGAGTCATATTAAATGACCCAATATTATACTAAATAAGATTTGGATTTTATTAGTATAATTATTTAAATTGGGAGCCCAATGGTATTTAATGTGTGGCCCAAAACCTAGCCACTTGATTTATTAAAGGTGTAACATTAATTTATTAATTAAAGCAACTAGTTGGGACAACATTTTTGGGACAAAATCTCCCTTGCCATGTAACTAGGATGGAGAGGGGAAAATTACTTTTCAAGGTCCTAGTTAACTAAGTAGTTAGCTTGTGTTGGAAGAAGAAAGGGTAGACTTGATGGGATAGCCCCTATTATGTCAATAGCCCCCTAATATGTCATAGCTTCCTAGGTTGTCATGGCCACCCTACATCACACTTTTCACTAGCTCCATGATGACAAAAGGTAGAGGTTTCTTGCTATTATCCAATTAGTAAGCCTTTTATCCAAGGGACAACAAAAATATGGGGGATATTAGTAACTCTTACACAAAGGAGAAGGTGTCAAGCTCCCATTGGTGAAAAATCTACAACTTGGATTTGTGATCCGTTAAAAGGGGGTGATAGGTACATGAGTTAGCTAGTAAACCCAAGTGGTAGAACACAAATCCAATAAGTTTTGAAGCCTTGGGGGTTATTTTCCCAAAACAGTCCAGCTATAAAACTTAAAGCTTTAAAACCCTAAAAACTTGTTGTCCTCGTTTTTCCAAAGGTTGTTTCGGCTAGTTATGGATCTTTTAAAAATCTGAAAAACAACACAGAGGTACCTTAAGAAGTTATTTACAAGTAGGAAAAAGAATGAACACGTTTCGATGTGTGGTTTTTGTGTAATGGCTTTTACCGTGAAGGACTCCTAAATATTCATACTCGGATTTCTCACTGTGTGTACCTTAAAAATATATGATATTGTTACAGTATGTTTATGCATGTTATGAGAGTGTACCCTGAAAATTTCAGAATATTCTGAGCAAAACTTGATTTATAAAAAATGTAACAAGATTCGGAGGTTTTGAGTACTTTAAAAATAGTAAACCACTTTCTAAAATTCCAGGAAAATTGGTGGATCATTGTTGGACCATATACTATCCAGATTCAGAGGATAATAATTTTTCGAACCTATTTGCTATTTTTCATAATAATGTTATAGTTATGGTTAAAAGAAAATAAATGGTTAAATGATGTCATAAATAAGGAAAATGTGATTTTTAAGCTTGGATACTCCTAATATTATATATTATGACTATTGAGGGGTATTTTGATAATATTTAATGAGAAATAATATTTATGACATTTTATGGGTAGTAAAGAAGTTGTTTAATAAAGGGTAAAACAATTAGAATAAATTGTTTATTCGCCTAATAACTTATTAAAATATTACTATGATATTTGTAATATAAGAATTCGATATTTTTAAGTAAACAAAGAAATATTAAGATTAAAATTTTATGGAAATATTATTGAATGTGTAATAATATTTGTTTTAAGCATTAATAAATGATTAAGATATTATTAAAATGGCTAATAATATTAGATTAAAATATTATTAATGATATGAGAATTAAAATATTATTAAGAGATTAATAATATTAGATTAAAGTATTATTTGATGATTAAAATATTATTAAGATGTTAATAACATTAGTAAACGAATAAAATTGTTATTAGTGGACTAATAATACCAAGAGGTGAATTAAATATTATCAGGATTGATAATATTAAGTGTCTTATAGGATTTACGATAGTCTATTTGCTTATGTGTGCTATGTGATTGGCTTAATTGTTAAATAAATAGCATAAGTAAGCGTGTCGATATACAACTACGCAGTACTAATTGATAGATCGACATTATCAATGTTAGGTTCTTCAAGGCCAATTAGTTAAAGCTAGATTATTTGTAGCTGAGCAGACAGGCAAGTTCCCTAACTCAAACTCGAGTTATGATTTTTGAAGCATGTTAGTGAATAATTATTGTTGATTATTCACATCTATACTGGTTATTGAGATTCGCACCTTGTGCAATTGAATTCATATTCTATTGTTATTGAATTGTGAATTAGATTAAAGTTCTTTCAAGCATGAACTGTTTATGAGATAGATCTATGCTATTTGTATCAGCTAGATCAAGCATGTCTAAATTTGTGAAATCAAATGTATTTTAAAAGTTGTTCTTATTAATTTGCTATAGTAAGAACTCTTGGCTGAGAAAAGGATAAATTTGATTAAGGCATGATATCAATGCTGGTTTATTAAGTGTTTATGCATAAATCACGGGGTATGAAAGGCTGATCCCCTTGATTACCAAACTTTTTAAGAGGTCCAGTTTAAATGCTGAGAACCTTGGCAAATGTCTATGGTTATTTTCAACCACTCAGTAACTGTCATTCAATTATTCGAATATTCTATTGTTGACTATTAATTCATGTTTCTTCACAATTTTATACTGTCGTTGAACATTGAAAGCGAAACTTCCTTCTATTCATGATATATCTCCCTTGTATATAAACTTGTTAAGCAAATTAGTTGCTTACTCTTGTTATATCATGATCTTTATTTCAGCTAAGGCAGAAACGTCTAAAGAGGACAAAGGAAAAGGGAAGGTGCAAGAGTAGTTGCCTGATATGGCTTATGTACTAGTTTATCTTAAATGTTATTTGGTTATGTGAACTCTTATTGTATTAAGGGTATGTTTTAAGTTAAGGTTAAAGAACCTCGGGACCATGATTGTAAGACTTTATTACTATTTCGATAAACACTGTATGTTTATTATTTCGCATCAGTTAGAAAGTATGTTTGTTGTTGAGTATCGTGAACACCGAATTCGAGGTTAGGAAACCCGGATTTGGGGGTGTCACAACATTGCTTCTAATCAGTTGATGAAATGATGACTGAGGGAGTGGAGTGAATTGACTGGCTGCATTGCCCAACATCTTCTTCTTCTTCCCACTGGTTTATCATTTTGGCCAAAAGCTTTGTATGGTTAATGAAATTTCTATAAATTGGAACCAATTCTTCATAATTTCAGTTGCTAAATCTTCTGATAGGTTAGTATAGTGAGTGGACATTGTTGAGAGTAAGGGTAATCTGATATTAAGCAAGTTAGGAGTATCAATTTTAGCTTCATTGGAGGTAAGAGTATATCAATGTGTTATTGAATTTTATTTGGTTAAATTCTAAGAAAATCCATGATGCTTGCCAATTAGTTTAGTAATTATTGTAAAGATGTTATATGGGTCTATATACATGTTTGGGACCAATGTGGTTGCATTAAATTGCATTTAGGAAGGATAAGCCGTAGCCATTTCCGGATTCTGCAGAAGCAGAGTCGATTCTGGGCATGTGCAGGAGTGGCGCGGCCGCGCCACTCTCAAGGCCAAAACTAGCGCGGCCGCGCAGGCTGCCAGAAAGGAATATGAGCTTTGTTATTTTTAGCATGCTATCTTAGCTCCTTCATGCATAAAGATAGGTTGATATCTATCTAGAATCCCTGTAAATACAATGAGTTGCATATGTTACTCTAAGTATGTAATTTCAAAAAGGAAGCCTAAGAATATTGAAATTAAAATTGTCCAATGGGCGTCTCTTTATAATCTGAAAATTTTAGTATATGTATATAACTTATATATGTGTTCAAATGCATACGAGTTACGATTTCCAAGTTGTCTTGCATGAGCTATATGACATAAGTTGTTCTAGTGTGATGTTTAAAGAGAAATATAGCGTTTATAGACAAGTATCATCAAATGTTGTGGAACTTGTGTTCTGACCATACAAGCATGATTGTTAGGACTTATGATACCTCTAGACATGTTTGACATGAGCACCATTTGGCTAAATATGATTTTGGTATGTGCGAGCATTCTTAAGGCATGAATTCCAAATGTAAGCTATCTGTTAGAATATGCATGTGTTGTTTATATCCGAGCATGAGTATTAAGTATTGTCTAGTCTTATTATAGTACCTTATGACCATAATAAGGGACTACTTGTGAAACGGACTTGTTTGGCCTAAAGCGTAGGAATTTCTGACATTTAACTATGTGACTTTGAAATGGATTTAGAATGAGCATGCTAGGTTCTAAACTCAAGTTAATAACATTACGAGCATGTGTAATTAAGTTATATCAGTAACCTGTATGCTAAGGATAAACTAGGTTCCTGTTGAATGACATTCCATTCTTGGACAGTCTAGAGAGTGGCGCGGCTGCGCCACTCCTAAGGCAAAAACCCGCGCGACCGCGTAGGTTGCCAATTTTGCCCAGTAGTTTATTTTGTGAACAGAGTCTTGCAGCATGTATGTGGGTATGTCCTAAGCTGTATTGCATGACTTAATTGATGTGCTATGTGTTCAAGTCTACGTTGATGCATAGAATCGAGGTATCCTAGGCTTGTTAACCCATTTGTCTAAGATGGGTAGTAATGTTATAGGATTAGTAAAGATGGTTACATCTACATGTTTATGTGTTAAGAGCACTCGGTATGTTACCTCTTGTACGTGTAGAATCATGTTAGTTATATTGTACTAACTAAGGAATCGACTTATTAATGTTAGGTCGTTTCACGCAATTTGAATTAAAGCTAGATTATTGTAGCTGAGCTATCAGCCAAGTTTCCTTTAACCCTACTCAATTTACATTCGAGCAGGATGTGGTGTATTATGCAAGTTTCCCTGAACCAAACCTTGTATTTACTTTACTGTGCAAGTTCCTAACCCTCAACTTCTTACATTATTACAAGTTAATTATTTAAGCTTGAAACTTATTTCCAAGCATGCTTTAAGTGGTTTAATTACTTTACAATTATTCCACATCGATTTTATTGATAATCGTATTTGGTGCACTTGAGTTCGTACAGTCTTGGACTTGTACATCATTTGAAGTTCTATAATTCATGAACTGCTTCAGATTGAGTCTGAACCCTTGTTCGGTCAGACAATTGCATGAAATTGTTATAAAGCTATTTCGGCCAATTGATGGTATAGATTCTTAGACTAAAGTGAACACCCCTTTTATTATAGGGGAGTACCCCACGTATCGAATATAAGATACAAACAACAGAGTTGAATGTTATGCATACACATAGCGTACGCGAGGCTGATCCCCTCAAGTACATATTCTATAACCAGTAACCAAAGCGTCAATTAGCTACTGATTCCATTGGACGTTTGTTGTTCAAAGTCTACTCGACTATCATTGTTTTAAAAGAAATTATTATTCTTGCTTCCAATATTCATATTGTTGAATTTCTTTCTTTATAATCCGTTCATCATGATATATCCTTTATTGTTGTATTTAAACTTGTTGAGCAAACTAGTTGATCATCCTTGCTATATCATGAACCTTATTGCAGTTAAGCCCGAGACTTCAGGCAAAGACAAGGGCAAGGAAAAGATGAAGTAATAGACTTCAAGTAGCTGATTTTGTTATATGCTTATTTAGATTCATTTATCAATGTAATTTGAACCCTAATTAGTATTCTAGGGTACGTTTTGATTGTGTAATTCAGGTTATGAATCTTAGGACTAGTAACACCTTTTGAATGAACAACATATGTTTATTATATTCTGCATTTAGTTATTTTATGTTGTTTGGAGGTGGATATTGGATCGTGATGACCAAATCTGGGCTTTGGAGACCCGAATTTGGGGGCGTCACATAAATGATGTAAGATTCATTACTTCTGTGTTATGAAAATATAAAGGTATTAGAACATGGGTGTAGAAGAAGATATGATATAATAATGTTGTAATTACATTCATGTTGTTAAGATTATGTTGAATGGGTAGTATCGTGACGCTCCGGACCAGGGTTTGAAGGTACACCCGGATTTGGGGGCGTTATAGTTGGTATCAGAGCTGATAGGTTAAAAACCTTAGGTGGGGAACCTTAGGCTATAACCTGAGAGAAACTATTGAAGATAGTAAAGAGATAAACTCGGATAGAGTTTTAAGAGATGAATTAAGAAAATTCATCAAAAGAAGTAAAAGTTAAAATAAAATACAGAGATTCAAAGAAGAATCTCGAAGAGTTTTAAAAAGACGAGAATCAGGAGTTATCTAACTCCAGTAATAATAAATAGACGATGTCTATAAGATGAAAAAAAAACTTGAATAAAAATAATAATCGAACATGATTAAAGAAAGGAGTAAGAAGATCGTAAAAACAAAACGACCGTAGAATGAGAAAGAATCGTAATGTAAAATGATTGTAGGAAAGGATCACAACGTGCTCTGATTAAGTTGTAGAAGGACATATACTCAATCGAATGATTGAAAATTTTAGCTTAATGTTATAAATAGAAGGTACTATGAGATAGTACGAATAAAACTCAGAAAGAGTTATAGATGATAAAATACGGATTAGAGAAAATTCGTATTGAGCAAAGAGAAAACTAGGATTTTGTGGGATTTTCAATTGAGGACTCATGTGATAGCTAAGTTGTACAAACCTTTATATGGGCAAGGGTTTTGTGTTTGGTTTAACGACCACTTAGTTTATCACATTGGTAATCATTGACATGTTGGTATTACCCTATCGATATACGTATGGTGAGAAGGTAATTCTTTTCTCATATTTATATTTGATAGTTAGAGAATACTACGAACATGTACGAGTTTTGAAACTCATGTTTATGTTAAGTTTGTGACTCATAATCATATGGTATGTTTTTGAGCCCCTAAGCATATATAAACAGTCCCTAATTGGTTCTTGGACTACGTATTGCTAGGACAAGTTTCTAAACTCATATTATTGTGGAAAGTTCCTGAACACATAATGTGTGGTAGGTTTGATGAACTATACTAGGCTATAGGAATATTGTAGATTGAGAGCTAATTCTTTTCAGTATATTGAGCATTGGTGATGTTAGAAATAGATAAAATTATTAAATAGTGGAGAAATGGAGAAAACTGAAGTTAAAGGAGAAAAATAGGTATTCCAAATCTTCTAGTTATGCTAGACTTCGAAATTTATTGAAATCGTGTTGATAATTGCAGTATATTATTTTTTTAGATATTGGATCAGATTATTGAACTAGTAAATTTTAAAAGTTCTATTATTTATCTGTCTATACTAATTGTTTTAGCTAGACAAAATTGATTTAAAAATATCAAAATATATTTTAAAATCGTCAACGCACCATTTAAAACATGGTGTCGATATGACAAATGATGGAATCATCAACAAACGGTAAGATGTTATGGTATGATCATAGAATCATCAACGCATTATTACATATTGCGGTATGAGAAAGTCATAAAATAATTTTCAATTTACATGAACTATTTCATGAAATATGTCAATGCCAATTGTTTCGGCTAGGCAAAATTAATTTTGAAAATATCAAAACGTATTTTTAAAATCGTCATCACACTATGGTGTGAATATGACAAATGATGGAATCATCAATGCAATCTAACCTAGTGTCGGATGTGATCTAAGGATCGTCAGCCCACTATGATATGATGTAGTATGACAAAGTCATAAAAAAAGATTTTTAATGAATGTCTACGCTATTTGATTCGGCTAGACAAATGTTAAAATATGTTCTAAAATTCAAACATTCTTTAACAATCTATGCCAAACCAAATTGTTTCAGTGATGAATTTTGTACTAAGTCTAAGAAGAATAACCCTAATATTGGGAAAACTTTTGGTCGGTAATACATATTGACCCTATTGGGTGATAAACAAACGCAGAAAACGAAGTATGAAACTAAGGAAATTTCTTTTACTCCCTATTTGTTCAAGCTACTTCACAATTACTGAACAATTGTGAATATTCCTCAAAGATGTTCCATAATTCTAGAAATTGAATATTTAGAAGGAATGAATTCCATAGAGGAAATGGATTATAGCATGCGATCCTCAAAGGAGGAAAAAGTTGAGTAACCATTAGAGTGAGAATGCAATCGAATATGATTAAATTAAGGTTTATTTGATAACCTAGTTTTGGTGAATAAGATGAGTAGAAATGAGTATACTTTAATAAGATAACCATTAGAGTGAATGTAATATCCCAATTTATTTTTTCCAAATAAGTAAAAGAATATTATAATGTAAACAAAGATGTTATTTTCAGGATCAGGCTAGGTAGTTGATGAAAGAATTTTGAGGATTACAATAATATTATGTTGGTGATTCTAGGGACGAAATCCTTACAAGGGGGAAGAATGTGACGACCCGAGAAATCGAGTGGCCTTGTAATTAAGGTTTAAGAATAATATTTAATAAAATAAAATTTTTATGAATATTATTTTGTATATGTGATTTAAGGTCAATTAATGCCCTAGTTTTGGGATTTTTCGGAGAAAATAAAAAAATTTCGAGAAAAAGACGAAATAGCACGATTTACTCTAAAAACGTCTTTTGTATTTTTTTTATTTTTCGAAAAACGTGAAAGCATTTATATGATGTCACGAGACGTAATCTCTAATAAAATTTAAAAACGAATTTTGCGTTTTTTCGGATGTGGATTGAAATATGAAACGGCAACCGAGAATAATACTAGTATAATATGAATTATTATACAAGTAGAATACGAAAAATGATACGAGTATAATACAAAATATTATACGGTAGAAATACGAAAGTCAACCGAAAGAGGGTGGTCAACGATTACGACTAATTATTAGTCGGAGTAACCGAAAAAGTTAGAAAAGCTAACTAGAAAATAAAATAACTAATTGAATTTAGTTGGAATAATTAAGCCTAGAATTTTTAAAATGGCTTGGCTAGGGTTGAGCCAATGGTTGGAGCCTAGGATATTGAGTGGCTTGGCTAGAGTTTAGTCTAGACTTAAGATTCTTGAAGCCAAAGTCTTAGAAATCCACGTGTCACTTGTTGAACAACTTGATGGTCAAGTGTCACTTACTAGCTAATTAGCATGTGGGTTAAATGAATGTGGAAAACGAGAAGAAGAGCAAGTGGGCGGATGGATGGGGGAGGGGACCAAGTGGGTGACTCACCTACTATTTTTAGTAAGTTTTTATCCAAATGAAGCAAGCATTTAATGCTTTGTTCTCCAACCAATTAATTTAACCAAACAAGCCCTTAAACAATTATTTGGTTCCCTAGCTCCTAACCTTTGTCAAATCAAGGTGTTGGTGGATGGTTGGATGAGAAGGGATTGATGAGAGTTAACTAGAGTATGGTTAATTCTCTTAAATAAACCAATGCAAGTATACTTGCATTTATCATGTCATTTCATTAAAATCATCTAAGTGAGTAAAAGAAATCAAGAGAGAGAGAGAGAATAGAGAGAAAGAGAGTTGATGAAAGGAAAGAAGAGGAAGAGCAAGGTGTAGCAAGCCATAACCAACATTAAGCAAGGACAAGAACAAGAAGAAAGAACACAAAAGGTAAGAACATTAAAAACCTTAACTTTTCGTCTTTTTATATTTTTTAAAAGCTTCTTAGTTTGTTAAAGAAGTGCTTGTTGGTGGTTGTTGATATTTGATGAGATCAAAGAAGGATCTTGGAGTGATAAGGCTATATGGTTGAATATTGTTTAAATCTACCGGTAAATGCCATGCGAGTAAATGAATAATTAAAAATCAAAACTTATGCGAAAAGGATGGAAAACCTAAATAGTGGATTGTTTTAGACCTATTTTTTTTATAGTGCTTCAAATTTAAAAATTTAGTTCCTGGGTGTTATGTTATACTCTTATGAGTTATGAACATCACCCAATTGGAATGGAGGAAAAAGCTTGTCTAACGAAGTCATGGCGAATTGTTTTTAAAAACTAGTTAAAAGGTTTAAAAACTGTTTGTGCACTGACTTTTGAGTCAGTTTTCTGGGTAGTTAAATCTTCTGGAAATGGGTTATTTTCTTGGGGTTCTGTAGTTTGTAGCATAAGAAAACCGTAGGCTCAAGAACAGACTCATTCCGACTTGAAATGAGCGAGTTATCACGTTACGAAGTAGGTACGACGAAAACGAAAACTGTCCAGATAATAACGTTGCATACAGGGAGTTTTGGTCTAAAGCAGACAGGTCATACCTGTCCGGATTAAAACAAAAAATTTGGTCAAAAGCAGACGGGTGCATACTGTCTGAATTAGAAAGAAAGACTTAGTCTGAAGCAGACCACTCTACCAGACACCTAAGCAGACAGGTCTTACCGGTCGACCTGTCTGGATATTAACTGAAGAAGAACTTGGCCTAAATAGACAGGCCTTAGCTGTCCGGATGTTAACTGAAATAGAATTTGACCTAAAGCAGACATGTCTTACATGTCTGATTTGGAGCTATAGCGTAGAATTTAAAAGTTTAGATGCGTTGACTAAATTTATAAAACGCGAACAACCTAAAATAAGAAATAATGTAGCGTAAACCAATATTTGGGGTCATTATGTACCTAATTGGTGTGGTATCGTTAACGTAAATGTGTATGACATTTGAGGGGCGAATTAGCGTAAAGTTATAAAGAATGCTTCAGGCAAGTTTTCTAAGTTCATTTATTTTTTATATTGAATGCAAGTTTCCTACACTTAATCAAATTTTATAATTGAGCAAGTTTTCAACTTTGATTGATTTTGTATTGAATGTAAATATTGTATGACCTTGTACATTTATTATTTTTTGAAAGACTTGTGTTTAGATTGTGGAATTTCATTTGTTATTATGAAATTCATCATATTATGTGTTATGAACTATGAAAATGAGTTATCGTCATTTAATTCGGCCTAACTCAATTTGTTGAGCTATTTCAGTCGGAATATTTCTTGTTGAGATATGAATTATAATAATTTTTGAATTGTGATAGGATAATAGTGCCAAATCAAATAATTTGGGCAAGTACTAGTATGTATTTCACCCCGTGCAATAATGTGTTATGTGAGTAAATGTTATTGATATTTAAAAATGAAAGGAATTTAATTTATTCCTGTTTATTCAAGCTGCTTCAAAACTATTGTTCAATTATCAAAATTTTCATAGAAGAATATTATTTTTATTCTTGAGATTGTTGTTTATTCAACTAATATAACTTGTTGAGCAATTAAATGCTCACCCTTGCTTTAAATAAAATATTTTCAGCAAAGTTAGAACGAAACATGGAATCCGGTGAAGATTAACGAAAGGACCAAGTATTTGTTTAGAAGATTACGTATTAAATTATATGTATTTGTTGTGATGCATAAAAGTCACAAATGTATTGTTGAAATAGATAAATAATGTAATATTCATTACTTCTATGTCATGAAAATATAAAGGTATTAGAACCTGGGCGTAGAAGAAGATATGATGTAATAATATTGTAATTACATTAATGTTGTTAAGATTATGTTGAATGGGTAGTACCGTGACGCACCGGACTCGGGTTTGAAGGTAGACCCAGATTTGGGGGCGTTACACTTGCCATGCCGCGACTCACCTTATCGAGCGTCGCGGCTCAATCTCTTATGTTCCGTTTCTCTTCTTGCTTCCTTGCTCACCCAATTGCTTCAAATATTCATGATTTTGCCATTTAACTCTTTTATTCCTACAGAATAAATAAATAAAATAAAATAAATTAAAACTCTATAAAATAACATAAACTACTTAAAAATACACAAATTATTAAGCTTAAAAGTATCCAAATATTATGTATAAAACCCACTCATCAGCGATTTAGAAAATAATATGAACACTGAATATTTATATATATATATACATATAAACTTATCTGATGAAAACCAAACTTCCAAACGCAGGAAATTAATATGTCACGGCTAGTACTTGGTTCTATGACCTTAAGACAATTATGCCTTCCTTATTGGTGGTTAGAGTTAGCGACACTTGTCTTCCAAGATACAATGACACCGTGTGTTATAGTAGCACTACAAATAACACACACAACGAACCAAAGAAATGCTCTAAAATATATTATGAATATGACTTAATAAATGATGAAGAATGAATGACTTGAACTGAAAATAGAATGCCTCAAAATGCCTGACTTCCCTAGATATTTATAGGACCATTGATATCCCTTCATGCATTGGACATAACCATTTGAAATGGTTTGGATGCCTTTGAAAAGGTATGAGACACCTTTGGCTAATGGTTGAATAGATGCAATCAACATAGGCGAGCAAGTCAAGTGTGCGTGCTTTGGATAGCCTTGGAGCGTCATAGCTTTGGCCTTAGCGTCGCGGCTCTAGTGTCAAGCGCCGTTGTGCTTTACTTTCTGTCCGCGCTTTTTATTCTTGCCTTGCTTCCAAAAATTGATAAATAAAAATTTAAACTAAACTTTGCCCAAAAAGATTTATATATACAAAGATCCATGACCCACGACCCCGGCACGGCCGGTCGGTCGGCGGCGGCGCACGCGTGTGGTCAAACCTAACCAAGCCTTGGCTAGGTCCTCTCTCCTCCACAAAAGTAGGGTGCCCTTTGGGGCCCAAACCCAAGAGCAATCTTATTGTATATATACTAACTTAATGTTTAGTTCATAGTCGATGTGGGACTCTTCCCACAAGTATTTATTTATCCTCTTTAATGGGTGATCTTTGGGATTAAATTTCTCATTCATTACCCCATAGATTTGAGCTTCCTAATACTTGATATTCATATATTCATGGAGTAGAACATACTGATATGTGGATCCATTTCTAATGACTAATGGAACCTACTTCAATTTAGGCTCAAATTCTAATAATCCCCCATATGAATGAAATTGACTGTCAGCCTATGCAAATATTATACAGACTCTTGAGAGAGAGATAATTAGAAATCATCTGTATAGAGAGAGATAATTTTTGGCTTTAAACCTTCCCTTGTGAAAGACTATCGGGTTTACTGGTTGTCTAGTGAACGTGATGTCTTGAACTGTCCAACCGTTTGTGTAAATCGAGACAATAGAAATTCACAAAGAATCTTTCCAAACATTATTTAGTTCTCATGACTTTGTTCATTTTGGCCTTGAACATTCTCGGATTTATGAGTGCTTTAGAGAAGTATAACCTTATCATTCTCATAGAATTGGCCCAGTTCACCCTCATATAGGTGATTCTTAATAAAGGTATCCTGCCATACCCCACTTGTTTATCAAGATTTAAGAATCATTAAAAGCACATCTTATCCTAAAACAGCTTCAGGAATCACTATCTCGTATCATCGGAATGAGCAGAAGAAATTAATTTCTTCATAGTGATTTTGTTGAATCGTTCACAACTTTGTTGTCCCTTTGAACCTAGATCTTGGGATCTCCAGTCAACTAGGTTGGGTTTCCATCATGACGATCCTTCTTTATAGACTTTAAACCCATTCCCCTCGATGTTATTTTTACTTGCTCTTTAGTCAAACCTTTAGTTAACGGATCCGCTATATTTTCTTTCGACTTTATGTACTCAATAGACATAATGCCATTAGAGAGAAATTGTTTTATGGTATTGTGTCTACAACGAATATGTCTAGACTTACCATTATTCATGTGACTCTATGCCCTTCCAGTTGCTGATTGACTATCACAATGGACACAAATAGCAGACACATGTTTAGGCCACATAGGAATATCTTCTAAAAAGTGACGAAGCCACTTAACTTCTTCTCCAGCCTTATCCAATGCAGTAAACTCAGATTCCATTATTGATCAAGCAATTCATGTTTATTTTGAAGATTTCCTCGATACTGCTCCTCCACCTTGTGTAAATACAAAATCACTTGTGGATTTAGAGTCTTTTGTATCTGATATCCAGTTCGCATCATAGTATTCTTCAAGTATTGTTTGATATTTTAAGTAGTGTAATCCAAAGTTTTGAGTGTATTTTAAATACCTTAAAACTCCTATAATCGCTTTCCAGTGATCTTGTCCTAGATTGCTTGTAAATCTACTCAATTTATTAACAACATATGCTATGTCAAGATGTGTACAGTTCATTATGTATATAAGGCTTCCAATTATTTGTGTATACTCAAGTTGTGATATGATCTCTCCTTTATTTTTAGACTAGTGTAGATTTATATCTACCGGTGTTCCCACAAGATTGTAATCATATTAATTGAATTTCCTGAGTATTTTCTCAATATAGTGTGATTGTGATAACACTAATCCATCCGATGTTTTAGAAATTTTAATTCCTAATATCACATCGGCAACACCCATGTCTTTCATGTCAAACATATTATTTAACATTCTCTTGGTAGTTTTAATGATTTCATTATTACTACCCATAATGAGCATATCATCTACATAAAGATAAATAATAACAAACCCTTTCTCAGTGTCTTTGACATATACACATTTGTCACACTCATTTATTTTGAAACCATTTGACATTATTGCACTGTCAATTTTTTTATGCCATTGTTTATGTGCTTGTTTTAATCCATACAGGGACTTTACAAGCCGACAAACTTTCTTTTCTTGTCCTGGAATAATAAACCCCTCTGGTTGTTCCATGTATATTTCTTCTTCTAAATTACCATTCAAGAAGGATGTTTTCACATCCATTTGATGTATCTCCAAATTGTATATAGCTGCAATGACTATTAACATCCTAATTGAGGATATTCTTGTCACAGAAGAATAGGTATCAAAATAATTCAAACCCTTATTTTTCTTGTATCCTTTGATTACAAGTCTTGCTTTATATTTATCTATAAATCCATCCGCTTTCATTTTCTTCTTGAATATCCCCTTATATCCAAGAGGTTTAGAACCTGGTGGGAGATATACTAATTCCCATGTATAATTGTGCAGTATGGATTCTACTTCACTATTTATAGCCTCTTTCCAATGTGGAGCTTCGGACTCGATACCGCTTCTCTATAAGTCTGAGGCTCATTTTCTAACAAATAAGTTAGAAAATCCGGTCCAAAAGATTTTGATATTCTAGCACGTTTACTACGTCTAAGTTCATCAATATCTTCTAAACCATGATCACTGTCACTATCAGTGTCATAAGTTCTTTTGTTTGAACTCGTTTCTTGTTCATTAGAACTTATTTTTTTTTCTTATTAGGAAATATTGTTTTAAAAAATTCATCATCTTTTGACTCAATAATAATATTTTCATGTCTTTCCTCTATTTTTGATTTATTAACCAAAAATCTATATGCACTGCTATTATTAGCATAACCAATGAATATACAATCTATTATTTTTGGTCCTATCTTCACCTTTTTGGGTGGCGGAACCATTATTTTTGCTAAGCACCCCCACACTTTTAAGTGTTTATAAGACGGTTTTTGTCCTTTCCATAACTCAGAAGGTGATGCATTAGACTTCTTTTGAGGTATTTGGTTGAGAATATAGTTTGCTGAAAGAATTGTTTCCCCCCCACAAATTTTGAGGTAGCCCAGAACTTAATAACAATGCATTCATCATTTCTTTCAAAGTTTTATTCTTTCTTTCAGCAACACCGTTTTGCTGCGGTGAATAAGGTGCAGTTAGTTAGTGTATTACAACATGTTGTGAACAAATTTTAACAAAAGGTGATTCATATTCCCCACCTCTATCACTTCTAATTATCTTGATCTTTTTATCAAGTTAATTTTTAACCTCATTCTTGTAATGTATAAACATTTCCAAGGCCTCATTTTTACTTCTCAATAAGTAAACATAACAATATCTTATACAATCATCTATAAAAGTAATAAAATATTTCTTACTCCCAATTGTTTGTATATATTTTAAATCACAAATATCTGTATGTACTAATTCAAGAGGTTTTGTACTTCTTTCAATTGATTTATAAGAAGATTTTCGAAGCTTTGCCTCAACGCAAACTTCACATTTATGATTGGAGTTAATCTCACATTTTGGTAAATATTCCATATTAATTAATCTACGTATATTATTATAATTAACATGTCCTTATATACCATGCCATAAATTAGATGACTCAATCATATAAGTAGAAGATGTATTTTTATTAATATTGGAAGGTACAATTGTCATTACATTCATTTTAAAAAGCCCATTGCTCATATATCCATTCCCCACATACATCCCATTTTTGTTCAGGACAAACTTATTTGATACAAAGACTAATCTAAATCCCTTTTGACTAAGAAGAGATCCAGACACTAAATTCTTCCGAATATCAGGCACATGGAACACGTTGTTGATGATGAGTTCCTTGCCAGATGTCATCTTTAGAATCACCTTTCCTTGCCCAATAATCTTAGATGTGGAAGAATTCTCCATGTATAATTGTTCTCCATTCTCAATTTCTTGATATGTGGAGAACATCTTCCTGTCAGAACACATATGGCGGGTTGCTCTAGTATCTACCCACCATTCCATGGGATTTCCAACCAAGTTTACATTAGAAACCACTGCTTATAGGTTTTAATTCAGAAACGTCTTCAAGAAGACCATCCACTTCTGTTACATTAGCTTGTGCGGACTTCTTGCTGTAGTCTTTGCGTTTACGACAATCCTTTGCCCTATGTACTGGCTTGTCACAAACATAGCACTTGCCTCGGAACTTTTTATTGGTTCCCTGTTGAGGCCCATTGCCGGAGTGCTTTCTCGTTTTGGACTTCTGGCCTTATTCCACCACATTGGCCTTGAATTCTATAAAGGGTTTTCCCGTTCGCTTTTCAGAAGCACAATTGTCCTCTTCTATCCTTAATCTCACGATTAAGTCTTCAAGTTTCATCTCTTTACGTTTAAGCTTGAGATAATTCTTAAAATCTTTCCACATTGGTGGTAGTTTTTCAATGATAGTCGCTACTTGGAAAGATTCACTTGAGGACATTCCTTCTGCATGTATTTCATACAGGATTACTTGAAGTTCTTGGACTTGGTTGATGACAGGCTTGGAATCCACCATCTTATAGTCTAACAATCTGCCAACTACGAACTTTTTCGTGCCATCAACTTCTGTTTTATACTTCTTGTAATAACCAAGAAATTATTAGTCTTATTTTAAGTAGGATATTAATTAAATAATATTAATATTGAAAACTTTGTGATATATATGAATGAATAAGTGATTATGTGACTAGTATGCTACTTGTAATTTAGAGGAAGTTGTTAGGTTTGTACATAGCGCGATCATGCAATCAAATTACATAAATAGTGCGGAAGCGCGATAAAACGGATTTTAAAATTTTATTACAAACCATCACCATGATCATCCTTGTGTTCAATTATCAATTAAACGAAAGAGATAGAGATAGATTCATACCCTCGTAGATCAAAGCTTCCTCGGGTACAAGTTCAACTCCAATTCCTTCGCGTTCTCCTTGAATTCCACCGATTAAATTCCTTCCTTTGATCAATGCAAGCCACCCAAGTGTTTGGCCTCTAGAGGTGATCCACCAAGGAATAATAGTTGTTCAAGAATATGGGTGTTGGCAAAACCCTAGTTTCTATCTCCATAGAAATCACAAGTACTCTCTCTCTCTAATTCTTAGGAAAGAGTGTGTAACCCTAATCTATGATAAGACCTCTCTTATTTATAGATGTAGGAAAAACCCCTATCCTAAACTATTTAGGATTAGGGTTTATATTCTAATTAAACTCCTTTAATTAATTATACTCCTAATCCAATTAGGAATGCATGAGAAAGTACTTCCATTAATTAATTCCCAATCCCTATTAGGAATTAAATAATAGTAATAGTAGTAATAATAATAAGACTCCACTTATTAATTTATATTTAATATTTCCAAAATATTAAACAATAAATATTAAGCTATTTAATTTATTCTATCTCCATAGATTAAATTAAATACACTTAACTTATTATTACAATTATGCCATTTACTTCTTAAATAAATATTTTTCCTTTTGCGGTGTGACCCTTTAGGTTCTCCATATTAAACCGGTTGTGAATAAATTAATTAGAACAATTCTAATCTTATTTAAATAAATAAATTAAACAATTTAATTCATTTAATTAAATAATATTTATTCTACAATAAGGGTAAGCCCCCTTAGCGATCAACGACTTTCCAGATAATATAGATTTCAACATTAATCACAAAAGAACCTTTCAGTGCATAGTTACCGTACAATTCAATCCTTCTACCATACAATGTCCCAATTAAATATAAGACATAGAATTACTGTCA
This sequence comes from Aralia elata, assembly GCA_034770075.1. Classification (NCBI taxonomy): domain Eukaryota; kingdom Viridiplantae; phylum Streptophyta; class Magnoliopsida; order Apiales; family Araliaceae; genus Aralia; species Aralia elata. The sequence continues at coordinate 8,780,491 of CM068387.1, forward strand.
AGTCTTATTTTATTTAATTATATGCATTTCGATTCTCCAATGAACAACTCTGATAATGCAAATTAGAAACTTCTTGCTAATTTCATTCTGCTTTGGCCAAAGACTTCTGAGTTATCATTCATCGAATCACATAGGACATTCACTCCTTTTACTAGAAGCGGTAGATTCTTTGTTGATCATTCACCTATCTCCATGTATAACTTATTATACCCAATCATACCCTTTGATATACCCTAAAGGTCTTAAGGGATATGTCAAAGTATAACTCATCATACACAAGATACTATGATGATCTCAAGTCCAAGGATCACTTGTACTACTATCACTAGAGGAATTCATATTGACAGGCGAGTAAAACTCTATTAGGTATTCCTTAGCGAGCCACGTTCAGTGAACTTATTCTCTAATAAGCACCTACATACTTGCTTTAGTGTCTTCACACAAATGATTATGAGATCAATCATCCTCTTCATAAGAGCAAGCAACGTATGTACTAATCTATCCGGATTCACTAATCCCCTTTTTAGTAATCCATCGATTAGGAACTATTTTAGTCTGTGAGCTATCTTGAATTTAGATCTCATTAGCATGATCACCATCATGATTCTAAAAGCATTGCTCAAAACTATGGGTTTATCACATTTAATATCACAGCATTATGTAGATAATGTAATATGCCTTTAATAAACCGAATAAGATTACAAAGTATATGCTACATCATATCAAATATGATTGGCTTGTGTGCATACTACTTTCAATCTCCCACTTGCACTAAAGCCAATCGCCATGGTATCCAATACCCTTCTTCTCTAAGTGACGATTATCCTGCTGTTGGATAAAGCTTCAGTAGATGGATATGCAATGTTGTTCTTCAGAGTCCACTATCTCTATAGTGACTGTTCCTCTTTCAATGATTCTACTAATCAAATGAAAGTGCCACAACACATGTTTGAATCCAAGATGAGACTTAGGAACTATTCCTAGTTCTGTAATGAACTTTTCATCCAAACAATCAACTTGCAGCTTCATTTACAGCTATATACTTTGTCTTTGTCACTAAACCAGCAAATCTTTGTTGTTTGAAACCTTTCCAATTCACTGCACCACCATTCAAGGTAACATCTTACCATAAAGTGGATTTGTTATCGTCTTGGTCAGTCTGAAAAAACTTGAGTCTGTTTAACCCTCTAGTTTAAATTCAGACCTACCATGGATCATGTTCACATCTTCAGTACCGGTTAAGTACTTAAAGATGTTTATCACTGTCTTATAATGATCTTCTCTAGAATATGACTGATCAACATCAGGCCTTGTATATTCATTGCATACATGATAGTAATTCATGTGATCTCTCTTTAATTTGGGATAATTTTAGGGAGATACACTCCATGGCTCATCATCATGAGACCTCTCTTGGAGTTTGCCATGCTAAACGCCTTTAGCATCGAATGAATATACGTTCCTTGGGTCAAGCCGAACATCCTTTTAAATCTATCTATATAGATTTATATCCCCAATTTATAGGATGCTCCTCCCAAGTTATTCTTAGAGGATTGTTTAGACAATTTAACCTTTACAGATTGTAGCACTTATATGTCATTCCTTATCAGTAATATATCAACATATAATATAGGAATGTCACAGCTCTCCCACTGACCCTTTTGTACACACTAGGTTCATTCTCGTTTTTGATAAAATCAAACTCTTTTGATTGTCTCATCAAAATAAATGTTCCATCTTTGAGAAGCTTACTTCAATCCATAAATGGATCGTTGTAGCTTACTTACACGATTTACTTCAACCTTTGAAACAAATTCCTCTGGCTGTATCATACATACATTCTCCTCAAGTCCTTTTGAGGAAGGACGTCTCCACATCCATTTGCCAGATTTTGTAATAAGCTGCAATCACAAGCAAAATCCAAATGGACTTGAGCATTACCCGGTAATAAGGTTTTATCACAGTCAACTCCTTGACTTGATTTGAAACCTTTTAAACAGATCTGGTCTTATAGGTCTCCACCTTGCCATTTGCTCTAGTCTTTCTTTTAAAGACCCATATTCATCCACTAGGCACTATGGAGTCCATTTTGGATTTTATGGCCATCTGCCATTTCTCTGAGTGTCTATTACTTATAGCCTCATCGTATAAAACTAGATCATCATCAGCTATGATGCGTACCTCATCATCATCCTCTATGATGAATCCATACCTCCTAAGTATCTTCGGTACTCTTCTAGATTTACGATTCGGTTGTGGTACAATAGGTCTATCTACAGGTTCCTCGGTTTGACTTGAAATGTTTTGTGGTTCTTGAACTCCTTCAAGATCTATTACTCTCCCACTAGCTCCTTTAATGATAAACACCTTTATCTAAGAAGACAGCGTGTAGGATTATAGTAATAAAACCCTAAACTTTCTTTAGGATATCCCACAAATCTGCACTTGTCAGATTTTGTCCCAAACTTATCTTTGAAACCTTTTCACATAAGTTGGACAACCCCTTATCTTAACATACTTAAGAGTAGGAATCCTCCCTATCCATAACCTTTATGGAATCTTAGGGCTGGATTTTGAGGTTACCTTATTTTGTAGATATGCAGCCGTTTCTAGGGCATAACCCCAGATGGGTATTGGAATGTCGGTAAAAATCATTATGGACCGCACCATGTCCAACAAGGTACAATTTCTCCTTTTAGATACACCAATCATTTATTGCGTATCAGAAGGTGTCCATTATGAGAAAATACCATTTTGAGATGATCTAGAAACTTATTGCACAAGTATTTTTTCTTCGATCTGATCAAAGAATCTTAATACTTTGTCAATTTGTTTTACTTCTGAATTATTTGAACCTTTCAATTGATTCAGACTTGTATTTCATTAAATACACACATTCAACTCTTTGAATGACCATCTCCTTTTTCTTTTACTAGTTTGGTCAATTTGCAAAATTATTTTCATGTAAATCAAGTATACAAAGTCTATCAAGTAGTCTTCCAGTTTCAAACAAAACATTATCATTATAAATAGAACAACAATTGTTCTTAAATATAATACCAGAACCTTCCTTGTCCAACAACGAAAGTTATAATGTTTCTATTGAGAACTGGAACATAATAACAACTTATTAACTTAATAGACTTGCCCGTATGCAACGCTAAACTATAAGTTCCTATGATTAATGTAGCAACCTATGCTCCATTCCCACACATAAGATAACTTACTCTTTGTTTAGCTTTCTACTTCTGCTTAGTCTCTACATTATATTGCATATGTGAGAACTATAGCCGGTATCCAATACCCAAGTAGAACCTTGACTTATAGAAAAATTTATTTCAATCATGAACAAACTTGTATTTGTAACCGAAGCTTCACTAAGCTTCTTCTGGTTAACCTCTATAAGATTTTCCTTACAGTTTCTTTCCAGTGTCCAGGCTTATTGCAGTGGAAGCAAACTCCTTTGCTATCTGCATCAGTTTTTGTTCTTAGTGTCCTTAGTTATTGCCTTTCTATTTACCTTCTTTGAATTGTTCTTCTTTTCAGAAGATCCTTTGGCCCTCTTCCATTTCCTTGAAGAATCATCTACCAGTAAGACTTGGTCTTTCTTGGTTGGAAAGTAACTCTTTACAGTTTTCAACATGTTTAAGCAACTCAGTCAGGCTGACATATAGCTTGTTCATGTGGAAATTCACAACAATTTGTGAGAAAGAGTCCGGAAGTGATTGCAAGATCAGATCTTGGATCAACTCTCCATCCATTACAAAACCCAGTTGTCCCAATTGTTCAATCAGATTGATCATTTTAGGACATTTGTCTGTACTGTAGTGCCATCGGTCATTCTAGATTGGAATAGCTCATTAGATATCTAATATCTAATAGTCCTACTTTCCTCACCCTTCAACTCCTTGAAGGTGCAGGAATATAGTAGGAGCATCCATAGTTTTATGCTGACGTTGAAGCTTGTTACTCATGGACGCGAGCATGATGCATTGAGCCAACTTTGCATCATCTTGCCACTTTCTAAAAGTAGCAATCTCTTCCTCAGAGGCATTGTCTGCAACCATTGCAGGGATAGGCATATTAAGAACATAAGATAGCTTTTCAGCTTTGAGAACTATTCTCAGATTTCTTAACCAACCCGTTTAATTCGGTCCGGTTAATTAGCATCTAATATGCTCCGCAGTGATAGTGAATTAGACATTATAAAATTCTGTAAATGAATTTGTAATTTAACAACATTTTAGTATACATTCATTTTTATTAATTACCAAAATAAATTAGGTCTTTATTTAATTGGTATCTCCCACTATTTTCATCAAACTATATTACCCTCCCTATATAGTTCGGCAAATCTAATTAAAGATTTGCTAGTGAGAATATGGATCCCATTTCAAATGTATATAGCCTTGTGTGACACAACAAACTATATATAAATAAATAGGTAGACAACTATTGTCAATTACATCACTATGTAACTCCTTGTATTTTGCCTCTTAGATTATTTTGATCAAGTGGTGACACTTCCGAATCAAAATTATCCAAGTTAAGTCCAACCTAGCACTTCCATATATGTGAAGAGAAAAAGACCGTCCTTGTGGTGACACAACAAAACAGTAATGTTCAATTCCTTAATAAGCATCAAATGTGATAAGGCAACATCTTAAACATTTAATATTTGCCTTGTGGTTACACAACAAACTCATATTAAATATTTAATACTCTATTGCTTTACCATGCTAGAAGGCGACGTTCGATATTCCAAATATCTTTGAACGCTTAGGACTTAATATAATTATCTTGAGGGATTTGTTATTATTTGTCTCATCTTGTTTAGCGCGCATGCAACATATATATATAAAATACGCGTCATATTAATTAACATGTGAAGCATGTTGTATAATATATAATATATACATAGTAAGCATGCACATATAGAATACTATATTCTACCCGGATTGATTATGGACTTTTATTCTAGTTTGGTTCACTAGAGCCACCAAGTGAACCAAAAGGTTAAACCTAGGGTGCAAGAATTAAATTTAAATATAACTATTACATTTAAATCCCGGGCTCCATTACAAACGGGTCTTCTAGCGCTCCTTGCTCCTTGGTCTCCAATTCTTCAAGAAAAATCTAACTAACCCTATTACATAAACTATTTACAATAAATAGAAACCTTGATCAGCAGTCAAGGGGAAGTACATAGGAGGGAGATAGAATTTACATCAAGAAAAACTAGAGAAGACGAGGTACGCAGACCCCATTTATAAAAACTCATTCATTCAAGCATCCACTAAAATAAATCCAATCACACATTGGTCAATAGTCCATAATCAATCCCTATTTATTATCATACATATCTCCATATGCATCAATAAATAACATTCATCTCATGAATAATAAAACCATTCCATATATGCATTGATATCATTTAATGGGCAATTAAAAATTTACTAGAAATATAATTTTGAAACAAAAATAAACTCTTCTATTTTAATCAAAAATTAAATCATAATAAACCTTTTTATTTTATTTTATCCAATTTTGAATAAAAATAAACTCCTTTATTTTTAATCAAATTCCAAATCAAAATAAACTCTTTTATTTTAATTAACATGGAATCTAATTTCAAGTACAAAATAAACTCTTTTAATTTTAACTTAAAATTGCTGGAAAAATAAAATATGTTGAATCATATTCCTTATCAAAATAAACATATTTATTTTTAAGGAAACATGGAATCCTATTTCATATGTGAATAAACTCTTTTATTCTAGGAAACATGAAATCCTATTCCAAAATAGAATAAACTCCTTTATTCTAGATAACGTGGAATCCAATTCAAAGTTAAAATAAAACTATTAATTTTAATCATATTTCAATTCAAAATAAACCTTTTATCTTAATTGAAATAAATAAAATTAAAATAAAAAAATTTCAAAACTTGCAGACCGGCGCGGCCGCGCTCCAATTTGAACTAGGTGCGGTGCGGCCGCGCTGCACCCTAGAAACAGTTTCTGGGTTCGGGCGCGGCCGCGCTCCAGAATGAACTGGAAGCGGCGCGGCCGCGCCGCGTAGCAGACTTCGAAAAAAAAATTCTTTTGCCCAGAAAATCGATCCAATCGCATACCCATACATATATAGAATCATCATAATCGATAATTAGCACAAGGTTAGGCTCTGATACCACTGTTAGGTTTGTACATAGCGCGATCATGCAATCAAATTACATAAATAGTGCGGAAGCGCGATAAAACGGATTTTAAAATTTTAATACAAACCATCACTATGATCATCCTTGTGTTCAATTATCAATTAAACGAAAGAGATAGAGATAGATTCATACCCTCGTAGATCAAAGCTTCCTCGGGTACAAGTTCAACTCCAATTCCTTCGCGTTCTCCTTGAATTCCACCGATTAAATTCCTTCCTTTGATCAATGCAAGCCACCCAAGTGTTTGGCCTCTAGAGGTGATCCACCAAGGAATAATAGTTGTTCAAGAAGATGGGTGTTGGCAAAACCCTAGTTTCTATCTCCATAGAAATTACAAGTACGCTCTCTCTCCAATCTTATGGAAGAGTGTGTAACCCTAATCTATGATAAGACCTCTCTTATTTATAGATGTAGGAAAAACCCCTATCCTAAACTATTTAGGATTAGGGTTTATATTCTAATTAAACTCCTTTAATTAATTATACTCCTAATCCAATTAGGAATGCATGAGAGAGTACTTCCATTAATTAATTCTCAATCCCTATTAGGAATTAAATAATAGTAATAGTAATAATAATAATAAGACTCCTCTTATTAATTTATATTTAATATTTCCAAAATATTAAACAATAAATATTAAGCTATTTAATTTATTCTATCTCCATAGATTAAATTAAATACACTTAACTTATTATTACAATTATGTCATTTACTTCTTAAATAAATATTTTTCCTTTTGCGGTGTGACCCTTTAGGCTCTCCATATTAAACCGGTTGTGAATAAATTAATTAGAACAATTCTAATCTTATTTAAATAAATAAATTAAACAATTTAATTCATTTAATTAAATAATATTTATTCTACAATAAGGGTAAGCCCCCTTAGCGATCAACGACTTTCCAAATAATATAGATTTCAACATTAATCACAAAAGAACCTTTCAGTGCATAGTTACCGTACAATTCAATCCTTCTACAATACAATGTCCCAATTAAATATAAGACATAGAATTACTGTCAAGTCTTATTTTATTTAATTATATGCATTTCGATTCTCCAATGAACAACTCTGATAATGCAAATTAGAAACTCCTTTCTAATTTCATTCTGCTTTGGCCAAAGACTTCTGAGTTATCATTCATCGAATCACATAGGACATTCACTCCTTTTACTAGAAGCGGTAGATTCTTTGTTGATCATTCACCTATCTACATGTACAACTTATTATACCCAATCATACCCTTTGATATACCCTAAAGGTCTTAAGGGACATGTCAAAGTATAACTCATCATACACAAGTCCAATGATCACTTGTACTACTATCACTAGAGAAATTCCTATTGACAGGCGAGTTAAACTCTATTAGGTATTCCTTAGCGAGCCACGTTCAGTGAACTTATTCTCTAATAAGCACCTACATACTTGCTTTAGTGTCTCCACACAAATGATTATGAGATCAATCATCCTCTTCATAAGAGCAAGCAACGTACGTACTAATCTATCCGGATTCACTAATCCCCTTTTTAGTAATCCATCGATTATGAACTATTTTAGTCTGTGAGCTATTTTGAATTTAGATCTCATTAGCATGATCACCATCATGATTCTAAAAACATTGCTCAAAACTATGGGTTTATCACATTTAATATCACAGCATTATGTAGATAATGTAATATGCCTTTAATAAACCGAATAAGATTACAAAGTATATGCTATATCATATCAAATATGATTGGCTTGTGTGCATACTACTTTCAGAAGTCTCACTAATAAGATGCTTAAATTAGTGGACTAACCTTAGTATTCTAATAATCTAGGAAATTGATTAAGGTATTGAACCTTAATTAAATATTCAATTTACTTGAATATGGTAAGTTTAATTGGGTTAGGTAAATTAATTAACATTATTGATTAATGAGAATGTGTGAATATCAATAATAACGAGTAATAGTTTAAGTGAAAATAGATTTAATGAACTAAGGAAGGTAAGTAATTTAAACAAGACCAATTGTTTATTTAAGCATTGGACTTATAGATAAATTGATTGAAGAGCAACTAATAAAATTAGCCCAAGTATAATTTGTTAAGACTTGGCAACTAGTGGCCCAAGCAATTTAAATGAGAGCCCAAAAGAATTAAATATATGGCCCAATCTTTAGCCCATGTGCTAGGGACTTTTTGGTCATTCTATTAAGCTAATTTGAAAATAAAAGATAATCAAAAATTGGGCTAAATTGGGGGGAGGTGCACCTGGCAAAAGGAGGGAAATAGATAGCATGTGTTGATTTATTTTCTTACTTTAGTTAGTAACCTACTCCCTTAGGTGTCAACTTAAGAAGCTAGCCACCATGTTTTACCAACATTGCAAGTTATATGGAGAGAGAGGAGAAGATTTGTGTTAGGAGATTTCATGGATATACATAATATATCTACACATTTTTTACCAACACAAAACATATTATTTTCTCTTTCATCTCACTATTCCAAGTTAGCTAAAGAAACAAAATATTAAGAGAGGGAAAGAGGGGTGTCGGCAGCCTTGGAGAAAGAAGAAGGAGGAGTTTTTAATGCCACCCAAGTTCTTAAGTTATTTTGGAAGGAAAAGGAGGACATCTCACAAAACTAGGTAAAATTAAATATTAGTTTTATGTTTTGTATGTTTTATGTAATCTTGTGATAGATTTATGGAAGTGCAAGTTTTAAAGGGCTAGAATATTATGAGAATGATAAATCTTGGGTTTAACATGTTTAACTTGTTCATCTATATAAGTTGATGTTGGAAAATTTGGGAAAAGGAAGTTAAAAGAGTTTCTTTAGAAAACTTGTGTTAAAATGTTGATATATGTTTTTCATTTTGGAAATCTATGATGGGTTTATTAACTTTTCTTACTTGGTATGTTAAATACATGACTTTGTGACAAAACTCCTTTGGAATCACTTAAAAATGTTGAGAAATGAGCAAACTATGAATTTATTACTAAAATACTACAACTAGAAAATCCTGTTGCGGACCAGTCACTTTGGCACGAATTTCTGGGACCAAAAGAGCACCAAATCTAGTGTTTGATGAATGAAAAATATAGTTCGGGAAGATACGAATCCAACGCCTCTGACCAGACCTCAATCCAACTTGTACCTTTTATTTATGAAGGTTTTCGTAAAGGACTCCAAATCTGGAAACTAAACAAAAACAAGTTAGAAAATAAAGAAAACATTCGGTTCTCCGGTGAACCGGAAAACTTTTCTGGCCGGTTCTGGTGATGAGTCCAGAACCCAAAATTTTCTAAAATTGTGAAGAATATTTTAATATTTAATGGGAACTTTTTCTGGACAGTTAAGTAATTACTAAGTAATTAATGGCTTAAACTCATTTAAATCATTTCAAACTAACTAACTAATACTCCCTCCATCCCATTATATCTGACGTTTAAGGAGTTTTTATTTTTCCCAAAATAATAGACGTTTTACAAGTCCAAAGCTAAATTGTCCACTTTTATTCCAATACTACCCTTTCTTCTTAATACTAGCATCTTTTGGTTCTGGTTCAAAAAAGCAAAAAAACTCTTGACATTCTCGTTGGTTTCCAAGAGTGAATAGCAGAAATCTTCACCAAAAACGGAAAAAAAAATTGACGTCTTCAAGCTTTCTAAGTGAGTAGCAGAAGTCAAGCAATTGACGTCTTCAACCTTCTTTCTTTATGCTGGTATCAACAATTAGAGCGAAAAAAAAAATTGAAGCAAAAATTTAGCGGCAAAATAATTTTGGATGAGCACTGGTGTTCCATCTTCTTCCTTTGTTCTATCAACAATTATGGCAACAAACAGAACTGATAAGATTTTAACGTGGTGGAGTAATTAATTCTTGTTTGGTTAATTTATTTATTAAGGGCAAAAGAGTCATATTTTTTAATCTTTAATTGTTGCAAAGAATCCTTAAATGTCAGATATAATGGGATGGAGGGAGTATTTATTTATTCTATTAAATAATTATTCAGCTAATTACGTATATTATAAATGTAAATTAACTATTTAATTATTACCTAAGTGATATTAAGTGATAATTAAGTAGATTTAGTATTTATAAATTAACTATTATTATTTAATTAAAGTTAAATAATAAATAGAGTTAACCAATTGATTAATTATTATTTAATTAATAATTAAAAAGCGTTTAAGTAAGATTAAGTAATTACTTACTTGCATTATCATAATAAAATAATTATTTATTATTTAATTAATATTAAATAATAAATAAGTACAAATGTTAATTAATTAATTATCCTTTTATTAATAAGAAAGGATAATTAAAAATTTTTGAAGTGAATTAATCATTTACTATTCAAGGGTAAATAATTAATTTTATTATTTATTAATATTAATAATAATTAAAGACAAAAAATAATTTGATTATCTAGTATTTAATTGATATTAAATACTAAGTAGATTTATGTAGTTATTATTTATTTTTAAATAGTAACTAAAGGTAATTAACTAATTACTATTTAATTAATATTAAATAGTACTCAAGTGAAGGTATGGGTAATCAATAAATAAAATTTTAGCAATTCATTAATTAAATAAATATGATAAATTGTGTAAAGGTTTAATAAGTGTATAACACTTAAGATAAACATTATTAAATTATTAAATTATTAGCCTAAGATCAATTAAATGTCTTGAAAGGTTAATGACAACGTATTATTATGTGTATCTTGTAATAGATATATCTACTAATTGAATAGCCAAAGTAGGTGTATTGATGTACAATTATGTGTTATATTAATTGATAGACCGACGTTATTAATGTTAGGTCACTCAACGAATTTTAATTAAAGCTAGATAGTCGTAGCTTGTCGAACAGACAAGTTTCCTAACTCAACTCGAGTTATTATTTTTTAAAGTATATTAGTGAATAATTATTGATGCTTATTCGCATCTATAATATTTATTGACACTCGCACTTCATGCAATTAAATCCATGTTCTATTAGTTTTGGACTATGAATTGTTTAAACTTCTTTGATCAATGAACTGTTCTGAGCTGGATCTATGCTAATTGTATCAGCTAGATCGTACACGTTAAATTGATAAACTCAAATTATTTTAAAAGCTAATCCTACCAGTTGATTGGTATGGATTCTTCGACTAAGATAAAGAACAGTTTTATGAAAGCATTAATTGGAAACAATTATTGCTCGATTATTATGTGTTTATGCATAAATCACCGGGTATGAAAGGTTGATCCCCTTGATTACCAAAACTTATTAAAAGGACCAGTTTAAATATTGACAACCTTCGTATATGTTCATGGTTAATTATAATCACTCAGTATCTATTGTTTCATTATTGAATCTTGTTGATTGTTCTTATACAGTTGAATTTTATCGTTGAATATCTATAGATAAAATCCTTTCTAATCATGATATATCTCCTTTGTAATTAAACTTGCTAAGCAAACTAGTTGTTTACCCTTGCTATATCATGACGTTTATTTTAGCTAAACCAGAGAGTTCTACAAAGAAAGACAAAGGAAAAGGAAAAACGAAGGAGTAGTTACTATAAACTCTTAAGCCTTATATTTGATGTAATTATTATGTAAACCTTTTGTAATATTAAAGGTATGTGTTAAGTTAAGGTTAAGTAGACCTGGGAAACATTGTTGTAGACTTTATTATAATGAACAATGTATGTTTATTATTCCACAATAGTATATAGAATGTTTATGATGTTGATGGATCGTGAGCACCAAACCCGAGGTTAGAGAACCCGAATTTTGGAGCGTCACAGGTTGGTATCAAAGTTGTAGGTTATATACATTAGGAATGCGAAACCTAGGTTATAACCTTAGAAGGGAACTCATATAGAGTATGTTAAGTGATGAATTATGGAAATTCATCTAGTATAGATTATACATGATAAAATATTATTTCATTTTGTCAATGAATATATTTTATTGTGATACTGATGTTGTCCTTGTTTGCTTATAGGATGTCTGAAGAAAAGCAAGATAGTCATACTGTGGAGCAGGAGCTGAGGGATCATGTTGAGGAGCATGAGGTGATGGAAGATACCTCACAGGATATCATGATGTCAGACATGATGTATAGGAACCATGAGTTAGAAGAGAGGGTAGCTCACTTAGAGGAGCAGAACCATACACATCAGCATACAGAGCAGCAATACAAGGATGTTGTCTGTCAAGCATTGGCAGAGTTGGCTGAGTAAAAAGCCAAAATGGAGTTGCTAGAGTTTCAGTTGAGTTAGAGGACATTAGAGAATCAGGTGATGAAGTATGAGTTTGATGTAGAGATAGCTGACAAGATGAGAATCTCGGACGCTTGGGAAAAGGCAGCCAGGCTGGTGGATCAGCTCGGGGAGGAGCTGCAGGCTAAGGAGGTTAGGATTGACTCATTGGGGCGAGCTTTGGATACTGCCTATATGAGTCAGAGGTCCGGATTAAGGAGGGGTTCCATGGAGGTAAGTGAGTCCAGCCGATCAGTTCGACGTCGACTTATGGACGGATTTCTTCCACCGGAGCAAGAGCATACAGATGCACCACCTCCTGATGTGCAGTGATAGTTGGTGGTCCTGTATGTATATAGATGCAGTAGTACCCCTTTTGATTATTAGGGTTATATGATCTATTATGTGAACCTCAGATGGTGTGAGGTAGTATGTAAATATACTGTATCCCCACTTATGAGATTAGGGACCGGAGTTTTAGCTTTTGACAATCCAACATTTTGTTGTTAAATAGGGATAAATGGCATTTATAGCAATATGCTAGTTATGTAAAGAAGTTGGTATATGAATATAAATGTGATATTTTGATAAACGTATTAAAGATAGTAAATTATATATGGTTAATATCTTAAATTCAGCAAGTTAATTCAACAATTTAGCAGACCATATTGATTATAATAACACGCCATATTATAAAGCCATAAGTCGGGACTAATATAATAATTAAGATTTACGCATATGATTAAATTTTTATGAAACCACTATTAAATTGTGGCATAAAAATACAAATGATGCATAAATGATATAAATTTTTTTTTATTATTTTTATTGAACCAGAAAATGCCACCAATATGGAGAGGAAGAGGAAAGGGAAGAGGAGAAGGAATACCAAGGACCCCACCAGCAACCCAAGAGGAATCCGTAAATAATTATGCGGGTCCAGAAAATCCGATGCAACAGTTCGTTGACCTGTTAACCCAAACACTGCAGGGTAGAAACGCCGCACCACCAATAAACCCAAACCCTCCTGAGGGCCACTTGGCCAACTTTAAGGACTTTAAGGCAGTATGCCCGCCAGAGTTTAAGGGGACAACTGACCCTATTGAAGCGCGGACGTGGATAAAGGAGATAGAGAAGGCTTTTGTTATTGCTAGAGTTGTAGAGGAGCAAAAGACAGCTTGTGCTACCTATTTGATGAAGGGCGAGGATAATTTCTGGTGGAAAGCAAATCAGAGTAGATCCGGAGAAGGTGTGATAAGCTGGGAACGATTTAAAGAATTGTTTCTCGAAAACTACTTTCCAAGGAGTATGCAAGGAAGAATGGAAGTTAAGTTTTTGGAATTAAAACAAGAAAACATGTCACTCTATAAGTACACAACCAAATTTATTGAGTTAGCAAGGTTTGCACCACATCAGGTGGATACCGAAGAACGAAAGGTGCGAAGATTTGAGAACTGGTTGAAACTTTGGATTTTTAGCAAAGTAGCGGTATTACAAATCGATTCGTTTGCGACTTTATTGGAGAAAACTATCATTGCAGAAGGTGGTAGTGAGGCAGTATCCAAATACAATCGACAGGAGAACAAAAAGAGGACTGAAGGTGGGAATCAGAGTACCAGCAGTGGTGGCAGCAACAACAAGAAGCGCAAATGGAGCAGCGGTGGCAGTAACCCAAAGAATCAACAAGGAAGTGTACAACAGAAGAAGTCAGCATGTGGGAAATGTGGAAAGAATCACTCGGGGGAGTGTATGAAAGGGAAGAATATATGTTATAACTGCGGACATGAAGGACATATTTCGCCCAATTGTCCTAAGCCAGAGAAAGGTGGTTGTTTTTCATGTGGAGGAACGAGACATAGATTCAAGGATTGTTCTTTGAAGAAGAATACTCATGGAGGAAGTGGCAATAAGGGTAGTAACACCAAACTAACCATTGGAGGGCCAACACAGCAGAGCAAGCCAATAGCTAGAACCTTCAACATGACTATACAAGACGCAGCGGCATCGAAAGAGGTCGTGTCAGGTATAATTTCGATCAATAATATAAATGCATATGTATTATTTGATTCGGGAGCTACATGTTCTTTTGTATCTGATGAATTTGCTAGAAGATTAAACTTACCTCGCGAACAGTTAGACAACCCAATGAATATAAAAGTTGCAAACAAAGAAGTGATCCTTGTTAAGTTTATCCATAAAAATTGCGATGTGGAAATAAGGGGACATAAGTTAAGCGTGAATTTGATTCCAATACGCTTACGAGAATTTGATGTAATCCTAGGAATGGATTGGCTGTTTAATCATGAGGCAGTAATTGACTGTCAGAAGAAGAGCATACACCTTAAGACACCAAATAAGTCTAAGGTTGTATTTTATGGTAGTAAGTCATCGAGCCAAACAAATTGTTTAACGATGATGCAGGGCAGGACGATGTTACGAAAAGGATGTGAAGGTTATTTGGCTCATGTAGTGGATACACGAATGGTGAATCCTGAAGTGGGGCAGATACCTGTAGTCAATGAGTTTGGGGATGTCTTTCCAGATGAACTGCCAGGACTTTCACCAGACCGAGAGATAGAATTTGTGATCGATTTAGTACTAGGAACAACGCCAATATCGAAAGCACCGTATAAAATGGCTCAAGTAGAAATAAAAGAATTAATGGTCCAATAGCATGAGTTGTTGTACAAGAAGTACATTCAACCTAGTGTATCTCCATGGGGAGCACCGATGTTGTTTGTAAAGAAGAAGGATGGATCAATGAGGTTATGCATGGATTATAGGGAACTAAATAAGGTGACAATCAAGAACAAATATCCGTTACGGAGAATAGATGATCTTTTTGATTAGCTCAAGTAGAAATAAAAGAATTAATGGTCCAGTAGCATGAGTTGTTGTACAAGAAGTACATTCAACCTAGTGTATCTCTGTGGAGAGCACCGGTGTTGTTTGTAAAGAAGAAGGATGGATCAATAAGGTTATGCATGGATTATATGGAACTGAATAAGGTGACAATCAAGAACAAATATCCGTTACGGAGAATAGATGATCTTTTTGATCAGCTTAAAGGGGCAAGATATTTTTCGAAGATCGATTTGAGAAGAGGTTATCACCAGTTGAAGGTGAGACCAGAGGATGTACCAAAGACAGCATTTAGGACTCGTTACGGCCATTATGAGTTTCTAGTGATGTCTTTTGGACTGACGACTATGCCATCTGTATTTATGGACTTGATGAGAAGAGTGTTTAAACCGTACCTAGATATGTTTGTTGTTGTATTCATTGATGACATACTGGTGTATTCGAAGACTGAAGAAAAGCATGCCGAACATTTAAGGATACTGTTAGAGACATTGAGGAAGGAGAAATTGTACGCCAAGTTTTCGAAATGTGAATTTTGGTTTAAGAGAGTTCAGTTTTTGGGACATGTTATAGATAATGAGGGAATTTTTGTTGATCCAGCAAAGGTCGAAGCAGTGAAGAATTGGGGACAACCGAAGTCACCTACAGAAATCCAAAGTTTCTTAGGATTGGCAGGATATTACCGGAGGTTTATTCAGGATTACTCGAAGATTGCTTCACCGTTGACAAATTGGACCAGAAAGACGGTTAAGTATGTGTGGACAGAGAAGTGTGAACAAAGTTTTCAAGAGTTAAAGAAGCGACTAAGAGAAGCACCTGTGTTATCATTACCAGATAGTACGAGAGGTTTTACAGTGTATAGTGATGCGTCACACAAGGGACTATGTTGCGTATTGATGCAGAATGGTAAATTCATTGCGTACGCGTCACGACAAGTGAAAAACTATGAGAAGAAATACCCTACCCATGACCTGGTATTGGCAGAGGTAGTGTTTGCCCTTAAAATATGGAGACATTATCTTTATGGAGAAAAGTGTGAGATATATACAGACCACAAAAGTCTGAAGTATATCTTTACGTAGAGGAGATGGATAGAATTAATCAAGGACTACGATTATGAGATTTTATACCATCCAGGAAAGGCCAATGTAGTAGCAGATGCTTTAAGTAGGAAGAACAGTGAGAAGTTGTTTTTCTTGACAGAGCAAGAAAAGTTAGTAAAAGAGATGGAAAAAATGGGGTTGGAGGTGAAAAATCCGAGGGATTCAGATAAAGTAATAGAAATGGAAGCGAGTCCGACTTTATTAGATAAAGTAAAAGAGGCTCAGGAAAACAATGAAGAATGTGGGAACATTAAGACGCGGTTAGCCGAGGGTGAAGAGTTAAAATATAAGATTGATGGCACTAGATTAATGAGATTTGAAAACCGAGTTTGGGTGCCTTCAGTACCGGAATTAAGGGAAGAGATTTTACAAGAAGCGCACAGTCCAAGATACTCGATACACCTAGGGAGCACAAAGATGTACCAAGGCTTACGCCAACACTATTGGTGGCCGAACATGAAAAGAGAGGTTGCTGAATGTGTCAGCAGATGTTTAATTTGTCAGAGGGTCAAGGCAGAACATCAACGACCAAGTGGATTATTGTAGCCATTAGAGATTCCAGAGTGAAAATAGGAGCACGCCACAATGGATTTTGTGGTGGGACTTCCAGCAACGTAGAAAGGTCACGATGCAATATGGGTAATTGTTGATCGTCTTACAAAGTCAGCACACTTTTTGTCGATCAAGATTTGGTATAATTTGGATCAATTAGCCAAATTATATATCAAAGAAATTGTTTCAAGACATGGAGTGCCAATATCAATTGTATCTGATAGAGATCCGCGCTTCACGTCAAACTTTTGGAGAAGTTTTCAAGAACGAATGGGGACACAACTAAGGTTGAGTACCGCGTATCATCCACAAACCGATGGGAAAAGCGAAAGAACGATTCAGACATTAGAATACATGCTCAGAGCCTGTGTGATGGACTTTAAGGGAAGCTGGGAAGATCATTTTCCACTAGTTGAGTTTGCATATAACAACAGTTATCATGCAAGCATTGGAATGCCACCGTACGAAGCACTGTATGGGAGGAAATGCAGAACACCCTTATGTTGGGATGAAGTAGGTGAACGAAGATTGTTGGGGCCAGAATTGGTGCAACAGACGGTGAAGATCATCAAGATAATAAAAGCCCGGCTGGTAGCAGCTCAGGATCGTCAAAAGAATACAAATCTTCATCGCAAGAAAAGAGATTTCGAAGTGGGAAGTTATGTGTTTTTGAAAGTATTTCCCTGGAAGGGGAAAATAAGATTTGGAAATAAAGGGAAACCAAGTCCTAGATTTATTGGACCGTTTGAGATACTGAAGAAAATAGGCGAGGTGGCGTACGAGGTGGCTTTACCTCCTGAACTGGAACATATTCACAATGTGTTTCATGTGTCAGTGTTGCGTCCATATAAGCCTGATTACAAGCATGTGATATCGTATGAGCCAATTCAAGTCAAGAAGGATTTGTCGTACGAGGAAATTCCTGTAGAAATTTTGGATAGGAAAGAACAGAAACTAAGAAATAAGGTTATACATTCTGTTAAAGTTTTGTGGAGGAACCACAACGCTGGAGCAGCTACGTGGGAACTCGAGGAAAAGATGAGGGAGAATTATCTGAATCTTTTTGAGTAACCAGTTAATGTGAAATTCCGAGGACGAAATTCTTATAAGAAGGGGAGAATGTAATAACCAAGAAATTATTAGTCTTATTTTAAGTAGGATATTAATTAGATAATATTAATATTGAAAACTTTGTGATATATATGAATGAATAAGTGATTATGTGACTAGTATGCTACTTGTAATTTAGAGGAAGTCTCACTAATAAGATGCTTAGATTAGTGGACTAACCTTAGTATTCTAATAATCCAGGAAATTGATTAAGGTATTGAACCTTAATTAAATATTCAATTTACTTGAATATGGTAAGTTTAATTGGGTTAGGTAAATTAATTAACATTATTGATTAATGAGAATGTGTGAATATCAATAATAATGAGTAATAGTTCAAGTGATAATAGATTTAATGAACTAAGGAGGGTAAGTAATTTAAACAAGACCAATTGTTTATTTAAGCATTGGACCTGTAGATAAATTGATTTAAGAGCAACTAATAAAATTAGCCCAAGTATGATTTGTTAAGACTTGGCAACTAGTGGCACAAACAATTTAAATGAGAGCCCAAAAGAATTAAATATATGGCCCAATCTTTAGTCCATGTGCTAGGGACTTTTTGGTCATTCTATTAAGCTAATTTGACAATAAAAGATAATCAAAAATTGGGCTAAATTGGGGGGAGGTGCACCTGGCAAAAGGAGGGAAATAGATAGCATGTGTTGATTTATTTTCTTATTTTAGTTAGTAACCTACTCCCTTAGGTGTCAACTTAAGAAGCTAGCCACCATGTTTTACCAACATTGCAAGTTATATGGAGAGAGAGGAGAAGATTTGTGTTAGGAGATTTCATGGATATACATAATATACCTACACATTTTTTACCAATACAAAACATATTATTTTCTCTTTCATCTCACTATTCCAAGTTAGCTAAAGAAACAAAATATTAAGAGAGAGAAAGAGGGGTGTCGACAGCCTTAGAGGAAGAACAAGGAGGAGTTTTTCATGCAACCCAACTTCTTAAGTTATTTTGGAAGGAAAAGGAGGACATCTCACAAAACTAGGTAAAATTAAACACTAGTTTTATGTTTTGTATGTTTTATGTAATCTTGTGATAGATTTATGGAAATACAAGTTTTAAAGGGCTAGAATCTTATGAGAATGATAAATCTTAGGTATAACATGTTTAACTTGTTCATCTATATAAGTTGATGTTGGAAAATTTAGGAAAAGGAAGTTAAAAGAGTTTCTTTTAGAAAACTTGTGTTAAAGTGTTGATATATGTTTTTCATTTTGGAAATCTATGATGGGTTTATTAACTTTTCTTACTGGTATGTTAAATACATGAGTTTGTGACAAACTCCTTTGGAATCACTTAAAAATGTTGAGAAATGAGCAAACTATGAATTTATTGCTAAAACACTACACACGAGAAAATCCTGTTCCTGACCAGTCACTTTGGCACGAATTTCCGGGACCAAAACAACACTAAAATTTAGTGTTTGATGAATGAAAAATGTAGTTCGAGAACATACGAATCCAACGCCTCTGACCTGACCTCAGTCCAAGTTGTAACTTTCATTTTATCAAGGTATTCGTAAAGGACTCTGAATTTGGAAACTAAACAAAAAAAAGTTAGAAAATAAAGTAAAAATCCGGTTCTCCGGTGAACCGGAAAACTTTTCGGCGACCGGTTCACATACTTTCCGGCCAGTTTTGGTGATGAGTCCGGAATCCAAAATTTTCTAAAATTGTAAAGAATATTTTAATATTTAAGGGGTAATTTTTCTGGACAGTTAAGTAATTACTAAGTAATTAATGGCTTAAACTGATTTAAATCATTTCTAACTAACTAACTAATATTTATTTATTCTATTAAATAATTATTAAGCTAATTACGTATATTATAAATGTAAATTAACTATTTGATTATTACCTAAGTGATATTAAGTGATAATTAAGTAGATTTAGCATTTCTAAGTTAACTATTATTATTTAATTGAAGTTAAATAATAAATAGAGTTAACTAATTGATTAATTATTATTTAATTAATAATTAAAAAGTGTTGAAGTACAAATGTTGATTAATTAATTATCCTTTTGTGAATAAGAAAGGATAATTAAATATTTATGAAGTGAATTAATTATTTACTATTCAAGGGTAAATAATTTATTTTATTATTTATTAATATTAATAATAATTAAAGACAAATAATAATTTGATTATCTAGTATTTAATTGATATTAAATACTAAGTAGATTTATGTAGTTATTATTTATTTTTAAATAGTAACTAAAGGTAATTAAGTGATTACTATTTAACTAATATTAAATAGTATTCAAATGAAGGTATGGGTAATCAATAAATAGAATTTTAGCAATTCATTAATTAAATAATTATGATAAATTGTTTAAAGGTTTAATAATTGTATAACACTTAAGATAAACATTATTAAATAATTAAATTATTAACCTAAGATCAATTAAATGTCTTAAAAGGTTAATGATAGCGTATTATTATGTGTATCTTGTAATGGATATATCTACTAAATGAATAGCCGAAGTAGGTGTATTGATGTACAATTATGTGTTATACTAATTGATAGACCGACGTTATTAATGCTAGGTCACTCAACGAATGTTAATTAAAGCTAGATAGTCGTAGCTCGTCGAACAGACAAGTTTTCTAACTCAACTCGAGTTATTATTTTTCGAAGCATATTAGTGAATAATTATTGATGCTTATTCGCATCTATAATATTTATTGACACTCGCACTTCGTGCAATTAAATTCCTGTTCTATTAGTTTTGGACTGTGAATTGTTTAAAGTTCTTTCATCAATGAACTGTTTTGAGCTGGATCTATGCTAATTGTATCAGCTAGATCGAACACGTTAAATTGATAAACTCAAATCATTTTAAAAGCTAATCCTACCTGTTGATTGGTGTGGATTCTTCGACTAAGATAAAGAACAGTTTTATTAAAGCATTAATTGCAAAACAATTATTGCTCGATTATTAAGTGTGTATACATAAATCACCGGGTATGAAAGGCTGATCCCCTTGATTACCAAAACTTATTAAAAGGACCAGTTTAAATACTGACAACCTTTGTATATGTTCATGGTTAATTATAACCACTTAGTATCTATTGTTTCATTATTGAATCTTGTTGATTGTTCTTGTACAGTTGAATTTTATCGTTGAATATCTATAGATAAAGTAATTAAACTTGCTAAACAAACTAGTTGCTTACCCTTGCTATATCATAACGTTTATTTCGGCTAAACTAGAGAGTTATACAAAGAAAGACAAAGGAAAAGGAAAAGTGCAGGAGTAGTTACTATAAACTCTTAGGCCTTATATTTGATGTAATTATTATGTAAACCTTTTGTAATATTAAAGGTATGTGTTAAGTTAAGGTTAAGTAGATCTAGGAAACATTGTTGTAGACTTTATTATAATGAACAATGTATGTTTATTATTCCGTAATACTATATAGAATGTTTATGATGTTGATGGATCGTGAGCACCAAATCCGAGGTTAGAGAACCCGGATTTAGGGTCGTCACACTTCTTATCCAAGGAATCCCACAGTTCTCTTGCTGTCTTGAGAGAACTATACACATTGTATAATGTGTTGTCCAATCCATTGAGAATGTAGTTTCAACACAAACAATCAACATGTTTCCATGCATCTATTATAGCAATCATCTGCCTATCTGTTTCATCTCACTAAGCACAAGGGGATCTTCATGATGAAACCTCGCCCAATTTAGTGTAGTGAGATAAAACATCTTTTGTTTCCATCTTTTAAACTCAATCCTATTGAACTTTTCTGGTTTTTCACCATGGTTCACAAACACATTAGGTATCATTAGCGTAGTTGAAGAACCGACTATATTTATATATTCGGTAGCCATATTTATTTACAAATATAAATTAAATAAATAATACTAATTATCTTAAGATTATTAGGAATAGTATATGTATATATATATATATAAACTTATCTGATGAAAACCAAACTTCTAAACGCAGGAAATTAATATGGCAAAGCTAGTACTTGGTACTATGTTCTTAAGACAATTATGCCTTCCTTATTGGTGCTTAGAGTTAGCGGCACATGTCCCCCAGGATACAATGACAACGTGTGTTATAACACCACTACAAATAATACACACAATGAACCAAAAAAATGCTCTGAAACTCTTTCAAATATACTATGAATATGACTTAATAAATGATGAAAAATGAATGACTTGAACTGAAAATGGAATTCCTCAAAGTCCCTGACTTCCCTAGATATTTATAGGACCATTGATGTCCCTTCATGCATTGGACATAACCATTTGAAATGGTTTGGATGCCTTTGAAAAGGTATGAGACACCTTTGGCTAATGGCTGAATAGATGTAATCAAAACAGGCGAGCAAGTCTGGTGTGCGCACTTTGGATAGCCTTGGAGCGCCGCGGCTCTAGCCCTAGCGCAGTGACTCTAGTGTCAAGCGCCGTGGCGCTTGACTTTCTATCTGCACTTCTTCTTCTTGCCTTTTTTTCCAAAATTTATAAATAAAAAATTAAAGTAAACTTTGCCCAAAAAGATTTATATATACAAGGATCCATGTCCCACGACCCCGGCCCGGCTGGTAGGTCGGCGACGGGGCACGCTGTAGTCAAACCAAACCAAGCCTTGGCTATGTCCTCTCCCCTCCACAAAAGTGGGGTGCCCCTTGGGGCCCAAACCCAATAGCAATCTTATTGTATATATACCAACTTAATGTTTATTTCATAGTCGATGTGAGACTCTTCCCACAAGTATTTATTTATCTTCTTTAATGGGTGATCTTTGAGAGTAAATTTCTCATTTATTACCCCATAGATTTGAACTTACTAATACTTGATATTCATCTATTCATGGAGTAAAACACATTAATATGTGAATTCATTTCTAATGACTAATGGAACCCACTTCAATTTAGGCTCAAATTCTAACACTATGTACATAAGAATTTCACATACGGAAATGATGATGCTTGACTTTGCTTCAGCAAGAGTAATTACAAGATAAATGTATTAATTTATGGATTACAAGAGAAATATACTAATTTACTGATTGTATAATGAGAATCCATAAAATATTCTATTAGATATTTTGAGGATTTCAGATTTTAGGAGACTAGAGAAGAAAGACTAATTAGAGAGAGCATTCAAATGAAAGAAGAAACCAATATATACTTTTCCGTAGTCACATTAATTTTAATGGTCCCTCAACAATTGTAGACTCGACATTTGGACGGTGAAAGATTACGCTTTCAACAATAGTACTTTGATGATAAAAGAATCATACAAAAAACTGCTTACAAAATGACGTGGCTGATTATGGTTGGGTGCTATATCAGTGGGTCCACCCATGTATGGTGGATCATCCACTAATTACACTATGCCATATTATTTTGTAAATTAATTTTTGTAAGTTTTTTTTGTCATCGTAGCAACACTCTCCTTTCACATATGATATGATATAATTCAACACACTAGAATCCATTATTGACTATAAATTACATTCATCTCCCTCTTAAAGAGAGAATTTTCCTCCATTGAATGTTTCTTCCTAACATATAGGTTTAACTAAATAGGGAAATAACAAAGAAACATCATAACACAGTGAAAGACTAAGAAGAGAATAGAAATAATCACAAAAATTGATTGTATGTAACTTTATAATCACACGAATTGAGAAAGTTGGATAAATTGACTAAGTAGACACAATAATTTTATAAAATCTGAATGATGAAAGTTCACCCTAAAACACATAACATCTTTTAAATACTAAGCAATAAACTGGAAACCTTAATTACGAAAAAAAATAACAAAATTACTATAAAAACCAAATAAGTTCAAAATTGATAAAAACTTTGGAAGGCCCAAACAAATCTTTCCCGACCTTTTTTGAGCTTTTAACATTATCTCTCTAGCAATGCCTGGATGTCAAGAACAATGCAGCAACATAACCATTACCCATTTGGGATTGGAGCCAATTGCTCAAGCAACCATAATTTCACAATAACTTGTGATAGATCAACCACTGCACCAAGACCTTTCCTGAATAGTAACAAGAGTCTGGATGTACTAGAAATTTTATTGTACAAAGGCACTATTCGCGTCAACAATCCATATAGCAAATGCAAAATATATGACTACTAGTGTAGATGTGAGCTTCATTCTCAGACAACCAAAAACAGTTCACTACTATCCTGTATTGGAGAACATATTGGAAATGCAACCCACGGTGTGGAAAAAACACAGAATGTATAGCAGGATTAAATATGTGTTTTTGTAAAAACGGCTATGATGAGACCAATATACGCCTAATGGTTGTCAAGGTAAGATTCCGTTAAGTAAATAATACTCATTCGGTTCCAAAATATAAGAGCAATATTGAATTTTCAAGGTTAATATGAGATATTTTAAAATTTAAAATTAATGTGATTCAGTTAATGGACAAAATATAATACCAAGATTGAATTTTCAAAGTTATTAATGAGATATTTTAAAATTCAAAATTAATGTGATTTAGTTTACTTCATTAACTCTTAGTATTATTTTACATAGTTATATCACTTTTAAATGTGAAAATAATTTGAATTGACTTTATAAAGTCAACATTTATGTTGTACTCTATCTGTTCTTTTTTACATGTCGTTTTAGAGAGTGAAATTTGTTCCTTTTTACTTGTTGTTTGTAAATTTTAAGAAACTATTAATTACTTAATTTCTCATATTATCCCTATATTAAATACCAACTTGTTTCTCTTTCATCTTTTTCAATGAATTTTAGAAATGTAGTATTGAGATTTTATAACTATTTTGGTCAATTAGGAAAAATATTAATTACATTTCTTAAACTTTGTATTTTTTTTAAAACGACGAGTAAAAATGAACGGAGGGAGGAGTATTTTAGAAGGGAGAGAGTATTTCAATTTATTCTTGCACATATAAATTCTAGTTGTGTTGGTTTTTGGACCATGGAGGGTCCGACCCATTTGGGTCTTATCAGTTAGCCCAAATTGAGTAGGTCAATTTTTCCCATTACCTATTTGTTACGCAGTTGGAGTAGAACGTGGAAATAGTGGTTGTAGCTGTTGGCCAACTATTGGCAACAAAATAAGACGTTATCTGAGTAATATGTCGATATAATTCCAACTGAGAAAAAAGTCGCACATTGCCATTATTGAGAGCTCCCAAATAGAACGAGTGAATTTTTAGTTGCTTTGCATGGTGAACATAACCCGTTCTCATATCACCATATTGTAGTTTGGAATTATCGCTGGGTTCGTGTTCGAGGGACAAAATTAGTGGTTGTTGCACAGTCTTCCGCATCAAAGAGGCATACGCTTCAAAAGGTATGTTATTTGATTTCGTGCTTACATGTATATTAGACATAGCATGCATATTTATAATCGTTCATTGATATTAGAGCAGCCATGTCGATCATATATATGCCATGTATATCCTATTTTACTCTGTATATCATGCTTATGGTTGAGAACTTGAAACCCACTTTAATGGCATATTACAATTTCATGCAAGTTAGGGGCTAATTTCACTGCAAGGAAAAGGCTTAATTCCCACAGAATATTTTTCGTCGAGATAAGGTTATTTTTAGCGGAATATTCAGTTGAAGATAATTCCGTCGTAAACATAATAGTCTCGACGAAATTCCGTCAGAGATAGGAGCCATTCCTTGGCGCCAACTTTCCCGCTAGCACCAATCATATTTTCTACGGAAGGGGATATATTTTCAACGGAACTTCCGTCGAGAATAGGTAATTTCGAGGGATTTATTTTCGACGGAATTTCCGTTGAAAATAATTAAAAACCTAAAATCATATCAGTTCCTCCAACCGCCCTTTTCATTCTACCACTCTCAATTCTCTCTCATCTAAGCCCTTCTCATCTTTCTCTCATCTCTCATTGCCGTTATGCCCTTCTCCTCCTCCACCACCACCTCCTCCTCTTTTATCCGACGAGTTTGGTCGTGGCAGCGCTGTGGGTGGTGGCGACACTGTGGTGGTGACTAGTTGTCATCGTCCTCCTCCTCCTCCATTACCAGCTAGCTTAACATTCATTTTTAAAGGTTAGTTGTAGTGTGACGCCCCCAAATTCGGGTACCAATGCCTCGAATCTGGTGCTCACGATAAAGTACATCCATACACCTCTAAACAACATAAATAAACTAATGCGGAATAAATAAACATATGTTGTTCATTACAAAAGGTTTACTACGATCCCAAGGTCTTTAACCTTAAATAAATACATCACGGAATACAATAATAATACAAAACGATTCCATGATTACATAACAGGATAATACATATAACTATTCCTTAAGCTTTTCCTTTGCCTTTGTCCGCTTTGGAACTCCCCGGCTTAACTGCAATAGGTTCATGATATAGCAAGGGTGAGCAACTACGTTGCTCAGCAAGTTTAAAATGAATAAAGAAGATATATCATGAATGAATGAGAATAATAATTGCATAGTTCAACAATTTAAGAACATTGAAGAAATAACTGACAATATAATCAAAGTTCAAATGAAGAAATGAATATTGATTATTTAATGCTGAGTGGTCCAATAGACCATGAACTTTTTGGCCAAAGGATTAGTCATTCAACTAACCCCTTTAACGCTAGGCCCGTCAGTAGTACTTAAGGGGATCAGCCTCTCGTACCCTATGTATATGCATAACACTTAACTCTGACTGCATCGAATAACTGACACATTATAATCCCCTATCAAGGGTTGCTCTCTCAGTCCAAGAATCCATACCAACAACTGGTTTGGATAGCTTTTAAAATAATAACCTGTACATGTCTAGCCGAAACAAATGGCGTAGACTATCTCCTTAAACAGTTCATGAATAAAGAAACTTAAACGTTTCACAGCCCAACAACAGATAATGAATTCAAAGGCATAAGCTGCGAATATCAATAATTTATCCTTGATGTAGAGTAATTGACAATAATTAATCCACTAATATAATTTGAGATAATAACTCGATTTGAGTTAGGAAACTTGCATAACATATACCTGTTTGCACGAAATAAAAATAGTGCATAAGGTTTAGAAGATTGCCCAACACAAGGGTTAGACAAGGGTTAGAAAACTTGCCTGATGCGTCTGCTACAATAATACAACACACGCTCCTTAATATCCTACACAATTAAGTACATAATCACATAACACGGAACTATACATTTGGTACAAAAATATAAGTTTTAGACCCACTTAAAAGGATTCGTTAGGTCCGACCCGTCTTGACCCGGCCTGACTGCCGACCCGGTCAAAACACGGAATTGGCGCTGCAGCGCCAATCCTTAACGCTGGGCCTCACGCTGCGGCGTGAGTCCCGTGGTTTCTCCATGACAGGGCTTCACGCTGCGGCGTGAGCCTTAGAGCTTGGGCCTCACGCTGCGGCGTGAGTCCCGGTCTTTTACCAACTTGCCCCTCGCTGCAGCGTGAGCTGCAGGGCAAAAGGGGGACGCTGCAGCGTCACGCACCAGTAGCCGGATTCTGGGTTGCTTCCCAGTTCGCGACTTCGACCTCCGGCCACTCCAACCTTCATATCTCCTGGTACACACGTTCAAATTGGTCCATTTCGGACTCTATGGACTCCTAATTCATGGGGCTACAACATATCAAAAATGTAGAAGCACCCATATATATTAACAAGTCCAAATCTTAAGCCAAAGTACAAAGTTCATACTCTGTTCTTCGAGTTCTTGAGAAGTTTTACTAAAATTATTACTACGAACTCGTTTTAACTCCTTTTTACTCCATTCCAACTGGGTTAGCTTCATAACCCATGGAACTACAATACCATAGCAACAAATAAATTTAACAAACACGAAATCATAGCTCTACAGTCCTCTAAAATAGTCCGAATGTCCAAAGTCCATGTTTTGTCCATTGTTTTGCTCCATTAAGCCAAGGTACGGATTTGTTCCATTGTTGTTCTACTTTGATGTTATTAATGTCTTACATAACCTCTTAACAACATTTATAAACCTTTAGAACAAACAATAACACCAAGAATCGCCAGAAAATCGATTCACAAGCTCAAGAGCTCAAAAACTTGAAAAACTTAACAAGAAATCAAATGGAAAGGATTTGGTTGGTGTTTACCTCTGTAAATCGTTCCTAGATGATTAAGAAGATAGCTAGGCTTGATTTTGAGGGTTCTCCTTGCTTGGATTCTCTTCCTCTTCCACCCGTGCCTTCTTCTTCTTCCTCCTTCCTTTTTCCGGCGACCTTCTTCTATTTTTTTCCGGCGACTTCTCTCCTCCTACGGCGAGCTCCTCCTTTGCAGCACTCTCTCTATCAGCTAATGGTTTGGTTTGAATGAGATGCAAGAGAGAAATCAAATGGTTTAAATGGGATTGAGAGTGGAGGAGTAAATTTGGGAAATGGGTTAGGAGCTCTATGTGTTTGCCGGCAACTCACTCTCTCCCTCAATTCTAATTGGTCCAAAATTGGGGGTTGGTGAAAGTAGTATACACACAAGCCAATCATATTTGATATGATGTAGCATATATTTTGTAATCTTATTCGGTTTATTAAAGGCATATAACATTATCTACATAATGCTGTGATATTAAATGTGATAAACCTATAGTTTTGAGCAATACTTTTAGAATCATGATGGTGATCATGCTAATGAGATCTAAATTCAAGATAGCTCACAAACTAAAATTGTTCATAATCAATGGATTACTAAAAAGGGGATTAGTGAATCCGGATAGATTAGTACATACGTTGCTTGCTCTTATGAAGAGGATGATTGATCTCATAATCATTTGTGTGGAGACACTAAAGTAAGTATGTAGGTGCTTATTGGAGAATAAGTTCACTGAACGTGGCTCGCTAAGGAATACCTAATAGAGTTTTACTCGCTTGTCAATAGGAATTCCTCTAGTGATAGTAGTACAAGTGATCCTTGGACTTGAGATCATCATAGTATCTTGTGTATGATGAGTTATACTTTGACATGTCCCTTAAGACCTTTAGGGTATATTAAAGGGTATGATTGGGTATAATAAGTTGTACATGGAGATAGGTGAATGATCAACAAAGAATCTACCACGTCTAGTAAAAGATGAGAATGTCCTATGTGATTCGATGAATGACGACTCAGAAGTCTTTGGCCAAAGCAGAATGAAATTAGAAAAGAGTTTCTAATTTGCATTAATGTTGAAATCTATATTATCTGGAAAGTCGTTGATCTCTAAGGGGGCTTACCCTTATTGTAGAATAAATATTATTTAATTAAATGAATTAAATTGTTTAATTTATTTATTTAGATAAGATTAGAATTGTTCTAATTAATTTATTCACAACCGGTTTAATATGGAGAACCTAAAGGGTCACACCGCAAAAGAAAAAATATTTATTTAAGAAGTAAATGGCATAATTGTAATAATAAGTTAAGTGTATTTAATTTAATCCATGGAGATAGAATAAATTAAATAGCTTAATATTTATTGTTTAATATTTTGGAAATATTAAATATAAATTAATAAGAGGAGTCTTATTATTATTATTACTATTACTATTATTTAATTCCTAATAGCGATTGGGAATTAATTAATGGAAGTACTCTCTCATGCATTCCTAATTGGATTAGGAGTATAATTAATTAAAGGAGTTTAATTAGAATATAAACCCTAATCCTAAATAGTTTAGGATAGGGGTTTTTCCTACATCTATAAATAAGAGAGGTCTTATCATAGATTAGGGTTACACACTCTTCCATAAGAATTAGAGAGAGAGAGAGTACTTGTGATTTCTATGGAGATAGAAACTAGGGTTTTGCCAACACCCATCTTCTTGAACAACTATTATTCCTTGGTGGATCACCTCTAGAGGCCAAACACTTGGGTGGCTAACGTTGATCAAAGGAAGGAATTTAGTCGGTGGAATTCAAGGAGAATGCGAAGGAATTGGAGGTGAACTTGTACCTGGGGAAGCTTTGATTCACGAGGGTATAATTCTCTATCTCTATCTCTTTCGTTTAATTGATAATTGAACACAAGGAAAGATCATGGTGATGGTTTGTATGAAAATTTTTAAAATCCGTTTTATCGCGCTTCCGCACCGTTTATGTAATTTGATTGCATGTCCGCGCTATATACAAACCTAACAGTGGTATTAGAGCCTAATCCTTGTGTTAATTATTGATTTGGAAGATTCTATGTATGTATGGTATGCGATTGGATCGAATTTTTGAGCAAAATTATTTTTCGAAATCTGCTACACGGCGCAGCTGCGCCGCGTCCCAGTTCATTCTGGGCGCAGCTGCGCCCTAACCCAGAAATCCGTTCTTCTGGGGTTCAGCGCAGCTGCGCCGTGTCCCAGTTCATTCTGGGCGCAGCTGCGCCGGACAGCAGGATTTGAAAAAATAATTTTTCCTTCAATTTAAATAAATGGTTTAATTAATTGATAAAAGTTTAAAATAAAAGAGTTTATTTTATCTGGAATAAGATTTCAGATTGCTAAAATTAAAGGAGTTTAATTTGGATTTGGTTTTTGATTAAAATAAAAGAGTTTATTTTGTTTCAAAACTAAATATTAGCAAAACTTTTGCCCATTAATTGATATCAATGCATACATAGAATGTTTAATTTATTCATGAGATAAATGTTATTTATTGATACATATGGAGATATGTATGATAATAAATAGGGATTGATTATGGACTATTGACCAATGTGTGATTGGATTTATTTTAGTGGATGCTTGAATGAATGGGTTTTTATAAATGGGGTCTGCGTACCTCGTCTTCTCTAGTTTTTCTTGATGTAAATTCTATCTCCCTCCTATGTACTTCCCCTTGACTGCTGATCAAGGTTTTTATTTATTGCAAATAGTTTGTGTAATAGATGGAAGTTAGAATTACTTGAAGAATTGGAGACAAAGGAGCAAGGAGCGCTTGAAGACCTGTTTGTTATGGAGCCCGGGATTTAAATGTAACAGTTATATTTAAATTCAGTTCTTGCACCCTAAGTTTGACCTTTTGGTTCACTTGGTGGCTCTAGTGAACCAAACTAGAATAAAAGTCCATAATCAATCCGGGTAGAATATTGTATTCTATATGTGCATGCTTACTATGTATATATTATATATTATATAACATGCTTCGCATGTTCATTAATATGACGCGTATTTTATATATATATGTGCATGCGCGCTAAACAAGATGAGACAAATAAATAATAAACCCCTCAAAGGAATCATATTAAGTCCTAAGCGTTCAAAGATATTATGAATATCGAACGTCGCCTTCTAGCATGGTAAAAGCAATAGAGTATTAAATATTTAATATGAGTTTGTTGTGTCACCACAAGGCGAGTATTAAATATTTAAGATGTTGCCTTACCACATTTGATGCTTATTAAGGAATTGAACATTACTGTTTTGTTGTGTCACCACAAGGACGGTATTTTTCTCTTCACATATATGGAAGTGCTAGGTTGGACTTAACTTGGATAATTTTGATTCGGATGTGTCACCACTTGATCAAAATAATCTAAGAGGCAAAAGACAAGGAGTTACATAGTGATGTAATTGACAATAGTTGTCTACCTATTTATTTATATATCGTTTGTTGTGTCACCACAAGGCTATATATATTTGAAATGGGATCCTTATTCTCACTAGCAAATCTTTAATTAGATTTGTCGAACTATATATATTGAGGATAATATAGTTTGATTAAAATAGAGAGAGATACCAATTAAATAAAGACCTAATTTATTTTGCTAATTAATTAAGAAATTAATGTATGCTAAAATGTTGTTAAATTACAAATTTATTTACAGAATTTTATAATGTCTAATTCACTATCACTGCGTAGCATATTAGATGATATTTAACCGAACCGAATTAAAAGGGTTGGTTGAAAATTTGAGAATAGTTCTCAAGGCTGAAAGGATATCTTATGTCCTTAATATGCCTACCCCTGCAATGGTTGCAGACATTGCCTCTGAGGAAGAGATTGCTACTTTTGGAAAGTGGCAAGATGATGCACAGTTGGCTCAATGCATCATGCTCGCATCCATGAGTAACGAGCTTCAGCGTCAGCATGAAACTATGGATGCTCCTACTATACTCCTGCACCTTCAAGGAGTTGAAGGGTGAGAAAAGTAGGACTATTAGATATCAGATATCTAAGGAGCTCTTCCAATCTAGAATGACCGATGGCACTACAGTACAGACAAATGTCCTAAAATGATCAATCTGATTGAACAATTGGGACAACTGGGTTTTGTAATGGATGGAGAGTTGATCCAAGATTTGATCTTGCAATCACTTCCGGACTCTTTCTCACAAATTGTTGTGAATTTCCACATGAACAAGCTATACGTCAGCCTGACTGAGTTGCTTAAACATGTTGAAAACTGTAAAGAGTCACTCTCCAACTAAGAAAAACCAAGTTTTACTGGTAGATGATTCTTCCAAAAAGCGGAAGAGGGCCAAAGGATCTTCTGAAGAGAAGAACTATTCAAAGAAGGTAAATGGAAAGGCAAAAACAAAGGACAATAAGAACAAGACTGATGCATATAGCAAAGGAGTTTGCTTCCACTGCAATAAGCCTGGACACTGGAAAGGAAACTGTAAGGAGAATCTTACAGAGGCTAACCAGAAGAAGCTTAGTGAAGCTTCGGTTACAAATACATGTTTGTTAATGATAGAAATAAATTTTTCTATAAGCCAAGGTTCTACTTGGGTATTGGATACCGGCTGTAGTTCTCACATATGCAATCCAATGCAGAGACTAAGCAGAAGTAGAAAGCTAAACAAAGAATAAGTAATCTTATGTGTAGGAATGAAGCAAAGGTTGCTGCATTAAACATAAGAACTTATAGTTTAGTGTTGCCTACGGGCAAGTCTATTAAGTTAATAAGTTGTTATTATGTTCCAGTTCTCATAAGAAACATTATAACTTTCGTTGTTGGACAAGGAAGGTTCTGATATTATATTTAAGAACAATTGTTGTTCTATTTATAATGATAATATTTTGTTTGAAACTGGAAGACTACTTGATAGACTTTGTATACTTGACTTACATAAAAATAATTTTACAAAATTGAACAAACTAGTAAAAGAAAAGGAGATGGTCATTCAAAGGGTTGAATGAGTGTATTTGATGAAATACAAGTCTGAATCATTTGAAAGGTTCAAATAATTCATAAGTAAAACAAATTGACAAAGTATTGAGATTCTTTGATCAGATCGAAGAAAGAATACTTGTGCAATAACTTTCTAGATCATCTCAAAATGGTATTTTCTCATATTGGACACCTCCTGATACGCAATAATTGATTGGTGTATCTAAAAGGAGTAATTGTACCTTGTTGGACATGGTGCGGTCCATAATGATTTTTACCGACATTCCAGTATTCATCTGGGGTTATGCCCTAGAAATGGCTGCATATCTACAAAATAAGGTAACCTCAAAATCCGGCCCTAAGACTCCATAAAGGTTATGGATATGGAGGATTCCTACTCTTAAGTATGTTAAGATAAGGGGTTGTCCAGCTTATGTGAAAAGGTTTCAAAGATAAGTTTGGGACAAAATCTGACAAGTGCAGATTTGTGGGATATCCTAAAGAAAGTTTAGGGTAGTATTACTATAATCCTACATGTTGCCTTCTTAGATAAAGGTGTTTATCATTAAAGGAGCTAGTGGGAGGGTAATAGATCTTGAAGGAGTTCAAGAACCACAAAGCATTTCAAGTCAAACTGAAGAACCTGTAGATAGACCTATTGTACCACAACCAAATCGTAAATCTGGAAGAGTACCGAAGATACCTAGGAGGTATGGATTCATCATAGAGGATAATGATGAGGTACGCATCATAGAGGATGATGATCCAGTTATATACGATGAGGAAATGAGTAGTAGACACTCAGAGAAATGCAAATGGCCATGAAATCCAAAATGGACTCCATGTGAGAGAACCAAGTATAGGTCTCTGGTTACTCCGCCGAAAGGCATAGTGCCTAGAGGGTGAATATGGGTCTTTAAGAGAAAGACTTAGGCAAATGACAAGGTGGAGACCTATAAGACCAGACCTGTTTAAAAGATTTCAAATCAAGTCAAGGAGTTGACTGTGATAAAACCTTATTACTGGGTAATGTTCAAGTCCATTTGGATTTTGCTTGTGATTGCAGCTTGTTACGAAATCTGGCAAATGGATATGGAGACGTCCTTCCTCAATGAAGACTTGAGGAGAATGTATGTATGATACAGCCAGAGGAATTTGTTTCAAAGGTTGAAGCAAATCATGTAAGTAAGCTACAACGATCCATTTATGGATTAAAGCAAGCTTCTCAAAGATGGAACATTCATTTTGATGAGACAATCAAAAGAGTTTGATTTTATCAAAAACGAGAATGAACCTAGTGTGTACAAAAGGGTCAGTGGGAGTGCTGTGACATTCCAAGTACTATATATTGATATACTACCGATAAGGAATGACACACCAATGCTACAATCAGTAAAGGTTAAATTGTCTAAACATTCCTCTATGAATAACTTGGGAGGAGCATCCTATAAATTGGGGATATAAATCTATATAGATAGATTTAAAAGGATGTTCGGCTTGACCCAAAGAACGTATATTCATTCGATGCTAAAGGCGTTTAGCATGGCAAACTCCAAGAGAGGTCTCATGATGATGAGCCATGGAGTGTATTTCTCTAAAATTATCCCAAATGGAAGAGAGATCGCATGAATTACTATCATGTATGCAATGAATATATAAGGACTGATGTTGATCAGTCATATTCTGGAGAAGATCACTGTAAGACAGTGATAAACATCTTTAAGTACTTAACTGGTATTGAAGATGTGAACATGATTCATGGTAGGTCTGAATTAAAACTAGAGGGATAAACAGACTCAAGTTTTTTCAGACTGACCAAGACGATAACAAATCCACCTTATGGTAAGATGTTACCTTGAATGGTGGTGCAGTGAATTGGAAAGGTTTCAAACAGCAAAGAGTTGTTGGTTTAGTGACAAAGACAAAGTATATAGCTGTAAATGAAGCTGCAAGTTGATTGTTTGGATGAAAAGTTCATTACAGAACAAGGAATAGTTCCTAAGTCTCATCTTGGATTCAAACATGTGTTGTGGCACTTTCATTTGATTAGAGGAATCATTGAAAGAGGAAAAGTCACTATAGAGATAGTGGACTCTCAAGAACAACATTGCATATCCATCTACTGAAGCTTTATCCAACAGCAGGATAATCGTCACTTAGAGAAGAAGAGTATTGGATACTATGGCGATTGGCTTTAGTGCAAGTGGGAGATTGAAAGTAGTATGCACACAAGCCAATCATATTTGATATGATGTAGCATATACTTTGTAATCTTATTCGGTTTATTAAAGGCATATAACATTATCTACATAATGTTGTGATATTAAATGTGATAAACCCATAGTTTTGAGCAATGCTTTTAGAATCATGATGGTGATCATGCTAATGAGATCTAAATTCAAGATAGCTCACAAACTAAAATTGTTCATAATCGATGGATTACTAAAAAGGGGATTAGTGAATCCGGATAGATTAGTACATACGTTGCTTGCTCTTATGAAGAGGATGATTGATCTCATAATCATTTGTGTGGAGACACTAAGGCAAGTATGTAGGTGCTTATTGGAGAATAAGTTCACTGAACGTGGCTCGCTAAGGAATACCTAATAGAGTTTTACTCGCCTGTCAATAGGAATTCCTCTAGTGATAGTAGTACAAGTGATCCTTGGACTTGAGATCATCATAGTATCTTGTGTATGATGAGTTATACTTTGACATGTCCCTTAAGACCTTTAGGGTATATCAAAGGGTATGATTGGGTATAATAAGTTGTACATGGAGATAGGTGAATGATCAACAAAGAATCTACCACGTCTAGTAAAAGATGAGAATTATGTCCTATGTGATTCGATGAATGACGACTCAGAAGTCTTTGGCCAAAGCAGAATGAAATTAGAAAAGAGTTTCTAATTTGCATTATCAGAGTTGTTCATTGGAGAATCGAAATGCATATAATTAAAGAAAATAAGACTTGACAGTAATTCTATGTCTTATATTTAATTGGGACATTGTATGGTAGAAGGATTGAATTGTACGGTAACTATGCACTGAAAGGTTCTTTTGTGATTAATGTTGAAATCTATATTATCTGGAAAGTCGTTGATCGCTAAGGGGGCTTACCCTTATTGTAAAATAAATATTATTTAATTAAATGAATTAAATTATTTAATTTATTTATTTAAATAAGATTAGAATTGTTCTAATTAATTTATTCACAACCGGTTTAATATGGAGAACCTAAAGGGTCACACCGCAAAAGGAAAAATATTTATTTAAGAAGTAAATGGCATAATTGTAATAATAAGTTAAGTGTATTTAATTTAATCTATGGAGATAGAATAAATTAAATAGCTTAATATTTATTGTTTAATATTTTGGAAATATTAAATATAAATTAATAAGAGGAGTCTTATTATTATTACTATTACTATTATTTAATTCCTAATAGGGATTGTGAATTAATTAATGGAAGTACTCTCGCATGCATTCCTAATTGGATTAAGAGTATAATTAATTAAAGGAGTTTAATTAGAATATAAATCCTAATTCTAAATAGTTTAGGATAGGGGTTTTTCCTACATCTATAAATAAGAGAGGTCTTATCATAGATTAGGGTTACACACTCTTCCATAAGAATTGGAGAGAGAGAGTACTTGTGATTTCAATGAAGATAGAAACTAGGGTTTTGCCAACACCCATATTCTTGAACAACTATTATTCCTTGATGGATTACCTCTAGAGGCCAAACACTTGGGTGGCTAACGTTGATCAAAGG
The DNA here is from genome assembly GCA_034770075.1 of Aralia elata. NCBI lineage: Eukaryota > Viridiplantae > Streptophyta > Magnoliopsida > Apiales > Araliaceae > Aralia > Aralia elata. The sequence goes on from CM068387.1 coordinate 8,817,467, forward strand.
AAGGAATTTAATCGGTGGAATTCAAGGAGAACGCGAAGGAATTGGAGGTGAACTTGTACCTAAGGAAACTTTGATTCACGAGGGTATAATTCTCTATCTCTATCTCTTTCGTTTAATTGATAATTGAACACAAGGAAAGATCATGGTGATGGTTTGTATGAAAATTTTTAAAATCCGTTTTATCGCGCTTCCGCACCGTTTATGTAATTTGATTGCATGTCCGCGCTATATACAAACCTAACAGTTGGTTCCCTCTTGGAGTAACAAGCCAAAATAAATACCCAAATACCCAAAATTATATCCGAAAACTCCCAGTTTTGTACCAAAACTGGTAAATAAATCCACCCAAAATTAAAATGGGTACTCCCATAAATTATTGGGACGCATATAAATAATTATTATGGGCTTTGTCCAAATATTCGGAACACCCATATAATACATTTTGGATACGTATCAGCTCAAATAAAATTTCTGACGCTTGAAAAAATTATTCGTACGCATATACGTATTAACTAAATTATTCAACATCGAAAAAGATGATACAAATATCTGGCATGAATAGTGCCTCGAAAAACGTGCCTCGTGAATAGTGATTTAACGACGCTACGCGAAATCAATTATTCACTTAAATAAAACAATAACACGTAAATTTCATGCATTCACATAATTCAGGTTGTCCCACAACCTTTAAACACGTAACACACAAATAATATTAATAAAATATAATATATTCATTAATATTCAAAAATTCGAATTTCAAGGCAATTCAGAATTCCCGGTCGTTACATCCTCCCCCCATATAAGAATTCTGTCCCTAGAATTACATTCTAGGTACAGAAAGCTTACCATGGGTTCACTCAAAAAGATGCGGATAATTCTTCCTCATCTTCTCTTCTAGCTCCCACGTAGCTTCTTCAGCTGCGTGGTTCCTCCAAAGGACTTTGACCGAATGAATGACCTTATTCCTTAACGTCTGCTCTTTCCTATCTAATATCTGGACAGGAATCTCTTCATATGACAAGTCTCGCTCAACTTGAATCGGTTCATAGGATATCACATGCTTGTAGTCGGGTTTATATGGCCGCTCAACAGAAACGTGAAACACATTGTGGATGTGCTCAAGTTCAGGAGGTAGACCTACCTCGTACGCCACTTCACCTACCCTCCTTAAAACTTCAAATGGTCCTACGAACCTAGGACTCAATTTTCCCTTCTTTCCAAATCTGATCTTCCCCTTCCAGGGAGATACCTTCAAAAACACAAAGCTGCCAACTTCAAAGTCTCGTTTCTGACGATGCAAATCGGCATATTTCTTCTGTCAATCCTGAGCCGCTACCAATCGAGCTCTTATCACCTTGACGACATCCATGGCCTGCTGCACCAATTCAGGTCCCAACAGTCTTTGTTCACCGACTTCATCCCAACATAGAGGTGTTCGGCACTTCCTTCCGTATAATGCTTCATATGGCGGCATGCCAATACTCGCATGATAACTGTTATTATAGGCAAACTCCACTAACGGTAGATGATCATCCCAGGTGCCTTTAAAATCCATCACACATGCTCTAAGCATGTCCTCCAGCGTCTGAATAGTTCGTTCGCTTTGCCCATCTGTTTGAGGATGATATGCCGTACTCAACCTCAACTGGGTTCCCAACCTTTCTTGTAAGCTCCTCCAGAAATTCGACGTGAAACGCAGATCTCTATCAGATACAATAGATACCGGCACTCCATGCCGTGACAAAATCTCTTTCACATATAACTTTGCTACCTACTCCAGATTGTACCTTATCTTGATCGGTAGAAAATGTGCAGTTTTAGTTAAACGATCCACGATCACCCAAATCGCGTCATAACCCTTCTGAGTTGGTGGAAGCCCCGTCACAAAATCCATCGTGATATGCTCCCATTTCCACTCCGGAATCTCTAGCGGTTGTAGCAACCCACCCTGTTTCTGATGTTCTGCTTTTACCCTCTGACATGTCAAACATCGTCCAACACATTCGGCGACCTCCCTCTTCATGTTCGGCCACCAGAAGTGCTGACGCAAATCCTGATACATCTTGGTACTACCAGGGTGTATCGACTACTTTGTAGAATGAGCTTCTTGCAGAATCTCTTCTCTCATCTCCGAAACCATCGGTATCCAGATCCTTCCTTCAAATCTTAGCAGTCCCGTGCTATCAATTTTGTACTTCAACTCCTCTCCTTCCGAGAGTCGCTCCTTAATGGCAACGCATTCATCATCCTTTCCTTGAGCCTCCTTTATCTTGTCTAATAAAGTCGGACTCGCCTCCACTGTGAACAGTTTCTCATCTCCATCAATCGGATACTTGACTTCCAACTCCAGTCGTTCCATATCCTTTATCAGTTCTTCTTGAGCTGTCAACATCGTCAACTTATCTCTGCCCTTCCTACTTAGAGCATCGGCTACTACATTGGCCTTACCGGGATGGTACAGAATTTCACAATCATAGTCCTTGATCAACTTCAACCATCGCCGCTGCCTCATGTTTAGCTCTTTTTGAGTGAAGATATACTTCAAACTTTTGTGGTTTGTGTATATCTCACACTTCTCCCCATACAGATAGTGCCTCCAAATATTCAGAGCAAACACTACTGCTGCTAGTTCCAGGTCATGAGTCAGATACCCCTTCTCATAGTCCTTTAGCTGTTGTGACGCGTACGCAATGACCTTCCCATGCTGCATCAAAACGCACCCAAGTCCTTTATGTGACGCATCACTGTACACCACAAATCCCCCTGTATCATCTGGTAGTGATAACACAGGTGCTTCACTAAGTCTCTTCTTCAACTCCAAGAAACTCTCCTCGCATTTATCCGTCCATACAAACTTCACAGTCTTCTTTGTCAAATTTGTCAACGGCGTCGCTATTTTCGAAAAATTAAGAATAAATCTCCGATAGTAACTCGCTAATCCCAAGAAACTTCGAACTTCTGTCGGCGTCTTCGGCTGTTCCCAGTTTATTACTGCTTCTACCTTCGCAGTATCCACTGATACACCATCCTTATCAATTACGTGCCCCAAGAACTGCACCCTTTGTAGCCAAAATTCACACTTGAAAAATTTTGCATAAAGCTTCTCCCTTCTCAGCGTTTCCAGGGCTTTCCTCAAATGCTCGACGTGTTCCTCCTCCGTCTTCGAGTAGACTAGGATGTCATATATGAAAACGACAACAAATTTATCTAGATGTTGCTTAAACACTTTGTTCATCATATCCATAAATGCTGCTGGCGCGTTCGTCAGCCCAAACGACATCACCAAAAACTCAAAGAGTCCATATCGAGTTCTGAATGCTGTCTTCGGTATGTCCTCTTTTCTCACCTTCAGCTGGTGATACCCCGTCCTTAAATCAATCTTCGAAAAGTACTTCGCTCCCTTCAGTTGATTGAATAGATCGTCTATCCTGGGCAACGAGTACTTGTTCTTAATCGTGACTTTGTTCAGCTCTCGATAGTCGATACAAAGCCTTAGCGATCCATCTTTCTTCTTCACGAACAGTACTGGTGCACCCCACGGAGATACACTCGGATGAATATACCCCTTATCCAAAAGCTCCTGCAGTTGAACCATTAGTTCCTTCATTTCCACCGGTGCCATCCTGTACGGTGCCTTTGAGATCGATGCGGTTCCCGGTGCTAAATCAATTACAAACTCGACCTCTCTATCCGGTGGTAAACCTGGTAACTCATCTGGAAAAACATCTGGGAATTCCCTTACAATAGGTATCTGACCCAGCTCATCCCCTACTCTTTGGGTATCAACCACATGAGCCAGATAACCTATGCAACCCTTCCTAAGCAATCTCCTTGCTTGCATTATCGTCAGACAACAAGATTGTCTCGGCGATTTACTACCATAGAATACAACCTTCGACTTAATCGGAGTCTTCAGGTGTACACACTTCTTCTTACAATCAATTATAGCTCCGTGACTAGATAACCAATCCATTCCAAGGATAACGTCAAATTCTCCTAGTCGTATCGGAATCAAATCTACGTTCAGTTTATACCCGTGTATCTCAGCACAACAATTTCTATGAATAAAAATAAACAGGGATAACTTCTTTATTAGCTACTTCTACATTCATGGGGTTCTCTAGTTTCTCACGAGATAAATTTAACCGTTTAGCAAAATCTTCTGACACAAATGAACATGTAGCGCCCGAATCAAATAATGCATATGCACTGATATTATTGATCGAAATGATACCTGACACCACGTCCTTCGACTCTACCGCATCCTGGAGAGTCATGTTGAAAGTGCGTGTCGTCGGCCTGTTGGTTTGCTAGCTGGCCCTCCAATGCCCAGCCTGTTGTTGTTGTTGTTGTTGTTGTTCCTGTTACCACTAGCTTCATCACTCTTCCTTTTCGGGCAATCCTTAATTTGATGATCTGATGCTCCACACGAGTAACATCCCGCTTTCTTTCCTTTTGGGCACTGAGGAGAAAAGTGACCCTGTTGCCCACAGTTGTAACAAGTTCTTCTGCCCTTCAGACACTCCCCCGAGTGATTCTTTCCACAATTATTGCACTTAATACTCTTCTTAACCTCTCCTCCAGACTTGTTGCCACCAGAAGATTGGCTATCGTTCCATTTCCTTTTATTCGGGTTACTTCCCCCGCTACTTCCTCCCTTGCTTCCTTCGTGACCTTTCTTCTTATCTTGAATGAACTTTGCTAGAGCCTCGTTACCTCCTTCGGCAATGATGGCCCTTTCCAACAACGTAGAAAATGTGTCAATCCTTAAAACTGCCCCCCTACTATACACCCACAGTTTCAGGCCTAATTCAAATCTTCTTGCCTTTCTGGCTTCCGTGTCTACCTGGTGAGGTGCAAATCGGGCTAACTCATTAAACTATGCCGCATACTCCGCGACTGACATGTTCCCCTGCTTCAGTTCCAGGAACTTCACTTCCATATTTTGTTGCATACTCTCCGGGAAAAAGTTCTCGAAGAACAGCTCCTTGAAACGCTCCCATGGTATCACACCATCTCCCGCACGTCCTTTATTGGCCTTTGACCAATAGTTCGCTTCACCTTTCATCATAAAAGTGGCGAACCCTGTGTTCTGTTCTTCGGCCACTCTTGCAACCTCGAACACTTTCTCTATTTCCTCGATCCAGGTTTGGGCTTCAATTGGGTCTAGTGTTCCCTTGAACTCGGGAGGTCCTACTAGCTTGAAGTCCTTGAAATTAGTCAAATGCTGCGTGGGCTGCCGCTCTGGCTGTTGTCCAACAGGTGGGGGTCTATTTTGCATGGCTTCTGCCAGCATCTCAACGAACGCTCTCATTGGGTCCTGTTGATTTCGTACCTCACTTTCTGACTCCTCAACCCGTTGGTTTCGTGTCTGTCTTCTTGCAGTCATGATCTGTTATACATCACAACCTCACGTTAACTATTCACGTTTGAACCCTTATGCAACCCATAAGTAAGTAAATAATTAAAGTCATAACATCTACTAATCACATTTGAGTCAAATAAAACAATTGCATTTATATTCATATACCACCGTCTAGTACAATATGACACAATAAGTGGCCTACTATAAATGCTTAAGTGCATGGCCTGCCAACCACTAACTATCCCCTAAAGAACAAAACTGGGGAATAATAACCTTCCACCCCTCTATCAGAAATAAAATTGAGGTTCAACTACTATCCCATGTACGCTACAAGCATAGGGATTTACAACATAAGTCTGCCCCTATTATAACAAAAGTGGGACCTACTACGAACAAAATGCTAAAAACAACACATCACTGCCTGCTGCTGCGAATTACAACCCTGAGCTCCCGTCGAGCCAATCTGTCGACCACACGACGCCTAATCACGTGCCTGCTGCTATCCTCTTCTCTAGGGTACCTCCTCACCCTGTCCCTCAACCTGCCTATGGAAGTGGTCAAGCTTATCCTGAGGGAATCAATCTCTGCAGTTCGGGATGCCAACTGCTCCATAACCTCATCTTTCTCCAGACGAGTAGTCTCTAGCTGATTCTCTACCCGCTCCATCTGTCCTACTAACATCACATTCCTCTCTAAGAGGTCATAAACCATCACACTACGCTGAACAGAAACCTGACGATGATCGTGAACCTCTGCCTCCAACTCAGCAATCCTATGGTCCTTTTCCTCCAGCTTCTAGGTCAACTCAGCCTTTTCCCCCAAAGTCTGATATGTTACTGACTTGTATTGCTCTTCTAGGTCTTGGTGGTCCTGGTTCTACTCCTCTAAGTGGGCTACTCAATTTTCGAGCTCCTCATTCCTACTTGTAAGTTCTTCTATGATGTCACTAGCAGTAGTGCCCATGCCATCTGCATACTCAGGTGGCTCATCATCCTCCGTCATTGGATCCTCCTCGGGATCCTCCTCAGGATCTTCATCTTCAACCTCATCACTTAACTGCCTCAGCACTCTTCCGATAACTGGCTCCTCCTCAGAACCATACTCGGCCTCAGACTCATCCCTAGTGTCCATCATCTTTAGCTCACTCGGTTTCACCTATACTAAACATTCTACATCCACATGAATGTCTGTGAACTCCATCTCTCCAGCATGACTGGGTTCTCCCATCTCAGACATCCTACCGCCACAGACAAAAATAAATAGACAACAAGATGTCAGTGCCACAATAAAATATATTCATTGATAGAATGAAATGATATTTTATCATGCACAACTCGGCTGGATGGATTTCCACAATCCACCTCCAGACATGATCACAAATGAATCTCCACGATCCATCACCTAGCATACTCAATACGAGTTTAATACTAAGGTTATAACCTTGGTTTTGCATTCCTAAAGTTTATAATCTAAAGCTCTGATACCAACCTGTGACGCCCCCAAATTCGGGTACCAATGCCTCGAATCTGGTGCTCACGATAAAGTACATCCATACACCTCTAAACAACATAAATAAACTAATGCGGAATAAATAAACATATGTTGTTCATTACATCACGGAATACAATAATAATACAAAACGATTCCATGATTACATAACAGGAGAGTACATATAACTATTCCTTAAGCTTTCCTTTGCCTTTGTCCGCTTTGGAACTCCCCGGCTTAACTGCAATAGGTTCATGATATAGCAAGGGTGAGCAACTACTTTGCTCAACAAGTTTAAAATGAATAAAGAAGATATATCATGAATGAATGAGAATAATAATCGCATAGTTCAACAATTTAAGAACATTGAAGAAATAACTGACAATATAATCAAAGTTCAAATGAAGAAATGAATATTGATTATTTACTGTTGAGTGGTCCAATAGACCATGAACGTTTTGGCCAAAGGATTAGTCATTCAACTAACCCCTTTAACGCTAGGCCCGTCAGTAGTACTTGAGGGGATCAGCCTCTCGTACCCTATGTATATGCATAACACTTAACTCTGACTGCATCGAATAACCGACACATTATAATCCCCTATAAAGGGTTGCTCTCTCAGTCTAAGAATCCATACCAACAACTGGTTTGGATAGCTTTTAAAATAATAACCTGTACATGTCTAGCCGAAACAAATGGCGTAGACTATCTCCTTAAACAGTTCATGAATAAAGAAACTTAAACGTTTCACAGCCCAACAACAGATAATGAATTCAAAGGCATAAGCTGCGAATATCAATAATTTATCCTTGATATGGAGTAATTGACAATAATTATTCCACTAATATAATTTGAGATAATAACTCGATTTGAGTTAGGAAACTTGCATAACATATACCTGTTTGCACGAAATAAAAATAGTGCATAAGGTTTAGAAGCTTGCCCAACACAAGGGTTAGACAAGGGTTAGAAAACTTGCCTGATGCGTCTGCTACAATAATACAACACACGCTCCTTAATATCCTACACAATTAAGTACATAATCACATAACACGGAACTATACATTTGGTACAAAAATATAAGTTTTAGACCCACTTAAAAGGATTCGTTAGGTTCGACCCGTCTTGACCCGGCCTGACTGCCCGACCCGGTCAAAACACGGAACTGGCGCTGCAGCGCCAATCCTTAACGCTAGGCCTCACGCTGCGACGTGAGTCCCGTGTTTTCTCCATGACAGGGCTTCACGCTGCGGCGTGAGCCATAGAGCTTGGGCCTCACGCTGCGATGTGAGTCCCGGTCTTTTACCAACTTGCCCCTCGCTGCAGCGTGCGCTGCTGGGTAAAAGGGGGACGCTGCGGCGTCACGCACCAGTAGCCGGATTCTGGGTTGCTTCCCAGTTCGCGACTTCGACCTCCGGCCACTCCAACCTTCATATCTCCTCATATACATGTTCAAATTGGTCCATTTCAGACTCTATGGACTCCTAATTCATGGGGCTACAACATATCAAAAATGTAGAAGCACCTATAAACATTAACAAGTCCAAATCTTAAGCCAACGTACAAAGTTCATACTTTGTTCTTCGAGTTCTTGACAAGTTTTACTAAAATCATTACTACGAACTCGTTTTAACTCCTTTTTACTCCATTCCAACTGGGTTAGCTTCATAACCCATGGAACTACAATACCATAGCAACAAATAAATTTAACAAACACGAAATCATAGCTCTACAGTCTTCTAAAATGGTCCGAATGTCCATATTTTGTCCATTGTTCTTGCTCCATTAAGCCAAGGTACGGATTTGTTCCATTGTTGTTCCACTTTGATGTTATTAATGTCTTACATAACCTCTTAACAACATTTATAAACCTTTAGAACAAACAATAACACTAAGAATCGCCAGAAAATCGATTCACAAGCTCAAGATCTCAAAAACTATGAAAACTTGAAAAACTTAACAAGAAATCAAATGGAAAGGATTTGGTTGGTGTTTACCTCTAAAAATCGTTCCTAGATGATTAAGAAGATAACTAGGCTTGATTTTGAGGGTTATCCTTACTTGGATTCTCTTCCTCTTCCACCCGTGCATTCTTCTTCTTCCTCCTTCCTTTTTCCGGCGACCTTCTTCTGTTTTTTTCTGGCGACTTCTTTCCTCTTCCGGCGAGCTCCTCCTCTGCAGCACTCTCTCTCTCTCTCTATCAGCTGATGGTTTGGTTTGAATGAGATACAAGAGAGAAATCAAATGGTTTGAATGGGATTGAGAGTGGAGGAGTAAATTTGGGAAATGGGTTAGGAGCTCTATGTGTTTGCCGGCAACTCACTCTCTCCCTCAATTCTAATTGGTCGAAAATTGGGGGTTGGTTCCCTCTTGGAGTAACAAGCCAAAACAAATACCCAAATACCCAAAATTATATCCGAAAACTCCTAGTTTTGTAACAAAACTGGTAAATAAATCCACCCAAAATTAAAATGGGTACTCCCATAAATTATTGAGACGCATATAAATAATTATTATGGTCTTTGTCCAAATATTCGGAACACCCATATAATACATTTCGGATAAGGATAAAATCACGTATCAGCTCAAATAAAATTTCTGACGTTTGGAAAAATTATTCGTACGCATATACGTATTAACTAAATTATTCAACATCGAAAAAGATAATACAAATATCTGGCATGAATAGTGCCTCAAGAAACGTTCTCCGTGAATAGTGATTTAACGACGCTAAGCGAAATCAATTATTCACTTAAACAAAACAATAACACGTAAATTTCATTCATTCACATAATCCAGGTTGTCCCACAACCTTTAAACACGTAACACACAAATAATATTAATAAAATATAATATATTCGTTAATATTCAAAAATTTGAATTTTAAGGCAATTCAGAATTCCCGGTCGTCATGTAGCGCCCCGGAATTTCGGAAGATCGCCGCCCGAATGAGGGTCGACGTTATCTCATACTTCTATCGTAACTTAACCAATGATCCCATAATCATATTGGTTGAATTAGTCTATTACAGACTATAAAATTATAAATTTCCTTAACTTCATCCCTGGATCTTAACTTGATCTTGATCTCATTCTTTCTACAAGTATCAACTTGTAGTTCATTCGTATATATGGATAACACCATATATATATATATCGGTCAAATTTTAACCTTATAATTTAAACATTCTATACTTCTATATACCCAAGGTTCACAATATTAATAATAGGATGGTTCTTGGGAACAGAAGAATCTTGCAATAAATGTTTGCATCTTTATCCGTGACAAGATTCCTTTTCTTTACAGAACATACCGTATTATTCAGTACCCTCACTTGAATACATATCTTTATAGAGATCTCTTTATATCGATATTTCCTATCTATCTGAAATTCACAGTATTAATGATAAGATTGTTCTTGGTACCGAAGGGCGCATTCCGGTAAAGGTGGCACCTTACTGGCGCTCATTAAGTGTAACCCCAATGCTTACAAAACTCCCAATATCATTCAATACCCTCACTCAGATGTATAGTTTTTTAACAATTCTAAGTTATATCAAATTTAAAGACATAACAACGTTCGATAATAATATCATATTATTGATATAATATTTGGTTACATGGTTTGCTTGTTCGTATTACAACAGTCATTATGACTTTATACAAATACAAGTAAATAACGTTCTTCTTATCGTTCATGGTCTTCTTAACGTTCTTCATAAGTGCAAATAAAGGTTTGTTCGCAAGAATGAGCACTACGGCTCAGCAAGTCTAACTAATAACACATAAACAGTTTATGCTTTCATATAAACTTTAACATGCTTGATTTATCATATTTTACAGTTAACGATCACGTTAACTCATGCTCAACAATAGTACATAATCATATGTAGCATCACATATCACTTTAACAACATTTGATCATCAAATCTTACTTAATATCACATAAGACTTCCACATATATGCTTTAACATGTTATCTTCACATAACAACTATCACATACAAATAAGGGATATAAGACTTGCACAATAACATATAAAGGATTAGAACTTGCCTTGATGCGTGATCTCGTCTAATCGATACACTTTAAACAACCTATATAATAGGTTACATGTACCCGAAGATTAGTTCATCGAATATTACTTCATAATAAGTCTTAGATATCCTTGAAATAACTATTTCCATAACTTGAATACTTAGGACAAGTGGCTAACTCAAAAACTCATTTTTAAGCCACTTTTTCGAAAATGAGCAGCAAGCTTTTAAGCTTGGACCAACCTCACTAAACTGACCATAACTTCCTCATAACAAAACAATTTTGGGTGACTCTTAAGTCCATTCTCGTCCGAATTTACCCCTCTACAACTTTCATATAGGAACCCAAAGCTGATTCCCAACAGAAATGTACAGAAATCACTAAACAGTGGACTGCACAAACATTGTTTTATAAATCTTTGACCTAATTGGTAAAACTTGATGCCACAAGCATTAATTAGCTAGGCCACCATGTTCAACCACTTAATAACATCAAATAAGAAAATCATAAACCTACATATGCACTATATCATGAATTCTACTCATGAACATAAGAACATAAACTAAAATTATAACATAATTTTATTACCTCTTGAAGTGCAAGCTTTTCGATCTTCTATCATACTTAGCTTGGATTTTCCTTTCCTTCTCTCAACTAAAAAGTATTCTTACTTAAGATTCTCAATCTTCTCTTACTCTACCTTTGTGAATTGGTAAGAAATTAATGAAGAATGAGGTCTCTATTTATAGCAAATGCAAGACTTAGGGTAAAATGATATTTAGGTTCAAAATCAATCAAGTGAAGAGGTTTACCTAGCAAATTTGGTTTTCTCTTCTTCATTAGCAAATAATCTAATTAATCTCCAAGTTTGACTTTCGTATAAATGAATAGTATATTTCATATTATAGTCGTATAATTTTTTTTTATATGCGTATTCGTGAATAGTATTTTCTATTATACGTGTATTCGTGAATAGTGTTTTCTAGGTTATAACCCTTAGGGTTTAGGTTTCAACATTTTTCTCAATTTAAGTTTTAGCCTTAAATTAACTTCTTGATTTTAATAAGTGTTAACGTTAATTACATAAACCAAAACACAAAATCCTACACATAGCAAAATCATATAACACATTTGAAGCTTAATTCAAGCTTATTTATTCACCCAGCTTAGGTTATATTTCTAACCTCTAATCGTATACGATCGTATCTACGAATCGTTTTTAGTCTTTCAGTTAGCTCAAGGTATACTTGATCAATCGTTCTTAGGTTTTAAATTGACAACCTTTATTAGATCTTGTCAGATCACATTTGAAATGTTTAGGATATTACATTAGTGAATGATCAATATGCCCTAATTTAGTGTTAAAATTATTCCGCCTTAATTTGGACTTCCCCTAATTATCAGTAATTATAAGTAATTACCAATAATTTATGTTGCCTAATTATCAGTAATTTTCAAATGTTATGTGGAATAATGTTTCTGATAAACACATTATCAGTTCCCCTAATTTTTATGCCCTAATTTCTGATAATTTATGTTTTTTCCCTTTTTTAGAAAAATACATATGTAATGAAGAATAATTGTAGTATTATGTCATATATGATATTGTTAATTGATGAGAAGTTATTTATTATGAATTGGGACTGCATTATATATGACTTTGGTAAATGATCATTTTGGGACTGATATTGTGTTTTGGGATTGATATTGAGTATTTTAATTAATCAAATGTATGTTACTTGACTCAATTGGGACTGAATTTGTGTTTTGGGATTGATTTTATTTGATTAAAGTTATGTTAATTGATTCTGCCACTGATTTTGGGAATGCCTTATCAAACTTGGATTTTTCTTGCAATATCCTGCCTGAGGATTCTTGCTCTGTACATTTTGGTATATTTGTTATTTTCGACGGAATTTATGTCAGAATTCTTCAATTGCAATATATGTAGGCCCTGCTTTATTGTATTTATGTATTTTACTTAGTTTGAAATAAACTAAGTAGCATTTACTATCTCGGAATAGAATTATCTTGGGATGAGGAGCTGAATCTATGGATTGCGTCTTAGGATCCCCCTACCAGCAGTACCAGCAGGTATAGAGTGTTGGGCCTACCGATGGTACCAGCGTATACACTACCTGGAGGTATTTATATTTATTATGTTTCTTGTTATATCATAATTTCTAAAATAATAGAAATTATTATATATTAGTAATGTTATATGTATTTGTTTTCGCAGGCTCTAGCCAGCGTCAACGTCCGAGAGCACCTGTTAGACCATCGCATACAAGCGCTGACTTGAACGACGTCATGTTTTAGAGGGTTATGGCGGCGGTGTCTGTGACACCCCCAAATCCGGGTACTTCAATTCCACAGATTTGGTGTTCACTTTCAAAACAACCTTATAATCTTTCACATCTAACTACCCACAATAGAAGATAATAACAATATAGTAAAACTTAAATAATGATTTTTCCATAAAAAGGTTACATCATCATTGCTAAAACAATCCCAGGTCATCTAACCTTTATTACATCATTTGCGGAAACATAAAACATATATAAACACCATCACGTTTATTACAAAATCTTTATGAAATAAAACTAATGCACATTTACTGTTACAGCGTCTTGTCTTTGCCCTTGTTTGTAGATGGCTCTTCAAACTTCTTGTTTTCATCTGCGTTGTTTTGTGCAAGAGTGAGTGAACAATTGCCCACAAGATAATAGAGTACAATAATAGCATATGAATCACAATCGACTGAGCTTTAGTTGGTAAAATATTCTTACCAGAACCAATAAGCTTTACTTAAAAGGTAGAAGAAGTTCAAAGAAATAATGAACTATTAAACTGAACAACAGATATCGACATCAAGGAATACACTGAGGGTCACAAGACCACGAACTACATCTAGGTTGTCAAGTATTTTTACTTTAACCTTTAACAGTCTAAACGACTATAATCATTATCTATGTCCTAGGTTAACAGATGTTTTTACTGTAACCTTTAGCAGTCTAAATGACTACATGGACCATCATCTCGTACTCCAGGTGATCAACCCCTTTGTACTATGTATTGCGCAAACATTTTAACGCTATTGCATTGCTCTAAAAATAATTCCCCTGACACAGGGTTGTTCATCTCAGCTTGATCATTGAGTTCCGTACCAAAATAAGTTTGGTTTGGAATTAAGTTCAAAGAAATCTAAATCTTTAGAATGTACATCAACTATGTTCTAGTTGAATCAGTAAGGGATCTTTAGAATTTTCATCAACTATGTACCAGTTGAATCATTAAAGTATTCTAGCCGCTAAAGGATTAATACAATGCTAATCAATTTCCAGAGTTGAATAACAACGTTTCACAACTGAATAAACATCAAATGGCAAAGCTATGCTTTTGAAGAATTTAGAAAGCTAAATTAGAAAATTTAAACTTAAAATAATTCAGGAACCTTGCTTTAACTAATGAAAACAGAGGTTAGAGCTTGTACGACATAAAGTAAAGTTTAGGAATTTAGAAAAATAAGAACTTTCTCATTACATGATAAAGGAGTTTGCTCCACAAAGACTAGGGTTAGATAACTTGTATAAAAATAACAAGTTAAATAATAAGAACTTGCTCAATGTAAGGAGAGGAATAAGAAACTTGCTCAATATAAAATTAGAGTTTAGAAACTTGCGTAATCATAAACAAGATATAGATATGAGACTGGCTTAATATAAAAGTAGGGTCTAGAGACTTGCTTAAAGTAAAAGAGATAGAGTTTAGAAACTTGCGAATAAATAACAAGTTAAGGATAGGAAACTTGCGTAAAGAATTAAGTAAGAATAAGATACTTGCTCAATGAAAAGTAGGGTTAAGAAACTTGCCTCGTGCGTAGACTATAAATTTAAGACTCACGTTCTTTAATCAACCTATACATTCGGTTTATAAAGCAGTAACAATAATTAGTTACAGTGTTATAAACACGTCAGGAATCATTCTCATCCATAATTTCCATTTTAATATCTCAGTTAACACCGGATAATCAGTGGGTATATGCTTGCCACTCATTACAGTATTTGAACATTCATTTTATACCTTAGCCTAAGTTTTAGGTAGGCCTACGATATCATAACATGATCTCAAAGAAAGAAGAATATATATATATATTTTTTTTTAATTCTTCGCCGGGGCGAGGAATTCCTTCACAAAATTCTCGTCGGGGAGAGCTCCCGCCGAGGCGAGGAATTTCTTCACAAAATTCTCGCCGGGGCGAGGAATTTCTTCACAAAATTCTTGCCGGGGCGAGAATCACGAATTCCAGTTTCTGCAGTTCGCGAAGAACGCAGAAACAGGCCAAAAACTTCCAATCTTATTATTCTTACATCAGATTAAACATACCCAGACATTATAATTCTTCTACAATTGTTACCCAAACCTTCTAGCATAATTCTAACAACTTAAATCACATAAATCACGAATTTAAGAATCAAATTTGAGGTTTTATCATTTTATCCAAGTTTCTTCAAATTTCATGAAATCACACATAACAGATTCATTATAACACTAAATTAATCCGTTTAACTTTCATTCTTTTCGTTTTTACGTGCATAAACATAATTAGTAATCAATTTAATCAATTAACATGTAAATCAAGTACCAATTTCGTACATTTAAACCATGTTCATAAGTAACTACTCTGTAATTTCAGAACTTGTAATTAAAGCATGATTTCATGGATTTAATTACTCTAACTCATATATAAACCATACAAAACACATCAAAGCATACTTACAATCATCTAACATCAATCTATTGAAGATTTAGCCATACAATTTTACTTTACAGAGAACTTAGAACCATACGTTCATGGAGAATTTAAAGAAGAACATAATCAGAGACTTAATTAAGGGATTACCTTTGATAATAATGCAAAAAAGTGACAAGATCTCTTCTCAATTCTCCTATTTCTCCAAATTCTCTCTTCTTTCTCTTAAATTTTTCTCTCTGGCTTAGTAATTAGAAGTACTGATAATGGGAATACGTGATGTTTAAAAATGGCAGAACATGGTGTCAGTTGGTAACTGGCACCAACTCCCACTAAGGCCATGTTTGGCTACTCATTTATTCTCCCTTTTTAATTTATTTTAATAACTTACTTATTACATAGTTTCATGTCACACTTTAATCAACTAAATAATCTTACTAAAATCAATTAAATAAAATAGAATAATTCTACATTAAATCACATAGTCATATAATAAAAAAAAATCTCATTTATTGATCATGACAAATTATTAACTCTAATTAATTATTAAATTAATTAGAACTAACATTATGCTTATTTAAATAATGCATTTAATCAAATAAATTCGATTAAATACATACTTTGAATATAAAAATTCTCTACATTAATTTTACTAATGTAACACATATAATTAAATTAATCTACTACAAATTCATCAATTAATCAATTAATTCAATAATCAAATCATCGAAAAATATTTGTTCAATTCAATAAATATTTAAATTAAATTACAAAATTCTCATTCGTCACATCTTTCCCCCCTTAAAAGGATTCTGTCCCCAGAATCACGACTCAATTAACTCGTCCCGTTACATTCTCCCTCCCTTATAAAGATTCTGTCCCCAGAATCGCTACACAAAGATTTAGCAAATAACTGAGGATAATTTCTCATCATCTGTTCTTCGAGTTTTCACGTAGCTTCTCAAGCATTGTGGTTTCTCCATATTTTTTAACATAAAGTATTTATTTACTATTGAAAACTTACTATGTCTTGTCAATTATCTGAACAAGTAGTTCTTCACAAACAATTCCTTCTCAAATCGCTAAGGTTCATACCTTATAATATGCTTATGGTTCTAACTACTCGGTCTGACCTCCGAAACGTGAAACACACTATACATATATATATATATATATATATTCGAACTTTGTAGGTAAAACAACATCGCAAGTCACTGCACCTATTCTTCTTATTACCACGAAAGAAACCTTAGACTCAACGTTCCATTCGTACCAATTGTTATATCCCATTCCAGGAAGATATTTTCAATAAAACGAAACTACTCGCTTCAAATTCTCACATTTGTCGATGTTAATACGCATATTTCTTCTGTCTGTCTTCAGCAGCTAACAATCTTGCTCTTATCAAGTTTGACGATTTCTGCAGTCTTCTATACTAATTCAGGTTCTAGAAGTCGGCGTTCACAAATCTTCTGACAGTGTAGTGGAGCTCTGCACTTCCTTTCGTACGACGCTTCGTAAGACGTTTGCTAATATTTGCGTAATAGTTCTTAACATATCTTCTAACGTTCGGGTCGTTCCTCTGCTCTACACCTCGGTGTGAGGACGGTATGTTGTGTTAATTTCTACTTCGTGTTCCCATGCGTTTTTGCAAAACATCTAAAAATTTAATGTAAAACGTAAATCTTGATACGATACATATGACACTGAAACATCTTGTCCGAAATAATTCTTCGACATACAACTGTGCTAACTAATCTGATTTGAACGGACTCTTGATCGACAAGAAATGCTCGTGCAAAACTTTATCTCTGACTTCCGAAATTGACGGAAAACATATTCTCAACTCAATAGAGTTAAACGGTTTTCTATCTGAACAACTTCTCCTTCGACTCTCTCGAACACCTTACATTACTATTCCCATTTGGTCATTTTTTTTATAAGTTACTCATGTGTAGTTAGCAATATAACTACTCTTAATCCTTTCTACTAAAAGATAGACATTTTTTTATATTAAATGTGTATTAGTCTTAGTCAATCTCAATTATGAATCTTTATAACATTCTTCTAAAATTCTTCTTTTAAAGTGTTACTAGTCATGCCGTTAAATTAATAAGTTTCTTCATTTAAAACTTTTTTTTAAAGAAATAAATAAATAAAACTTCTCACCTCAGACGGTGTGATCCCAAAACATCACCACCTCTATTTTTATTAAATCTATTGAAATTCCATTTTATCATTTTATATTTTGAAAATTTTGCATATCAGACACCATCGCTAGTCAACTCAATCGTTTAGGCGACGTATTACCAGAAAATAAAATACTTTGACTACTCCGGAGTCATAAGGTTTACACATTTCTTTTTTATAAAAAAAAAAATCCATGGTTCAATACCCAATCCAAACCTAGGAAAACCTCAGATTTTTCCCAAGTCAACTTGGAGTTAAATCTACTGACATTATGTGACCTTTAATATCTACATAGAAACATTTTACGTATTAACCTAATAGGAAACATTATTCGTGATTCCTATATTAAGAAAATGGTCTAACTCTTCTTGAAGTAAATAAAATCTCTAGCAAATTCGTCGAACATAACTTAACATGTTGCACTCGAATCACATAACACGCAACATTTAGATCATTGATCAGAATAGTACCTTGCATTGCGCCCTTCACCGTCATCTCGAATGTATGTTCGGTTGGTTGACTTGGCGGCGCTAATTCGACAATCACCAAATTACCACTGTTGTTGCTTCCCTTGCCTCCGCTTGCTTTTCCTGCTGCTTTCTTTGGGCAATCTCTAGCCAAGTGTTCCTTCGATCCACACGTGAAACACGCTCCTTTCCTCGGACTCGGACAATTCGGTGCAATGTGGCCCTTCAAGCCACAATTAAAGCACACCCTTTTTCCCTTCAAGCAAACACCCACATGCTTCTTTCCACAGTTGTTACATGCTTCCACCTTCTTTGCTTGCTGATTGCCAGCGGTAACATTATCGGTCCACTTTCTTTTCTGAGTATTACTAGTACGGCTACTACTTGTATTATTCCCACCTTCACCTTTCTTTTCCCTCTGCTCCTAATTATATGGCAGCGCGTCACGTTCCCTTTCTTCGACAAACGGCCTATCCAACCTTGTTGTGAACGAGTTCGGTTGAAACATCGAGATTTGACTATATAGCCAGACATTCAGAGTATTTGCAAGTGTTCCTACTAACAAATTCACCAACTGCGGTACTGGGTTGACGTCAGCTTCACTATTACGTGCAGATCCCTCGGGGGTCTGTTGACGCTGTTGTCTCTTTCTAGGCGGCATCTCTCTGTTTAAAAAAATTATACGCGCTTATTAGATCATCACTCCATTTCTTAAGTGTTGAACATTTAACTCAAACAATTCAGGTTAAACATTTAACACATAACATCTTCAAATAAAACTGAGATTTCATTCACTCAAAAGTCTTAAACATAGAAAGATAACATCACTGCTATTTACATCAATTATCCCAAGATCAAACAATCTTTAGGATTAAATAGTCATATTCCATTGTGTATAATCACGCTGGAATTTACATCATTAACTACCATAAATATCTACATAAACTTTAATTCGTCTCCTATCACGGCCTACAAAGGCGTCGAACCGCATTTCTACGTTTCTTCTCCATAATACGGAACATCGTCCTTCGATCCAACATGTATGATGGTAAGTCCTCGAACTGAACTGGATAGTGGAGAACTCGATCCTGGGCCCTATCAATTGCTCTCTGAAAGATGTAGTCTGTCTCCTCAATTTTAGCCTTCTTTGCACGTTCGCCTTCCTCAGAAATTTCTGCACGTCGAGCAGTGTTCATCCAAGCATCCTCTGCTCTAGTACGTTCCGCTGACTCCTCACTCAAATTCGTCCTTCAGTTTCTGAGTCTCCAGTTTCATCTTTTCATTCTCAGCTAAAAGGTCTTCCTTGACTCGTTTTTAACATGATCTATACGTTTAGAAGTCTTCAACCCTTCGTGTCTTCAGCTCTTGGCCGCTCTGTTGACTTCTATCTCAAGTCATCCTTCGTAACCTCGTTCCTAGTTAATAGCTATTCTCTTTAATACTCTGACTGAGCTAATCTCGGCTCCACATCTGCAAATTGTGCGTAAGGTTTCAAAACGCGTCACTCTTCTGCTCTTGATCGGTTCGTCGTATTGTAGTCATCTTTTCAAACTCCTCGTCCTCTTCTTATAATTCTTTATTACTGTCATAAATCTAATCGTTCATCGCAGAACCGATAAAGTTAAGGGTAACACTTTGGAATTCTCCTCTTCTTCCTCACATGTCTCCATGTTTTTCTCCAGATCAAGCACAAGCATCGGCTTGATCCTACCATAGTCACCAACGAAAATGCTTCTCTTGGCACTAGACCGTTACTCGACACATAAGCACATTGGTTATTAACACCTAAGCACATAAAGTCTTTTATTATCTTTAATGAATTTTCTTAATTCATTCCTTAGAACTCGATGAGAGTTTATCACCATTATATTTCCTGAATCTTAAAAGGCTACTACCCTAAGGTTTCCCCACCTAAGGTTCATAACCTACGGCTTTGATACCAACCTGTGACACCCCAAAATCCGGGTACTTCAATTCCACAGATTTGGTGTTCACTTTCAAAACAACCTTATAATCTTTCACATCTAACTACCCACAATAGAAGATAATAACAATATAGTAAAACTTAAATAATGATTTTTCCATAAAAAGGTTACATCATCATTGCTAAAACAATCCCAGGCCATCTAACCTTTATTACATCATCTGCGGAAACATAAAACATATATAAACACCATCACGTCTATTACAAAATCTTTATGAAATAAAACTAATCCACATTTACCATTACAGCGTCTTGTCTTTGCCCTTGTTTGTAGATGGCTCTTCAAACTTCTTGTTTTCATCTGCGTTGTTTTGTGCAAGAGTAAGCGAACAATTGCCCACAAGATAATAGAGTACAATAATAGCATATGAATCACAATCGACTGAGCTTTATGTAGACACCCAAATTTTGCGTTCCTTGTACTAACCATGACAGGAGGGCGAAATCGTCAATTGAACCGGCTTGCGGGAGCGAAGGAACGGGCACAAGGGCGAGCGCCCGACACCGCCGCATTGTTTTGGCAACCCAAGCTTACGTGACAATAAAGCCGTCCGAGGCAGGCATTTCCGAATGAGGTGGCACGTCTCCCGGAAATTCCCGGACTGCAGAATACGAGCCTGTCAGCAAAAACCGACGTTGCGGCACGAAAATCGAGGCGTGGCACGAAAATCGAGAAAGTCAAGCCCGCCAGCCGCGGATAGATCTGCGGCCAAATGAGTGCGCCTTTCTGGAAAGTCAGATCCCGAAAACCGGGCTGAGTGGCGAGCCAGCTGGCCAGCCGCAGATCCATCTGCGGCCAGCCGCAGATAGATCTGCGGCTGGCTTTGGCCAGCCTATTTAAGCTCAGCTTCGGACAGCATACAGAAAGTTCAGCAGAAATTGAAAGAGGGAGAATTCCAGCAGAAAACAGCAGCAAAGAATCGGAAATAGAGAGGAAAAAACACCATAATTTTGCAACAAAATAGGAGAGAAAGGAAGGAAAAAGTGAGGATTAATATCTCTTGAGTTGATTGTATCACATATATTTCTCCTTCTATTCAAATACATCAAGTTCACATCCATTTGGATATCAATTGCAAGGTGAAATCTCTTTTGTTATATCAATTTCTATCATATCATTTGATTGAATTAAATGTAGATTTCATGTAAATTATTGTGGAACAATGGATTAGGAATTATTAGAGAGGGTTCCATCGGAACAAAATTCTTCCTAATAATCCGATGATATCCATTGGGTGAGGTTTTGCTCGTTTATAACGATAAATACATTAGGTGGAATTGATCTATTTAGATTGTTAATTTTGAATCATTGTGGTGCGTTAAGCAATCCGTTGTTAGTTATGTTGTTGTATCTATTTGATGTTTGTGAGAAATTGTGGTTGTGAGCCTAGGAGAGCGACCCCGTGGTCCAAATCCGATGATGGACATATCTTGATGTAAGAAGTAGAAATGATGTAGTTTTCATTGTAAATATGTAATCGTTGGGCCTTAAAACGACGCTAAGGCGAGAATCGGGTTTAAGGTCCCATAAATAGTGAAGTATGTGATTGTAGGCGTGTGGGTTATTTTGATGGCTTACATGCCCATGAATAACCCTCACGCATATTAATGTTTTATTTGATTGACAATATTGAAAAAAAAATTGATTTCAAAGCCAAACAAATGAAGATTTTCATAAAATCAATCAAAGTAGGATATTAGAATCACGAGGTTAAAATTTGAGAAGTGCTAACGAATGTCGATTCCTATCTAACGAGAAAGCTAAAGAAAATCATTTTCAAACATCACAAAAATTTGATTTTATGAAAATAAGTAATGTTTTATTAACTCTTCGTGCATAGGGTGAAAGAGATTCTAGAAATTGCCCGATCGTTTCACGAAAGCAACGTATAGATCTCGATTCCTATTTTGACGAAGGTTTAAAACTCTTGTTTTGCCAAAACGACACTTAATGAAAATCCCATAGTTTTGGACAATTAAAATCAAACCTCTCTCATAAAGAATAAAGCTTTCTCGTGTATACCGAAAAGACATTCCGAAGCGTTCTCAAATTGAAACACGATTTTCCCTAAATCCAAATGATTCTTTCATACAAATTCACCACAACATTCACATAGGCACACACCCACACACACAGATGCGCACCTATACACACAGGCATTCATGAATTAAAGGATAGGAAAGCATTAAGATTGCGGTAACCGTGTTTCACGGAAGTCGAGGGGTGCCTAACACCTTCCCCTCACTTAAACAAGCCCCCGAACTCTATGAATCTCAATTCGCAGACCAATTAATTCGGAGTCACATATGAGCCAGCGATTTACAAAAGAACGAAAATTCGGATGAGTTGGTACATCCATTTCAAATATACCAACTGGCGACTCTGGTTAATTGGCTCATCATAAAAAACAATCTTTCAAAACCCCGTCGACACTAATGCCGACCTTTTCCAAATTTCACATAAACAAAAGGGTAAAAAATTGGAAAAGACAACAAACGCCACGTAAGCGGATAAAACCGGCGTCGACAGCTGGCGACTCCGCTGGGGACATTAGAGGGCTTAAGCCGCATTCAAATCTTGATGCTATCCTATCCTTTAAAATTTATGAATGTGCATGTGCGTGCGACATATTGACCTGTTTACTTGTGTTGAGTGAATGTGTGCTTTTGTCCAATGAATGAATGGTTGAATGGAATTTCTTTACTTTAAAGTGATCATTTGCATACGGTGAGGACGATGAATGTGAATGTATGTTGAGATTGTACCTCCTCCTGAGGCGAACCCGTCGGTTGCTTATTACTGGACTCGAAGGGGCTGCTCCCCGGAGATGGCTCAGGAAACGCACCACTCAAATCCGCTCCAATCGAAAGGGCTCAAACGAGTAGATTGCGAAGATTTGGGAACCTTCATGCCGAAAAGCCCGTGAGAGTAACCCTAGGATAGGTCAGCCCCAGATTAACCCAACGCAGGAAAAGTCTCTTTATGCCTTTTTACGTTTAAGCATATGAATGTCATAATCCCATTGCAACATATTCATATATGCTTCCCCTTTGTGTCAAAAGAGAGTACTGACCTCTATGTTTTGCAGGGAACAGCGGGGGAAGCATAATAAAGTCATGTTTAGCATTTGTTATTGCACTAAAGGACTACTAACTTTCTCTTTTGCAGGGAAAGATTAAAAAACCCAAAAACACACAAAAGATTACAGTTTTAGCATGCATCCATTTTTTCATTTCCCCAGGACTAAACTTCGAACCATTGTCTCTGTAGGATTGCTCCTCAAACCCGTTCACAGTCTAAGAAAGCCCAGATCTCTACCTCTGAAATGGCTGATCTTCCCAATCATAGTTCCATATCTCGGGAAGAGTTTGATGATTTTAAAAGGCAGATGATGGAAATGGCCACAATGCTAAAGGAACAGTTCTTAATCAGACAAGATCCGTCAAATCAAGGATCGCATAACATTCCACCACCAGGGGATGATCAGAATCCTCCTAAAAATGGTGCAAATCTGCTTAAAGAAGACCAACCCCGACTCAAGGACGAGCCAGTCATCCCAAGGGCCGTTCCCATACATAACAGGACAGTGATTACCATCCCAGAAGAGGGGGACAATGACGACCTTCGGAGAAAAATGAAACACATGGAGGAGACCATCCAATTTCTAAGGGGCATAGGCTCCCTGGGCAGGGTTAATTACTCGGATCTATGTGTTTTCCCCGGAGCCAGATATCCAGAAAAGTTCAAGGTCCCCGAGTTTGAAAAATACAATGGAAGGGGAGACCCCTATACACACTTGAAAATATACATTGGAGAACTAGGGTCTTATGCCGAAGACGAAGGGTTAAGAATGCAGCTGTTCTAGAAAAGCTTAACGGGGGAGGCAAGAATCTGGTATGCCCGCCTTGACAACGCCCGAATCCACAACTGGGAGGAATTGGCCCATACCTTCTTAACCCAATACAGTTTTCAGGCCCAGATGGCCCCTGACAGGTACCAAATGACAAAAGTCAAGAAGCAGCCTAGGGAAACCTTCATGGAATATGCGCAACGATGGAGGGGCATGGCCGCACAGGTGACCCCCCCGATGAACGAATCAGAGATGGTGATGACCTTTGTAGACATCCAGGAGGCACCGTATTATGAGCGGGTCATCTCGGGGATTGGAAGACCCTTTGCTGAAATGATTAAACATGGAGAGATGGTAGACATGGGGTTGAAATCGGGTAAAATCCGGGATCTTACTGCTTTAGAAACTGCTGCCGAGCAAATACAGAATGGAAACTATGGCAGCACTTCCCGGAGGGTCCAAAAGAAGAAGGAAGAGGATGTTTCCCTCATCCTACAGGGGTCATCCAGAAAAACAGAAAGCCATCTTCCGGTTCAGGTACAGAGGGTGGGGACATCCCGACAGCCAAACTTCACGGATCAAAGGACAGAGGGGCGAAGGAGATATGAGGCCTCGCAAAATCGAGTGTTCACCCCGCTCGGGGAGCCGCTTGAACGAGTATTAGCGGTATTAGTAGCCCAAAAGAAGATTGTTGGTTTGGCAACTCCGAGTGACCCAAAGGGTAGAAGGTTTGACCCGAGCAAGCGGTGTGCATACCACTCCAGTTCCCCTGGCCATGATACACAAGACTGTTGGACGTTAAAGCATCGAATCCAAAACCTGATTGACAGTGGAGAAATTGTGGTGGAATCGCCCGACTCCCCAAATGTTAAGGCAAATCCCCTGCCAAGACATGATGGAGGGGGAGTCAATGCAACGGAGGCAAATGAAGCTGGGGGGCCGCCAAGGTTGAACTATGTACAGAAAATTGAGGAAATGATCAACGTGATACATGATCATGGGAGTGCAAGGGTAACGCCCATCAGGTTGATAGGGATAAGTACAAATGGCATGGAAGGACCTGTCAAGTTGACAGCCCCGAGGCCCATCATCCTTGCGGCAAGGCCGCAACTCCCTATCAGTAGTCTAAAGACTGTACCCTAGAATTATGGGGGAATGCCAGAGGAAGCGGCCAGTTGTGCTTCCGTGACAACAAAGGGGAACCCCTTATATCTCCCCGGGCGAGTCCTCGAGAGCCAAAAGAGAAAAAATGAAGAGGTTTCCGAGGAAAGGGCCATAGAATTTTTGAAAAGGATGGATCACCTAGAAACAAGGGGGATCCAGATTTTAAATGAGGAATCAACCCTAACGTCAGTCATGGACTTGGTGTTGTCATCCAGTGAGCATTGCAAAACCCTGATGAAGGTTCTGGAGGAGGCATTTGTGCCCAAAGAAATTAGTGAGGAGGGTTTCGGCCAGCTGGTGGGCCACATATTGGAAAGCGATGCAATATCCTTTACGGATGAGGACATTCCCAAAGAGGGAAGGGGGCACCGAAAACCGCTACACATTGCGGTAATCTCCTCAGGATATGTCATGAATGGGGTGCTGATCGACGGGGATCGGCATTGAATATATGTCCTCTCAGTACGTTAAAGAAAATAAACATCAGTCCCAAGCGCCTACGGGCCAGTCATGTGGTGGTCCGGGCTTTTGACGGATCCCGGAGGGATACCATTGGAGAGATAGAATTGCCAGTGGAGATAGGGCCCTTTACTTTTGATATCTCCTTCCAAGTCCTAGATATTACGGCAAGCTACAACCTGCTGTTGGGGAGGCTGTGGATACACATGGCCGGGGCAGTTCCTTCCACGCTCCACCAACAAATCAAACTGATCATCAATGGAAATCTGGTAACAATCTCGGCCGAATGTGATGACCCTTTTCCTCCCAGGAGTGGCCTACCAGTGATCAATGTGGATGAGTCAGCAGCGCCTGCCAGCTTTCAAGCACTAGAGATTAGCACTCCCCATTATAGATGCCTAGGAGCTCCAGCTGTGAAACCGAGGGTATCTCCGGAACTTACCTTTGTGGCAAAGGAAATGATTAAAATGAACTTCCAACCTGGACAGGGACTAGGGAAAAGCAGTCAGGGAATCACCGAACCTATCCACCTCCCACAACAGATAGGCAAAGCAGGATTGGGATACCATGTGGGCGCAGCACGGAGACACCATCGAGGGGCGACTCCAATTCGACTAGCCGGCGGTCCAGTGACCAAAGTCGACAATGAACAGGGGATCAGCGGGCCTGTGATTGGGGCAGGGAATGAAGAGTTAACCCCCGCACGTAATGAGTCGGCCCGGAAGGAAAGTTTCCTACAGGAGGTCGCAAAAGAGTTTGAAACCGAATGCTATATCCCCGGACAATCAACAAGCAATAAGGAGGGGACAAATATTATCACACCGCCGGGGGCCCAACAAGTTGTGCCTGTCATTAATTGGGCAGGGCTGATTGTTCCTAGAGAAGATACAGAGGAGGACTCAGGCGACGTATTCGTAATCATCGGGGAAGTGTCCGATGTGAGGACCTCTTTTATCCAGCGCATTTCATCTGACCTGACCATCGACAATTGGACCCTGAAACCAGTAATATCCAGACAAGGGTAAAAGCTCGACGTCAGGGTGGTTGACCCCAGATGATGGGGGAATGAAGAAGTTTATTTTTGTTGTTGTTTTATTTCTGCATCATTATGTCGTTTCTTCTTGTTATTTGAAAATGCGATCATCGTGAAAAAGTGATTTATATATGACAAGTATTTTGTTTCATGTCAGGTGTACCAATTTGAGTAATCCTTGCCAAACAAATGGTCTTTCAAATTTGAATGATGATTATGATTTTGACATTGAGCTGGATTTCGATTTAATGGGCATTGAACAAGACGAGACAGATTACGACGACGCACCTGACGAGATCAAAGGATGGGTCGAGGATAAACCCAAACCCAACTTGGACCAAACCATCACCATTGATATTGGAACCCCTGACAAGCAAAAGGAACTCAAGATAGGGACGGACCTCACCCCCGGCCAGAAAGCCGAAATGACTGAGTTGCTAAAACAATATGAGGATGTCTTTGCCTGGTCTCATGAGGATATGATTGGCTTGTCCACCGACATTGTGGTACACCGATTACCCATCAAGGAGGGTTTCAGGCCTGTCAAGCAGAAATTAAGAAAATTAAAACCGGAGTGGAGCTTAAAAGTAAAGGAAGAGATCATCAAGTAGTTCAGGGCGGGAATCATTATGGTGTCCACTTATCCTGAATGGTTATCCAATGTGGTCCCGGTAGCTAAGCCTGGAGGAAAGGTGAGGGTATGTGTAGACTACAGAGATCTAAACAAGGCCAGTCTCAAGGATAACTTCCCGGTGCCTTTCATCCACATCCTGGTAGATAACACAGCCCAGTACGAAATGTACTCTTTTGTGGATTGCTTCGCGGAATATCATCAGATAATGGTGGCGGAAGAAGATCGGGAAAAGACCGCATTCATCACCCCTTGGGGCACTTTCTGCTATAGGCGATTGGCTTTCGGTCTCACAAATGCGGGGGCTACTTATCAGAGAGCCATGATGGCCCTGTTCCACGATATGATGCATAAGGAGATAGAGGTCTATGTGGATGACATTATCGTGAAATCAAGGGTAGAGTCTGACCATATAACCCATCTTAAAAAGCTATTTGATCGACTCAGAAAGTATAATTTGAAACTCAATCCAGCCAAGTGTGCTTTCGGAGTGCAGTCGGGCAAGCTCTTGGGATTCCTGGTTAGTGATCGGGGCATTGAGTTGGATCCAGCAAAGATTAAGGCCATTGTGGATATGCCGGCGCCTCACACAGAAAAGGAGATAAGGGGATTCCTGGGGAGAATAAACTTCATCAGCCATTTTATATTCCACTTGACAACCACATGCGAGCCAATTTTCAAACTGTTAAGGAAAGGTGATTCCCAAGAATGGAATGAGCAATGCCAGAAAGCTTTTCAGACCATCAAGAAACAGCTGACAGAAGCACTAGTGCTGGTACCACCGAAAGATGGGATCCCTCTGTTTATGTATATATCGGTCAATGCCATCGCGATGGGATGTGTGTTGGGACAGAAGAATGAAGCAGGTAAAGAGCAGGCCATCTATTACCTCAGCAAGAGATTTAGCCAATGTGAACAGAATTACACTCCCATCGAGAAGACCTGTTGTGCTCTGGCCTGGGCTGCAGGGAGATTACAGCACTACCTCCATGGGCATACGACATACCTGATATCAAGAATGGATCCCCTGAAATATATTTTCGAAAGGCCCATGCTGAATTGTCGATTATCAAGATGGCAGTTAATCTTACAACAGTTTGACATGGTGTACGTGACCCAGAAGGCCATGAAAGGGCAGGGAATTGCAGATCAGTTGGCAGAAACCCCGTCAGGAGGGATGGAGCCGTTAGAAACTCCTCTCCCGGGCGAGGATATATTTTGGGTATCGCGCGAAAAATGTGATGACGAGGGACAATTCTGGAAGCTGTATTTTGATGGTGCCATGAATGCCGAAGGGGCAGGAGCCGGAGCGGTCTTAGTCTCTATCACTGGGGAACAATACCCCGTGGCCACTAAGCTTCGTTTCAGCAATTCGAACAACACCGCTGAATACGAGGGGTGTATCTTGGGACTCCGATTGGCCCGTGACATGGGAGTGAAGAGACTAGCGGTGTTCGGGGATTCAGAATTGGTAATCAGACAGGCAGTCGGGATATACAACACTAAGGAGCTTCGGTTACTTCCATACCATCGTTGTGTCACCCAGCTGATGCAAGAGTTCGAGGATATCGCCTTCCGCCATATTCCTCGGGGACGGAATGACTTTGCCGATGCATTGGCGACTCTGGCCTCCTTAATCCACGTGATCAAGAGTAGGGACAGTCCACGGATTGAGATCACCGTACAGAATGCCCCGGCATATGAGGAACATGTGACAGTGTTATCAAACGAGATGTTGTTGACGAGGCAGCCTTGGTATCACGACATAAGGGAATATTTGAGAGATAGATCCATTCCCGACCAGGCAAATCGGACTGAGAGGATGAGAATTCAAAAGATGGCGATGAAATTTTACCTGAGTGGGGATTCACTTTACAAAAGGGATGCAGGTTTGGGACTGTTGCAATGCGTAGATGAAACGCAATCCCAAAGGATTATGAATGAAATCCATGGCGGGGTGTGTGGGCCACACATGAGTGGACCGATGTTGGCCAAAAAGATCTTGAGGACAGGGCATTATTGGTTAACGCTGAAAGCCGATTGCGATGATCATGTCAAACGGTGTTACCAATGCCAGGTGCACGGTAATGTGATCCATACACCTCCCAATGAACTACACTGTATGACCTCCCCGTGCCCATTTTCAATGTGGGGAATGGATGTAATCGGACCAATAGAGCCCAAAGCAAGCAACGGGCACCGATTCATTTTCGTCATGATCGATTACTTCACCAAGTGGGTAGAGGCAGCTTCTTTCCCCAAAGTAACTCAGGAGGTCATCGCCAACTTCATCAGGAATAATGTCATCTGCCGATATGGGCAACCTGAGGTTGTGGTCTCCGACAATGCCAAGAATTTAAACAACGCCCTCATGAAGGAACTGTGTGACCAGTTCAAGATCAAGCATCTCAATTCCGTCATTTACCGTCCTAAGATGAATGGGGCAGTGGAGGCTGCGAATAAGAACATCAAGAAGATCATGGCGAAGATGTCTGCCAATCACCGGGGATGGCCGGATCTGTTACCCCTCACCCTGCTGGCATACCGAACATCAACGCGTACTTCTACAGGGGCAACCCCTTACGCTTTGGTGTATGGAATGGAGGCTGTTCTACCAGTTGAGGTTGAGATGGCGTCCCTCAGAATAGTGATCGACGCTCAGATAGGCGAAGAGGATTGGATGCAAAGTCGATATGACCAATTGGCCCTAATTGATGAAAGGAGAGTGGCTGCCATTTGGCATGGTCAGCTATATCAACAGAGGATCTCTCGATCATACGATAAAAAGATAAGACTTCGAAAGTTCAAGGAAAATGATTTGGTGTTGAAAAGAGTCATGCCTTGTCAAGACGAGGCCAGGGGGAAGTTTGCCCCGAACTAGGAAGGACCATTTGTGATTAAGAAAGTGCTGTCCAGAGAAGCCCTCATATTGCAAGAAATGGATGGTGAGGTATTTCCACAACCCCTCAATTCTGACTCGGTGAAGCGGTTCTACGCTTAAATCATCAGTTCCTTTTTTCTTTGAGTGCGAACTACGTAGGACCTGATCTCCCAACTTGTGGGGGTACGTAGGCAGCCATCATGGCGCGGTCCGATCCTTTAAAAAATAATCCTTTCCCTAATCAAAACCAATTTTCGATAGCCAGATAAAACCTTCCTACACCCTCAAAACCTGCCCGAAACCAACTGCCTAACCAGTTTCATCCCAAAGTACATACCCTGATCCAACCAAACGGTTATCCAAAATCTGAGATTCCATCCGATGAAATCAAAAGGTGTGCGGCAATATCTGTCAAATCTCCATCGAGTCTTGAGAAGAGAAAGAAGGCGAAATGTCAAAATCGTGGTCAATTGGATAAAATGATGATCCAATGGAAGGCAATGATACGACAAAAGGGGAAAATGACTAAATTCAAATGCATGTCTATATATATAAGTCGTTTTATTACAAGATTTCTCTTTCAAATAACTGATGAAACCAACATAGTCTATGCAGGAAATAAAATAATCTACAAATCTGAAACTAGCCGAAGCAGGACGGACAGGGTGGTGGATAGATCTGAAGCATCAGCATCTCCTGCAATCTGCTGCCCCATCATATCAATACGATCCAGTAAAGCAGTAGCTCGGCTGACAGTCCCAAAATGAGCATCTACCACTGCCCTGGTCTGAGATGCAATGGCCTCTCTGTCAGCAATGGCAGCGTCCCTAGCCCGAATGGCGTCATCCCTCTCGACAAGAACGGCATCCCTCTCAGCCTCAGCGGCAGTCAAGGCCAGGCGGAGTCGGGTATCCTCGGTAACCCGACTTGGGGCAGAATCAGCTGAGATGGAGTGATATCTGGTATCTTCTGGGAGGGGCACTCCGGAGTCATCAAAGGCCCCAATCTGACGCAAACCGGCCGGATCCAGGTCTCCACGCAACCATTGCACGTAAGCGAATGTCTGGATGTGACAGCTCTCGCTATATTCGGCAAGGATCCTGCAATCCCAAAGCTCGTATACCTACAATAGATCCCTCTCTGTACAGGATGATATAAGGAATCGGTATGCGGCTGCACCCGCGAAGGGGTGTAAATCCTGTGTCTGATCAAACTGCCCCATAACCGCCAGGGGATGATAGGTCGTCACGCCCCTTAACCCAGCAATGGGGATGAAATCCAGGTCAGGCACATGAGTCAAGAAGCTCATGAAGGAGCAATAGCCCGAGTAAACCAATAGATGAAAGGGATCCTCAATGATAGACAAAAATGATGTCCAGGAGGCCACATCAGTACAGCTCGCGGGACGAAGCGAAAACTGCGTGGTTATGTCATGGCTGAAGCAAAACCCTTGGCGACGGAAATGGCCGATGGGACTAAGATGACTCATGAACCACATATACAGTAAGGTCGAGCTCCCTCTGAAGACTCTCCCTCGGAAGGACTGGCAATATGTGGCCGACATATAGGTATCCGCCAATATCATGGGAAGAATGGTGTGATCCTCCTGAACGGCCCTAACGGCCGCAACAATCCGCATGTCCAAATGATCGGGTCCTGCAGGCAAATACAAAACTGAGATGACGCAGGCCATCAGAACGTCTACTCTCAAGGAACCCCAGCGCTCCTCGGACACGGAAAAATCACCGAAGAAAAGACGAAAGCTGTCGGGTGAGCCAAATCGGTCGATTAAGAACTGAAGGGGAACCATATGGTCTGATGTGATCACCGGTAACAAGACAGCCCTCCGCAAACCGGTGAAAGTCAAGAATTGACGGTGCATGGAACCAACTGTAACCCTAGCACAAGGGCCATCCAACGGCAGGCCGGTGAAGCGAGCATACTCCTCAAGGGTGGGGGTCAGCTCTACTGTCCCTAACCTAAACACCTGACGGGCAGGGGCCCAATAGCTCAGAAGACCATCCGCAAAGCCCGCTGGCACCCGAAAGGTTAATAAGGACCAAGAGTGTCCCAAAAGACCATCTGCGATAACCCTATCTGCCGGCAGTAGACTGTCCAACCAGCGGAAAAGGCTGCCAACCAACCCTGTGGGAGGGATGGAATCCAAACGGACCACGGCATCTGAGGACGACATCTGTAGAAAAAATAGTATCAAAAGGACTGTACAGGGGTCATTCTCTATCCATAAATAAAAAAGGCATGCATCATACAGTTAATAATAAAGCAGGTGAATTCCATAAAGATGAAAAAGAACTGTGCATAAATAAATAAATGAGTTTAATACATAGTGCATAAATGAAAAGAAATCTAAGCAGGTGCCGATACAAAAGGCCATGTCCTATCCTGGTCTAAATAAAATCAGTATCATCTATGAAAGCAGGATCCTCGAACTGATCCCCTGGGGTCGTCGAGCTCGGAGGACCAAAGTTCATATCAGGAATGTAGGGATGCGCTGTGGCATCAGATGAACTCGGACCTGCATCATAACCCGCACCGTCAGGATCGTAGGTGTAAGCCTCCTCCGGGGTCCGGCCCAACCCCCGAATGAACAGCGACAACTGATCTACCTGACGGGTCAATGTGGCAATCTGCTCAGCGTGGGTAGGGGTCCGAACACAGGCAGCCCAATCGGTCATCGTCACCGAGCCTGGAACCATATCTCCAAGAAAGAAAGTGGCCCGAGTCTGAGGACCGATGGTACGGGGCACCCACCAGGTACGGAATGCATCACTCGTACTGGGACCCGTGGAAATCATCCGACCGTCCTCCCCCGCAAGCATGATCTCTGAAGGCTGAGAATCCAGCGGCCAGAAAGTAGTGAAAGGAAGGGAATGAGGGATGCGAATCTCTCCGGTCACGCATCTGAAGGCGCGCTCCCCCAGGTACATAACCCATCCTCCAACACTCTGCAAAGTGAGGCGACGGGTGGAAAGTGCAAACTCTGGGCCGGAGGGATAGCCATCGGTGAACCCCACAGCCAGATGCTCCGAGAGATAGGGAGTCCAGACGACCTCTGCAGCCGTGATCAGCTCCAGCTGGATGCGACAGTGTGCAAAACTGCCAGATACAGGGACCTCCTCCAGTGTGCTATGATGCCATCGTCGACCCCGGGGATAGGTATCCAAGCCAAGAGTGGTGACAGGCCTCAGACATGGGAGACGCTCGTAGGCCCAGAACTGCGAGCAGAAACAGTGAAAAGCATGAGTAACCTATAAATGCAGAAAAGGGGAAATAAATGAAGGAAAGTCCAATAAGAGGGGGGAAAGAGAAACCTCACCAGCAAGAAGTGATAAAATCCGAGCCAAGCATCTGTCTGGCCCTCCGAGCGTAGGCGCATACCGTGGAGGAAATAGGCAAAGGTGAATGACCCCCAGTCATAGTCACTGATGCGGTCCACGTCTCTGACCGCTCCCACGACGCTGAAATGAATGGTGGAGGAGTTGTTCCCCAGGAAACAACCCCTCATGATCGTCAGGAACAAGCGTCGGAGTAGAATGTCGCGGGTACCCTGATCCGCTGGAATAGGCAGCGCATAGAGACCCCCGACTGCATCAACAGCCAAGGCACCAGATCGAATACTGCGGGCCTTAAAGGCCCGGTCCTCAGCAGCAAAACCCAATAAAGCCCGGACCTCCGCCGGAGTGATCTCGAGATCTAGAGGAACGCGGGACCCGGTAAATTCTATACCCGTAATGTACCTCCAATCCCATGGGGTCAGCACAACCTCGCAGTCAAGAAGGTGAAGAGACTGTGTCTGATGGAACCAGCGCTCGGATAAAGCCCTCATGTAACCCCAGGGGCACTGCCGGGGAATGATAGTGAAGAAGTGACGGAAGCCCCAAGAATCCACCATCGCCCGGTAGTCGCTGTGCAGAGCCGCGTAGAGGGAGTAGATGTTGAACCAGTTGCCCCTCGGCTGGGTAAACTCAGGTACCTGGGGCAATCACCAAGGGGTCAGTCCGAATAAAAGGAGAATTGAGAAATTGAGAATAAAATCAGAATAGAACTGAATATACCTCGTTAGCCACGAGAGATGCTGAAGGGTGACGACTAAGATCCCGACCCAAAAGATCGGGTATCTGCACAGAGGCGCCAGAAGAAGCCTGATGAGTAGATGGAGCCGGTGTGCTGGAGGATGGCCCCTCTGCCGCGACCTCTGGAGGAACAGCCTCCTCAACGTCCGGATGACCGGGACGGATGACAGCCTCCGTCAAACGACGAGCCTGACGGGTCCGAGGAAGAACAGGAGCGGGTGCAGCCCTACGACGGCGAACACCCGAGGTCCGTGACACGGAGGAGCTACTATGAGCATCGGGATCCATAGCTGGAACAGAACAGGCAAGGAGGAAGGTAAGTTCCCTTTTGAATTATGTCTCGAATATTCTAAATTCCTACCCCCATCATATAATTAATACAACATGATGCATGCTTATGGTATGAAAAAAAAAAAAAAAAAAAAAAAATTTCGGCAGAGTTCCGTTTGTAAAATGGACATCCCAGGCATAAGCCAAACATGTTTTCCATCAATCAAAGCCTCAAACAGGTCTAAATTGCATTCATATGTGTAATTACAGCATGTAATGCATGATTTTCTTGCAGAAAAGGAATAACAATATGTGGGACCGCCTCATGAACATAAAATAGGACTCACGCAGTTGACACATAGCATGTATATATGATGGTACATTGCATAAACATTATAAAGCATACCTTTTATCTCTAAACATGCAAATAGTCAAATGTATAGCAAAACATTGACGAAATTGAAAAGTGACCAGTCAAAGTGTTACCTGTAGCGCGTAGATCGATCCTACCGGAGCAGTTTTTGCAGGAAAGTTGGAAAAATCGACAAAAGGCCCTTGCGAACAAGAAAAATCGAGAGAATCTCTTTGGATTGCAAGTTGAAAGTGACAGATCTGGAGGAGGCGCGTTGGTTATAAGGCCCGATCATGGCCGCAGATGTATCTGCGGCTGGCCGCAAATTAATCTGCGGCTGGTCGCAGATCCATCTGCGGCTGGCTCTGGTGGGTCCCACCTTGCTCACTTGCAGCCATTTGACGTGTCGAGTGACAAGATTACGCGATGGGTGACCGGCGACGATACCCGGCCCCGACGAGACGATCGACCGGCGACGATAACCGGCGATCATGAGATGGATGTCCGGCGACGATAACCAGCTCCGACAAGATAACCAACCGGCGACGATAACCGGGGGTTACGAGATGGGTGACCGGCGACGATACCTGGCCCCGACGAGACGATCGACCAGCGACGATAACCGGCGATTACGCGATGGGTGACCGGCGACGATACCCGGCCCCGACGAGACGATCGACCGGCGACGATAACCGGCGATCATGAGATGGATGTCCGGCGACGATAACCGGCTCCGACAAGATAACCAACCGGCGACGATAACCGGGGGTTACGAGATGGGTGACCGGCGACGATACCCGGCCCCGACGAGACGATCGACCGGCGACGATAACCGGCGATTACGCGATGGGTGACCGACGACGATACCCGGCCCCGACGAGACGATCGACCGGCGACGATAACCGGCGATCATGAGATGGATGTCCGGCGACGATAACCGGCTCCGACAAGATAACCAACCGGCGACGATAACCGGGGGTTACGCGATGGGTGACCGGCGACGATACCCGGCCCCGACGAGACGATCGACCGGCGACGATAACCGGCGATCATGAGATGGATGTCCGGCGACGATAACCGGCTCCGACAAGATAACCAACCGGCGACGATAACCGGGGGTTACGAGATGGGTGACCGGCGACAATACCCGGCCCCGACGAGACGATCGACCGGCGACGATAACCGGCGATCATGAGATGGATGTCCGGCGACGATAACCGGCTCCGACAAGATAACCAACCGGCGACGATACCCGGCCCCGACGAGACGATCGACCGGCGACGATAACCGGCGATCATGAGATGGATGTCCGGCGACGATAACCGGCTCCGACAAGATAACCAACCGGCGACGATAACCGGGGGTTACGAGATGGGTGACCGGCGACGATACCCGGCCCCGACGAGACGATCGACCGGCGACGATAACCGGCGATTACGCGATGGGTGACCGGCGACGATACCCGACCCCGACAAGACGATCGACCGGCGACGATAACCGGCGATCACGAGATGGATGTCCGGCGACGATAACCGGCTCCGTCAAGATAACCAACCGCCGACGATAACCGGGGGTTACGTGATGGGTGACTGGCGACGATACCCGGCCCCGACGAGACGATCGACCGGCGACGATAACCAGCGATCACGAGATGGATGTCCGGCGACGATAACCGGCTCCGACAAGATATCCAACCGGCGACGATAACCGGGGGTTACAAGATGGGTGACCGGCGACGATACCCGGCCCCGACATGACGATCGACCGGCAACGATAACCGGCGATCACGAGATGGATGTCCGGCGACGAAAATCGGCTCCGACAAGATAACCAACCGGCGACGATAACCGGGGGTTACGCGATGGGTGACCGGCGACGATACCCGGCCCCGAACAAGACGATAGATTGGAAGAAGTGAACCCAACGACTAACAAATACGGTCAAGGGGTTGATGCATTGACACTCTTACGAATGTTTTGCATGCATTACATCTTGTGTTGCATCATAAGCTACACGTGTTGCATCTACACGTGTTGCATCATGTATGTACTGTCATTCTTATGCACTGTCATTCATGCATCCTGTGTCTACGTCTTTATCATGTTCATTTCATTTAACATTTTATAAACATGATAAAGAGGGGCAGCTGTAGACACCCAAATTTTGCGTTCCTTGTACTAACCATGATAGGAGGGCGAAATCGTCAATTGAACCGGCTTGCGGGAGCGAAGGAACGGGCACAAGGGCGAGCGCCCGACACCGCCGCATTGTTTTGGCAACCCAAGCTTACGTGACAATAAAGCCGTCCGAGGCAGGCATTTCCGAATGAGGTGGCACATCTCCCGGAAATTCCCGGACTGCAGAATACGAGCCTGTCAGCAAAAACCGACGTTGCGGCACGAAAATCGAGGCGTGGCACGAAAATCGAGAAAGTCAAGCCCGCCAGCCGCGGATAGATCTGCGGCCAAATGAGTGCGCCTTTCTGGAAAGTCAGATCCCAAAAACCGGGCTGAGTGGCGAGCCAGCTGGCCAGCCGCAGATCCATCTGCGGCCAGCCACAGATAGATCTGCGGCTGGCTTTGGCCAGCCTATTTAAGCTCAGCTTCGGACAGCATACAGAAAGTTCAGTAGAAATTGAAAGAGGGAGAATTCCAGCAGAAAACAGCAGCAAAGAATCGGAAATAGAGAGGAAAAAACACCATAATTTTGCAACAAAATAGGAGAGAAATGAAGGAAAAAGTGAGGATTAATATCTCTTGAGTTGATTGTATCACATATATTTCTCCTTCTATTCAAATACATCAAGTTCACATCCATTTGGATATCAATTGCAAGGTGAAATCTCTTTTGTTATATCAATTTCTATCATATCATTTGATTGAATTAAATGTAGATTTCATGTAAATTATTGTGGAACAATGGATTAGGAATTATTAGAGAGGGTTCCATCGGAACAAAATTCTTCCTAATAATCCGATGATATCCATTGGGTGAGGTTTTGCTCGTTTATAACGATAAATACATTAGGTGGAATTGATCTATTTAGATTGTTAATTTTGAATCATTGTGGTGCGTTAAGCAATCCGTTGTTAGTTATGTTGTTGTATCTATTTGATGTTTGTGAGAAATTGTGGTTGTGAGCCTAGGAGAGCGACCCCGTGGTCCAAATCCGATGATGGACATATCTTGATGTAAGAAGTAGAAATGATGTAGTTTTCATTGTAAATATGTAATCGTTGGGCCTTAAAACGACGCTAAGGCGAGAATCGGGTTTAAGGTCCCATAAATAGTGAAGTATGTGATTGTAGGCGTGTGGGTTATTTTGATGGCTTACATGCCCATGAATAACCCTCACGCATATTAATGTTTTATTTGATTGACAATATTGAAAAAAAATTGATTTCAAAGCCAAACAAATGAAGATTTTCATAAAATCAATCAAAGTAGGATATTAGAATCACGAGGTTAAAATTTGAGAAGTGCTAACGAATGTCGATTCCTATCTAACGAGAAAGCTAAAGAAAATCGTTTTCAAACATCACAAAAATTTGATTTTATGAAAATAAGTAATGTTTTATTAACTCTTCGTGCATAGGGTGAAAGAGATTCTAGAAATTGCCCGATCGTTTCACGAAAGCAACGTATAGATCTCGATTCCTATTTTGACGAAGGTTTAAAACTCTTGTTTTGCCAAAACGACACTTAATGAAAATCCCACAGTTTTGGACAATTAAAATCAAACCTCTCTCATAAAGAATAAAGCTTTCTCGTGTATACCGAAAAGACATTCCGAAGCGTTCTCAAATTGAAACACGATTTTCCCTAAATCCAAATGATTCTTTCATACAAATTCACCACAACATTCACATAGGCACACACCCACACACACAGACGCGCACCTATACACACAGGCATTCATGAATTAAAGGATAGGAAAGCATTAAGATTGCGGTAACCGTGTTTCACGGAAGTCGAGGGGTGCCTAACACCTTCCCCTCACTTAAACAAGCCCCCGAACTCTATGAATCTCAATTCGCAGACCAATTAATTCGGAGTCACATATGAGCCAGCGATTTACAAAAGAACGAAAATTCGGATGAGTTGGTACATCCATTTCAAATATACCAACTGGCGACTCTGGTTAATTGGCTCATCATAAAAAACGATCTTTCAAAACCCCGTCGACACTAATGCCGACCTTTTCCAAATTTCACATAAACAAAAGGGTAAAAAATTGGAAAAGACAACAAACGCCACGTAAGCGGATAAAACTGGCGTCGACACTTTAGTTGGTAAAATATTCTTACCAGAACCAATAAGCTTCACTTAAAAGGTAGAAGAAGTTCAAAGAAATAATGAACTATTAAACTGAACAACAGATATCGACATCAAGGAATACACTGAGGGTCACAAGACCACGAACTACATCTAGGTTGTCAAGTATTTTTACTTTAACCTTTAACAGTCTAAACGACTGTAATCATTATCTATGTCCTAGGTTAACAGATGTTTTTACTGTAACCTTTAGCAGTCTAAACGACTACATGGACCATCATCTCGTACTCCAGGTGATCAACCCCTTTGTACTATGTATTGCGCAAACATTTTAACGCTATTGCATTGCTCTAAAAATAATTCCCCTGACACAGGGTTGTTCATCTCAGCTTGATCATTGAGTTCCGTACCAAAATAAGTTTGGTTTGGAATTAAGTTCAAAGAAATCTAAATCTTTAGAATGTACATCAACTATGTTCTAGTTGAATCAGTAAGGGATCTTTAGAATTTTCATCAACTATGTACTAGTTGAATCATTAAAGTATTCTAGCCGCTAAAGGATTAATACAATGCTAATCAATTTCCAGAGTTGAATAACAACGTTTCACAACTGAATAAACATCACATGGCAAAGCTATGCTTTTGAAAGAATTTAGAAAGCTAAATTAGAAATTTTAAACTTAGAATAATTCAGGAACCTTGCTTTAACTAATGAAAACAGAGGTTAGAGCTTGTACGACATAAAGTAAAGTTTAGGAATTTAGAAAAATAAGAACTTGCTCATTACATGATAAAGGAGTTTGCTCCACAAAGACTAGGGTTAGATAACTTGTATAAAAATAACAAGTTAAATAATAAGAACTTGCTCAATGTAAGGAGAGGAATAAGAAACTTGCTCAATATAAAATTAGAGTTTAGAAACTTGCGTAATCATAAACAAGATATAGATATGAGACTGGCTTAATATAAAAGTAGGGTCTAGAGACTTGCTTAAAGTAAAAGAGATAGAGTTTAGAAACTTGCGAATAAATAACAAGTTAAGGATGGGAAACTTGCGTAAAGAATTAAGTAATGAATAAGATACTTGCTCAATGAAAAGTAGGGTTAAGAAACTTGTCTCGTGCGTAGACTATAAATTTAAGACTCACGTTCTTTAATCAACCTATACATTCGGTTTATAAAGCAGTAACAATAATTAGTTACAGTGTTATAAACACGTCAGGAATCATTCTCATCCAAAATTTCCATTTTAATATCTCAGTTAACACCAGATAATCAGTGGGTATATGCTTGCCACTCATTACAGTATTTTAACATTCATTTTATACCTTAGCCTAAGTTTTAGGTAGGCCTACGATATCATAACATGATCTCAAAGAAAGAAGAATATATATATATATTTTTTTTAATTCTTCGCCGGGGCGAGGAATTCCTTCACAAAATTCTCGTCGGGGAGAGCTCCCGCCGAGGCGAGGAATTTCTTCACAAAATTCTCGCCGGGGCGAGGAATTTCTTCACAAAATTCTCGCCGGGGCGAGAATCACGAATTCCAGTTTCTGCAGTTTGCGAAGAACGCAGAAACAGGCCAAAAACTTCCAATCTTATTATTCTTACATCAGATTAAACATACCCAGACATTATAATTCTTCTACAATTGTTACCCAAACCTTCTAGCATAATTCTAACAACTTAAATCACATAAATCACGAATTTAAGAATCAAATTTGAGGTTTTATCATTTTATCCAAGTTTCTTCAAATTTCATGAAATCACACATAACAGATTCATTATAACACTAAATTAATCCGTTTAACTTTCATTCTTTTCGTTTTTACGTGCATAAACATAATTAGTAATCAATTTAATCAATTAACATGTAAATCAAGTACCAATTTCGTACATTTAAACCATGTTCATAAGTAACTACTCTGTAATTTCAGAACTTGTAATTAAAGCATGATTTCATGGATTTAATTACTCTAACTCATATATAAACCATACAAAACACATCAAAGCATACTTACAATCATCTAACATCAATCTATTGAAGATTTAGCCATACAATTTTACTTTACAGAGAACTTAGAACCATACGTTCATGGAGAATTTAAAGAAGAACATAATCAGAGACTTAATTAAGGGATTACCTTTGATAATAATGCAAGAAAGTGACAAGATCTCTTCTCAATTCTCCTATTTCTCCAAATTCTCTCTTCTTTCTCTTAAATTTTTCTCTCTGGCTTAGTAAATAGAAGTACTGATAATGGGAATACGTGATGTTTAAAAATGGCAGAACATGGTGTCAGTTGGTAACTGGCACCAACTCCCACTAAGGCCATGTTTGGCTACTCATTTATTCTCCCTTTTTAATTTATTTTAATAACTTACTTATTACATAGTTTCATGTCACACTTTAATCAACTAAATAATCTTACTAAAATCAATTAAATAAAATAGAATAATTCTACATTAAATCACATAGTCATATAATAAAAAAAAATCTCATTTATTGATCATGACAAATTATTAACTCTAATTAATTATTAAATTAATTAGAACTAACATTATGCTTATTTAAATAATGCATTTAATCAAATAAATTCGATTAAATACATACTTTGAATATAAAAATTCTCTACATTAATTTTACTAATGTAACATATATAATTAAATTAATCTACTACAAATTCATCAATTAATCAATTAATTCAATAATCAAATCATCGAAAAATATTTATTCAATTCAATAAATATTTAAATTAAATTACAAAATTCTCGTTCGTCACAGTGTCGGAGACGTTTGGTACGGATCCGATATTCCGTCGTCAAGACCTGCCTAGCCGTGCTTCCCTCCACTAGCTTGCTCAGGACATTGTAGCAGGGGCCACCGTCGAGAGTATGGGTATCCCTTTGGAGTAGTTGTTAGGTTTGTATAATACGCAAACATGCAATCAAATTACATAAATAGAGCATAAGCGCAATAAAACGGATTTTAAAATTTTAATACATACCATCACCATGATCTTTCCTTATGTTAAATTATCAATTAAATGAAAGAGATAGAGAATAAGAATTAAACCCTTGTAGACTTAAGCTTCCTCGGGTACAAGTTCAACTCCAAAATCCTTCGTGACTCCTTGAATCCAACGATGAGATTCCTTCCTTTGACCAACGTTAGCCACCTAAACGTTTGGCTTCTAGAGGTGATTGATGAGTGAGTTTTTACTTACGAATTAGATCCATCTTTGGCTTAGATCTTTACTATCTTTAAGAGTTATTAGTATCTTTTTACTTGTTTTGTGTTTATTTTGTAGGAAGCAGGTTCGGATTGGCGAACTAGAAAACCTGAAGCTTAGTGGCATTTTGGTAGTTTGTGACTATAATTGTCACCGTGGCGAGCTTTTGCAAGCTTAAATTCCCGCCGGGGCGCGGATTTACAAAGGAGTTTTTCGCCGGGGCGAGGATGTGCGGCAAGAGAAAAGAAATACTATCAGCAAGATTAGTTATTTCAGGAAGTTGACACTGACGATGATTCATTCTACTAATCTGACGAGGGATTATAAAAAACATATGAAGGCATGGAAAAGGGTAACACGCTGACGATAACCAACACGCATAGATTGACTTACAGAGCTGATTGTGGAGATTGGAGATTGGAAAAGCTTCGTGAAGATTCAGATTTGTGGATTGAAGATTGAAGAAACTTATTGAGTTGTTCCTAATATTTTATCTCAGATTTGTAATTAATTATGATGTCTTATTCTTGGATTTTGGTTTTTATTTTCAGCATGAACTAAACTTAAATTAAGGCTACAATTGAACCTTTTGTGTTTATGACTTAAGTATCTATATATA
This sequence comes from Aralia elata, assembly GCA_034770075.1. Taxonomy (NCBI): domain Eukaryota; kingdom Viridiplantae; phylum Streptophyta; class Magnoliopsida; order Apiales; family Araliaceae; genus Aralia; species Aralia elata. The sequence continues at coordinate 8,860,615 of CM068387.1, forward strand.
TCCAATTATGATTTCATATTGAGTTGTCGATCTTATTCTGTGTTTATTGATTGATTGTTTGGCCAACAATTAGAGAGATATCTTAGATGAATTCGGGAGATGAAATCTAGGGTTAGATCTGAATATGATAACATGTATTCTTAATTATTTACATGGGATGAATAATTAGGATTGTGAAGTGAATAAGAATATCTCTTCGCTGCATGTAACTATTGGGAATTGGTATTTAATGAATTTAATCTTTTAGTTTTGCATAGGAATATCGCAGAATTGACTGAGTTAAATAAATTTGTTTGATCACTTGCAAAAAGGGCTTACAAATAAAGTTCAATTCCTGTTAACAACTCTATTGAGCTTAATAATTGGATGAATTGGAGAACTTAGTTTATATTGCATGATTGGGGATTTTGTAGTCTTAAGCTTAAAAATCTGAATTTCAATCTTCGTGTTAGTTGTTGATCTTAGTTTCAATTTAATTAGTCTTAATCAATATCCAAATCGTGATTGTTTAATAGAATAGAAGTAATCTAGATTGGGAGTTGAAAGTATAAATTACAATATTTCTCTGTGAGAACGATACTCTACTTATCATTATATTACTTGTTGATCACGTATACTTGCACGTAATTGTTGATTGTGAAATTTGACAACAAGTTTTTAGCGCCGTTGTTGGGGAATTATTTCTGTTTATAATTTTCAATATCAGTTTAATTAATTCTGTTCTGATTAAGCAAACTTATTTCTCTTTTATTTCCTGTTTCAGGTGACTTTTAGTTCGTTTATGCAAACGCGATCAAAACAACCGGAACTTATGTAGTGTGAGGACAATCTTCAGAATAAACTGCGTCAGTTTAGAAAATTCTGTCAAGAAACGCTTGAAAAGAGAAAATGGCGAATGAAGAGCAGAAATCATTAAGGGACTATGCGATGCCTCAAATTAATAAAATCAAGTCAAGTATCACAAGACCGGCTATCACTACTAATTCCTTTGAAATTAAGCCGGGAACAATTCAGATAATTCAGAATTCAATATAGTTTGGGGGATTGGCTAATGATGATCCGAATGAGCATTTGGTGAGCTTCTTGGAGATTTGCGATACATTTAAGTACCACAATGTTACAGATGACGCGGTGAGACTATGGTTGTTCCCCTTCACATTACGGGATAAAGCAAAAAGTTGGCTACATTCGCTTCCACCGGGATCAATTACTACTTGAAACGACTTGACCCAAATGTTTTTATCAAAATTCTTCCCGCCAGCAAAAACTTCGAAGATGAGAAACGACATTACTACTTTTGAAGCTTGGGAGAGGTTTAAGGAGTTATTGAGAAGATGCCCCCATCATGGATTACCCAAGTGGCTACAAGTGTGTAAACATTTTATAACGGATTAAGTAGTAGTACTCGGACGAGCATAGATGCAGCTGCGGGAGGGGCACTCATGGCCAAGAACTTTGATGAGGCATTTGATTTATGAGAAACCATGGTTGCCAAAAATTACCAGTGGCCTACAACAAGGGGAAATGCACCGAAAGCAGCTGGAAAATTTAAAGTAGATGGAGTAACAGCTTTATTAGCACAGTTGGCGGCATTAACGAAAAAGATTGAAATATGGGGACCACAAGCTGCTCCGCAAGTGGCGATGATTTGTGAATTATGTGCAGGAAATCATGTTACGGATCAATGTGCCATCAATGCAGAATCGTTGCAGTTCCTAGGAAGTTATAATAGACCACCACAGACATATCAGAATGTTTATAATCCGGGGTGGAGGAATCATTCGGGTTTCTCTTGGAGTAATAATAATAACCAGGCTCAAAATCAAGCTCCAAGGCTACAAAATCCACCAGGTTTCCAAAATCAAGTTCCACAACAGCAGAGAGAAAATCGAGTTTAGAGGAATCGTTGGCAAAATTTATTACAACTTCAGAGAGGAGAATGAATGATCAGGATAAGCTATTAACTTAAGTAGACTTGAATGTGAAAAGCCAAGAAGTGTCGATTAGAAATTTAGAGAATCAGTTGGGACAATTAGCTCATGTTTTGAACAGTCGGGCACAAGGAGCACTACCGAGCGACACAAAGGTTAATCCGAGGATAGATGGAAAAGAACACTGTAAGGCCGTAACTTTAACGAGTGGAAAAGAGCTTCCTGATACTATAGAAGGAAATTCTAAGCTAGAAACAGTTGTGGTGAATGAAGAAGAGGTAACCCTGGAGAAAAGTAAGGCAGATGAAACACAAAAGGTGAAGGATACAGGGTTGGAGGCCAAGTCAAATAAACTCAAGCAGGACAGTGTAGTGCCTTCCATTCCATTTCCTCAGAGATTTTAGAAAGCAAAGTTAGATAAGCAATTTTCCAGATTTTTAGATGTTTTCAAGAAACTGCACATCAATATACCGTTTGCGGAAGCCCTGAAACAGATGCCAAGTTACGCAAAATTCATGATTGAAGTCTTGTCTAAGAAGAGACGATTGGGATAATTTAAGACGGTGGAATTAACCGAAGAATGCAGTGCTATCTTACAGAATAAATTGCCACCTAAGCTAAAGGATCCAGGAAGCTTCACCATTCCATGTATAATTGGTAATCAGTTTTCTGGAAGGGTATTGCGTAACTTATGAGCGAGTATCAATTTAATGCCTTTATCAGTTTACACTCAACTAGGGCTAAAAGCACCAAAATTGACGAATATCAGCTTGTAGTTGGCAGATAGGTCAGTGACATACCCAAGGGGTATTGTGGAAGACATTCTGGTTAAGGTCGATAAATTTATCTTCCCGACTGACTTTATCATTTTGGATTACGAAGAGGATAAAGAAATCCCAATTATATTAGGTCGTCTGTTCTTAGCGACAAGGAGAACTCTGATAGATGTACATAAAGATGAATTGACAATGAGAGTTCAAGATCGGGAAGTCACCTTCAATGTGTTCAAATCAATGAAATTCCCTAAAGAAGGCGAGGAATGCTTAAGGATAAACCTGATGGACGAAATAGTGACTAAAAGGACTGACGCAAGCTATTTAGAACATCCACTAAAAGCGGCCTTGGTTGGTATAGATACATGTGATGACTTGGAAGAGTGTGATTACGTCACGATATTAGATGTATTACCAGTCGTTCAAAAATTCAGCAAGCAATTTGATACTCTTAACCGGCCTAGAGAAGGAAAAAAGAGGTCCAAAACATCAGTGGAGGAACCGCATGTGCTCGAACTCAAACCTCTTCCCTCTCATTTAAGGTACGCCTATTTGGGACATTTCGACACGTTACTAATTATCGTTCCATCTCACTTGAAAAAGTCTCAAGAAGAAAAGCTATTAAGGGTTTTGCGTGAGTATAAAGCGATAATTGGGTGGACAATAACAGACATTAAGGGAATCAGTCCATCGTTCTACATGCATGAAATTTTGTAATACCCCGAATATTTATGAGGCTTATAAATACGATCGTATATGGTTAGAGGTTAATTTATTGACCTAAAACTTGGTATCGAGAAGTTTAAAATCTTAAACCCTAATGAGATTCAAATTTTGTGCTTAATAAAGATCCAAATGATATTTCGAAGCAGGTGTTTTATGATTTTATTGTGTAAACGATGAATTTGGTCAAATAAAATTTTTCTCTAAAAAACGTCGTGCTTGACACATTGTGCTTAAAAAAATAATTTTTTTCGCCAATGAACTTGTTGGTATATTCGCTGACAAGCTGCTTTGTCGTGCTTACGCTTTGTCGTGCTTAAGCTTTGTCGTACTTACGCTTTGTCGTGCTTACTCTTTGTCCTGCTTAAGCTTTGTCGTGCTTACACCTGGCACACGCCAGCTTACGCCTGGCCACGCCAGGCACACGCCAGCTTACTCCTGACACACGCTAGCTTACTCCTGGCACACGCCAGCTTACGCCTGACACACGCTAGGTACTCAAGTGTAATTAATCTAGGTATTAAAGTGTAATAAACCACTTTTTCTTAGCCTAAAGTGTAATTAACCTAGGTACCAAAGTGTAATAAGTCGGGTGCAAAGTGTAATAAGCCGAGCCCCTAACGTGCAATTAGCGAAACTTGGTTTTCCTATAAATAGCAAGCTTAGTTCTTCATTATTTCCTAATATTTCAAGAGCAGTTCAAGAGCAAAAACACTCTAAATTTATATTCTGAGAGATATTGTGAGAGAAAAATTACGTTCTAAAGCATCGAAGCGCTACGCGATTGGAAGTAAAACTAGCAACTACAAGAGGTATTACTCTAGTGGTTATTATTTTCATTCTTCTTTATATATTTAGTAAAAATATAATTTTATAAGCAGTTATAATGCCCAAATTATTTTAAGTATATATAGTACAAAAGTCCTATTTACAAGCAGTTATAATGTCCGATTTATTTCTCTTATAAAGTTGAAAATATACTTTTATAAGCAGTTACTATGTCCGATTTTCTTCAAGTATTTAGTAAGAATGTTCATTTTATAAGCAGTTATAATGCTGAAATTATCTCAAATATAATAGTCGAATATTTAATTTATAAGTAGTTATAATGCCCGATTTATTTCAAACATAGTAAACGAATATTCATTTTGCAAGTAGTTATAATGCTCAATTTATTTTAAATATAGTTGAAAAATATTCATTCTATAAGCAGTTATAATGCTGAAATTATTTCATGTATCGTAGAAGAAGTCTTATTTATAAGCGGTTATAATACCCGAAATAAAACTTAAAAGATTTAATCGTTAAAATGCTTAATTAGCCTAGCATAATCCAAGGAAAGGAAAAGCTTGGATGATCAAAGTTATAGAGCTTACACTTAAGGAGATTGAGCGAGGAATGAAAAATTTTGCGTTAACATATTATCCATATTCAGGCAAGTCTACTTAATTGTTGAAATGCACTCCGTGCAATAACGTGTCTTATTTATGAAGTTTATTGTTATGCAAGTATTGTTTCTTTTACACCTCGTGCATTAACATGCCTGTTATCTGTTATGTGCAACGTGTTAGTGATTGTTGATTTTCAATTGAAAACCATGTTAGTAGCTGAGTTGGACAACTCTCTTGTATGGGCATGAGTTTAAGATGTGTTAGGAAACCGATCTAACTCATTGAGGTAACATTTGTCGCAGTGTAGAGGTATCGTAGAAACGATATACACTGTTGATACAATTGTAGCAGTGTTGACGAGACGGGGAACTAATTCATTAGTTCGTGGGTGGGGAACCACTCAGTTCACTATATTGATAATCATTGAAATCTTGTATCAGCTTATTCTGTATATATATCTTGAAAAGGTGATTCTCTTCTCATATATGTATCTGTTAGACTTGTTGGGCACTCTTATGCTCATTCTTGCAATTATCTTAAAACAAATTACAGCGAAGGAAGAATTACCAGACGATTCTGGCGGTACAAAGAAAGTTGAAGATGTAGAAGTCATTTTAAACTATGTTAGACTAACATTATTGGCAATGTCTAGAAAGTTCTGACGAGGAAAGGGGTTAGGTCATCTAATTGCGCGACGTTTTAACGGAAAGCCCCCTCTTTCCTGGGAACTAACTGGTTGCTAATACTGCAAGTCTCGGATAGATAAATAGAGATTTGTTTTTAAGTCTTTTAGGACTTATTTGTAATGATAACAAGTTATCTGGGAATGTTGTAACAATGAACAAATGATATTTTATAATATTATCATTTTTCCGCATTATACTCTGATTATTTGAAGTTAATATTTCTATATACGATTCAAATCCATTATATTGCGAGTTTTTATAGAAACTTATCGTGTACATTACCTTTAAGTTAATGAATGTTATGAATAAGGTTGTACAAGTCAGCACGAAGTCCGACCTGGCTAAAAGAAGCTAGCAGGTGGATTTTCGGGGCGTGACAAATTTTGCTTGAAGAGGGAGAAAAACCGGTTATTGAGCAACAAAGAAGGTTGAATCTGATCATTAAGGAAGTAGTAAAGAAGGAAATCATCAAGTGGTTAGACGCTGGCATTATCTATCCGATTTCAAACAGTTCTTGGGTAAGTCCTATACAGTATGTGTCGAAGAAAGGGGGAATGACAGTGGTCAAAAATTAAAATAATGAACTCATTCCTACAAGAACAGTTATAGGGTGGAGAGTCTGTATGGATTACAGTAAGTTGAATAAAGCTACTCCCAAGGATCACTTTCCATTTCCATTCATTGATCAGATATTGGATAGGTTGGCGGGACATCAGTTCTACTGCCTTCTAGACGGATACTCGGGATATAACCAGATAGTAATAGCTCCGGAGGACTAAAAGAAAACGACTTTTACATGCCCTTATGGAACGTTTGCATTCCGGAGAATATCTTTTGGCCTTTGCAATGCTCTGACTACATTTCAGCGATGCATGATGGCTATCTTCTTGGATAAGGTTGATCATAATTTAGAGGTATTTATGGAAGATTTTTCCGTATTTGGTGATAGTTTTGATTTGTGCCTTAACAATCTCATCTTAGTATTGAAGCGTTGTGTGGAAACAAATTTAGTGCTTAACTGGGAAAAGTACTACTTTATGGTGCAAGAAGGGATTATATTGGGTCACAAAGTGTCTGCAGCCAGCTTAGAGGTAGATAAAGCAAAAATTGAAGCTATTGAAAAGCTACCGCCTCCGACATTTGTAAAGGGGATAAGAAGTTTTCTCGGACATGCGGGCTTCTACCGGCGATTCATCAAGGACTTTTCTAAAATTTCAAAACCTTTATGTGCACTCCTTGAGAAAGATGTTCCATTCAAGATGGATCAGTCATGCATTGAGGCCTTTGAAGTGGTGAAAAAGAAGTTAGTCACAACACCGATCATAGATGCTCCCGATTGGACGTTGCCATTTGAATTGACGTGTGATGCAAGTGATTATGCAGTGGGAACGGTTTTGGGTCAGCGTCGGGATAAGATTTTTCATACCATTTACTACTCAAGTAAGACATTTACTGATGCATAGTTGAATTACACCACCACAGAAAAGGAGTTACTTGCAGTAGTATTTGCCTTTGATAAATTTCGAGCATATATGATTGGAACCAAGGTAATAGTCTACACTGATCATTCAGCCATCAAATACTTGATTGCAAAGAAGGACGTCAAACCAAGGTTGATTTGATGGGTCCTTCTTCTACAAGAATTCGACCCGGAAATCCGAGATAGAAAGGGTATAGAAAATCAGGTGGCAGATCATATTTCAAGGTTAGAGAATTCAAAAAGTCAGAAAAAGGATGATGTAGTGATCAATGAGCTATTTCCAGATGAACAACTATTCCGCATTAACACAGAAGTGCCTTGGTATGCTGATTACGTGAACTACCTAGTTAGTAATGTACTCCCGCCTAATTTAAGTTCTCAGCAACGAAAAGAATTTCTCCATGATGTCAAGCAGTACCTTTGGGATGAAGCATTTCTCTTCAAGACTTGGGCAAATCAAATGATACAACGTTGTGTGCCACGTCAAGAGATGGAAAACATCTTGCATCGATGTCATTCTTTAGAGCATGGGGGAGAGAGAACAGCGGCGAAAGTGCTTCAATCAGGTTTCTTCTGGCCTTTGTTGTTTAAGGATTCCCACCTTTTTGTTTTAAGGTGCGACAAATGTCAACGGGTCGACAATATTTCGAAATGACATGAAATGCCTCTCAACACTATCTTTGAAGTTAAACTCTTCGACGTATGAGGCATTGATTTTATGGGGCCATTTTCGTTATCATTCAACAATCAGTACATACTTTTGGCAGTGGATTATGTATCAAAATGGGTTGAAGCAACTACTTTATCCACAAATGATGCCAAAGTGGTTCTGCAGTTCTTGCAAAATAATATTTTTACTCGATTCGGTACACCAAGGGCCATAATCAGTGATGAAGGCACCCATTTTTGCAACAAGCACTTCACTAAATTGTTAGCTAAGTATGGAGTCAAACACGGGATTGCTATGGTCTATCATCCCCAAATAAATGGCCAAGCGGAGGTGTCAAATCGTGAAGTTAAGCAAATTTTAGAAAACGTTGTGAATCCATCTCGTAAGGATTGGGCAATGAAGTTAGATGATGCTTTATGGGCGTATCGAACGGCTTATAAGAACCCCATTGGTATGTCACCATATAGAATGGTTTACGAAAAAGTATGCCATTTACCCGTCGAGCTTGAACATAATGCATATTAGGCCATTCAAAAGTTTAACTTCAATTTACAAGCATTTGGCGAGAAAAGGCTGCTTCAACTGAACGAGATGGAGGAATTTTGACACCAAGCGTATGAGAATGCTAAGCTATATAAAGAAAAAGTCAAGAGGTGGCATGACAAGCGGACAATTGAGCGGAAATTTGAACCAGGTCAGACGGTATTATTGTTCAACTGTAGATTGAGATTATTTCCCGGGAAGTTGAAGTCTAGATGGTCAGGTCCTTTTGTGGTGACTTCTGTAGCTCCCCACAGGGCAATTAAAGTCGAAGAACCGAACACAAAGCGCATGTTTAAGGTCAATAGTTAACGACTTAAACATTATTGGGGAGGCGGTGTGGATCGACAAGCCACCTCGATTTATCTCACTTCGATCGATCAGACTGATTCATGATACCACAGAGAAAGTCAGGATGACGACTATAAACCAAGCGCTTAATGGGAGGCAACCCAAGCGTGTTATTTTATTGCTTTAGTAGAATTCGTTTAGTCAATATTTTTGCATATAGTTAGTATAATTAGAAGCTCATTTGTTTAGAATTTTTAGTGTTTCTCCGATCTCTCTTAGTTGTATTAATCCATGCTATTTTGTTTTGATCAGGGACAATGCTTTGGGGAGTGCATTAGTAGAAGGGACAAGGTTTTGGGATGGCACCAATTGAAGAAAAGAGGAAAAGATTCAAATTTCAAAAACAAGGATTCTCGCCACGGCGGAAAAAATAGCCCGGGGATTCTCGCCCCGGCGAGAACCCTACTGCCAGTCTTCGCCCCAGCGACTCAATTCTTCGCCCCAGCCCAAACTCATCTGGATATTCTCGCCCCGACGAGATCCCAAAGCCAAATTCTTCGCCCCGACAAAGATGACCGATTTCAGTTTTTAAAAAACTATTCCCAATTCGACTTCTTTCATCCCGAATCCAAATCAACTTGTCCAAACCCTATTTCTTCCTTCTCCCAAACCAAATGACATTCCCCAACTCTTTTCTCAATCACGTTTCGTCTCTTCTCCTACCCATACTCGGATTCAACCACAATTCTACATGGATTCTCTCTCCAAAGCAAAACCCTTACACGGCTTACACTTCTAATTTTACTCCAAGCCGAATTTCTCTATTCTCTACTCCAAATCTACAAGGATTTTGCCGCGTCAAGTGAACAAATGCTAGGGTTATCAACTAATTAAAGAAACAAGTCTAATATTGCATCTATTTCAACATACACGGAGTTCTTCATCTGTTTAAGTGCATCCGTCAGTAGGAAATTGGTATAATTTGATTTTGGGGGAGATCTATCTCCAATGATTTCATAGCGGGCACACGAGGTGTTTGTTTTATTGCCTCAAAGAGTAGACTGTTGGGTTGTTAGTAAGTTGAAATTTAATATCACCACATATGGCTCCCAAACGATAACGGGGTGAGAGTTCCTCTTCAGCACCATCAAGGCAATATAATAGACAGAAATTCGTCAATGCTGAGGCTGCAGACAGATTTGATTCGTATTTATCGGGTAAAGCTCTAACTCCTGAGCGCGGTCTCCAACCTGATGAACTGTTAGATGGTGAGATGATGCTTCAGATTATAAAGAGGGTATGAGAAACTTTCACAACCCATCAGAACCTGCATGTATAGCCATTGTCAAGGAATTTTATGCCCATGCGGAGGATAGAGCACCTTGTGAGGTAATGATTAGGGGCAAGAAGGTTTCTTTCAGTGCACAAACTATCAATGAATTTTATAATTTGAGGACGAACGATGTCGATATTAATAATTTCTCGCCGAAGGGCCAAATATTGAGAAGGTAGTGACAGACTTGTGCAAACCTGGGACAGTTTGGATATCTAAAGGACCACGCGCTGCAATGTATTTCCTTAGCAAAGACCACAGCCGCTATGTAAAGATTTGGTATGCCTTTCTGTCAGCCAAGTTGATGCCGTCTCAACATGTGAATGATGTTCCAAAGGAGAAAACCCTTCTGTTATATGCAATTGTGACGGGTTTAACAATTGATGTGGGGAATGTGATTGAGGCATTGATTCGTCGAAGTTTACGAGGACATACTCAGGATGGTTTGCCACACCCCTCTCTTATTTGTGGGTTGTACCTTTAAGCGGGCGTTCACTAGAGTACTGAGGAAGCTGTGCATCAACCTTTGCTTCTTCGGGACCACGGGTTAATTGCACGGTATAAGGGATGAGAAGGTGGTGAGTCATATCCCCGTGGTTTGGGGTATATCATTCATCCTCCTTTTGAAGGCGAGGAACAGGAGTCCGATGAAGAGGTAGAGGGTCCTTCGATGTCCACTTCCTCCGGCAAGTCTAAGTTCAATGTTCAATTCCACGAATTCCAACGTCATATAAATGCTCAACAGGCACATATGTTCGCTTATCAGACAAGTTATACTCAAGCATTAGCAGATATGTTTGATAAGATGAGACCGTTGATGGATCTAGTTAATTTCCCACAGCCTCAGCCGTTGCTGGTATTTCCACCACCGAACCTAGATGATGATGAAGAGGTCGAGCACGACGCTTGACCTGTCAAGGAAGTCCTCGGTCTTTATTTTCTTTATTTTCCGCACAATGAGGACATTGTTTCACTTGAGTTGGGGGGTTTATTTGGCATTTGTTTATTCATATAGATCGTTTCATATAGTTTCATATAGTTGCATTGTAGTCTGCATTTATGTCACTAGTTGTGTCAATTATTATTTAAAAAAAACACAAAAATATTTTCTTTTGTAGAGTATGATCATATAGGTATGCATTTAGGGTTATTCGAGCAATGAGTTAATGTGAGCATTTATGGAAGGCCGATGAGGAAAACTTGATCAGTGATTAATTAGTTTAACGAGATGGAGAGGGAATGCTAAGTCGGGAGTTTTGACTGTTCCTGGTTGTGTCTACTTGAGACCCTAAGTTTTTAATTGTTCACGACAATGTATTGAATTGGTCAGGATTTGGTTCAATTTTGTGTGTTAAGTGCTGATGAGTGGGTTTTATACCTATGAATCAGGTCTTGTTAGACTTAATTATTGCGGTCTTTAAGTATTTTTAGTATTGTTTTATTCGTTTTTGTGTTTGTTTATTGTAGGATGGAGCTGGAGGGGCAAAAGAGTCAATTTGGAGCTTAAAGGATTAAAATTTGACCTAATGGCATTTTTGTAAATCTTGGGACATGACCTAGCGCCTAGTGCGCTAAGAATTACACTAAGGTAGCGCCAGAGGCGCTAGGGCATGAAATTTGTTGGTGATGTGCGGCTGATTGAGAAAAGAAGAAGTCAATTTGGAAGAGAAGGAAGAGTTTTATGAATTAGAAGAAGAGAAGGAGACTCCGAGGGGGAACGATTAGAATTTCATTCATTATTTTTCTACTTTCTTAAGAGAGATTTGCCAAGTTTACTGTGGATTATTATCGTTTAATTGCTGGATTTTGATGTGCGTTTAAGCTTTACTTTGGATTATATTCAACAATTGGGTTTGATTGTTCTATTATTTCATTATTCAATTGTTTGCTTATTTTTCCATGTGTTGTTTTGATCCCATAATGACTTTTGGTTCAGTCATGAACTAATTTTCATTATGGGATTCTAACGGATTTTAATATGTAGTTTATTTATAAGCTTGAGTGTTGGATTGTTTTTCATATCATAAGAAATCTATATCATGGTTGTTTTGCATGTATGAATGCTTGATCACCATTCGTTTTCAGTGCTTGCATGGAATTGAAAAATAACATATGAGTATGGATTGTAATCATGATAGCTTGCGTATATGATGCTAATTTGGACAGCTTGATATTTCGTGAATCAGATAGAAATATACTGCTTCACCGTAAGAGTCAAAATAAGGGTTTGTGCTTTAAATCAATATAATTGCAATTTCACATAGAAATATAGTGATTTTGGTTATAGTGGTGATTACATGGTGTCTATTGATTATGGATATTATGTAAGTAGGTCATAATGCATTGACAAATGGTTATGTCTATATCAGTGCCCCTGGCTACTTTTCTGTGATATGTGAACTTTCTAGCATGATGGTGGAAGTTAGATGAACTATTAAATGAAGTTAGAATCCCATTAATTCCAATTTTGAATTGTTTCATTATTATTTGCATCTTTAGTTGTTAAGTGGTTTAGAAGTAATTTTGACACAATAATCGAGTCTATTAGTTTAGGCAAATAAATATAGTGATATAACTGATGCATAGTGATTTAGTTTAGCACTTTCTCTGTGGGACGATACTCTACTTCCTCTATATTACTTGTTGACGCATGTATGCTTGCATGAGTTAGAGCTCTTTTGTTAAAGTCTAAAAAAGAGGCAACAAGTGCTCATTAAGGATATACAAACTTTTCTCACTTGTTGGATCGTAAAATTTTTTTGTTGAATAAACACTGCTTCGATGTCGGTCTAAATTGCAAGAAAAAGAAGAAATATATAAAAACAATAATATAGACAGATAAGAGCAGATCTTGACTAGTTTTTCTTTGTGGCCTGTGTCATTTGAACAAGTAAGCCCTTATGATGTGTCTTTACACTCAGCGCCCTAAAATCGTCTAGTTTGGGAGTCGTTGGTCGAAAGTTCGCTACAAGGGTGGCATTGAAGAGCTTAATAAAGATGAACATTGCACAAGTCAAGGAAATATTATAATATCAAGGAGATGGAGCGTAAAACGCACTCGTTGGAAAAAAGAAAAAGAAAAGTGAAAACAAGTGGGTAAAAAGAAAGCTTAAAAGTAAAATATGTAAAATTATCTTTATCTGAGCATTGTGATACTAAGGATGGAATTTAGATTTTGACTGGTTTGATATATTGCACACACACACATGGAAGGGTTGAGAGTAAGGATATAATTGGTGATAAGTTGGATCGCTGATGGTGCATAAATTTGAAGTGTTGTTGAATTATTAGTTACTGGTTTGTGAGGCCGGATTTTTATAATTTATGTTGATTGATTGCTCGAGTTTAGAAAAGCATGCATGTGCATTCATCAGTTAGCTTTTGTTATGTGTATCTTGTGTTTTTGCTTGAGGACAAGTAAAGTTTTGAGTTTGGGGGTATTTGATGAGTGAGTTTTCACTTACGAATTAGATACATCTTTGGCTTAGATCTTTACTATCTTTAAGAGTTATTAGTGTCTTTTTACTTGTTTTTGTGTTTATTTTGTATGAAGCAGGTTCGGATTAGCGAACTGGAAAACCTGAAGCTTAGTGGCATTTTGGTAGTTTATGACCAGAATTCTCGTTGGGGCGAGCTTTTGCAAGCTTAAATTCCCGTCGGGGCGCGACTTCGCCGGGGCATGGATTTACAAAGGAATTTCTCGGCGAGACGAGGATGTGCGGCAAGAGAAAAGAAATACTATCAGCAAGATCAGTTATTTCAGGAAGTTGACACTGACGAGGATTTTTTCTACTAATCCGACGAGGGAACTATAAAGGACATATGAAGGCATGAAAAAGGGTAACAAGCTGACGATAACCAACACGCAGAGATTGACTTACAGAGCTGATTGTGGAAATTGGAGATTGGAAAAGCTTCGTGAAGATTTTAGATTTGTGGACTGAAGATTGAAGAAACTTATTGAGTTTTTCCTAATCTTTTATCTCAGATTTGTAATTAATTATGATGTCTTATTCTTGGATTTTGGTTTTTATTTTCTCAATGAACTAAACTTAAATTAATGCTACAATTGAACCTTTTGTGTTTATGACTTAAGTATCTATATAAATTCAATTATTATTTCATATTGAGTTGTCTATCTTATTCTGTGTTTATTGATTGATTGTTTGGCCAACAATTAGCGGGGATATCTTAGATGAATTCGGGAGATGAAATCTAGGGTTAAATCTGAATATGATAGCATGTATTCTTAATTATTTTCATGGGATGAATAATTAGGATTCTCAAGTGAATAGGGATATCTCTTCGCTGCATGGAACTGATGAGTGTGTTTTATACACACAATTTGGGTACTTTGGGCCTTGATAATTTGTAAGTCTTTGAGGTATTTTATTTGGTTTTATTGTATTTTTATCTTATTTTAAGATATTATGGTTTTATAATACTTTTATGCTTTTTGTATTACTTTTATGTATTTTTACTTAGTTTTGTAGGAAATGGAGCAAGTGTTATTTGAACATCAACGGTTGGTTGCCTTATTTGCCATTTTTGAGCTTCCGATTGACATAACAGCTAATTCTGGCTCAATTTCAACCATGATCCAATTAGTATCTCTCAAAACTTAAAGAACAAAAGTAGATATTCTCCTCAGCTTTGCAGAACATCTTGAATCATCCCAATGTGAGTTCGTATGAGAGAGTTATGCTCGTTTTACCAACGGATTTGGCATGTATTTTACGCAACAACCACTTTGAGCTCAATTTCACCCTATCTCTAACCATTATCTTTCCGAACTCCAGTTATGGAAGTTGTAGAGCTACTTCTTAACTTTCCATAACCTCTTCAATCGCCTTATTTTGAGTTCGTATGAGAAAGTTATGGTCATTTTACTAACAGACGTCAAAGCTAGTCGGGTGACAGCGCGCGGGCGCGCCCAGGTGCGCGCGAACACACCAATGGCTGCTGGGCAGCGTGCTTGGGTCGGGTTTTTCGCGATTTCAGCCCCCTTTTGGTCATTTTTCGTGGACTAGGTTAGGGTTTTGCATAAGGCACTATAAATACAACATGTAGCCTCCATTTTACCATATCTTTAGACTCCTAGGATCAGATTTAGAGAGAGAGAAGAGGCTTGGAGAAAAAAGAGGGAGGTCATGGTCATTGGCCATGGTTCTTTTAAAGCTTGGAGGAGCTTCAATTGAGGTGTTTCAATGGAGTTTCATCCAACAATAATGGGAAAGCCATCATTTATCTTTCTCCTCTATGTAATTAGTTTTTAATCTAAGATTGTAATTGAACCCATTGCTTAATTTGAATTAATTTTCTCTAACATTTGATTATTGTTGCTCATATGAATTGGTTATCATAACCTATGCTTAAAGATTAATTGTTTGGCTTGAAATTACCTTAGGAATCAATATGAAATTGACAAATGGATTATAGTGTTGAGACGTAATTATGATATCATGCGAAAGTTAAAGATTGTTGTGGGTAATTAATAAAGAGTTAGTGACGTGTGTCTTGTTGATTATCCTCAATGATAGGTAACTTGATAGTATTTAGGATAAACATATACCTAGATACCGTGTGCAACCAATTGAGAATCTAATCTTAATGACTTCCTATGTGAAAGTTGGCAATTGAAAGGGTGGTTAATAAGATTTAGTGACGTGTCTTATTAATTATTCTTGAAATTGGTCTCTTGATAGTGTGTAGGATAGACATATACTTACATGCCGCATTAGGAAGATTCGTAATTGACCATCGACAGAGGCTCTTACGTAATTGTGATTTCTCAGATGTCAATTCTATGTGGTTATTTGATCTAAAAGGGGAGTTAAGATATTTGAACAAAGCATTGCACACTAATTATTTGACAAAATGCTTGAATGGGGAAAATTGTAATCTTAAACCTTTATCTATCTATTTTTGTTATTTATATGTCATGCAATTTAGATGTAACCTTTATCTATCTCTTGAATTAAAGAGTTTAATTTAGATTGAGTCGATATAGAGTTAGTACTTGGGGATACATTAGAGTTAATTCCCTGTGGGTTCGACAACTCTCTCTTATCATTATATTACTTGTTGATCACGTATACTTTCGCGTAAATTGTGGTTATATAAATCGGACAACAAGTTTTTGGCCCCGTTGTCGGGGAATTATTCTTCTAATGTTTTTCCAATATTAATTTCAATTGATTTGATCTTGATTTGAACTTGTATTTATGTTATAAATAAAGTCGTGTTGAGGACTATAAACCAAATGCTTCTTGGGAGGCAACCCAAGTTTATTGTTTTGCTTTTGTTTTTGTTTGATTGCATTTTAATTTCTTTAGTCATCTGCTTTCAGGTACGCCCCCAACTTAGAGGTATTGAAAGATGATATCAATGACGCTTGACACGTTCTCAGGGAAGTTCTTTGTTTTACTTTTTCCTATCTTAGACATTGAGGACAATGTCAATTTTAAGTTTGGGGGTAGTACTTAGTGTTTTTGTGTTTTTAATTTAGTATTTGTGTGTTTTAAGTGTGTTTTTTTTATTCAAAAAAAATTATTATTATTTAAAATTAAGATGTGTCTCTTGAGCATTGTTTTAATTTGATTTGAACTATAATCCATGGACAATGATAATAACTTGATTTAATTGATCTAACTCATGGAAAATGGACAAATGTTGCTTAGTCTATGTGCTTAATTTTATTGTTGGTTATTGCTTTGCTTATGAGCCCTTCCATTTTTTTTTGCACTTACCCATGTGTAATGAGCTAGTTGTATGATTTGGATGGCTTTTATGACCGAATGCTTGTGGGAGTTATCATTAAGCTCTAGAACTCGTTTAAACATCACTCGAAGCAAGGTGTCCAAATTTGATTGATTGGTCATGTGGTAAGTTGAGATGGAGAGTAAAACGCACTCACTCATAAAACATGTTTGGGGGGAGATAGAGCGTAAGAAGCACTCTCCTATAATATGAACAAAGAAAGTGTTATATCGCAAATCTTGCGGTGGGTTGAGATGAAGCGTAAAACGCACTCGCCCATAAGAGCGGACTTAGGGTAAGATGGAGCATAAAATGCACTCACTTAAAGTCATTTGATCTCAAAAGTTTTGGAAAATTATGATTTGTATACATTTGCGGTAAGTGATGTCTAAGCATGTAGTTTTTGTTGTTTGTTTTGATTTCTTTCATAAGGTAATATGGTTGTATATGTTCATCCGAGCTATAATTGCTTTAGTGCAATTGGGTACTCACACACACACGGGGAAGGGACCTAAAGCAAGATATGACTAGCTAATTGATATTTTAAACTTGCAACGTTTTGTTTGTTTTCTTGAGTTCCATGTGTTGATGCCTTTGAGACCATTGTCGGCTTATTAGTTCATTGCTCAAGTTAGGTTGTATTAGAAGTGTTTGATTTGTGTAGTTTGGGTTTGTTTTGCTTGAGGACAAACAAAGATTTAAGTTTGGGGGTATTTGATGCGTGTGTTTTATACACACAATTTGGGTACTTTTGGTCTTGATAATTTGCAAGTCTTTGGGTATTTTATGTGGTTTTATTGTAATTTTATCTTATTTTAAGATATTGTGGTTTTATATTGCTTTTATGTGTTTTTGTATTACTTTTATGTATTTTTACTTAGTTTTGTAGGAAATGGAGCAAGTTTTATTTGAACATCAACGCTTGGTTGCCTTATTTGCCATTTTTGAGCTTTCGATTGACATAGCAGCTGCTTCTGGCTCAATTTCAACCATGATCCAATCCGTATCTCTCAAAACTCAAAGAACGAAAGTAGATATTCTCCTCGGCTTTCCGAAACTTCTTGAATCATCCCAATGCGAGTTCGTATGAGAGAGTTATGGTCGTTTTACCAACGAATTTGGCATGTATTTTACGCAGTAGCCACTTTGAGCTCAATTTCACCCTTTCTCCAGCCATTATCTTTCCGAACTCCAGTTATGAAAGTTGTAGAGCTAATTCTTATCCTTCCATAGCCTCTTGAATGGCCTTATTTCCAATTTGTATGAGAAAGTTATGGCCATTATACTAACTGACGTCAAAGCTGAGTCAGGTGATAGCGCGCGGGCGTGCCAATGGCTGCTGGACAGCGTGCTTGGGTCGGGTTTTTCGCGATTTCAGCCCCTTTTTGGGCATTTTTTGTGGGCTAAGCTAGGGTTTTGCATAAGGCACTATAAATACAACATGTAGCCTCCATTTTACCATATATTTAGACTTCTAGGATCAGATTTAGAGAGAGAGGGAGGAGGCTTGGAGGAAAAAGAGGGAGGCCATGGCCATTGGCAATGGTTCTTCTAAAGCTTTGAGGAGCTTCAATGGAGGTGTTTCAATGGTGTTTCATCCAACAACAATGGGGAAGCCATCCTTTATCTTTCTTTATCTTTTTCCTTTATGTAATTAGTTTTTAATCTAAGATTGTAATTGAACCCATTGCTTAATTTGAATTGATTTTCTCTCACATTTGATTATTGATAATCATATGAATTGGTTATCTGTTGTCCGATTTATATAACGACAATTTACGCGCAAGTATACGCGATCAACAAGTAATAAAAAGTAAGTAAAGTATCGATCCCACGAGGAATTATTACTAATATTTTCCAAGTACTAACCTTTTATCATCTCAATCTTATTCAAACTAATGACAATTGTATTTTTGTTGTTTTGCATTAACGAAGATAGCAAATAATTAAAGAACTATAAAAAACTTTAAAGATAATAAAGATATGGGATTACAATTTCTCCTATTGATTCATCTACCTCAACACAGTTCCCGTTAAGTCAAATCATTTATCATATATTGTTAGTCGAGAACACGAAAGTGAGACAAGGCCATCTCTCGATACACCAAGTCCATATCATATATAATCCACAGATGATAGAATACACAAGAACACCCACATTACCTAAACCACTATATGTCTATGTGATTTACAATAAATAGGGTTTAAGCCCAAGCTCTCAAATGACTACAAGCGGTGCTTCAGTATATGTCTATCCTAAGCACAAATCATACATTCCAACGCCATATAGAACATACAAACACATGCTATTATGATTAGATCTAAACCCATAATCCGTTTGTCAAGTTTATATGGATTATCATGGTAATTGCTAGCTAGGAAATTAAGCAATTGAACGCAAATCATAATAGACAATCCATGAATAACTAATAAGACTAACAAGGAAGCATAGCAAAGTAAACTACACAACAAGATCCATTATAATCCCACAATAGGGTCTAGTTCATGGTAGCTAAACAAAACATCAAACACATTGTGTGCATCATAAATTAGAGTTACAAATTCAAAGGAAAGTAAGAGATGATAAAACCCATTTAGAAGATATTCATGTGTTGCTTGCTTGGTTGATGTCAATCTCTAGCTTTTCCTCTTCCTTTGTCACTCTTTTCTCTTTTTTCTCCTTGGCTTGTTGCTGAAAATCTCCTTGAATTGCAGCCCTCCAGCCCTTCTTGGTGATGAATGTGCAGCCTCCCTAGGTCTAGATGCCCATTTGACAATCCATTCCTTCTTGGTTCATTTGCTTTTGCTGAGTTTTCCTTGTATTGTAGCACTTTTGGCTCTCAAATTGGTGTTTTGTTGTATCCTCCCACTTTCTAGATGTCAAACATGAAGCCCTAATGAGATGTTATATAGTGCCTCCATGGAACCCTAGCAAAAATTAGATTTTGGGTCAAAAATCCGCTCAGATCGCACAAAAACGCCAGCTGTAATCGCATTCACCAGGTTCGTCGCGCCCACACGCCGCCAGGCGCGTGCGCTCCCAGGCCCTAGCGTCTGCAACTCGCCCACGCAGAGTGCCACAAGCCCGCACGCTGCCGATGCGCGCGCCCGTGCGCGCGCGCACATTCCCTGGATGCCTCGCATGTTGCTGCTCATGCTGCACGCCTGGCGCCCCAATCTGCCGAGGCCCCAGTGCGCCCGCGCCCGCGCCCAGCGCCCATGCGTCCGTGCCCAGTGCCCATGCGCCCACGCCCAGCGCCCAGATGTTGAGGCCCGCTTGCGCCCATCTGCCGAGGCCCCACGCGCCCTGCTGTCGAGGCCCATCCAGTGCTGCCGAGGCTGCCAAGGCCCGCGCGCGCTCCCAGCGCCCATGCGCCCGCACCTACTACTCGTGGCTTGGTCGATGCCGTGCACGTTTTCCGATGCCGTGCACATTTTCGTACGCCGTGAACATTTTCCGATGCCGTGCACATTTTTCGACGCCGTGCACATTTTCTGACGCCGTTCACATTTTCGGACGCCATGCACATTTTCGAACGCCAAGCACCCACAACTTCCAAATTTCATCAAATTTAATACCGAGCGTCGCCAAGCACTAATTTCCAATATACTACCGTTCGGGCGTGCCTATCCAAGCACGGGCATCGAGTCATTCCGAACAACGATCCGAGCGGTCTTTATTTGAATTCCTACAAAACACAAAATACATTAAATAAGTACAAAACACATAAAAGTAACATAAAACTAAATTATCTAGAAATAAGATAAAAGTACAATACAACCACATAAAATACCCAAAGACTTACAAATTATCAAGGCCAAAAGTACCCACTTTGTGTGTATAAAACACACTCATTATTATCATAACCTGTGCTTAAAGATTAATTGCTTGGCTCGTAATTACCTTGGAAACCTATATGAAATTGACAAATGGATTATAGTGTCGAGACCTAATTATGATATCATACGAAAGTTAAAGATTGTTGTAGGTAATTAATAAAGATTTAGTGACGTGTGTCTTGTTGATTATCCTCAATGATAGGTAACTTGATAGTATTTAGGATAGACATATACCTAGATACCGTGTGCAACCAATTGAGAATCTAATCTTAATGACTTCCTATGTGAAAGTTGGAAATTGAAAGGGTGGTTAATGCGATTTAGTGACACGTGTCTTGTTAATTACACTAGGTTATTGTTTGCCTAAATCCATACTAGCATTTATGTGCAAGTATACACGGTCCACAAGTAATATAATGATAAGTTGAGTTGTCGATCCCACGAGGAATAGTAATAACTAATTAATCTAACTACTAATTCGTAATCAATTTAATCTTATTTAAACAATCGAGATTAAAAGATTAACTAAATTACGAAGATATTAACAGGTTAAAAGAGTGAGATTACAATTTCACCCAATGGTTCACTCAAATCTCTTCATTCTCTTATCAATGAATTAGTCATAACAAATTGTTAACTGAGAATTCTTGATTATCTATATAACTCTTGCCCCAAGTAATTATATAACATATTCATTCACATTATTTCACTATATTCCTATATGAAGTAATGAACAATAAATTCATTAAGAACAGATTCTCAAATTGGCTACATACGGTATTTAGGTATATTTCTATCCTAAACACTAGCAAACTATTCAATTTTTCGACAATTAACTTGACTCATGCCACCAAATAGGTATATTCCTATCCTATAAGCAAATCTCATTAATTACCCTAAGTAGAACAAACTTTCACGTCATCATATTTAGGTCTAAACCTATACTCTATCTTCCAATTTCATATATGTTACCAAATATAATTGCTAGCTTGACAATCATTCATGAAACACAAAATATGATGAACAATTCATATATGATCAACCCTAATCTACAAGAGAATAAATTAATAAAAGCTAGACATCGAGTTCTATTATAATCTCAATAAAAAGACTAGTTCATATTAATAAATAAAATAACTAAATTAATGAATGTAGAAAACATCCTAAAGTACAAGAAATTAAATTGAGAAGGAAGAATGAACTCTATCATAGTTTTGCTTCGCTCCTTTCTTCAATCCTTGTAATCTTCAAGTGCCTCCCTGAAACCCTAACTATCTTATGTATTCTACATAACTCTCTATTTATCTCCCTTGAATGAATAATAATGAATGCAATAAATACTAATCCTATAATAACTATCTGATAAACCTCAACCCATACAAGTTAAGTGTAAATAAAAATCTAAATATTTAGCCTTAGGAGTTTGAAAACCTCCCAACTTCAATTATCACGCGTCCAGATTAATCAGTAATCAAATTGTCTTCAAATTCGTCGGGCACGTGGACCGCATGCGTGTGCTAGAGAGATATTGAGTGTCACGGCTCAAACATCTTAATGTCGTGGCTCACTCCTTATGAAATCCAAGCGTCGCTGCCCAAACCTTTGCGTGTCGCGACCCTCATGTCTCTAGCCACTCTTCCTATTTTCTTTTACGCACCTGATGTATCTATTCTTCCACATCAAGTCCAGCTACTTACATTTTTCACTCGCTTAACTTTTGTCAAATGATCTTTATTACCTGTAGCTTCAAATTAATTAAGGTTAATTAAACTTGCAATAATTCACATCATTTACACAAACGTAGGCTGAAATCAATTATCCACATAAAACTACTAAAATATACTAAAATAATACTATAATACTTAAGAATAAACAAAATAATTAAGTTAAGAACATCAAATTAGTAGATATAAAATCCACTCATCGGTTATATCCATGGTTGAAACCATTAGATGTCTCATTGAGGAAGTAGCAGCTCTTTGCAAAGATGCTGACAAAAAGGGGGAAATGAGACCACCATAGAGAATTCAATCATCACCTCCTCATCTTCCTCCTTCCAGAACTCCTCGGGCTATCCCTTTAGGATCTCAAGCTCCAGGATCATCAAGTGGAGTAACTCAAACTAGCTCAAGACTCCGACGTAATGACCCAACCTTTCTAAATAAAAATCTACAAGGGGTTCATATACAGAGGGAAGAGCAGTTCAGATTTCTAAATCTTGGGCCCAAAGATTCTTTGGAAGAACTAAAGAGAAAAGAAGAAGAAAGGAAGTGCTCCTACGATTGTAGAGTTGTTGTAGAAAGAAGAAATCCTCCCAGGAGTCGACACTCGAATAAAGCAAAAGAATGGAGAAGATAATTTATTTATTCTTTTGTAATTTATTTACTTCGCTTGTACACTTATTATTTATCAAAAAAAATTCACTATTCTTTCTAGAAAATACAGTTTCTCACTGTATACTAAGACATGTTCAAATTTCTCAAGATTAATTTGTATTTCATTTATTGATGATTGAACTAAAAACTAGTTCAATTAATGTTAGTACATGCATTTATGTGGTCCCTTTTTTGATTAAATGATGACATAAATTAATGTATATTTGTAATGTTAAGTAGTTTTTGTAAAGTTGTTATGGAAGTATTACGTAAAAGGACTTAGTTTGGGATCAAATTTGTTAGGTTCATCCAAATCGTAGAGCATTTCCTTGTCATAGCTAAATTGTCCCTAGCTAAAAGACTTTTCATAGAGCTAAAGGCAAAACTACTCTAAAATCGTAGAGTGAACTGAAGACAATCAAAGATTGTAGAGTACAAATCAATTCTTATAGCCAGAATTGCAAAGGCATTCAAATTCGTAGAGTAAATGTAGTAGAACAAGTTACTCTACGGATTTACTCTACCATAGCCAAAATCATAGAGCATAGACTTCTGACATGTTAGTGACAGGTTATAACTATGGTCATCAACCTTAAACACACGACCTTCAAGGATGATCTTCATATGTGTTTGCGATAAGGACAAGACGTTATGAAGCTCTATCTAACAGTTATATAAGTAAGGACAGAGGACACCTGTTTGTAACTGTGACGCCCCCAAATCTAGGTACCTTTAAACCCCGACTATGGAGCATCATGGTACTGCTCCATAGATATAATATTAAACACATAAATATAACAACTACATTATTACATCATGTCTTACTTAGCCTCCCAGGTTCTAAGACTTTACATACTTGAAACATCTTAATATAATAATTATTACATCATTCTACTTAACAAATCATTTGTTTATTACATATAGTCCGCTATTCGGTAAGTTTTCCTTTCCCTTTATCCTTCTTTCCTGAACTCTCGGCCCACTCGGGCTGAGCTGAAACATGAATCATAAAGCAAGAATGAGCTAGAAAGCTCAGTAAATATAACAGTTGATATCAACAAAATCAAGAATCATGTTTTCATTTCAACAACTGAACAATAGTTGCGAAAGACATTTAAATAAATAGGAATAATAATAATAAATTCCTTTTATTTAACAATTTTCTTTCAAACAATATACTAAATGGTCATACGACCTTGAACTTTTCATTTCATAAACGTTTTAACAGATATAAGACTGTAAACTGACATTTTTCCAAGTACGTTAGGGGATCAGCCTATTGTACTCATGTTGTGCGCAACCTATTTCTTTTAAACGACTATATGCGTTTGTTTTACACCGCGAAGGCCAATCGAATATCCGATCAAAAATACCCCTAATAGTAGGGTTGTTCGTCTCAGACTTAAGTCGGAGTCCGCACCAATTTTATTGGTTTGGAAAACATTTAAGAATTTAACAAATTCACATTGTATCTTAACACGTGTCAAGCCGAAACAAAAAGCATTGACATGTTTTAAATAATTCAGGAAATACAAATCTTTAATTCTTTAATAATATGCGAGAGCATAGCTGAAGAACTTAAACAATTATTAAAACAATTGCATAAGTTTTAGAGTTCATACAATAAATAAATATTGCAAGAATTATGAATTTAATATCATTATCTGATATAAAACAAGAAATTGGCACAATAACATTATTTGTGGCAGTTAATCAGGTACGAAAAGTTTAAGAATACTTGCATGTCACGTTCTTTAAATGATACTTTTAAATAGCTCTTCAAAACTCCTACACATTTCATTTAATAATAATGTACCAATTAGTCACAAAAAGAACCTTAATTATTGATTTTATTACATTATTATTTATTTCATATTGTTCGCATTTTTATAATCAAATTAGTGCGACAAAATGTTTTTAGGGCATCGCAGCGTGTGAGGACGCTATGACCCACTTAACGACTTCATTTAAAGGTCCGAAGTAATATTTAAACATTTTCAAATATTTATTATTTATTATTAATTTATTATTATTAATATTTTTATTTTTATTATTTTATAAAAAATTTGAAGTATTTTTGAAACTATATCAAAACGTTGCACGACGTCGTGAAACGACTCAGCGAAACACCCGCGGCACGCCATGACAGCCAGTGGCAGCGCCCAGCTGCCCAGCAGGTGCGCTCCCAGCCCAGCCTCCCGCGCGCGCCCAGCAGCAGCCGCGGTTTTCCAAAAACTTAATCAAGGTTTTGCTTTTCCTTTTGAATTACTAGTCTTCCAAAAATTTTGCCATGACTTCGCTACACAAAATTTTCCTTCTGTTCCAATTAGATGTTGGTCATCACTCCGAAGAGTATACAACCATCCCTTAGAACTTCATTTTCACCAAACGATCACCATACAAAAAGTCCTCAAAAACAGTCCACTAGTTAATTTCCATCCTATACGCAAGGATTTTGTGATTTTTATTTAGATTCCACTTTCATGGCATTTACCGGTAGATTATTTAAAAATAATATATTATCCATCTTATATCCTCAAGATCATCATGATCTTCCAACAATTTATAACAAACAACCTCATATTAAACTTAAAGTAATTAAGAAATGAAAGTTAAGGTTCTTTGCTCTTACCCTTGATGACTTCTTTCTTCTACTTCTTGGTAGCTACTTGGAGTTCTTCCTTGCTATTCTCCTTCTCTATACCCGAATCTCTCTTTCCCTCTTAAGCTCTCAACTTGCTCTTTAAACTCTCTTATTTATATAATGGAATAATACTTGCAATTTTATCAAAGAAAGCAAGTATTCTTGATAGGAGAGTATTTATAGGCAAACCAAAAGTGAGGGTAGTTTAGACATTTAGGCTCTTAACTAGTCTTTAGTTAATTTAACTAGTCCCAATTAATTTAACTAAAGCTAGACATAATAATTAGTTAAGGCTTTGTTTGACTTGCAAAAATAAAATAAAGGGGACTAAGCATTAAAGATTTGCCTTGCTTGCATTAAACTTTCCTTCAATGGGTGGGTGAGTAACCAAGTACTTCCCCCATCACCACCTAGCCAACCACCTCCCCCTTTTTAGCCCTCATGACTCATCCTCTCATTTAATAAACCAAATGACCAATGAATAACCAAGTGACACATGCCCAAAAATATCTCTACATGTGACACCTAGCTTTAATACTTACTTTGGCCTTAAGTATTAGGGTTTAACCCTAAGACTCAACCCTAAGCCAAGCCACTTATACCCTAGCCCAACCCTAGGCTCCAACCCTAGCCAAGCTCTTTTCAAACCCCAGGCTCCTTTTGGCTTGGTTAGACAAAATTAATCTAGTTCCTCATTTCTTTTCTAGTTAGGTTTTTTTTTCTAACTAGTTTGATTAACCAAACCAAAATAT
Source organism: Aralia elata (assembly GCA_034770075.1). Lineage (NCBI taxonomy): Eukaryota > Viridiplantae > Streptophyta > Magnoliopsida > Apiales > Araliaceae > Aralia > Aralia elata. Next base: position 8,886,803 of record CM068387.1, read on the forward strand.
TTTCTTACAAAAATATTTTATTAGAGATTATATCTCACATTACCAAATAAAAGCTATGCCGTAATCCGAAATTTCGAAAAAGGCGAAACAACGTTTTTAGTGAATAATGTTTTTACGCCCTTTTCTGATAAAATATTTTTATTACCTATTTCATCTCCCATTATAAAGTATTTAATATGACATCGCTCGAAAAACCAAAAAATGAATTAACGAGTGTCTTGATGAATAATGATTTAGCGGTTTCATGAATTTTTTTTTTTTCGTCTATAAATCCGTAACACATATTCACAATCAAATATCACACATATTAGGTCAAAATCGACCTTCACACACATAACACATAAGCACTTCTATCAAAATATTCATTTTTATTAAATAAAACATGAAAATCCTATTTACAAGGATAGGCTAAATTTCTCGATCGTTACATTATTCCCCCCTTATGAAGATTTTATCCCCAGAATCACTATACAAGGTCATACAAAAAGATGGGGATAGCTCTCCCCCATTTTATCTTCGAGTTCCCACGTTGCCTCCTCGACATCGTGGTTCCTCCATAATACATTTACATATGTTACAATTTTATTTCTTAAAACTTGCTCTTTCCTATCAAGTATTTGAATAGGAACTTATTCATACGTTAAGTCTTTTTCAACTTGAATAGGTTCATATTCTATTACATGTTTATGTTCTAACTTATATGGTCGCAATACTCACACATGGAACACATTATGTATATGTTCCAATTCTTGAGGTAATGCTACCTCGTAGGCTACCTGCCCCACTCTTCTCAGTACTTCGAACGGTCCTATAAATCTTGGACTGAGCTTTTCTTTCTTCCCGAATCGTATCTTTCCTTTCCAGGGAGACACCTTCAAAAATACATAACTGCCGACTTCGAGATCTCGCTTTTTGTGATGTTGATCTTCATACTTCTTCTGTCAATTTTGAGCTGCAACAAGTCTTGCTCTTATTACTTTCACGATATCTGCCGTTTGTTGTACCATTTCTGGTCCCAATAGGCGACGTTCCCCCACCTCATCCCAACGTAATGGCGTTTTTCACTTTATCCCTTACAACGCTTCATAAGGAGGCATGCCTATACTCGTGTGATAACTATTGTTATAAGAAAATTCTATTAGAGGTAGGTGGTCGTCCCAATTTCCTTTAAAATCAATGACATAGGCTCTCAACATATCTTCTAAGGTCTGTATCGTTCTCACTTTGGTCGTTCGTTTGAGGATGATACGCCGTACTCAACCTCAGTTGCGTTCCCATTCGCTCTTGCAAGCTTTTCCAGAAATTCGATGTGAACTGCAGATCCCTATCCGACACAATCGAAATTGGTACTCCATGTCTGGACACTATTTCCTTGACATAAAGTTTAGCTAATTGATCTAGGTTAAACCTTATCTTAATTGGCAGAAAATGTGCCGACTTCGTCAAACGATCCACTATAATCCATTTAACGGCGTACCCTCTCTAAGTATTTGGAAGTCCTACCACAAAATCCATTATGATATGCTCCCATTTCCACTCCAGAATTTCTAATGGTTGTAACAACCCACTTGGTCTTTGATGTCCGGCCTTGACTTTCTGACAAGTCAATCATCTACTAACGCATTCCGCGATTTCCCTTTTCATGTCCGACCACCAAAATGGTAGTCAGAGGTCTTGATACATTTTTGTACTTTCCGGATGAATCAAGAACCTCGAACTATGGGCCTCCTATAAAATCTCCTCTTTTAGGTCCGGTTCTGACGGAACCCAAAGTCTCCCTTCAAATCATAACACTCCTTCAGTATCTAATTTAAACTTAAGCTCTTCTTCGTCTACTATCCTCTTCTGTATATTCTCACACTCCTCATCTCTGGGTTATGCTTCTTTTACTTTGTCCAATAAAGTTGGACGAATCTCCATTGCATATAACTTCCCTTTTGATTCTTTTGGAAATTTCACCTCTAACTCCATTTTAGCCATTGCTGTTATTAGCACTTCTTGAGCCGTTAACATAGACACCTTTTCCTGACCCTTTCTACTTAAGGCATCAACCACTACATTCGCCTTCCCTAGGTGATAGAGAATCTCACAGTCATAATCCTTTATTAGTTCTAACCACCTCTTTTGCCTCATATTTAACTCCTTCTATGTGAAGATATATTTCAGACTTTTGTGATCTGTATATATCTCACATTTCTCTCCATATAAATAATGCCTCCATATTTTCAACGCAAACGCAACTGCTGCTAACTCCAGATCATGAGTATGGTATCCCTTCTCATAATCCTTCAATTATCGTGATGCATATTCAATGACCTTCCCGTGCTGCATAAGCACGTATCCCAGTCCTCTATGCGATGCATCACTATACACCATAAAATCCCCCGTATCATCCGGTAAAGATAATACGGGTGCCTGACTCAATCTTTTCTTTAACTCCCTAAAATTGTCCTCACATTTCTCTGTCCAAACAAACGTCACCATCTTCCTTGTCAAATTGGTTAACGGGGTAGCTATCTTCGAAAAATCTTGGATAAATCTTCGATAGTAACCCGTTAACCCTAAGAAACTCTGCACTTCGGTTGGCGTCCTTGGTTGTTCCTAATTAATTACCGCATCCACCTTCGCTGGATCCACAGATATTCCATACTTGTCGATCACATGTCCTAAGAATTGAACCCTCTTTAACCAAAATTCGCATTTCGAAAACTTTGCATATAACTTCTCCTTCCTTAGTGTTTCCAACACTATTCTAAGATGTTCAGCATGATCTTCCTGCGTCTTTGAATATACCAGGATATCATTTATGAACACCACTACAAATTTATCCAAATACGGTTTGAACACTCTATTCATTAAGTCCATGAATGCGGCTGGGGCATTCGTCAACCCGAACGACATAACCAGGAACTCGTAATGGCCGTAACGAGTTCTGAATGTTGTTTTTGGAATATCCTCACTTCTCACCTTCAGCTGGTGATACCCCGTCCTCAAGTCTATCTTAGAAAAGTATCTCGCCCCTTTCAACTGATCAAACAAATCATCGATCTTGGGCAACGGGTATTTATTCTTGATTGTTACTTTGTTCAACTCTCGATAGTCGATACAAAGCCTTAACGATTCGTCCTTATTCTTCACAAATAACACTGGTGCTCCCCACAAAGACACACTCGGTTGGATATACTTTTTATCTAGTAATTCTTGTAATTGTAACATCAATTCCTTTATCTTTACTGGGGCCATCCTATCTGGGGCCCTCGAAACTGGTGTCGTCCCAGGCACAACATCTATCATAAACTCTATCTCCCTATCTGGCGGAAGACCTGGCAGTTTATTCGGAAATACATCCACAAATTCTTGTACAATCGATATCTGACCTAATTATACTCCTACTCGTTGAGTATCCACAACATGGCACAGATAAGCTACCCACCCATTCTTTAACAATTTTTGTGCTTGCACAATCGTCAGAAAACGAGATTGCCTCGGCGATTTACTACCGTAAAATATTACCTCGGCGATTTGGTATTTGAAAGTTTATACTTTTCTTCTGGCAATCTATCATTGCCCCGTGGTTATACAACCAGTCAATTCCCAGAATTACGTCGAATTCTCCCAATTTTATCGGAATTAAATCTACCAACATCTTATGTCCCCTTATATCTACGCAACAATTTCTATGAATGTGTTAAACGGGGATTATTTCCTTATTCGCAACTTCTATGTTCAAGGGAGTTTCTACCTTTTATAGAGGTAAACTTAACCGTCTAGCAAAATCACATTATATGAAAGAACAGGTTGCACTCGAATCAAATAATACATATGCATTTATATTATTGATCAGGATGATACCTAAGACAACATCTTCAGATACCACTGCATCTTGGACGTCGTGTTGAAGGTCCGGGCGGTTAGTCTACCAGGTGGAGCTGGACCAGCTATAGTCAGCTTGCCACTGCTATTTCCTTTGTTCCCTTTCTCTGCGATCCTTTCTTTGAGCAATTTCTTGCCATATGATCTGGCGCTCCACAATTGAAGCACACTCCTTTCTTCGGGTTGGGGCAGTTAGAAGAGATGTGTCCCTCCTGCCCGCACTTGTAACACACCACTTTCCCTTTCAAACACACACCCTAGGTGATTTTTCCAACAGTTCTTACAGGCCTCGACCTTTTTCTTTTGGTCTCCCTGTTTATTTTCGGTATTCCCGGAATTATTTCATTTTCTTTTCTTTCCTCCGCTCCCCTCAGCTTTATCTCCACCCTCTGTCTTCTTGTTACTCATCTTCTCCTGGTTGAACTTATTCAACGCCTCACTTCCTCCTTCGGCTATAATAGCCTTCTCTAAGATCGATCCGAACGAATCAATCTGCAACACCAAAACCTTGTTATAGAGCCAGGGTTTCAATCCCTGCTCGAATCTCCTTGCTTTCCTCTCCTCAGTATCCACCTGATGTGGAGCAAATCTGGCCAGTTCATTAAACTTGGCGGCATATTTGGGAATTGACATGTTCTCCTGCTTCAATTCTAAGAACCGCATTTCCATACGGCTCGACATGCTTCTAGGGAAATAGTTCTTGAAATATAATTCCTTGAACCTATCCCATGCAACTACCCCCTCTCCAGCCCTATTCTGGTTAGCTTCCCACCAGAAATTGGCCTCTCCCTTAAGCATATAGGTAGAAAAAGCGGTCTTTTGCTCCTCTCTGACTCAGGCAATAATGAATTCCTTCTCTATCTCTTTTATCCAAGATTGAGCCTCTATCGGCTCAGTGGTTCCCCTAAATTAGGGTGGACCCACACTTTTAAAATCCTTAAAGCTAGTGACTGGCATAGTTGGAGGATTCACAGGTGCTCCGGTGCGGTTTCTATTAAGTGCCCCTACCAATAAATCCATAAATTGCTACATAGGATTTATTGGTTCCCTGTTCTCAAGTTCCCTAGGTTTAGGTTCCCTATCTTCATTTTCAGATCCACGTTCTTCATTTAAAATTCTTTGCGTTCTTGGTCTTCCTCTTCCTCTCCATCTTGGCGGCATTTTCTATTTAATAAAATAATAATAATAATAATATTATTATTATTATTAATCGTAAAACATTTTGATTTAATGCTAACACATTCACATCATAAGCATATTTAATAAAACTTTATATTTATTATGCTTCCTTTCATTGCATACTTATATATAGTTATCTGCTATATTTACAAAGCATAGCACCTCCGGCTATGTACTCTTACATCCCTCTAGAAAATATAAAAAGAAGGGATTCACCTATTCTAATCCTTAACTAGTATATCAGTTAAGATTTACAAAACTTATCTCGCTATGTATATAAAACGTTGGGATTCACATCATTCAGATATACACACGTACACACATATATATATCTTTACATATTCACTACACTAATCTATGCTAGGTGCTCCTAGCAATTGTGCTCGTGCGCTCTTCTCGTGTTATGACCACCACTCTCGGTCGAGTAATGGTGTGAAGGGTCTGCCCCGCCTCTGCCGGGAAGAAGACCACCCTGTCTATGATACGATCCACACATACTGAGTATGCATAGTCCATCCTATCAGCCTTCCTCTTATGTACTCTCACCTCCTACTCAAGATCCAGCACCTGATCCTCAGCCCTCTGCCGATCGACTATCTCCTCATCATTGAGAGCATTAATCTCATGCCTCTCTACCTGGATGTCATGCACTGCAGCCTCTAACACCTGATTATGGGCCCCAAATGTCTGGTTCTGAGTATTAGCGGCATGCAGTGCTATATTTAGCTCTGCATTCCGATCCACTAAATTATACACTAAGACTCCTAGTTGGTCAAAGGCCTCCTAGATCTCGGGGTTGATAAAGGCACCCTCTGATCCTTCCTCTACCGCCTCCTCTGATGGTGCAGCCTCAACTGGTGCATCATCAGTCGGTGCAGCCTCACCCGGTACATCCTCCTCCGGGGCAGCCTCTACTGGTACATCACGCCATAACATGTCGGCAGCTGCAAGTCCAGCAAGCCTAGCACGTATGCTAGGTGGTAGACTAATCTGCCCCTCATTATCACTCTCATCCCAATGCTCTGAAAGATCCTCATCGGAGTCAGTTTCCTCATCAGGATCACTCTCTATCAGCACCACAGGCACTGGCTCAGGTGCTGGCTGAAGTGGAGCGGTCAACTCCTCGCTTACAACATGTATGTCTCTAACCTCTTCTCCTCTTGACATCCTATAATCAAACATTATTATCTACATTAGCACATAGTAGATAAATATATTTCACATAACAAATAATAGTTAAATTTATGTTATTTTTACTTCTTTATACTTTTACAGATGATTTTCCTCAATTCATCTCCTATAACTCGATATGAGTTTTTCTATCTTCTTATTTTTCTAACTTATCTGAGGTTATAGCCCCAATGTATCCCTACATAAGGTTTATAATCTACGGCTTTGATACCAACCTGTGACGCCCCAAAATCCGGGTACCTTTAAACCCCGACTATGGTGCATCAAGGTACTACTCCATAGACATAATATTAAAGACATAAATATAACAACTACATTATTACATCATGTCTTATTTAGCCACCCAGGTTCTAAGACCTTACATACTTGAAACATCTTAATATAATAATTATTACATCATTCTAATTAACAAATCATTTGCTTATTACGTATAGTCCGTTATTCGGTAACTTTTCCTTTCCCTTCATCCTTCTTTCTTGAACTCTCGGCCCGCTCAGGCTTAGCTGAAACATGAATCATAAAGCAAGAATGAGCTAGAAAACTCAGTAAATATAACAGTTGATATCAGCAAAATCAAGATTCATGTTTTCATTTCAACAACTGAACAATAGTTGCGAAAGACATTTGAATAAATAGGAATAATAATAATAAATTCCTTTTATTTAACAATTTTCTTTCAAACAATATACTAAATGGTCATACGACCTTGAACTTTTCATTTTATAAAAAGGTTTAATAGATATAAGACTGTAAACCGACATTTTTCCAAGTACGTTAGGGGATCAGCCTATTGTACTCATGTTGTACACAACCTATTTCTTTTAAACGACTATATGCGTTTGTTTTACACCGCGAAGGCCAATCGGATATCCGATCAAAAATACCCCTAATAGTAGGGTTGTTCATCTCAGACTTAGGTCGTAGTCCACACCAATTTTATTGGTTTGGAAACTATTTAAGAATTTAACAAATTCACATTGTATCTTAACACGTGTCAAGCCGAAACAAAAAGCATTGACGTGTTTTAAATAATTCAGGAAATAAAAATCTTTAATTCTTTAATAATATGCGAGAGCATAGCACAAGAACTTAAACAATTATTAAATCAATTGCATAAGTTTTGGAGTTCATACAATAAATAAATATTGCAAGAATTATGAATTTAATATCATTATCTGATATAAAACAGGAAATTGGCACAATAACATTATTTGTGGCAGTTAATCAAGTACGAAAAGTTTAAGAATACTTGCATGTCGTGTTCTTTAAATAATACTTTTAAATAGCTCTTCAAAAATCCTACACATTTCATTTAATAATAATGTACCAATTAGTCACAAAAAGAACCTTAATTATTGATTTTATTACATTATTATTTATTTCATATTGTTTGCATTTTTATAATCAAATTAGTGCGACAAAATGTTTTTAGGGCATCGCAGCGTGTGAGAACGTTATGACCCACTTAACGACTTCATTTAAAGGTCTGAAGTAATATTTAAACATTTTAAAATATTATTTATTTATTATTAATATTATTATTTTTATTATTTCATAAAAAATTTGAAGTATTTTTGAAACTATGTCAAAACGTTGCACGAAGTCGCGAAACACCTGCGGCACGCCCTGACAGCCAGTGGCAGCGCCCAGCTGCCCAGCCGCCCCCGCGCGCGCCCGCGTGCATGCCTAGTCAGGCTGCCTGCTTGGCAGTCCTGACCTCCCTCCTTCCAACCTTCATAACTTGCTCATTTTTAATTGGAAGTAAGCCGTTCTTATATCGTTTTAACATGCCGAAACAATGGCCCAAAAGTCCTTGGATGACTAACTTTTCTTACTTTTGGCAGTTTTGACTACTTTTCTTACGAAAACCCTAACTCCCTCATCCGATATCGGAATTTGGTCGTTCTTACGTCTACGGCTTCGTTATTAAAAGAACTATAAGATCCCCATCAAATAATAATTTTTCAACAATTAATAAAAAACAGATTTTGGCCAAAAATGTTCAGAACTTAATCAAGGTTTTGTTTTTCCTTCTGAACTAGTTTTCCAAAAAAATTGCCGTAACTTCGCTACACAAAATTTTCCTTCTGTTCCAATTGGATGTTGGTCATCACTCCAAAGAGTATACAACGATCCCTTAGAACTTTATTTTCAACAAACGATCACCATACGAAAAGTCCTCAAAACAGTCCACTAGTTAATTTCCATCCTTTACGCAAGAGTTTTGTGATTTTTATTTGGATTCCACTTTCATGGCATTTACCAGTAAATTATTGAACAATGATATATTATCCACCTTATATCCTCAAGATCATCATGATCTTCCAACAATTTATAACAAACAAGCTCATATTAAACTTAAAGTACTTAACAAATGAAAGTTAGGGTTCTTTGCTCTTACCCTTGATGACTTTTTTCTTCTACTTCTTGGTAGCTACTTGGAGTCCTTCCTTGCTCTTCTCCTTCTCTATACTCGAATCTCTCTCTCCCTCTTAAGCTCTCAACTTGCTCTTTAAACTCTTTTTTTATATAATGGAATAATACTTGCAATTTTATCAAAGAAAACAAATATTCTTGATAGGAGAGTATTTATAGGCAAACCAAGAGTGAGGGTAGTTTAGACATTTAGGATCTTAACTAGTCTTTAGTTAATTTACCTAACTCCAATTAATTTAACTAAAGCTAGACATAATAATTAGTTAAGGCTTTGTTTGGCCTGTAAAAATAAAATAAAGGGGACCAAGCATTAAAGATTTGCCTTGCTTGCATTAAACTTTCCTTAAATGGGTGGGTGAGTCACCAAGTACTTCCCCATCACCACCAAGCTGGCCACCTCCCCCTTTTTAGCCCTCATGACTCATCCTCTCATTTAATAAACCAAATGACCAATGAATAACCAAGTGACACATACCCAAAAATATCTCTACATGTGACACCTAGCTTTAATACTTACTTTGGCCTTAATTATTAGGGTTTAACCCTAAGACTCAACCCTAAGCCAAGCCACTTATACCCTAGCTCAACCCTAGGCTTCAACCCTAACCAAGCTCTTTTCTAACCCTAGGCTCCTTTTGGCTTGGTTAGACAAAATTAATCTAGTTCCTCATTTTTTTTCTAGTTAGGTTTTTTTTCCTAACTAGTTTGATTAACCAAACCAAAATATTTTCTTACAAAAATATTTTATTAGAGATTATATCTCACATTACCAGATAAAAGCTATGCCGTAATCCGAAATTTCGAAAAACACGAAACAACGTTTTTAGTGAATAGTGTTTTACGCCCTTTTCTGATAAAATATTTTTATTATATATTTCATCTCCCATTATAAAGTATTTAATATGACATCACTCGAAAAATCGAAAAATCGAAAAATGAATTAACGAGTCCGTCACACGATGAATAGTGTCTTGATGAATAGTGATTTAGCGGTTTCACGAAATTTTTTTATTTCGTCTATAAATCCGTAACACATATTCACAATCAAATATCACACATATTAGGTCAAAATCGACCTTCACACACATAAGACATAAGCACTTCTATCAAAATATTCATTTTTATTAAATAAAACATGAAAATCCTATTTACAAGGATATGCTAAATTTCTCGATCGTTACAGTAACTACACTGTTCATAGAACTAAGGAAAGCGGCCTGAAGTGGTCCAAACAGAGAACAATTCAAAGTTAAACAATTGAAAATTGACAAGTATCCTAGACATAATGGAGCAACGGTAACTTTCCAATGGAAGGATCCCAAGAGAACTCTATAAAAGGAAGGAAACTTCAATCATTACATACAACTAACAATTCTATTAATTCGAAGTGCTGACACTCTGAGTTTCTAAAAGCATCACTCTATGAATCTAAATAAAACAACTGCTACTAGACAATTGAAGGAGTGCTTAACGTTAGTTAGTAGCAACTCAAAACAACATTATTCTCTATGATTTGATTTGATTTACACCAAGAATGCCCAAGCTTGGAATTAACCAGCGAACTATTAGAGAGAATTAAGTGTAGGAAATGAGCATCAAATAATAATCTGTTAAGATGTACTCCATATTTCTATTAGGAATATACAATCCAAATCCCAATAGAAATTATAGCTTACCACTTATGACTTAGTTAAGGAAACTTTTCTATATTGAATCCTAACTTAATTGTACTATATCAATCCTTATTGGGATATCCATGATCCATACACAAAAATGGATGTACTTGACCCACAGGACTGTAATGGTTCAATTACTAACACGTCAAACCTAGACTGCTAGACAAAGCTTGACTTCCTTTCTACTAAAAGGATATGCACCTTATAAATGTTAAAGGATACTTCAGTTGAACCAACTCATAAATTCACATATTCTACAACCAGATTTTACATTTTCTAACCATCATTTATACAATTCAAAAGAAAACAAATTGACATAATTAACATGCATGCTTATATTATTGAACTAAGAAAGATATGGGCACTAGAATTTTTTTGAAACATACGAGAAAATGGTGCATCTGTTAAACAAAGTTGCATTCATGCAATTGTAAGTATGCAAAATCACAATCATATTGAGATACGCAACGGAAATGGAAATTAAAATTTTTTGCAACTTATCCATGAATCACTTTATGCATAGCTATTAATTGAAGAAGAAGATGAACAAGATATAATACCTTTGATGATTCAACTCTTGAACCGCTACAAGATCTACTCCTCTCTTGATTTCTTCAAACTCTTCCAATCTACAATCCTTTGTTGATTTCTTCAAGCTCCTCCAATCTTTGTTCCTTGGATTAAACACTAGCTACAAAGTGTATGTAGCACTCTAGAGGTAATCCACCAAGAACAATTATACAAGAAACAATATTTTGATTTCCTAAAAATCTTGGATGGCTAATCCCATTAATTTTATTCCTAACTCTTAAGAATATCAAGAACACTTCTTTAAGAACACATAGATGATCTTTTTAATATTTCTCTCTTAACTCTTAAGATGGAGGCTAATGAAAATGTTAGTAGGTTTAATTAGGAAACCCTAATCTTATTAGGATACTTACAAAAATAATAATTACATAAAATGTAAGTATACATTTGCTCCTAACCCACATGTTATTCATTTAAGCAATTAACATATGTTACTTGCTTAATCAACATTAAGCAAGTATACTACCATTTTATTTAATTTTCATTTTCATTTAATTTAATTCTCAATCTAATTAAGAATTAAATAATAATAATAATAATAATAATAATAATAAGATTTCTCTCATTAATTTATAATTCAATATTTCTCCAAATATATCATTATAAATATTAAGCATTTCAATTTATTCAACTAATAAATTAAATACTTAATTTATTATTATTTAGCCAGTTGTTTCCAATACAAAATTATTCTTTTGCGGTGTGACCCTTTAGGTTCAATATTATGCCGGTCATAGAACAAATAAATTAGAACTATTCTAATATTATTTATAATGAATTAAACTCCTTTAATTCATATATAAATAAATATTATTTATTCTACATCATGAGGGACACCTTACGATAATGTATCATGACTATCCGTATAATATGAAATCAATTTTAATCACATAGAACCTATTCAGCAGTAGTTACCGTACAATTCAATCCTTCTATCATACAAAATTCTGATTAAATATAAGACATGGAATTACTGACAAGTCTTATTTTATTTAATCATATGTATTTCGATTTAAGAATGCACAACTCCAAATAATGTAAATTAGAAACTCCTTTATAATTTTCATTCAACCCTAGTCAGGGATTTCTGAATTGTCATTTATCAAATCGCATAGGACATTTTCTCCCTTTATTAGAAATGGTAGATCCTTTGTCGATCATTAACCTACCTCCGTGTATACTTTATTATACCCGTACATACCCTATGACATACCCTAAGGTATTAAGGAATATGACAAACTATAACTTAACATACACAAGGTACTATGATGATCTCAAGTCCAAGGATCACTTGTACAACTATCACTTAAGAACTTCCCTATTGACAGGTGAATAAAACTCCATTAGGGTTCTTTAAGCGAGTCACGTTCAGTGAACTTATTCTCCAATAAGCACCTACATACTTGCTTTAGTGTCTCCACACAAATGATTATGAGATCAATCATCATCTTCTAAAGATCAAGCATAGTATGTACTAATCTATCCGGATCAGTAATCCCAATATTAGTGATCCAACGATTAGGAACATTTTAGTTTTGAGCTTTCTTGAATTTAGATCTCACTAGCATGATCTCATCATGATTCTAAAAGCATTGCTCGAAAACTATGGGTTCATCACATTTATTAATTCAACCAATTAACATGGATAAAATATGCCTTTTATTCTATTATTAATATTTGAATAAGATTACAAAGTAAATGCTTATTACATCAAATGTAATTGGCTTGAGGCCATATTACTTTCAGCAATTTCTTAGAAGTTTCTTTTGGTACCTATATTTTTACACTTATTGAATAACAAGACGACATATAATTAGTTTGGGCATCTTGTGACTTTTGAAACGTATAAAATGTTGGATATTTGTATACTAATTCTCTAAAGTTTTTTCTGTGGAACATTATTCCGGCATTCATCATGTGACTTAAATGTTTGATAAGCCAATAAGTCTTTGAAGCTAAATTTTCCATGCATGTTTATTAATTATACATTTCAGTTGAATCAACTCATAAATTCGCATATTCAACAACCAGATTTTACATTTTCTAACCATCATTTATACAATTTAAAAGAGAAAAATGGTTGTAATGAATATGCATTTTATATTTGTTGGGGTGGTTTTTGAGGGTTCATTATATACTAAGTGTCACCTAAGATTTGGGGTTAGTTGTGGGTCAACAAGATGGGTCAAAGTGTTGATGATAGTTCAGGATGGGAATGGGTCTTTGAATGGATCTCCAAGGCACAAGCTCAGCCCTGATGAACAATTATATATTTAACAATATTAAAAGAAAAAATAAATAAGAAAAATAACACTTATCAAAAAGATGAGTATCCACAAATAATAGCCATCAGGTGGACATGTTGGTTGGTTATTTGACTAGGAATTAGCCCATCCCAATGGCGTGATTGAGAGCATGGGAACACCTGAAGTAACATAAGATATTTGAGGGAAGGGAGAGCCTTGGGGATCAGAAGTTGTAGTGGTTATTCTTGGCTGCTTTTCTTAGTATTCCTCCTTCTATCTCTCTAGGTCTATATTCTTCCATAGATCATTCCTTATGTTAGTGGTGGATGAATAGTGTATCCTCTCCTCTCATCCTTCGTGTAACTTGATATGCATGGTACTGTGTTGTATTTTAACTCCTCGTTCTCTCTCTTACTTTATTTGGTTATATCTTTCCTATATCTTTGCTCTATCCTTGCAAATCATCCAACTATATTTCCCACATGTCTAATAGGTTATTTGTCCCTTCTCCAATGGTTCTCATCTTCCTATAAGGTGGGTCCCTCTTAGGATTTGTCCCCTAATAGGCAACACAATCTATTACCCTCCATATAAATATCTTATGGATATTTCTCCCTTATCCGCTTTCCATCCCAAACATCCCCAGGTATATGAGTTGGAGGGGACAAGCTTGGGGGCTACTCTATATTATTTAGGGCAAGGACAATGCCATCATTCCATACGTAAGCATTAATCCTCTGACCATCTTCCCTTGATGCTCTCCAGGTGTGTGCGTTTTGCCTACTTCATGCTCGGATCCTATCCATCCATTCATGCCCCTTGGGGATGAGATTGAGCCATGTAGGTTCCCTTGGGAATGCTTCCTATCCTCTGTCATGGAGAAGATAAAAAGCCCCCAGAGATCCCAAAACCAGGCCCAAAGCAACCCTTGCCTTCCTAGTCACCAAGCCAGTCCATTACTATCCACCTTTATCCCAAAATTGGCCCAATAACTTCCCACTTGGGATATAGCCAGGGTATACCCCTACATCCTCAAGAACCATTCCAAAACCAATAACTTCTTTATGAATGTACCTTTAACCAGATTATGATGGATGATAAGAGGTCCTTTGACCTTGCCCCTTTCCCTAGGATGGACTTTGCCACATTTATGTGTGGGTCCATATATTCCTAGTCAAGGAATATTGCCTAAGATTTTACATTTCCCCTGGGCAAGCTTCTAGCCCTGGATTCTATCACCCATAGGGCCATATAAACCCATGGATGTGGGTGTTGGATTCATGCCCAACTATTCCATCACATATGAGGGTGCCTAATAGTCCCGTGTCTTAGGTTTATGTGCAACTATTCCATCATCCATGGGGCTATACTCAACCCATGGATCCATGTCTTGGAAATGGAGGCCCAACCTTAGGTTTCGTGGGTCTTATCATGATGATATCCATCAATTACTCCTTAGGCCCAACTCACTTATTTAGCCTCTCTTCATAGTGGTTCATCACACCCATCAAGGGGTAACCCATTTCGTTTATCTAGCCCTTTTCCAGTTGTACATGTGAGCCCATAATCAACTGGTCAAATATTCAACTTCCCTAGTTGGCCACATTCTCTAGGGATCTCATAGTGTGACCATTATTGGGTACCAACATTAGCCCCCTACCCGACCCAGCCATGAAATGGGTGGGGCATGCAAACCTCTCAGTACTCTCCCCAAAGCTTAGGAAACTTATCCCACTAAACTTCTTCAAACTCATCATGAGTATATAGGATATTTCTACAAATCTCTTACATAAATTTGCACTTGTAACTGTTCCTTTTCTTTTCTTACCAAACATGAAAGTAGTATGCACACAAGCCAATCATATTTGATATGATGTAGCATATACTTTGTAATCTTATTCGGTTTATTAAAGGCATATTACATTATCTACATAATGCTGTGATATTAAATGTGATAAACCCATAGTTTTGAGCAATGCTTTTAGAATCATGATGGTGATCATGTTAATAAGATCTAAATTCAAGATAGCTCATAAACTAAAATTGTTCCTAATCGATGGATTACTAAAAAAGGGAATTAGTGAATCCGGATAGATTAGTACATACGTTGCTTGCTCTTATGAAGAGGATGATTGATCTCATAATCATTTGTGTGGAGACACTAAAGCAAGTATGTAGGTGCTTATTGAAGAATAAGTTCACTGAACGTGGCTCGCTAAGGAATACCTAATGGAGTTTTACTCGCCTGTCAATAGGAATTCCTCTAGTGATAGTAGTACAAGTGATCCTTGGACTTGAGATCATCATAGTATCTTGTGTATGATGAGTTATACTTTGACATGTCCCTTAAGACCTTTAGGGTATATCAAAGGGTATGATTGGGTATAATAAGTTGTACATGGAGATAGGTGAATGATCAACAAAGAATCTACCGCTTCTAGTAAAAGGAGAGAATGTCCTATGTGATTCGATGAATGATAACTCAGAAGTCTTTGGCCAAAGCAGAATAAAATTAGAAAGGAGTTTCTAATTTGCATTATTAGAGCTGTTCATTGGAGAATCGAAATGCATATAATTAAATAAAATAAGACTTGACAGTAATACCATGTCTTATATTTAATTGGGACATTGTATGGTAGAAGGATTGAATTGTACGGTAACTATGCACTGAAAGGTTCTTTTATGATTAATGTTGAAATCTATATTATCTGAAAAGTCGTTGATTGCTAAGGGGGCTTACCCTTATTGTAGAATAAATATTATTTATTTAAATGAATTAAATAGTTTAATTTATTTATTTAAATAAGATTATAATTATTCTAATTTATTTATTCACAACCAATTTAATATGGAGAACCTAAAGGGTCACACCGCAAAAAGAAAATATTTATTCAAGAAGTAAATGGCATAATTGTAATAATAAATTAAGTGTATTTAATTTAATCTATGGAGATAGAATAAATTAAATAGCTTAATATTTATTATTTAATATTTTGGAAATATTAAATATTAATTAATAAGCGTAGTCTTATTATTATTATTACTATTACTATTATTTAATTCCTAATAGGGATTGAGAATTAATTAATGGAAGTACTCTCTCATGCATTCCTAATATGATTAGGAGTATAACTAATTAAAGGAGTTTAATTGGAATATAAACCCTAATCCTAAATAGTTTAGGGAAGCGATTTTCCTACATCTATAAATAAGAGAAGTCTTATCATAGATTAGGGTTACACACTCTTCCATAAGAAGTGGAGAGAGAGAGTACTTGTAATTTCTATGGAGATAGAAACTAGGGTTTTGCCAACACCTATCTTCTTGAACAACTATTATTTTTTGGTGGATCACCTCTAGAGGCCAAACACTTGGGTGGCTTGCATTGATCAAAGGAAGGAATTTAATCGGTGGAATTCAAGGATAACGCGAAGGAATTGGAGTTGAACTTGTACCCGAGGAAGCTTTGATCTACGAGGGTATGAGTCTATCTCTATCTCTTTCGTTTAATTGATAATTGAACACAAGGATGATCATGGTGATGGTTTGTATGAAAAATTTTAAAATCCGTTTTATCGCGCTTCCGCACCGTTTATGTAATTTGATTGCATGGCCGCGCTATATACAAACCTAACAGTGGTATCAAAGCCTAACCTTGTGCTAATTATCGATTATGATGATTCCATGTATGTATGGGTATGCGATTGGATCGATTTTCTGGGCAAAAGAAAATTTTTTCGAAGTCTGCTACGCGGCGCGGCCGCGCCGCTTCCAGTTCATTCTGGAGCGCGGCCGCGCCCGAACCCAGAAACTGTTTCTGGGGGTGCAGCGTGACCGCGCCGCTCCTAGTTCAAATTGGAGCGCGGCCGCGCCGGTCTGCAGGTTTTGAAAATTTTTTATTTTTATTTTATTTATTTCAATTAAGATAAAAGGTTTATTTTGAATTGGAATATGATTAAAATTAAAAGTTTTATTTTAACTTGGAATTGGATTCCACGTTTTCTAGAATAAAGGAGTTTATTCTATTTTGGAATAGGATTCCATGTTTCCTAGAATAAAGGAGTTTATTCACATATGGAATAGGATTCCATGTTTCCTTAAAAATAAATATGTTTATTTTGATAAGGAATAGGATTCAACATATTTTATTTTTCCAGCAATTTTAAGTTAAAAATAAAGGAGTTTATTTTGTACTTGAAATTGGATTCCGTGTTAATTAAAATAAAAGAGTTTATTTTGATTTAGAATTTGATTAAAAATAAAGGGGTTTATTTTTATTCAAAATTGGATAAAATAAAAAAAAAAGGTTTATTATGATTTAATTTTTGATTAAAATAAAAGAGTTTATTTTTGTTTCAAAATTAAATTTCTAGTAAACTTTTAATTGCGCATTAAATGATATCAATGCATATATGGAATGGTTTTATTATTAATGAGATGAATGTTATTTATTGATGCATATGGAGATATGTATGATAATAAATAGGGATTGATTATGGACTATTGACCAATGTGTGATTGGATTTATTTTAGTGGATGCTTGAATGAATGGGTTTTATAAATGGGGTCTGCGTACCTCGTCTTCTCTATTTTTTCTTGATGTAAATTCTATCTCCCTCCTATGTACTTCCCCTTGACTGCTGATCAAGGTTTCTATTTATTGTAAATAGTTTATGTAATAGGTTTAGTTAGAATTACTTGAAGAATTGGAGACAAAGGAGCAAGGAGCGCTTGAAGACCCGTTTGTAATGGAGCCCGGGTTTAAATGTAATAGTTATATTTAAATTTTGTTCTTGCACCCTAGGTTTGACCTTTTGGTTCACTTGGTGGCTCTAGTGAACCAAAGTAGAATAAAAGTCCATAATCAATCCGGGTAGAATATAGTATTCTATATGTGCATGCCTACTATGTAGATATTATATATTATACAACATGCTTCGCATGTTAATTAATATGACGCGTATTTTATATATATATATGTGCATGCGCGCTAAACAAGATGAGACAAATAATAATAAACCCTTCAAAGAAATATATTAAGTCCTAAGCGTTCAAAGATATTAAGAATATCGAACGTCGCCTTCTAGCATGGTAAAATAATAGAGTATTAAATATTTAATATGAGTTTGTTGTGCACACACAAGGCGAGTATTAAATATTTAAGATGTTGCTTTATCACATTTGATGCTTATTAAGGAATTGAACATTACTGCTTTGTTGTGCACACACAAGGGTGGTCTTTTTCTCTTCACATATATGGAAGTGCTAGGTTGGACTTAACTTAGATTATTTTAGTTCGGATGTGCACACACTTGACCATTATAATCTAAGAGACAAAATACAAGGAGTTACATAGTGATGTAATTGACAATAGTTGTCTACCTATTTATTTATATATAGTTTGTTGTGCACACACAAGGCTATATACATTTGAAATGGGATCCTTATTCTCAGTAGCAAATCTTTAATTAGATTTGCCGAACTATATAGGGAGGGTAATATAGTTTGATGAAAATAGTGGGAGATACCAATTAAATAAAGACCTAATTTATTTTGGTAATTAATTAAGAAATGAATGTATGCTAAAATGTTGTTAAATTACAAATTCATTTACAGAATTTTATAATGTCTAAATTCACTATCACTGTGAAGCATATTAGATGCTAATTAACCGGACCGAATTAATCGGATTGGTTAAGAAATTTGAGAATAGTTCTCAAGGCTGAAAAGCTATCTTGTGTCCTTAATATGCCTATCCCTGCAACGGTTGCAGACAATGCCTTTGAGGAAGAGATTGCTACTTTTAGAAAGTGGCAAGATGATGCACAGTTGGCTCAATGCATCATGCTCGCGTCCATCAGTAACAAGCTTCAGCGTCAGCATGAAACTATGGATGCTCCTACTATACTCCTGCACCTTCAAGGAGTTGAAGGGTGAGGAAAGTAGGACTATTAGATATCAGATATCTAAGGAGCTCTTCCGATCTAGAATGACCGATGGCACTACAGTACAGACAAATGTCCTAAAATGATCAATCTGATTGAACAATTGGGACAACTGGATTTTATAATGGATGGAGAGATGATCCAAGATTTGATCTTGCAATCACTTTGGGACTCTTTCTCACAAATTATTGTGAATTTCCACATGAACAAGCTATATGTCAGCATGCCTGAGTTGCTTAAACATGTTGAAAACTGTAAAGAGTCATTTTCCAACCAAGAAAGACCAAGTCTTATTGGTAGAAGATTCTTCCAGGAAATGGAAGAAGGCCAAAGGATCTTCTGAAAAGAAGAACAATTCAAAGAAGGTAAATGGAAAGACAATAACTAAAGGACAATAAGAACAAGACTGATGCAGATAGCAAAGGAGTTTGCTTCCACTGCAATAAGCCTGGACACTGGAAAAGAAACTGTAAGAAGAATGTTACAGAGGCTAACCAGAAGAAGCTTAGTGAAACTTCGGTTACAAATACAGGTTTGTTCATGATTGAAATAAATTTTTCTATAAGTCAAGGTTCTACTTGGGTATTGGATACCGGCTGTAGTTCTCATATATGCAATCCAATGCAGAGACTAAGCAGAAGTAGAAAGCTAAACAAAGAATAAGTAATCTTATGTGTAAAAATGAAGCAAAGGTTGCTGCATTAACCATAGGAACTTATAGTTTAGCGTTGCCTACGGGCAAGTTTATTAAGTTATTAAGTTATTATTATGTTCCAGTTCTCATAAAAAATATTATAACTTTCGTTGTTGGACAAGGAAGGTTCTGGTATTGTATTTAAGAACAATTGTTGTTCTATTTATAATAATAATGTTTTGTTTGAAATTGGAAGATTACTTGATAGACTTTGTATACTTGATTTACAAGAAAATAATTTTACAAATTGAACAAACTAGTGAAACTAAAAAGGAGATGGTCATTAAAAGAGTTGAATGTGTGTATTTGATGAAATACAAGTCTGAATCATTTGAAAGGTTCAAATAATTCAGAAGTGAAATAAATTGACAAAGTATTAAGATTCTTTGATCAAATCGAAGAAAGAATACTTGTGCAATAAGTTTCTAGATCATCTCAAAATGGTATTTTCTCATATTGGACACCTCCTGATACGCAATAATTGATTGGTGTATCTAAAAGGAGAAATCGTACCTTGTTGGACATGGTGTAATCCATAATGATTTTTACCGACATTCCAGTATTCATCTGGGGTTATGCCCTAGAAACGGCTGCATATCTACAAGATAAGGTAACCTCAAAATCCGGCCCTAAGACTCCATAATGGTTATGGATAGGGAGGATTCCTACTCTTAAGTATGTTAAGATAAGGGGTTGTCCAACTTATGTGAAAAAGGTTTCAAAGATAAGTTTGGGACAAAATCTGACAAGTGCAGATTTGTGGTATATCCTAAAGAAAGTTTAGGGTATTATTACTATAATCCTACACACTGCCTTCTTAGATAAAAGTGTTTATCATTGAAGGAGCTAGTGGGAGGGTAATAGATCTTGAAGGAGTTCAAGAACCACAAAGTATTTCAAGTCAAACCGAGGAACCTGTAGATAGACCTATTGTACCACAACCAAATCGTAAATCTGGAAGAGTACCGAAGATACCTAGGAGGTATGGATTCATCATAGAGGATGATGATAAGGTACGCATCATAGAGGATGATGATCCAGTTATATACGATGAGGCTATGAGTAGTAGACACTCAGAGAAATGGCAGATGACCATGAAATCAAGAATGGACTCCATGTAAAGAAAACCAAGTATAGACTCTGGTTACTCCACCGAAAGGCATAGTGCCTAGAGGGTGAATATGGGTCTTTAAGAGAAAGACTAGGGCAAATGGCAAGGTGGAGACCTATAAGACCAGACCTGTTTAAAAGGTTTCAAATCAAGTCAAGAAGTTGACTGTGATAAAACCTTATTACCGGGTAATGCTCAAGTCCATTTGGATTTTGCTTGTGATTGCAGCTTATTACGAAATTTGGCAAATAGATGTAGAGACGTCCTTCCTTAATGAAGACTTGAGGAGAATGTATGAATGATACAGCCAGATGGATTTGTTTTAATGGTTGAAGCAAATCATGTAAGTAAGTTACAACGATCCATTTATGGATTGAAGCAAGCTTCTCAAAGATGGAACATTTGTTTTGATGAGACAATCAAAAGTGTTTGATTTTATCAAAAACAAGAATGAACCTAGTGTGTACAAAAGGGTCAGTGGGAGCGCTGTGACATTCCTAGTACTATATATTGATATATTACTGATAAGGAATGACATACCAATGCTACAATCAGTAAAGGTTAAATTGTCTAAACATTCCTCTATGAATAACTTGGGAGGAGTATCCTATAAATTGGGGATATAAATCTATATAGATAGATTTAAAAGGATGTTCGGCTTGACTCAAGGAACATGTATTCATTCGATGCTAAAGGCGTTTAGCATGGCAAACTCCAAGAGAGGTCTCATGATGATGAGTTATGGAGTTTATCTCTCTAAAATTATCCCAAATGAAAGAGAGATCACATGAGTTACTATCATGTATGCAATGAATATACAAGGCCTGATGTAGATCAGTCATATTCTAGAGAAGATCATTGTATGACATTGATAAACATCTTTAAGTACTTAACCGGTACTAAAGATGTGAACATATATCATGGTAGATCTGAATTAAACTAGAGGGTTAAACAGACTCAAGTTTTGTCAGACTGACCAAGACGATAAAAAATCCACTTTAGGGTAAAAAGTTACCTTGATTGGTGGTGCAGTGAATTGGAAAGGTTCCAAATAGCAAAGAGTTACTGGTTTAGTGACAAAGACAAAGTATATAGCTGTAAATGAAGCTACAAGTTGATTGTTTGGATGAAAAGTTCATTATAGAACTAGGAATAGTTCCTTAGTCTCATCTTGGATTCAAACATGTGTTGTGGCACTTTTATTTGATTAGAGGAATCATTGAAAGAGGAAAAGTCACTATAGAGATAGTGGACTCTCAAGAACAACATTGCATATCCATCTACTGAAGCTTTATCCAACAGCAGGATAATCGTCACTTAGAGAAGAAGGGTATTGGATACCATGGCGATTGGCTTTAGTGCAAGTGGGAGATTGAAAGTAGTATGCACACAAGCCAATCATATTTGATATGATGTAGCATATACTTTGTAATGTTATTCGGTTTATTAAAGGCATATTACATTATCTACATAATGCTGTGATATTAAATGTGATAAACCCATAGTTTTGAGCAATGCTTTTAGAATCATGATGGTGATCATGCTAATGAGATCTAAATTCAAGATAGCTCATAAACTAAAATTGTTCCTAATCGATGGATTACTAAAAAAGGGGATTAGTGAATCCGGATAGATTAGTACATACGTTGTTTGCTCTTATGAAGAGGATGAATGATCTCATAATCATTTGTGTGGAGACACTAAAGCAAGTATGTAGGTGCTTATTGGAGAATAAGTTCACTGAACGTGGCTCGCTAAGGAATACCTAATGGAGTTTTACTCGCCTGTCAATAGGAATTCCTCTAGTGATAGTAGTACAAGTGATCCTTGGACTTGAGATCATCATAGTATATTGTGTATGATGAGTTATACTTTGACATGTCCCTTAAGACCTTTAGGGTATATCAAAGGGTATGATTGAGTATAATAAGTTGTACATGGAGATAGGTGAATGATCAACAAAGAATCTACCGCTTCTAGTAAAAGGAGAGAATGTCATATGTGATTCGATGAATGATAACTCAGAAGTCTTTGGCCAAAGCAGAATGAAATTAGAAAGGAGTTTCTAATTTGCATTATCAGAGTTGTTCATTGGAGAATCGAAATGCATATAATTAAATAAAATAAGACTTGACAGTAATACCATGTCTTATATTTAATTGGGACATTGTATGGTAGAAGGATTGAATTGTACGGTAACTATGCACTGAAAGGTTCTTTTATGATTAATGTTGAAATCTATATTATTTGGAAAGTCGTTGATTGCTAAGGGGGCTTACCCTTATTGTAGAATAAATATTATTTATTTAAATGAATTAAATAGTTTAATTTATTTATTTAAATAAGATTAGAATTGTTCTAATTTATTTATTCACAACCGGTTTAATTTGGAGAACCTAAAGGGCCGCACCGCAAAAGGAAAATATTTATTCAAGAAGTAAATGACATAATTGTAATAATAAATTAAGTGTATTTAATTTAATCTATGGAGATAGAATAAATTAAATAGCTTAATATTTATTATTTAATATTTTGGAAATATTAAATATTAATTAATAAGAGGAGTCTTATTATTATTATTTACTATTACTATTATTTAATTCCTAATAGGGATTGAGAATTAATTAATGGAAGTACTCTCTCATGCATTCCTAATATGATTAGGAGTATAACTAATTAAAGGAGTTTAATTAGAATATAAACCCTAATCATAAATAGTTTAGGGAAGGGATTTTCCTACATCTATAAATAAGAGAAGTCTTATCATAGATTAGGGTTACACACTCTTCCATAAGAAGTGGAGAGAGAGAGAGAGTACTTGTAATATCTATACAGATAGAAATTAGGGTTTTGCCAACACCTATCTTCTTCAACAACTATTATTCCTTGGTGGATCACCTCTAGAGGCCAAACACTTGGGTGGCTTGCATTGATCAAAGGAAGGAATTTAATCGGTGGAATTCAAGGAGAACGCGAAGGAATTAGAGTTGAACTTGTACCCGAGGAAGCTTTGATCTACGAGGGTATGAATCTATCTCTATCTCTTTCGTTTAATTGATAATTGAATACAAGGATGATCATGGTGATGGTTTGCATGAAAAATTTTAAAATCCGTTTTATCGCTCTTCCGCACCGTTTATGTAATTTGATTGCATGTCCGCGCTATATACAAACCTAACAAAACATAGCTGCCATAGATAGACACGTGGCAGCAATTGTTCCATTAACCGTTGGCCCCTTCTCTCTCCTCATTTAATGTTGTGGTTCCCTCCAATTTTACCTATAAATAATCCCTTTCTCTTTCCTTTTGTTCTCTTACCAACTCCCAAATCATTTCAGATTCTATAACTCCCATTTCCATTTCTTTTTTCGTTATCCATTCATTTCTTCCTTACCTAATTTCCAACTTCATTTTCACTCTTATCTATGAAATATTTCATTTCTTTTTCAATCATCTCCATTTTCCCAGGGAAATCTATATCCCCATAACTTTCACCACAAGTTCATCACCATCTTCTTCAAAGAAAAAATCTGGCCCTACAATAGTAGAATGGGCAGCAAAGGCAAAAACCCTCATGCTCTGATCTATTTTGGAAGAAATTAGAGAAGCCCATCGTTGTAAAGCCTTCGACCAACACATAATATCACTACCCTAGATTTGTAGGACTTAATGAAGTTATAAGCCCTAACAACTTTCTTCTTCTTCGATTGGAAAGAGGGGTTTTCCTTCCTAGCCCTATTACTTTACATTCTTCCACAAAACTTACACATTATTGGGACGCATGGGTTGAGGATATGCTTTGTACTCCATAGTACACAGAGGCATTAGAGAAGGTAGGATTTTGGAAGCCATTTCCCTTGCCAAATACTTCTCCATTAGCATGGATACAATGTCCTTAGAGAAGTTAATGTTACGGTAGAGTGCAGACACACATACCTACATCACTGTGTGGGGCGAGTTTACACCTACACTACTATATGTGCATGCCCTCATGGTACTCCCAATGCTTGGTGACACGACTCTATTTTTTACTCATCCAAATAACAAGGAAGAAGTTAGTATAGGTGCCCTTACCAGTGCCATCAATGATTGTCACCCTATCTCTCCAATCACAAGGAAGAGGCAAGTGAGGGCTAATTTCAGAGGTTGGGTGAGACATTTCCATGGGGAATCAGTCTCTAGCGTGATAATGGATGGGATAAAGATTGTGACAATGGTCGATGGTAAAGGTTCGAATTCTCCCCTTCGCTTTATTACTTTAATTAGTATATGGTTGGCCAGACATGTTTTCCCTAGGGGTTCTGAAGATGGTATGAGTATTAGGCATTTTCGTTTGGCCATGCACATTGTTAGGGGTCAAAAGTTTCCTTTGGGTCCGATGTATTTGGGTAGTATTTATGCTCATTTGGATGAGGTTAAGTCTACATATGAGAGATCTGTTGGTAGATGTAGGATAAACACTTTTGTTGATATTTTCTTCTTATAATTGTTGATATGAGAGTACTTCCCCAAGTGTGCACCTAGGCATAATGTTAGTGAGGATGGGTCTTTGCGCCCTATGGTTTTCTTCTGTAGTGGGGCTAGGTACATGAAGTCCCGTCCATTGATTCAGTTGATTGGGGATATAGATGTGTTCTTCCCTCGCCCTTATGCTACACCATTTCCTAAGGGCAAAAGGATTATAGGTTGCCCTAAGGTAGACATGGTTCTATCATTCCCTGCAAAAGAAAATGTTTTTAAAGAGTTTTTATTGTTTATTACTTTCTTTTATCCCTATTTGTTACCTGGTTTTCTGAGCACCAATGGGCAGGGTAGAGAGTATCTCCCGTGCTGTTGTGCTTATAATCCCTATAGGGTTGCCAGGCAGTTTGGTTTTGACTTGGTTAATCCTACCCCAAGAGTAGCATTTCCTGAGGGCACTTTATTTGATAATCTTTGTAGTCAATTTGCATATCCCAAGTGTAAGACCATTCATCCATCGGTTGTGGATGTGATTGATACTGGCTTTGATAACATCCCCTCGATCAGTCAGGAATGGGTGATATACTGGCATAGAGTTGTGACTGTTTTTAAAGAATTCAAGGGTACTCCAACTATATAATTAGTGACTCAACCACTTCCTATGAATGAATCAATTCTGAAGTTTATAGACAAGAATGAAGCAAAGGTAGAGAGACCTATTCCTTTTCCTCAGTAACTTGTATCCCTTCAAAGAAGTTTCTCCATTCTTTCCCGTCATCCTATAATGTTACTAGGGCCAAAAGGAAGAGGTTGGACAGATACACCCTAAACCACTCCTCAAAAGGTAGCCTCAGTCTCCTCCTTCAGTCCTCAAGGCATACAACTGAGCCCTGAAGATGATGAATTGATCAAGGTATAACTTGGTTTCTTCTTTTACGTATCATGAACATATTTGTGAACATCAGCATATGCGTATATTGCATTATATACATATCTTGATCTTCATGGTTTGAGGTTGATAATAACTGTTTGATTCTTGTGGTAGGACTTGGTGGCTAAGGAGAAGAAATCCCAGAAGAAATGGAAGGAAACTGCTCCTTCATCTCAAGAGGAGGCTACTAAAAGGAAAAGGGTTAGGGTAGCTAAGAGATTGAGGAACTTGGTGAAACCTGGAGATGTTGTCCAAGATGTTCATGATTATGACTTGGAAATGTTGGATAAGGAGTCCTCCCGTATCCAAGAAGGAAAAACATCCATGGCCTCTTCTGACTTTGGTGAGGATAGCCCCCATGAGCACTCTACAAAAGATATTTCCCATGGTACTGGTGCTGAAGAGATCCTTAAGGATGTTACTGCAAATCCCTTGGACATTTTGTCCCAAGAAAAGCAACCTTCCTTTAAACCAAAGCTTCGTAAGAGAAGGTTGATCAAAAAGGTAATCAAATTTACACTCTTATTAGAATGTAATTGATTTGACTTCTATATATTGGGTAATGATAATCTTTCATGGTTTCAAGTCTTAGTATGTCAGTAAATAAGCTGGTTAAGGGTTATTGAAGAAGGTAACAACTAGGCCTCCCTCTCCAACTTTTACTGGTGAAGAGGAGGATGATGGAAAAAGTGGCCATGAGGATGCAGATAGACATGATGGTGATGAAGAAGGCTATGGTGGCAATGATGGTAGTGAAGACAATGATAAAGGAAGGCATAATGGCCATGGTGATGAAGAAGACCACGTTGTCCATGATGGTAGTGATGAGGAGGGAGATGGTGGCAACAATGATGAGGAATTATTTCAAGATGGGTAGCCTCCTGAAGGCCCAAATGTTTCAAGTGCTTCTGTGGAGAGCTCCAATAAAGGTGAAAATCAAGTTGTTCAAGTTAAAGGTGTATCCACCTCTTCTGCACTAGCCTCCAGAGGATCAGGTTTACACCTCTTATCTGGTATCCCCTCTTTTAAGCTTAACATTGATCTCCCTTCACATTCCTTTATTCCCAAACCCTTGTACACTAATGCCACTCCTCAAGGCATTAGTGTTCTACAAACCCTTATGACTTCATGTTAATTGATGAGATTAGGCTAGACCACCCAGTGGAACAGCCTCCATCCCAACTCCCCAATAAGAGCTAGAATAACCTTCACTTATTGATTCCTCAAGGACTACCACTTCTGCCTCTACTCTCAACACTATCCTTCTCACCCAAGGTGTAATAACCCAAGATTTTGGATATAATTAAATAAGAAATTTTACGTATAAATTTGTTTTTTTATATATAATAAAATTATTTTTATTATATATTAAAACAAGTATGGGAATGCGTGTAAGGAAATGAATGTGAATATGTAATATGTAGATATATTTGTTTCATATATGGTTTCAAATAAATTTCTTATTAAGGAAATAGTTGTTTTTATAAATTATATTTTGTTAATAAATTAATTTTTATATTAAAGATATATGATTATTTATAAAAATATGATTACTATATTATTTAAATAATAAATATATATTTTAAGAAATGATTATTAATATTAGTATTATTACTATGATTATTTCTGTATGGTATGAATTTGTAAGGTTAAGTCAATTTATTTCAAATTGATTAAGCATGGTAAATGAGGTAAAGTGACACTACGAATCAAAACCCTAATTTGATTTATGGTCATGTATTTTAATTTTAAATATAATTATCGTTGTAATTATATTTAAAAGGATTTATGTTTATATAATGGATATATGAATAATAAGAATTTATTTTCTTATGTAAATTCGAATACTAAATATGCTATTGATTATATTTATACGTGTATGTGTGAATGTATATTGTGGATATTAGTTTAAAGTATAATTAATGATTTAATTATATTTAAAATAAAGGAATATGTATTTTGGATATTAAGAATTTGTTTTGTTTAAGTAATTTAAATTTTAAATATAATAATTAATTATATTTGTATTTAAATGCATGTATGTACATTATGTGAATAATGTAAATTAAGTGGAAAACCCTAATTTACAAATTAGGAAACATTAATGTATATTTGAAACCCTAATTTATAATTTGGGAACCCTAATAATATCAAGAAACCCTAATTTATAAATTAGGAAACCTTAGTGTATATTTGAAACCCTAATTTACTATTGAAAACCCTAATTAAAGTTTAAAACCCTAATTTTTGAATTACTATATCCTAACTAAATTTTTATTAATTCCTAAACTTAATTTCTCGAATCCTAGAATTATTTGGCAAACTCCAAGGGTTAAAAACTTAAGGGTTAAACCCTAAAATGGTGTGGAATGACAATAATGCCATTAAAATTATTTATTAGATTACCAAAGTAGCCTTTTTGTATTTATTTTATTAAGTTAGTGTGCAAATCTTGCCATATCTCATGACTCGTCACCTAAGAGATTCACCATGTGCTCTAAATCATCTCAAGTCATCAGATCATGACACCTTGCACCATCAGATTCAATGAATCAAAGGATTAGGATTGCAAAGAAAGAAAAGAAAAGAAAACTTCATTATTTTCTCAAACCAAAGCCAAGAACTCTCTCTCTCTCCTAGACCCACGAAATTTTCTCCAAAACTAAGTCCTAAGATTAACCAAAAACACCCCATAGCAAGCCAAGGTCAGAATCAAAAAGTGAAAATCAAAAAATTTTCAAGAAGGTATAAAACCCTAACCCTAAGCTAGATCTTGCATGCTTAGATAACTTTTATGTTTTTGTGTTTAAATATGTTGTATATTATGTTATTTAGTGATCTGGGTTGTTATATCATGAATCCATAACATCTAGATGCACGAAATTGAAGATTTAAGAAAACTGTTCAAAGTGTAAAAAGTGGTCTGACAGTCAAATGTCAGACGCCGTAGATCTTTACCTGTTAATGATTTGTTGTGTTTAAATGTTGGCATGTGTAGTATGTTATGTGGTTAGTACCCTGGAAGTGGAATCACGATCATAGCATGTCTAGATCGAAAGTTATTCATGGTGAAAAGTCGTTGACCGATCATGAAAACGGTTTCTCGAAAACCAAGAAAATTTATTAAGTTAAAATCATGATCTGACAGTCAAATGTCAGAGGCCATAGATCTTGATATGTAACTAGTTTGATGTGTTTAAAGCTTTGAAGTTGTAGTATACCAGTAGGGTAACAATCTAGAAGTGGAATCACGACCATAGCATGTCCAGATTGCAAGTTATTAATGGTCAAAGTAGCCTCCTCGACATTGACTGGGCTGTTCTTGGTGTTCTTCAAGGGCTGAAGAACACCTATAGCGACACTTTTCGTCGCTAAAAGCCTTTAGCGACGATTTTTTAATAAAAATCAATTATATTAATTAAATAAATAAATAGAAATAAATAGAAATTAATTATTAAAAATTCATAAAATAGTTTTAAAAATTATTTTAAGTTATAAAAATTAACTTTTAATATTTTAACATAATTTTCATTAATAATTTAATTATTAATGGTAATTAATTTATTTAATAATTATATTAAATAAATTAGTTAAAAATAATTTTAATATTTTAAAAATCATTTAAAAATGATATTAATGTTTTAAAAAGTATTTTAAGTTATATTAAATAACTTTTAATATTTTAATAGGAATTCCATTAATATTTAATATTAATGAGAATTAATTTATTTAATAGTTATATTAAATAAATTATTTAAAAATGGTTTTAATGTTTTAAAAATCATTTAAAGGTAATAAAAATGTTTTAAAAATATTTTTAAGTTATATTAAATAACTTTAAATATTTTTCATGAATTACATTAATATTTTAATATTAATAGTAATTATTTAAAAATGGTTTTAATGTTTTAAAAATCATTTAAAGGTAATATAAATGTTTTAAAAATATTTTTAAGTTATATTAAATAACTTTAAATATTTTACATGAATTACATTAATATTATAATATTAATAGTAATTATTTAAAAATGGTTTTAATGTTTTAAAAATCATTTAAAGGTAATAAAAATGTTTTAAAAATATTTTTAAGTTATATTAAATAACTTTAAATATTTGACATGAATTACATTAATATTTTAATATTAATAGTAATTATTTAAAAATGATTTTAATATTTTAAAAGTCATTTAAAGGTGATAATAATGTTTTAAAAATGTTTTTAGTTATAATAAATAACTATAAATGTTTTGACATGGATTTCATTAATATTTTTATTATTTAAATATTAATGATAATGAAATTTTTCATTAATTAAATCATTATAAATGATATTAATGAATGAAAAATTATTATAAATGGTATTTATGTTTGGATAAATATTATAAATGATAATTAAATTATCTAATATAATATTTAAGTTTTTGAACAAAGTTTCATTGAAAAGAAACTCGTTGATTATCCGATAATACAATCAGGACACCGAAATAGTACCGAACTCAAACCAAATGGAGATAGTTTGACTTGATAACTGTTCGTAAATGTTTTAATAACTGATATGAATATGTGACATCATGTTTAAGCTGTATAATGACTGCAAATAAGCAGTGTTATGTGTTAAGTTGTATTAT
Organism: Aralia elata; assembly: GCA_034770075.1. Taxonomy (NCBI): domain Eukaryota; kingdom Viridiplantae; phylum Streptophyta; class Magnoliopsida; order Apiales; family Araliaceae; genus Aralia; species Aralia elata. Next base: position 8,917,766 of record CM068387.1, read on the forward strand.
TCTAATCAAAAGAATAATTTTATTGATGATAGGACTACGTATAAAAGTTTAAGCTAAATTGTATAACAGTAAGCAGCGACAAAGGCAAGTATCCTATCCTTTTCATTTACTTTATGAAATGGATTCAGGTTTATGCAAACTTTTAACTCAATCTATTATTGAGCAAGTATTATATCCTTTCATTTACATTATGAACTGGATCCGTATGTTGTGCAAGTATCCTAACCTTTGCATTTACTTTATGCAATGGATCTTAGTAAGCAAGTATCTGAACTCTTTCTTTACTGTGCAAGTTTCTTAACTCACATTATATTGTGCAAGTACTTTATCCTTTTTCAATTACTTTATGAAATGGATTCACGCGTATGCAAATATCTGAACTCTACTGTTATTGTGCAAGTGTCCCCACTTGTATATAATCTCTGTTATTCATTATTCAACTGTTCCTACTTTATTGTATTTCCTTCAATTCGTTCATAGTTTATAAATATTTCAATACTGATTTCATATGTGTCAAGTTTAAACTTGGTATCCTAAGTTTGGATTATACAAGTGTCCCCACTTGTGTAAATTGTCCTGTTCATAGTACAAGTGTCTCCATTTGTACTAATTGTTGTAATCATTATTAAATTTCGCTATGTATTCATGTTTTAAATATTGTCAAAGCTACTTGACTCAGCTAGACAAAATTTGAAAAGTATTGTTGGTCATTATTATTGTATGTAATGCAAGTATAGTCAAATTATTCTGTTATTAGTGTAGTGCCCTCACTTACACAAGTCGTTGAATATTATTGTTTATGATAACGTTGTCCAACTGAATTGTTTTAGTTAGGACTCTAGACTGAGTATGAACAACCCGTAATGGGGAAATATTTTATGTGCCCAAGGCGAACAGAGTGAACGGAAAAGTCGTTCAAGCAGAAGGATAGATAATATTGATCAATATAGGGCACAATAGGGCTGATCACCTTCCGTGTCCGTAAGACCAGATGGTTTATGGATGAATTTCCATTTAAACCTATTCGAAAATTTAAAATGAAAGTTCATGGTCCACTGACCACTCAGCATTCTTAGTCACTACGTTGTTTCAAAAAATAAAACGTAAACTACTTGATATGTTGTTAATGTCTATTTCAAAAGACTTCACAAAAATTGAATCGTTGTAGAAGTAGTCCTCAAAGAAAATATTTACTTCTTCAGTTTATGATTATTTATTGTTATTACTTGCTGAGCAATCAAATGCTCATTCTTGCTTTGATATAAATATTTTAAGTTAAGCGTGTTCAACCAAGAAAGCTTTGGCAAGGTCCGGGGAAAGAAAAGTTGAAGAATTAAGTCAAAAGGTGCTATGTGTAATAGATAAACTTTGTTAATGCAATATTATATTATGTATCATGTAAAGAATGTAATTAAAGGTTGTCATGCCTGGGGAATAGACAACTCTGATATAAATATTAAGTTTGTAATTATTATACAGCTCAAAGAAATGGTATCGTGATGCACCAAATACGGGTTTCAAGTACCTGAATTTGGGGGCGTCACAACTTGGTATCAGAGCTATAGGTTAGAAACCTTAGGTGGGGGATTACCTTAGGCTATAACCTTAAGCTAGATAGAAACGTTGAAAAATGAATAACTCAAATAGAGTTTAAAGGAGATGAATTAAGGAAATTCATCGTAAAATGAAATAAAAACTAACTTATATGAAACTATTATTTGTTATGTGTATATACTATGTACTAATCAAGGTAATTTGTGTATAGATGTCAGGCAGAAAAGGATTAGAAGACTCTCATGTCGCCAATGAGGAACAAATTATTCCACCGGAGCCTATACTCAAGCCAATAGCAGGAGTAGAAGCTCATGATTTGGAAGGCATTTTAAGGAATGAACCAATGATAGATCTGAACAGTGATCAGGATGAATATCCGGAAATGGAACTGAATGAAGAAATGGAAGAAAAACCCTATATGGTGGTAGATATATCTGAACAAGCATCAAAAGAAGTGCAAGTTCTGAAGGATCATGTGTTTACTCTGGAAGAAACGTTGAAAGTGGAAAGGCAATTGAACGAACAATTACAAAAGACATTAATTGAATTATTAAAGGAACGAAACAATATTAAAGTCAAATGCAGTGTATCGCATGGAATTTCGAATAAGAAGGGAAAAAGAAAATTGAACGATTGTGCTCTAGAAAATATTGGTAATAGCCAGGGAAGGGCAAAGAAGCAGGTTAAGAATTGTGGAAATTGTGGGAAAAGTCACTCGGGTGAGTGTCTGAAAGGAAAATTTGTGTGTTATAAGTGCGGGCAAGAGGGACACATCTCTCCTAACTGCCCTAATCCAAGAAAGAACAGTAAGTGTTTCATTTGTGAATCCCTTGATCATCAAGTAAGGGATTGTCCAAAGAAAAGGTCAGGTGAAGGAAGTGGGAAGAAAAAGAATAAAAGTCTACGCATAGGGTAAAATATAATGTATGGTATATGAATATGGGTGTAATGTGCTACTCTAAACTTTTGTATAAGTGATTGTAATGAATCCCGACTTTTGTTGTCATTAAGGGATAATAAGTGATAATAGCAGTTTGTTGTGTAATGAAAAAGTACTTTGTACTGTTTAAATGAATATGAATATGAATGAAATGGTATGATTATGTGTTTGATAAGTTTTAAAGGACTAAGATAGTATGTTGTTTAATTGAAAATTTCTTAATTCAGTAAGCTGAATCGGATGATCCAGCAAGCCGAATTGGACAATTTAGCAAGCTGAATTTATGAATCCAGCAAGCTGAATTAGTCTGAATTAGGATACGATATGGGTACGTTATCTTATGAAATTGCAAACGCAAGGAAACATTAAATCGACATGGCGCAAGCAGACCGCAAGCAATGGATCAAGACGCGCAGCAGTTCCGGATTCATATTACAAAATCTCGGAAGAAGGGCCGATGGGGAAAGTGTTAATATTGGAAAGAACGACAAAACGTTAACTTATATTCAACTCCAACGAACAAGCCAACCGCAAGGATCTTCGGTATGACGGTTCAAGATACGGTAGCAGCCGGGGATGGAATTCCAGGTATTATTCAAATAAATTTTATTTTCTTATATATAGTTTTCTTATAAATTTAATAAATAAATATTTTTATTAAAGAATTTTGAAAGAGGAATTTGAGTTCTATTAGAAATCAAATTCCGTATAATCAAATAGACAAGCTTTATGCCGAATAGTTAAAGATCGATTCGATTGAATCCGATCGTGATCTACTTGTGATATGAATGTGTATGATATTTACCCTCGTGGGTGTAAGTGTTGAACGATGATTCCGGGGACGGAATCCTTATAAGGGAGGGTGAATGTAATAACCCAAGATTTTGGATATAATTAAATAAGAAATTTTACGTATAAATTTTTTTTTTATATATAATAAAATTATTTTTATTATATATTAAAGCAAGTATGGGAATGTGTGTAAGGAAATGAATGTGAATATGTAATATGTAGATATATTTATTTCATATATGGTTTCAAATAAATTTCTTATTAAAGAAATAGTTGATATTTATAAATTATATTTTGTTAATAAATTAATTTTTATATTAAAGATATATGATTATTTATAAAAATATGATTACTATATTATTTAAATAATAAATATATATTTTAAGAAATGATTATTAATATTAGTATTATTACTATGATTATTTCTTTATGGTATGAATTTGTAAGGTTAAGTCAATTTATTTCAAATTGATTAAGCATGGTAAATGAGGTAAAGTGACACTACGAATCAAAACCCTAATTTGATTTATGGTCATGTATTTTAATTTTAAATATAATTATCGTTGTAATTATATTTAAAAGGATTTATGTTTATATAATGGATATATGAATAATAAGAATTTATTTTCTTATGTAAATTCGAATACTAAATATGCTATTGATTATATTTATATGTGTATGTGTGAATGTATATTATGGATATTAGTTTAAAGTATAATTAATGATTTAATTATATTTAAAATAAAGGAATATGTATTTTGGATATTAAGAATTTGTTTTGTTTAAGTAATTTAAATATTAAATATAATAATTAATTATATTTGTATTTAAATGCATGTATGTACATTATGTGAATAATGTAAATTAAGTGAAAAACCCTAATTTACAAATTAGGAAACATTAATGTATATTTGAAACCCTAATTTATAATTTGGGAACCCTAATAATATCAAGAAACCCTAATTTACAAATTAGGAAACCTTAATGTATATTTGAAACCCTAATTTACTATTGAAAACCCTAATTAAAGTTTAAAACCCTAATTTTTGAATTACTATATCCTAACTAAATTTTTATTAATTCCTAAACTTAATTTCTCGAATCCTAGAATTATTTGGCAAACTCCAAGGGTTAAAAACTTAAGGGTTAAACCCTAAAATGGTGTGGAATGACAATAATGCCATTAAAATTATTTATTAGATTACCAAAGTAGCCTTTTTGTATTTATTTTATTAAGTTAGTGTGCAAATCTTGCCATATCTCATGACTCATCACCTAAGAGATTCACCATGTGCTCTAAATCATCTCAAGTCATCAGATCATGACACCTTGCACCATCAGATTCAATGAATCAAAGGATTAGGATTGCAAAGAAAGAAAAGAAAAGAAAACTTCATTATTTTCTCAAACCAAAGCCAAGAACTCTCTCTCTCTCCTAGACCCACGAAATTTTCTCCAAAACTAAGTCCTAAGATTAACCAAAAACACCCCATAGCAAGCCAAGGTCAGAATCAAAAAGTGAAAATCAAAAAATTTTCAAGAAGGTATAAAACCCTAACCCTAAGCTAGATCTTGCATGCTTAGATAACTTTTATGTTTTTGTGTTTAAATATGTTGTATATTATGTTATTTAGTGATCTGGGTTGTTATATCATGAATCCATAACATCTAGATGCACGAAATTGAAGATTTAAGAAAACTGTTCAAAGTGTAAAAAGTGGTCTGACAGTCAAATGTCAGACGTCGTAGATCTCTACCTGTTAATGATTTGTTGTGTTTAAATGTTGGCATGTGTAGTATGTTATGTGGTTAGTACCCTGGAAGTGGAATCACGATCATAGCATGCCTAGATCGAAAGTTATTCATGGTCAAAAGTCGTTGACCGATCATGAAAACGGTTTCTCGAAAACCAAGAAAATTTACTAAGTTAAAATCATGATCTGACAGTCAAATGTCAGAGGCCATATATCTTGACATGTAACTAGTTTGATGTGTTTAAAGCTTTGAAGTTGTAGTATGCCAGTAGGATAACAATCTAGAAGTGGAATCACGACCATAGCATGTCCAGATTGCAAGTTATTAATGGTCAAAGTAGCCTCCTCGACATTGACTGGGTTGTTCTTGGTGTTCTTCATGGGCTGAAGAACACCTATAGCGACACTTTTCGTCGCTAAAAGCCTTTAGCGACGGTTTTTAATAAAAATTAATTATATTAATTAAATAAATAGAAATTAATTATTAACAATTCATAAAATAGTTTTAAAAATTATCTTAAGTTATAAAAATTAACTTTTAATATTTTAACATAATTTTCATTAATAATTTAATTATTAATGGTAATTATTTTATTTAATAATTATATTAAATAATTTAGTTAAAAATGATTTTATTATTTTAAAAATCATTTAAAAATGATATTAATGTTTTAAAAAGTATTTTAAGTTATATTAAATAAATTTTAATATTTTAATAGAAATTCCATTAATATTTAATATTAATGAGAATTAATTTATTTAATAGTTATATTAAATAAATTATTTAAAAATGGTTTTAATGTTTTAAAAATCATTTAAAGGTAATAAAAATGTTTTAAATTTTTTTTTAAGTTATATCAAATAACTTTAAATATTTTATATGAATTACATTAATATTTTAATATTAATAGTAATTATTTAAAAATGGTTTTAATGTTTTAAAAATCATTTAAAGGTAATAAAAATGTTTTAAAAATATTTTTAAGTTTATATTAAATAACTTTAAATATTTTACATGAATTACATTAATATTTTAATATTAATAGTAATTATTTAAAAATGGTTTTAATGTTTTAAAAATCATTTAAAGGTAATAAAAATGTTTTAAAAATATTTTTAAGTTATATTAAATAACTTTAAATATTTGACATGAATTACATTAATATTTTAATATTAATAGTAATTATTCAAAAATGATTTTAATATTTTAAAAATCATTTAAACGTGATAATAATGTTTTAAAAATATTTTTAGTTATAATAAATAACTATAAATGTTTTGACATGGATTTCATTAATATTTTTATTATTTAAATATTAATGATAATGAAATTTTTTATTAATTAAATCATTATAAATGATATTAATGAATGAAAAATCATTATAAATGGTATTTATGTTTGGATAAATATTATAAATGATAATTAAATTATCTAATACAATATTTAAGTTCTTGAGCAAAGTTTCATTGAAAAGAAACTCGTTGATTATCCAATAATACAATCAGGACACCGAAATAGTACCGAACTCAAACCAAATGGACATAGTTTGACTTGATAACTGTTCGTAAATGTTTTAATAACTGATATGAATATGTGACATCATGTTTAAGCTGTATAATGACTGCAAATAAGCAGTGTTATGTGTTAAGTTGTATTATTCTAATCAAAAGAATAATTTTATTGATGATAGGACTACGTATAAAAGTTTAAGCTAAATTGTATAACAGTAAGCAGCGACAAAGGCAAGTATCCTATCCTTTTCATTTACTTTATGAAATGGATTCAGGTTTATGCAAACTTTTAACTCAATCTATTATTGAGCAAATATTATATCCTTTCATTTACATTATGAACTGGATCCGTATGTTGTGCAAGTATCCTAACCTTTGCATTTACTTTATGCAATGGATCTTAGTAAGCAAGTATCTGAACTCTTTCTTTACTGTGCAAGTTTCTTAACTCACATTATATTGTGCAAGTACTTTATCCTTTTTCAATTACTTTATGAAATAGATTCACGCGTATGCAAATATCTGAACTCTACTGTTATTGTGCAAGTGTCCCCACTTGTACATAATCTCTGTTATTCATTATTCAACTGTTCTTACTTTATTGTATTTCCTTCAATTCGTTCATAGTTTATAAATATTTCAATACTGATTTCATATGTGTCAAGTTTAAACTTGGTATCCTAAGTTTGGATTATACAAGTGTCCCCACTTGTGTAAATTGTCCTGTTCATAGTACAAGTGTCTCCATTTGTACTAATTGTTGTAATCATTATTAAATTTCGCTATGTATTCATGTTTTAAATATTGTCAAAGCTACTTGACTCAGCTAGACAAAATTTGAAAAGTATTGTTGGTCATTATTATTGTATGTAATGCAAGTATAGTCAAATTATTATGTTATTAGTGTAGTGCCCTCACTTACACAAGTCGTTGAATATTATTGTTTATGATAACGTTGTCCAACTGAATTGTTTTAGTTAGGACTCTAGACTGAGTATGAACAACCCGTAATGGGGAAATATTTTATGTGCCCAAGGCGAACAGAGTGAACGCAAAAGTCGTTCAAGCAGAAGGATAGATAGTATTGATCAATATAGGGCACAATAGGGCTGATCACCCTCCGTGTCCGTAAGACCAGACGGTTTATGGATGAATTTCATTTAAACCTATTCGAAAATTTAAAATGAAAGTTCATGGTCCACTGACCACTCAGCATTCTTAGTCACTACGTTGTTTCAAAAAAAAACGTAAACTACTTGATATGTTGTTAATGTCAATTTCAAAAGACTTCACAACAATTGAATCGTTGTAGAAGTAGTCCTCAAAGAAAATATTTACTTCTTCAGTTTATGATTATTTATTGTTATTACTTGCTGAGCAATCAAATGCTCATTCTTGCTTTGATATAAATATTTTCAGTTAAGCGTGTTCAACCAAGAAAGCTTTGGCAAGGTCCGGGGAAAGAAAAGCTGAAGAATTAAGTCAAAAGGAGCTATGTGTAATAGATAAACTTTGTTAATGCAATATTATATTATGTATCATGTAAAGAATGTAATTAAAGGTTGCCATGTCTGGGGAATAAACAACTCTGATATAAATATTAAGTTTGTAATTATTATACAGCTCAAAGAAATGGTATCGTGATGCACCAAATACGGGTTTCAAGTACCTGAATTTGGGCGCGTCACACAAGGCCCCACTCATTCCGGGGCTGGCACTAGCTCTCACCCTCCTACCCAAACATTAGCCACACAAGATAGAAAATACATGACAGTATAATAAATGAGGAGGAAATTAGGTTGGCAGAGGAGCTTTTTTTCAAGCATCCTTCCCTGTATAAGAATCCAAATATTAGTTCCATGGCCCTTTAAATGGCAGTGCGCAACATCATATGCCAAATTGTTAGGCTTATATCTTCGCATTTGACCTTATCTCTGCCTCCCTTTACTCTCAACAAGGTTAAATGATTGGTTAAAGATCTGAGCATGCTTCAGTATAATTTGTGATGGATTTAGGCACTCTTGGATAGGTTGAAGTCATGGTTACTTTTGCATCAGACATCTATTCCTTAGGGAATGACCGTGAAGAGTTTGCAACCGAGGAAGAAATGGTTGCAGGTTTTTGATTACAATTGGTAGTTGCTAAAGATGCCTTAGTTGTTAAGAACTCTTCCCTAGATGCCCTTAAGCAGAAAATTGATACGAAGGCTGAGTCCCTGCAGCTTGCTTTGGCACCCTTTGGATATGGATGGTTTATATGTGAAGCTTGTTGATTTCCTTGAATGACTTCCAATTGATATATTTATCTCTTTTGATCCATCTGTATTTAATCCCCCTATACTGGGTCTGCTGCTCATTGCTTGTTCATTTAATTTTATCTAAGCCTTTATGGTAGGTTTTATGGGTTAACTCATAGATTAGCATAACTTGTTTATTTAGGTTTATGGTTCTTGGGCTTGGCTTCCCTTTTGGCTTAAGGTTAAATGTAAATATATCTATGTGTTCCCATCTTATTCAAATGCACTTGTTAAATTTCCAAGATCTTTTTTTTTATGTTTTTTCCCTTCTTTGAATATGTTCAAGAAAATCGAACATGTTCAAGAGAAGCCCTAAGGACTCTCAACCCCCAAGTATTCAAAAGAAAGAAGAAAAAAAATCTTAAGATCATTTCAACCAAAATCCACCCAAGTGTTTATTTAATCACTTCTTAACTAATAGTAGATGGCTAGCCATGTTTTTATAAACAAAAACACACCCCCATGCATTCAGCATAAGAAAAGTTAATAAGAATAAAGCCCCATTTGGAAGCTTAGAAAAAGAACCACATTAAGGGAGCCAAAAGGGTAAAAGGTTTATCAAGAGGCATATATATTTCATCATAGGATAGAATCACTAGTTGTTTGAATATATTTTTGTTTCAAAATGGGTTTAGGGGTACATGTCAACCCCTTTCCAAGCCTATAATCACAACAACATTCTAAGGGTTAATAAACTATATTCACAAAAGGTTAAGAAAGTTACCTATTTTCCCCCGGGCATTATGCACGCCCTACAGATTGTACTTCTTCAGGAACTTAGAGTTGATCACTCTAGTTGGTTCTCCTGATCCCATTTTTCCTATCTTGTAACTCTTATTAATTGTGGAGATCCACCAATATTTGGTAAGGACCCTCCCACTTGGGTGTAAACTTTGGCATGGGAAAGTTAGCCCTCACATGTGAAGCTGCCCTGAGGACCAGCTCCCCAGCAACAAAGGCTTTTGGCCTTACTTTTTTTATCATAGGCTTTCCAAACACGTTTTTGGTACCTCTTGGTATGGTTTAAGGCTATTGCCTTCTTCTCTTGTAGAGATTCCAATGCCACAAATCATATTTCTTTAAGGGTGACTTCACTCCTTAATCCCAATCTTGTAGAGGCTACCTATAATTCCACAAGGAGGACAGCTTCCTCCTCATAGACCAAGGAGAAATGGGTTGCTTTAGTGGATTTGTGGGTAGAGGTTATGTATGCCCAAAGTGCCACGGCTACTTGTATACTCAATGACTTGTGCTCTTCATAAAACATCAAGTAAAGAATTCTAAGTAGGGATTTGTTGGAGGCTTCTGCTTGACCATTACCTTTTGGGTAATAAGGGGTAGATTTAAGATGTTTGATACCATAGGTTTCCATCAATCATACCATATGATGGTTAATGAAAGGGGTACCATTGTCAAAAGTTATATATCTGGGAACACTAAACTAGCATATGATGTTATTCTTGATAAAATTAGCCACAACACCTCCAATTTCTCTTTCAAGGGGCACATCTTCTACTCACCTAGTAAAGCATTCAGTGGCCACCAGTATCCAAGATAATCTATTAGAAGTAGGGGATATAGGGCTAATCAGGTCCACGGACCAACTATGGAATGTGCAGGGTGCATCCACGATATGTAAATTGGTGGTTGGGGTATGTGTCTTGTTAGCTTAGATTTAATTTGGCAAGGCTTACACCGGTGAACACACTCTAATGAACCAGCTTCCATGGAAGGCCAATAATATCCTACCAGGAGGAGCTGATGATAGAGCTTGTGTGCTCCTTGATGAATACTACATATCCCTTCATGCAATTGCTTTAGAACCTCCTCTGTCTGGGCTCCAAACAAACATCTAAGAAGATTGCCTTAGAATCCCCTCCTGAACAATTCTTGTCCTTGTATGAAGTATCTTGCACTTTTCCTCTGGATTCTCTTTGCCACTTTCCTCTCCAATGGCAATACTCCAATAGCCAGGTAAGTAATGTAAGGTTGTCTCCAATGTCCCTCACTTTCAATAGCTAAAACTTTTGGAAGAAGCAACAATTCCTTACAATTTTCACACTTGTGTTGAACATGTGAATCATCCTTGGATATGTCAGGCCAATACACCCTTTGTCTTTGTAAGCTCATGTATAAAAGAGGACCTTCCCTCCCACAACTCTTTCTATGAACATTTTCCAACCTTATCTAAGCTTCCCTAGGGCCTATACACCTAGCTAGGTACCCTCTAGGACATCTGTAGTAAAGGATCCCAACACCAATAGTTGCTCAAGGCATCTACATGGTAAAGGATGCGGCCAAGAAGTGATTCATCACGGTCATCCTCCAATCTTTCATTACAGTGTCTTCAAGGGGAAGAGGTTCAAGGGAGTGCAAGGTTCAGCTCTTCAGGTTGGAATCCATCAAATTCAACATTAGATCATTAACGTGGCCAAGCTATCAGCAAAACGGTTATAGGATCGGGGTTGATGAAATTCTTGCCATCATCATTCCAATAGTCAAAGCTTCATACTTAACTTCATTGTTGGATACTTGGAAATCCAATTTGAAGGACAAGAAATTCTTATGGCCCCTATGACCTCTTAGCATAATCCCTGGGGTCCTTTGGTTGCTGACCCATTAAACTTTAGGATCCATTCTTGATCATCTCCTAGGGCCACTACACACATATTCCTTCATCTCCAGGTAAGGAATCATAAACAGGCTCATGAGATCGATAAAGAAAATGTGCTAGCAAGTCTATCTGGGCTTGGATTTTCATAGCTTTAGGACTAACAATAGTGATGTCAAATTTTGCCAAGAGTGACAACAATCTAGCCATCCTCCTTGACAATGTTGGCCGATTTAATAAGAACTTCAAAGGATCAGCCTAAGTCATGAGGACTACTTTGTGAGCAAGAAGGTAGTGCCTAAACTTTTGAGTAGCACACACCAGGGCTAGGGCATGCTTTTTAGAGTTGGAGTAGTTAACTTCAGGTCCTCTAATGAGACTTAACATGTTACACACAAGGTGCTCCACCCCCTCCACTTCCTGAGCTAAGAGAGCTCCAATAGATTTTATAATAGAGGTAAGGTAAAGTAGCAACGGTTTTTCTTTCTTAGGGTTGGTCATGGTTAATGGGGATATCAAAGCTGACTTGATATTTTCAAAGGTAAATTATTGAACAGGCCCCCAGGTCAATAAAGACCCCTACTTGAGTAGAGATTGGAATGAATGACTAATCTCTGCCAAAGTAGAGATAAATCTCCTCAAGTAAGATACTTTTCCCATGAAGCCTTTCAGCTCATTAATAGTTCTTGGTGGGGGCATATCCTGCACAACCCAAATCGTGGCAGGGTTAACATTGATTCTATGCCTACTAACCAAAAATCCCAAGAATTTCCCTGTTGTAACCCCAAAAGCACATTTGAGAGGATTCATCATTATCTAGTATGCCCTCCATCTTTCAAAGACTCTCCTCAAATGAGATATATATGATTTACCTCCTTCTTAGACTTGATCATAATGTCATCTTCATAATCTTCCATAATCTTGTGCATCATATTGTGGAATATGGTAGTCATGACCCTCTAGTATATCGCACCGACATTCATAAGACCAAACGAAATGCCACATAAAAAAGATCCCAATGGGGTTTTTGATGGTCGTCTTCTCAGCATCCTCGTTGTGCATTCGAATTTGATTATACCCCCACAAATCCATCCATAAAAGACAACATCTCATGATTTGCAGTAACATTAATCAGAACATCTAAATTAGGTAAAGGAAACTCATCCTTGGGACAAGCTCTATTCTAATCCCTGAAATCCACATAACATCTGATCTTCCCTGAGCTTTTCTTTAGAGGCACTATATTGCACAACCAAGTAGGATGTTATTTTGGTCGGATGAATTTAGCATTTAGCAACTTTTTAATCCTTTAATATGGACCTTTAACTCAGGTCCGAAGATCATAGTTCCTTGCTTCAAAGGTGGATACCCAGCTTGCACATTTAGTTGGTGAGATACTAGGGCAGGGTCTAGCCCTGACATCTCTTCATAGGTCCATGCAAAGACATCTCTAAATTCTTTGAGCAATCTAATTAATTCCTCCCTTTGAACATGGATTAAGTGATTCCCAATATGAATAGGGCAAGCCTCTTCTCCTTCATAGCCAAATTGATGCACTCCAACTCTTTGCCCTGAGGTCTGGGTTCATCTTGAAATACAGGTGGAACTTTTCAAGGTGGAACTTCCCAGGTTCTTTAACAAATTCAATCACCTTTGGCGAAGATGTTTCTCCTCTACACTATTGACTCACAGGAGCCTCATCAACATCGCCCCCCACATCGTTATAAACGGTATACTACCTTCCTCTTTCTAACCACCTTCTCAATGATTCCCGTCCCCTTACCTTGGTACATTTCAGCAGTGTTCCCTGGGTTAGGTTCTATAATAATAGCATGAGACTTCACACTTACTCTTGAGGTTCAGCAACTGATCCCTGAGGATTCTGTGTAAGTGCAGTAGAAGACTTCTTAGTATTAGGCTCCTCTTCTTTATCAACTTCCTTAGCTCTTTATCTCTTCTTAGTGTCATCATCAACATCATGTGACTTTGGTGGGCTATCTTTCTGCAAATCCTCCCATGTGGGCAGCTTGTATAATGCACCATGGTTGAAAAGGGATATTCAACAACATCAACAAAGAATGCTGCTTCTGCAAAATGAGGTTCCTCTTGGTCAAAGGGCCCTACACTTGCTTTCAAAGTTACACCCTTCCTTAGGTATTTGACCTTCAAACATTGATGAATAAGTGGATGGATCTGCCTGGAAGACATAAATCCATGGTCTTCCCAACAACAAATGATAAGAAGGATTGATGAGTAGGTTTTATAGCTACGAATCAGGTGTTTTAGGCTTAAATATTCTTAACTTTAAGTGTTTTTAGGATCATTTTATTTGTTTTGTGATTATTTATTCCAGGTTGGAGCAGGAGGGACGTATATGTCATTTTGGGAAAGAAAATAATTAAAAAGAATTAAGAAATTCGATAATGGCATTTTTATGAATATGATGACACTAGGCGGCATATATACGCCCAGATTTACACTATGAGAGGAGTATTGTAATATCCCAAAATTTTCAAATGTGATCTAACAAGATCTAACAAAGGTTGTCAATTTAAAACCTAAGAACGATTTCTCAAATATACGTTGAGCTATCTGAAAGACTAAAAATGATTCGTAGATACGATCGTATACGATCAGAGGTTAGCACTATAACCTAAGTTATGTGTTATATGAATAAATAAACTTGAATTAAGCTTGAAATGTGTTATATGTTGTTTGTTATATGTAGTATTTTGTGTTCTGGTTTAAGTAGTTAACCTTAACACTTATTAAAATCAAGAAGTTAATTTAAGGCTAAAACCTAAATTGGGAAAAAGGTTAAAATCTAAACCCTAAACCCTAAGGGATAAATCCTAAGAATAAACTAGGTTTCCTAGAGAGGTGTGTACGTCGTAATAACATTATGTTTCAAGATTTACCGGTAATACGATGTGAAAACACGTATTATCCAATAAAAGTTTTTCCGCAGAAAAACGCGGGAATTACTATTCATACATAAACGCTTTTCATTTCTGAACGTTTCGTTTGAAGATTGAGTGTTTGTATGGAACATAAATACGTATTGTCCAATAAAAGTTTTTTTCGAAAAACGTGCCAGATAATAAAACGAAATAGGAAAAAGACGAAAAATATATTTTTATAGTTTTTTGATCGTCTAACCATTTTCTGAGAAATAGTCGCCGAAAACACTATTCACCCAAAAACGCTTTTGCGTCTTTTCGATTTTTCGAAGAATACGTGAGTGTTAATATTATGAGGAAAGATGGAATATCCACTAAAATTAGAAAACGAAAAACATAGTTTTTCGACTGTGGGATGAATTTTGGAAATTAAAAACGAAGAATGCAAGAATAAATACTCGTATAATACGAAATATTATACGATAAAATACAAGAATAAATACTCGTATAATACGAAATATTATACGATAAAATACGCGAATAAATACGAGTATAATACGAAATATTATACGATAGAATACGAGATTAATACGAGGTATAATACGCGTAAAATACGAAGTATATACGAATATGTAACTAGGAATCCAAGTGAATTATTTTCGACCAATCAGATATAAGCATGATGTAATCATGACATCATCTTCAAAGTAGCACAAAGATGATGTCATAATGATGTCACGTTAGATGATGTAAGCAGTGATGTCACAAAGGACGATGATGCAAACGATGATGTCATGGATTACTGCGAAAAGACTATTTTGCCCTAACTCTACCTAGCCTATAAATAGGAAACTTTGCAAGCATAAAAACTTACCAATTCACAAAATCAAAGAGCAAAATTACTCTCTAGATATTTTTCAAGTATTGAAAGTTGCAAAGAAATAGTTAAAGCTTGCAACTTCAAGAGGTGATCATCTTAGTAGTTATAATGTTCGATTTCAATTCGTAGTTATAGCTAATTATATATTTTACTAGTAGTTATAATGTCAAAATTTATTTTATAGCTAGTGTAGTATATATCATAATCACTAGTAGTTATAATGTCAAAATCATTACAACTATAGTGAAGAAATGATCAAATCATAAGTAGTTATCATGTTCAAATGTTTCAAAATGTTCTTCGTGTTCTTCGTGTGTTCTTGAGCAAAAGTCATAAACCCTATATATGTAGGTTTATGATTCAATTATTTTATGTTATCAAGTGTTATTAAGTGTTAGGACATGTTATCCTAACATTTTAATGCATTGGGTATCATGTTTTATCACGTTTTACCAAACGGATCAAAGAAAATTTGAGTTAAGTATATAATATGACCTTTCTGCCCATTTTTTGAAATTTTAAATTTGGAATCTGCTTTTGTAATGTAAACGAAAGTTGTAGAGGGGGAAATTATAATGAATTTAGACTCAATAATCACTCAAAAATGTTTTTAAACGAAGAAGTTATGGCAGTTTCCGTAAAGGACGTCAAAGCTGATAACTTTTTAGAGGCTCTCGGGTTTAAGGGCTTAAAAGTGACTTTTTGAGCTAGCAACTTATCTAAGTCATTCCACTTATGAGAATAGTTAAGTTAAGTTATTATAGGACATATGAAGTATTATAATACGATGAATCTAACCGCTTGTGCACTAAATGATTGTATAGGGTTAATTTAACAAGTTTAAGCTTATTGTTTATTATCCGAAACACCAAGGCAAGTTTCCTAACTCAAACTTAAGTTATTATGTTTCAAGCATTTTAGTGCTTTAATTATTGATAATTATTCCACATCTATGATTATTGTTATTCGCACTTAGTGCAAGTTTTGTAACTCTTATTTAATTATATGCAAGTCTTCAAACCTTGTTACCTTTATGCAAGTTTTCTAACTCTTATTTTAATTATGTGCAAGTCTTCTAACCTTGTTACCTTTATGCAAGTTTCCTAACCTTGTTACTTTTATGCAAGTATTATATCTTGCTATCAATTATTGTGAAGTTATTGCTTCTTGTTCAGCATAACTTAAGAAATGAATCATTATTCATATATTATTTATTCGAGCATAAATTGTTGTGTCAAACCAAATTATTTTGGTACGACATCTTATACTGAGAAATGGAACACCTTAGCAGAAGGTTGTAAATCGTCGCTTATATATTGACATAAAATTGTAGGATGATATGCATACTCCTAGGATATTGGTGAGGCTGATCCCCTATCAGATGTCCGAAAATCGAGCTTTTCTAAGTCATTGAAGACTGATAGAATTGATTGAAATAATGGTTCATGTGGTGAACCCTCAGTTATACATATCTGAAATCGTTCAACTCAAACACATTGTGTTTATGTTTTCAAATGAACTTGTTGATCATTTGTAGCTCATTCTTGCATAAATCTTTTCTTTGCAGTTTTAGATGGTAATCCCGGAACTTCAGGGACAGACAAAGGAAAAAGCCATGTTAATTAGTTTTATCCTAATGTTGTGAATGTTTTCAAGTCTTATATGACTTTTGTTGTAATAAAGACACAGTACTAAGAATGATGTAACTGAACTTAATAATATTGTACTATATTATCACCTTTTATTATGTTAATTGCGTTATATTCTAATTTTTTTAAATTGTTTAGAATGGTTGTACTAAGTTAGTACAGTATCCATATGAACTATACATCTGAATGAGGGTATTGGATGATATTGAGAGTTCTATAAGCTCTGGGGTTACACTTAATAAGCGCCGGTAAGGTGCCATCTTTACCGGAATGCGCTCCTCAGTTCTAGGAACAATCTTATCATTAATACTGTGAATGTCAGATAGATAGGAACTATTGATATGAAAGAGATATTCATAAGATATGAATCTATACATCCAAGTGAGGGTATCCAAACACAGAGAACGTTCAGGCCAGAACTATTACCTGTTATGGGATACTGTGAACCTTGGATGGATAGAAGTTATATATTATGAATATTTATAGTTGAATAGTTTCACGTGGGCACCAAATCTGCTACGGGGAGCGTAACGAAATTGGGGGCGTCACAAGTATATACGCTCATGTTCAGACTTTGCCAACGAGGAAGTTCAAAAATTATATTTGGAAAATGATTTCTAAGCCAAAAAGGATTCTTTTGGGGGGATCTATAATTACCAATTGGAGATTACTTAGAGACGTACGTAACAAAAGAAGTGCAGAGGAGACAAGAAGTAACAAGGAAGAACAAGAAGGAGAATTATCGAATTTGGAAGATCAAGACAGAGATTGGGAGCAACCATAATAGTTTCTTCTATTCCCTTCTTCTATCTTTAGTTTCTATAATCTTTGGGATGTTTTTATTGATAAATTTAATGATGTTTTTCCTAAACACTATGAACTAAATTTTAATTTAAGATTGCAATGGAACTTAGTGCGTAGTTTAAATTGATCAGATCTTATTTAATTAAAGTTAGTTATTTCTGAATCGTTTATCATATCTTGTGTTTGTTGATTAATTATCTGGCTAACAATTACCGTGATAATCTATACAAAATTAGAAAATAGAGTATATGTTTAAATTTGGATATGATAGCATCTGTTCATATAATCTGTGTTAAGGTTAATATGATTAACATATAGGATATGAATATATCTATATATCTTTTGTAGCTATTGGAAGAATTTGAGCTTGAAATCCTAATTCACATAATTCACATAGAATTATAGTGAGTTAATTAATTAGAGTGTTCTTTGTAATTATGTCCCTTTAAGGTCGGATTTAGGAGGATTTATTCATGTGTCTATTCGAAAGAAGCATGTGGATACAATAAAGAATTCTTGGTTAGCGATTCGTTTTAATTAATCAACTAAATATAAGAAGTGTATTAGTTTAAGTGAAACACTAAGGAAAGTTATAATCTTAAGCTGTCAAATCTACATTATTTCTTGTGGTTAATTATAATAGTAGTTAATTTAATTAATTTTAAATTCAAGTTGCAATTATCATTCATAGTTTAAATAGGATTAATTTGATTAAAAGTTGGTAATTGATAAATATGAACATATTTTCTCGTGGAAATGATATCATTGCTTGTTGAATATTACAAAAGAATGCGTATACTTGCGTGTTAAAGTGCTAGTAAGAACATTAATTAGGCAACAAGTTTTTGGCACCGTTGCCGGAGAAATTATTTTAATATTTTATCCTTATTAATTTTGATAGAGTTAATCTTAGTTTAAACTCTTTTCTTTTCTGTTCTTTTTACGTACTCTTGATTTTTGCTTGCAAACGCGCTCAAGGAGTCAGGAACCGTTAGGATACGACGACGAGATTGAAAGAAGGTTCCGAAAACTAAAGAAATTTATTCCAGAGGCAGTACAAAATCAAATGAAATGGCTGACGAGGAACAAAAATTATTGCGGGAGTATGCCATGCCACCACTACAAGAAAAAAGCTTATTTCCCACGGAAAATTCCGTCGGAAATAGCCTAATTCCATTAGAAATAAGTTATTTTCGACGGAAACGTTCGTCGAAAATTCGGTCGTAACTAAGTTGGTCGGAAATAGCTTATTTCCCACGAAAATTCAGTCGGAAATTCCGTCAGAAATAACCTCCTTTTGTTATAAAAAAACCTGTCTACTAAAAAAATTATATTGCCATTGTTACAACCAAATGCTATTACATACTAACAAGACTATTCAGTAATAAGGCAAGAAATCAACAACTCAAATTGATCTAAAAAGGAATTTACAATCTTAAGATGGGAATTATAACAGTAAATAAAAGAATTAAATTGAAAATCAATTCCATTCCATTCGATTACCATTATTGCTTCCTCAAGAGTAGAGGTCCAACATTATCCCCAGTAGCCTTATTATGCTTCACATGGCTCAAATCACATAAGGGAAAAGTCTCCAATGCCTACACCACAAATCCAAGTGGAGACATGAATATTACATACTACAATCCATTTAAGAATCATAAACATGAATCAAATATATGTATAATCACACTGTTTTAGGTCAATACCTATGCGTCTAAAAATTTATGTTAGCTAGAGCAATTTGGCACGCAGTGTGTATGCGACTATTATCATGTTTCTCCTTCCAAACTTACTATTTTCCCAATGTGTCACTCCAATGATGACCTCTTCCCCTGCCTGTTGCCTCTTTTTGACACCAATTACAAAATTCATTGGAGATTTAAACTATCCAATACCCATACCACAATGTAAGGAAAAATAGACAAAGGTAAGAACACCAATGATATCAAACAATAAACTAAAAAATGCTAGTCGTTATAGAGTTTTTTCATGAAAATTTTGGAAATTATTTGTTTGAGCATGTATATGTTGTTTTCAAGTTTATCTATACATATTTTGGAAATATATAGTTTTTTGTAAAAACATATGCTCTATAAATATTAATGAATTTTTTTATAAATAATTTGTTTATGCAAACACAAGCTCACGCACAAAGATAACTAAAGAGATATGATACAACCATCTGATTCCATAATTAAAACTTGCAAGATGAATCAGAAACGTAAGCTTTCAACCCTATGAACACTCGAAGAATATTCCATGTATCATCTCATATAGTAAGTTTCTACCATCACAAGTATATTCTTAAAATTTACCAAACACAATAACGATCAGGTGCATCCTTAAATAGTAACCGATCACCTCACCCCATCATTCATATTTTATCTTATCCCTCCCTTCTCTATGCATTCAATTCTTTCACTCAAAGTGTAATTACAGAAGCAGGTATACATATTCATTTCTCTCTCTAGAATATATTTTGAGTTGATTTCTTTTTATTATTTATTTGATATTTTCATTTATGAATTGAACAACTATATATGCCACACAAGTTTATGTCTATATGGTTACTTAGTTCACCTAAGTTTATGTCTATATGGTTACTTAGTTCACCTTGCAAATAAAATTCCATGCCATAAATTACAATACTAGTATAGTAGGACCTTTTCCTGCTAGTACACTAGTACAGTCACTAATTATCAAGTCTTTTTCTTGACTCTTCATTTTTTTCCCATTTATATATGTATTTGTGTTTGTGTGTCTAGTTCACAGTAACCATAATGACCTATATTCCATACCCTAAAGTAAAGCAATAAAAGTTTGAGATCACATGCTCACAGGACGTAGAGGAAGACCCATGGTGCTGAGGACAAAAGGTAATCACCTAAATAAATTCATGGACCAAAAGAGGAAGCTTTATAGGATATACCTGGTAAGGATTCCAACTAGGCAAGGGAACCATCCCCTAGGGAAGCAATACTGAACCATAAATCCCTGGCATATATGAACCTGGAAGAAGTGCAGACCTTGCAACTGGCCAGTCACCAGTCACAACCCCATATTGTTGAGATGATGGAATAGAGACGACTGCATTGTTGGATAAATTATAGATGTAAACACTAGTATAGAAAAAGTTACACTGCATAAACAAAGTTTGTTCAAATTGAAGCAATTCAAGCTGAGTTGCTGACTATCTAGTTCAAGTAGACAATTTATCAAACACATTGTGTACTTCCGTAATTATTACCAAACAACATGTACAATGAAATACCTACAATTAGGTACCAATAAGATTGAGTTTCTTAACAGTAAACATACAAAGTTAGAAACTAACCTTTAATTTAGGATCAACAATGGAGGAGGAGAAATCCGAACACACAGCCGCCACAACAAACCACCTAGCTTCTTCTTCAAAATTTAGGGCTTGTAAGAGGGAGGAGAGAAATAGGGGAAAGATAGTGGCAATTAGACCAAAATTAGGGCTAGAGGAGAGAGATGGAGTGAGTGAGCGAGATGTATGGAGTTTGTCGACGGAGCAGAGAGAGATGGAGTGAGGAGGGACGACGGAGAGATGGATGCATTGCAGCTAGAGGGAGGAGACAATTTTCTTTTTTCTTTCTTTGATCTTCTTCTCACTTAAATATATCATTATTCCGACGAAATCAATTCGGTCGGTACTAATTCCATCGGAGATATGTGTTTTTCTTGTAGTGCGTAAGTGACTGAAATTTAATCAAGTATCAAGAGGCCCGCCATCACTACCATAAATTTTGAGATATAACCTGGAACAATACAGATGATTCACAACTCTATATAACTTGGAGGGTTACCGAATGATGATCTTAACGATCACTTGGTCAGTTTCTTAGAAATCTGTGATACGTTCAAGTATAATGGGGTTACAGAAGACGTTATAAGACTCAGATTATTTCCATTCACACTCAGAGATAAAGCTAAGAGTTGGCTCCATTCAATTCCACCAGGCTTGATTACAACATGGAACGATCTAGCTCAAAAATTTCTTACAAAGTTTTTCCCGCCTGCATAGACAGCGAAGATGCGGAACGATATCACCTCTTTCGTTCAGCACGACTCAGAATCATTGTATGAAGTATGAGAAAGGTTTAAGGACTTGTTAAGAAGATGCCCACACTATAGGATTCCTAAATGGCTTCAGGTACATACTTTTTATAATGTATTATTCGGCACGGTGAGGACAAATATAGATGCTGCAGCGGGTGGAGCTTTTATGGTTAAAAATTATGATGAAGCATATAAGTTGATCGAGACAATGACGGCTAATAATTATCAGTGGCCAATTGCAAGATTGAATCAACAAAGAACATCCGAGTTAATTAAAGTGGATGCGATGACAGCCTTTTCGGCTCAAGTAACGGCTCAGATTTCTGCTCTCACAAAGAAAATAGACGCACTTGAGGTTCAAAATGTTCAAAGAATGGAGACAATAAGTGTTGAATCTATGCAGTATGTGTCCAATTTGCAATAAGTGTTGAATCTATTCAGTATGTGTCCAATTTTAATCGACAATAACGCAGTAATTCAAATAGCTACAATATGGGATGGAGGAACCACCCAAACTTTTCTTGGAATAATAATTAGTCAGACCCACAAGCTTAAGCTTCAAAGCCTTCATACCCACCTGGATTTCAAAACCAATAACCTCAAACAACCCGATAAACTATCACAAATAGAGGATTTGTTAGCGAGATTGACAACTCAGTTTGAAGTGACTAAGAAAAATCAATCAGATGCGATAAGGAATCTTGAGAATCAGATGGGACAGATAGCGAGTGCTTTAAACAACTTGACCTCAAGGTTCTCTACCAATCAATACTGAGAAGAATCCAAGGAGAGATGACAATGAACAGTGTAAGGTGGTCACACTTAAAAGTGGAAAAGAGTTGACTATGGATACTGATGAGCAGACAAAAGTAAAAAGTTCAAAGGATAATGAAAAAGAAGTTGGGGATTCATAAAAGAAGACTGAGGAGAAAGTTGTGGAAAGTTGGAAAGAGGACAAGCAAAATACTGTTACACCACATGTGCCATTTTCGCAACGGTTTTAAAAGCAGAAGTTAGACAGACAGTTTTCCAAGTTTCTAGAGGTGTTTAAGAAATTGCATATCAATATCCCATTCGCAGATACTTTAGAGCAGATGCCTAGATACGTCAAATTCATGAAGGACATTCTATCATGGAAGAGGAAGCTAGGGGAGTTTGAAACAGTGGCTTTGACAGAGAAATGTAGTGCAATTCTACAAAAGAAGTTACCACCGAAGTTGAAGGATCCGGGTAGCTTCACTATTTCGTGCACAATAGGACCTCAATTTATCATTAGGTGTCTGTGTGATTTAGGAGCAAGCATCAACCTTATGCCTTTATTAGTTTATCAACAGCTTGGGTTGAAGGAAGCTACACCCACCAATGTCACTCTATAGCTTGGAGATAGATCCCTTACCTATCTAAAGGGAATATTGGAAGACGTGCTAGTGAAGGTATATAAATTTTCTATTCCCTACAGACTTCATAGTTCTTGACTTTGAGGAGGACAGTAACATATCGATTATTCTTGGATGCCCGTTTTTAGCTACGGGAAGGACATTGATTGATGTGCAAAAAGGAGAGTTAACAATGAGGGTCCAAGACCAAGAGGTGACCTTTAATGTATTCAAGGATATGAAGTTACCAAAAGGAAGGTGAAGAATGCTTCAGAGTTAATCTGATTGAAGAAGCAATTAGGGATGTGTTTATTGAAATCGCGAGTGAAAATTCTTTGGAGGCAACAATGGTTAGTGACATACTTTCTGATGATCCAGTTTCACTAAAATTGGCCCAAATGTTAGATTCATCTCCAAAATTCAGTAGGGTCAAGACAAAGTTTGAATCCTTCGACTACACGGGAAGGTCTTCAGATAGGGTTAAGTCATCACTGGAAGAACCGCCTACTTTGAAACTCAAACTATTACCTAACCATCTATGGTATGCTTATCTTGGTTCTTCTTCTACTTTACCAGTTATAATATCTACTTCCTTGGATGAGGTGTAAAAAGACAAGTTATTAAGGGTACTTCAACAATACAAATCAACCCTAGGGTGGAGTCTTGCGGACATTAACGGGATAAGCCCATCAATTTGTATGCATAAGATTCTGCTTGAAGAGGAGGTGAAACCTATCATAGGTGGGAGCTGTCGTCAGTGCTACCAAAAATAAAAACCTTACTTAAATCTACGAACTCAAAATTAAGCACAGTATAATAATAAGTAAGAGTCGATCCCACAGAGAATGATATTGCTTTGAATTTATTCTAATGTTTCTAACTAAAAATAATAAATAAAGAATTGGGGGGTTTTGAGTTATTATTAACTAAAGAAAACAAAGTTAAAATAATAAAGATAATCAAATAAATTAAAGCTTCAGCAGTTCTTTAGTTCAGTTTCACCAATTAACAACAACAGTGTAATTAAGTTAACATTATATCTTCCTTCCATAAGATTAATAGCCCTAGACAACAACAAGCTCTGCTACCCGAAATTCCACTTAGATTGTCACTTAATGAAACAAGTTCTTCATAATATTCTAACCATTATACAACCTAGAATAAGCTCTCTAGATTTAATATAACAGCAGCATTAAGAACTAAGGAATTAGACTATTCCAAGCAACAAACACATAAGCTCGATTTTTTTAACCTGTCTTTTGATAAACATAGCAATAAACCAAAAGCTTGATCACAATCAGTATTATTAACTGCTACTTATGATTAGAAACAATATAAATTACGTAATACTCTTCGTAAATCTAGTAGATGATATTAATCAGATTAATCTAACTGGCCACATCAAATCAATCAGATAAAATAACATATAAACAGTTAAAACAGATTATCAGAATAAATCTCATATACGAAGGAATTAATAACGAAACTCAATTTATACTATTAACTGAAAATAAGGTTCCACATCCACTTAGAACTAAATAAAAATAAACTAAGCTAACATGTTGATAAACAAATAAATAAAATATGATCTAGGATGATGATCCAAGATGATTACAAGTGACAGGTATTTATAGATGCTTTGAAGCCCTAGAAGAATTCTAATTCTATTCTAATTCGGAAGTCTTCACTCTGCAGACACGGTAGAATTTTAAATCCTTCTCAATCTCTAAAATCCAGCTTTTAACAACTTCCTTATCAAATTAAATTTAGTTTCCAAATCCAAGTCTTCCTCAGTTTCCTTTTCTAGTTCGGCATCAGTTCCCATATTAAACTGCAACTCAGATTCCATATCAGACTCTACTTTCCATAACCAGATGTAGTTTCCATGTATGATTGTAATTCCATCTCCAAATCCACATACGAATTGAACTCTAGTACTCCAATGCTCCAAATCCTACTCATAATAGGAATCCTGCAAAATCGACCAAAATCGTAGAGTAATACTTCGCACTAGCACTTCGTAGAGTAATCATAACATCATAGACTGAACTGGGATGATCATCGAGTTGACAGCAACATCGTAGAGTAACAGATCATAGAGTGGAACTTTTCTCTCGGAATCGTAGAGTGACTTCGCCGCTGGACATAAAACGTAGAGTGTTGTGAGCCTGGTCGTAGAGTGAATCTCGTAATCATAGAGTGTAGCTAGGAATCGTCGAACAACTCCATCTAGCCTTCCTACAATCGTAGAGCAGGCAGACTGTGCCCTAACACTATGAACGTAGAGTCTTAATATCGATCGTAGAGTACTTCTGCAAAACAACATAAAAATCAACATTAAACTTCATATTTGCAGAATCATACCAAATTCTTCTATAAATCAATAAATACCTTTAATCAGTTCATAAACACAAAAAACATATAATAATACTAAGCATAAAGGAACCAAAAACATAGAATATTTTGCACCTATCAAATTCCCCCACACTTAGTCTTTTCATGTCCTCATGTAAATAGAGATCAAAAACTTATCTGACTTAGACCAACCAAACTCTCAAAAGCCTCCAAATAAACATTGTGGAATAATAACACCTATCACAGAAACTTGACTAACACCTCATCAACTCACTCACAATAACAACTATGTCATTCCCCATAAAACATCATCTAAATCAGAATATATTCACACAAATATCTATCATATGATCAACACAAATACCCAACCCAGTTATATGGAACAACAACTGTGCACACTGAATCAAAACTTAAAACCTAAATATCCTGCAAAAATTTGCAAAAAATTTTAACCGACAAAACCTGCAGACATTAACTTTCCTTAGGTGAATGCATTTTATGCTCCATTTCACCCTTCACATTTTTTTTCTTTCAAGTGAGTGCATTTTATGCTCCATCTCACTTATCTGCTTCCCAGCGAGTGCGTTTTACGCTCCTTCTCGCTCTTGTGTTTATGGGTGAGTGCATTTTACGCTCCATCTCAACCCACCACAACACATATGCATTTTTCCCCATTCTGTAATTTTCACAATTTCTCATTTTTTTTCAAAGATTTTTCTTGCACAAGGTTCTGCAAACAAAATAACAGTTTAAAACAATCTTAATTCATAAAATCAGTGCACAAAGTATAATCTCACAAATAACTCAATCAAGTAATCATGTATCCCATATTCAAGTATCCATGCAAAGCAATCCCAATTCAAAATTAGTTCATATGGATCCTAACTAAGTCATCATTGTTCACTAGTTAACAAGGCATCAAATCAAATTCTGCAAATAAGCATCAATATTCACTCTACGATTTCAACCTTCAAAATCTTAGCAGAACACTACGATCGTAGAGGCAGAATTTTTTTCAAAATCTTCAAAATTTTCAAACCTCAGAGCATCATCTCATATCATATCCTAAATAATAACCTAATAACTCAAATAATAACCTAAACCCCTCCCCCACACTCAAACCTTACATTGTCCTCAATGTAAGAAAATCATGCAAAGAAGAAAGTATTATTAATTAGTATACAACTACAAAAGAAAAAGTAAACGGATAGAAAATCAAATCTGAATCTTAGGTTGCCTCCCAAACAGCTGCCCTTGTTTAATGTCATTGGCTTGACATCAATCCTCCCAATTTATGTAATTAGACTTGTATACTGCAAATGAACTGGTAATGGTTCAAGGCTTAAAGTAGTAGCAACATCCTGCAGATCTTGACTTTGCTCCATGCCTTCAGATTGCTCCCAACCCTTTGTAATTGCAGCCTTCAAATTATCCTTGCTTGTTTGCTCAAAGGATTTCTGCATTATAGGGTCAAAAACATCAATAGAAAAAATAGAGTTAACAATACCAAGATACCTCATAACCTCATAATCATTTATCTAGGTCTCTTCATCATCAAACTCCATAGCCAAGGTATCTTTGTATTCATCAACTAGTGTATCATTCATGTTCTCATTGTAAACATTTACAGGAATTACCAATTCATCTAGCTCTGATAGGGCTCTCTCCTCTTTGGCATTCTTTTCAGTATTATTTAGCTCTTGTCCCCTCCTCTCTAGTTCTGCCAAGAATTCTTCATACTCCTCTGAATACAACTCTGAATTTTTTCCAACTTTGTATTTCTTCGTTAAGACTTGAGGAAAAGAAAGCACTGGTTTATACTCAGAGAAAGGTTGACACATGTGTCTGTGCAGAACATTGTTGCCTGTTTCACCTTTGTTTAACTTGTTTTGTAAGGAAAGCCCTGACTTTTCTTGCTGCCATACATCTTCACCACTTTTCATTGTTATTGCACTTATATTTTCTCTTGGATTAACAACGGTCTGTGAAGGTAACCTCCCTGAGCCTTGAGAATCCAGTCTTCCAACTATTGTAGCAAGCTGACTAACTTGATTCTCCAACTGGTGTATGGAAGTCTTTGTTTCCTACTAGAATTGTTGTGTTTGGGTCATGAAGGCTTTAAACATATCCTCAAAAGATGGTCCAGAACTGGAAGAAACTACTTGTTCATGTTGGTACTGTTGTTGCATCTGTTGAAAATCAGGTTGCCTATTATCCTCATGGCTTAAGTTGGGTTGATCTCTCCATCTTGGATTCGAAGTCTCGAAATAAGGATCATATTGATGTTGATGTTGTCCTAGGAATGTCCCCACCGTATTAACTTGTTGAACAATTACATCTTCTCGCAGAGTTGGACAATCATCTATAATATGCCCTGACTTTGAACAAATCCTACATACTCTTGGTTTTTGCATGTTCCCTGCAACCATTTATCGAACCAAAGCAGTTAAATCAAATATTTCTTGCATAATATGATCAGTGCTTACCTCATTCAACCTTGTAAGTGTATGATTCATCCTAGTTCCATACTACTGAGAGTTAACTGCAATGTTTGCAATTAAATTCCTTGCAGCTTCTGGTGTTTTATCTATTAGTGCTCCTCCACTAGCTGCATCAATCATGCTCCTATCCATTGGCAACAGTCCCTCATAGAAGTATTGGATTAAGTGTTGATCGTCTATTTGGTGAGCTGGACACCTGGAACATAACTTCTTAAACCTTTCCCAGTACTCATAAAGAGTTTCTCCATTAAACTGATTGATTCCACATATCTCCTTCCTTATGTTGGCAACTCTTGAAGCAGGAAAGTACTTCTCCAAGAATATCTTTTACATATCAGTCCATGATTAAATTTCTCCTGAAGGTAGATAGTACAACCAGTCCTTTGCCAGATGTGCTAATGAGAATGGAAAGGCTCTAAGCTTGATTTGTTCCTCTGTCGCTCCTTGTGGATTCATGGTCGAACATACCACATGGAACTCCTTTAGATGCTTGTATGGATCTTCACCTATAAGACCACGGAAAGTAGGCAAAAGATGAATTAGTCCTGATTTTAATTCAAAAGCAGCATCTAAAGTAGGATACTAAATACACAAGGATGGTTGATCAAGATCAGGATTAGTTAGTTCTTTCAAAGTCCTATTGTTGGGAATAGCCATTTCTTCTTCTTCTTCTTCTTTTGATTCAGTAGATGAATTATTTGACAGTAATTCAATTGTGATGTTGAGACTAGGTGATGGAACAAAAAAAATCTCTGGATCTACAGTTGTGCTTTTGGCTCTATGATTCTTTTTCTTCACAGTCTCCTTGCTGTTTTTTCTATCTCTAAATCAAAATTTCAATTCAATAGAGTGAGAGGATTGAGTTATAAAATAAAATAAAAGAAACAAAGAATAAATCAAAACAGATAATCACTCCCCGGCAACGGCGCCAAAATTTGGGAGTTGTCGTCAGTGCTACCAAAAATAAAAACCTTACTTAAATCTACGAACTCAAAATTAGGCACAGTATAACAATAAGTAAGAGTCGATCCCACAGAGAAGGATATTGCTTTGATTTATTCTAATATTTTTAACTAAAAATAATAAATAAAGAATTGGGGGGTTTTGAGTTATGATTAACTAAAGAAAAGAAAGTTAAAATAATAAAGATAATCAAATAAATTAAAGCTTCAGTTCTTTAGTTTAGTTTCACCAATTAACAACAATAGTGTAATTAAGTTAACATTATTTCTTCCTTCCATAAGAATAATAGCCCTAGACAACAACAAGCTCTGCTACCCGAAATTCCACTTACATTGTCACTTAATGAAACAAGCTCTTCATAATATTCTAACCATTATACAACCTAGAATAAGCTCTCTAGATTTAATATAACAACAACATTAAGAACTAAGGAATTAGACTATTCCAAGCAACAAACACATAAGCTCGATTTGTTTAACCTGTCTTCTGATAAACATAGCAATAAACCAAAAGCTTGACCACAATCAGTATTACTAACTGCTACTTATGATTAGAAACAATATCGATTACGTAATACTCTTCCTAAATCAAGCAGATGATATTAATCAGATTAATCTAACTGGCCACATCAAATCAATCAGATAAAATAACATATAAACAGTTAAAACAGATTATTAGAATAAATCTCATATACGAAGGAATTAATAACGAAACTCAATTATACTATTAACTGAAAATAAGGTTCCACATCCCGTTAGAACTGAATAAAAATAAACTAAGCTAACATGCTGATAAACATATAAATAAAATATGATCTAGGATGATGATCCAGGATGATTACAAGTGACAAGTATTTATAGATGTTTTGAAACCCTAGAAGAATTCTAATTCGGAAGTCTGAATTCACTCTGCAGATATGGTAGGATTCTAAATACTTCTCAATCTCTAAAATCCCGCTTTAAACAGCTTCCTTATCAAATTAGATTCAGTTTCTAAATCCAAGTCTTCCTCAGTTTTCTGTTCTAGTTCGGCATCAGTTCCCATATTAAACTGCAACTCGAATTCCATATCAGACTCTACTTTCCATAACCAGATGTAGTTTCCATGTATGACTATAATTCGATTTCCAAATCGTGATTCGAATTGAACTTTAGTACTCCAATCCTCCAAATCCTACTCAGAATAGGAATCCTGCAAAATCGACCAAAATCATAGAGTAATACTCCGCACCAACACTTCGTAGAGTAATCAGGACATCGTAGAGTGAATTGGGACGATCGTCGAGTTGACAGCAACATCATAGAGTAACAGATCGTAGAGTGGAACTCTGTTCTCGGAATCGTAGAGTGACTTCGCCGCTGGACAGAAAACGTAGAGTACTATGAGCCTGGTCGTAGAATGAATCTCGCAATCATAGAGTGTAGCTAGAAATCGTCGAACAACTCCACCTAGCCTTCCTACAATCGTAGAGCTGCCAGACTGCACCCTAACACTACGAACGTAGAGTCTTAATACCGATCGTAGAGTACTTCCGCAAAACAACATAAAAATCAACATTAAACTTCATATTTGCATAATCATACCATATTCTTCTATAAATCAATAAATACCTTAAATCAGTTCATAAACACAGAAAACATATAATAATACTAAGCATAAAGGAACCAAAAACATAGAATATTTTGCACTTATCAATAGGGCAACAACGCAAACTTAACCCCATAATGAAAGAAGTTGTTAAAAAGGAGATCATAAAGTGGTTAGATGTAGGTATTATCTACCCCATCTCAGATAGCTCATAGGTGAGCCTAGTCCAATGTGTGCCAAAGAAAGGGGGACGATAGTAGTCGCGATTAAGAACAACGAATTAATCCCTACAAGGATAGTTACATGTTGGCGGGTTTGTATGGATTACAGAAAGTTAAACAAGGCAACTCGTAAAAACCACTTCCCACTACCGTTTATTGATCAGATGTTGCACAAACTTGCGGGACATGAGTATTATTGCCTTTTGGATGGTTACTCGAGTTACAATTAGATTGTTATAGCCCCCGAAGACCAAGAAAAAACTACATTCACATGCCCATATGGAACCTTTGCCTTCAAAATGATGTCTTTTTGATTGTGTAATGCACCCACGACGTTTCAACGGTGTAAGATGGCTATCTTTTTCGATATGGTCGAGCATAATCTCGAGGTATTTATGGATGACGTTTCAGTTTTTGGAGATACCTTTAACTTATGTTTGGAGAATCCCACTATGGTGCTCAAACGATGTATGAAGACAAACTTGGTCTTAAACTAAGAGAAATGCCATTTCATGGTTCAAGAAGGGATAATTCTGCGACATAGAGTTTCTAAAAAGGGAATAGAGGTAGATAAGGCGAAGATTGAAACTATTGAGAATCTTCCTTCACTAACTTCAGTAAGGGGTATTCAGAGATTTTTGGGACATGCGAGCTTTCATAGGAGGTTCATCAAAGACTTCTCCGAGATCACAAAGCCATTATGCAATCTTTTAGAGAAGGTTGTCCCGTTTAATTTTGACAAAGCATGTCATGAAGCCTTCGAAGTGTTGAAAGAAAAATTAATTACTGCCCTAGTGATAGTGGCACCAGATTGGAGTATCCCATTTGAATTGATGTGCGACGCTAGCGACTACGCGATTGGCGCAGTTCTAGGCCAACGCAAAGAGAAGATCTTTCATGCCATATATTATGCTAGCAAGACGTTATCGGATGCTCAATTGAACTACACTACCACCGAAAAAGAGTTGTTAGCAGTTGTCTATGCCTTTGATAAGTTCCGTTCATATCTTATTGGGACTAAGGTGATCGTATTCACGGAGCATTCAACGATTAAATACCTGATTGCTAAGAAGGATGCCAAGCCGAGATTGATTCGATGGATACTATTATTACAAGAGTTCGACTTGGAGATCCGAGACAGAAAAGGAACAAAAAATCAGGTAACAGATCATCTATCAAGGTTGGAAAATTTAGAGCAGAACAAGGGAGATAAGACGGTGATCAATGAGTTTTTCCCAGATGAATAACTTTTTGCAATAATGCAGGACATACCATGGTACGCAGATTTCATGAATTTCATTGCGAGTAAGGTGTTTCCTCCAGATCTAACAAGTCATCAGAAGAAGAAATTTCTCCTTGATGTGAAGTATTATTTGTGGGACGAGTAAGCTGTTAGGTTTCTAATATCCATGAATATGCTATCAAATTACATATAAGCCGCGGAAGCATGAAAAAATCATATTTGAAAATTTACAAACCAAAACCAGGATCGACATTTATGCGCAATTATTAATTTATCGAAAGAGATGGAAAATAATAATTATACTCTTGTAGAATTCTAGCTTCCTTAGGTACAAGTTCAACTCCAATTCCTTCGCGTTCTCCTTGAATTCCACCGATTAAAATTCCTTCCTTTGATCAACGTTAGCCACCGAAGTGTTTGGCCTCTAGAGGTGATCCACCAAGGAAGAATAGGTATTCAAGAAATTGGGTGTTGGCAAAACCCTAGTTTCTATCTCTATAGAAATTACAAGTACTCTCGACAATCTAATTCAAGAGTGTGTCACCCTAATCTATGATAAGACTTCTCTTATTTATAGATGTAGGAAAAACCCTTTCCTAAACTATTTAGGATTAGGGTTTCTATTGTAATTAAACTCCTTTAATTAATTATAATCCTAATCCAATTAGGAATGCATGAGAGAGAATACTTCTATTAATTAATTCCAAATCCCTATTAAGAAGGAAACATGTTTTGCACAAACACCTTTTGATCAGTAGGAAGATAGAAATAATACCTTGATGTTTCTTTAGGGTATCCCATAAATCTATAGTTGTCGGATCTAGTCTTCAGCTTATCATGCTCAAACCTTTTGACATAAGCTGGACAACCCCAAGTCATAACATGCTTAAGATTTGGTTTCCTCCTTGTCCATATCTCGTATGGAGTCTTTGGGACGGATTTGGTAGGTACCTTGTTAAGTAGGTATGCAGCCGATTCTAGGGCATAACCCCAGAATGATACTGGAAGGTCGGTAAAACTCATCATGGATCGATCCATGTCCAACAATGTTCGATTTCTCCTTTCAGATACAACATTCAACGGTGGCGTCCCTGGCGGAGTCCATTGTGAGATTATACCATTTTCTTTGAGACAATTGAGAAACTCATTGGTTAAGTATTCCCCTCCTCGATCCGATCGAAGAATTTTAATATTTTTACCAGTTTGCTTCTCTACTTCACTTCTGAATTCTTTGAACTTTTCAAACGATTCAGATTTGTATTTCATTAAATACACATATCCAAATCTAGAATGATCATCAATGAAAGTAATAAAATAAGAATACCCTCCTCGTGTATTCGTTGTCATAGGTCCACATACGTCTGTGTGAACCAACACTATCAACTTTGTAACTCTTTCTCCTTTTCCACTAAAGGGAGATTTAGTCATCTTTCCCATGAGACAAGATTCACAAGTTGGATATGATTCAAAATCAGATAGCTCTAAAAGCTCATCTTTATGCAACTTGGTTAATCTTGTTTCATTGATATGACCGAGTCTACAGTGCCACATACAGGTATAATTAACATCATCTCTTTTTTTTTTTCTTAGTTTGTTCAATTTGAAGTATATTTTCATGCAAGGCAAGTATGTAAAGTCCATTCAGTAAATTACCAACACCATATAAAATATTTTTATTATAAATAGAACAATTGTTGTTCTTTATTATAATATCAAAACCATCCATATCCAATACAGAAATGGAAATAATGTTTCTAAATAATTTAGGAATAGGGTTTCTATTCTAATTAAACTCTTTTAATTATTTATACTCCTAATCCAATTAGGAATGCATGAGAGAGTACTTCTATTAATTAATTCTCAATCCCTATTAGTATTAAATAATAGTAATAGTAATAATAATAATAAGACTCCTCTTATTAATTTATATTTAATATTTCAAAAATATTAAATAATAAATATTAAGCTATTTAATTTATTATATCTCCATAGACTAAATTAAATACACTTAACTTATTATTACAATTATGCCATTTATTTCTTAAATAAATATTTTTCTTTTGCGGTGTGACCCTTTAGGTTCTTCATATTAAACCGGTTGTGAATAAATCAATTAAAACAATTCTTATCTTATTTAAATAAATAAATTAAACTATTTAATTCATTTAAATAAATAACATTTATTCTACAATAAGGGTAAGCCCCCTTAGAGATCAATGACTTTCCAGATAATATAGATTTTAACATTAATCACAAAAGAACTTTTCAGTGAATAGTTACCGTACAATTCAATCCTTCTACCATACAATGTCCCAATTAAATATAAGACATGGAATTACTATCAAGTTTTATTTTATTTAATTATATGTATTTTGATTCCCTAATGCACATCTCTAAATAATGCAAATTAGAAACTCCTTTCTAATTTCATTCTGCCTTGGCCAAGGACTACTGAGTTGTCATTTATCGAATCATATAGGACATTTACATCTTTTACTAGACGTGGTAAATTCTTTGTTAATCATTCACCTATCTCCATGTACAACTTAGTATACCCAATCATACCCTTTGATATACATTAAAGGTCTTAAGGAACATGTCAAAGTATAACTCATCATACACAAGATACTATGATGATCTCAAGTCTAATGATCACTTGTACTAGTATCACTAGAGAAATTCCTATTGACAGGCGAGTAAAACTCCATTAGGTATTCCTTAGCAAGCCACGTTCAGTGAACTTATTCTCCAATAAGCACCTACATACTTACTTTAGTGTCTCCATACAAATGATTATGAGATCAATCATTCTCTTCATAAGAGCAAGCAACGTATGTACTAATATATCTGGAATCATTAATCTCCTTTTTAGTAATCCAACGATTAGGAACGATTTTAGTTTGTGAATTATTTAGAATTTAGATCTCATTAGTATGATCACTAACATGATTCTAAAATCATTGCTCAAAACTATGGGTTTATCACATTTAATATAACAACACAATGTAGATAAAGTAAATGTCTTTAATACTTTTATTAATAAACGAATAAGATTACAAAGTATATGTTACATCATATCAACTATGATTGGCTTGTGTGCATACTAGCTACTTTCAATCTCCCACTTGTACTAAAGACAATCGCCATGGTATCTAATACTCATCTTCTCTAAGTGGCGATCAAACTGTTGTTGTGTTAAAGCTTTAGTAAATGGATCTTCAATGTTGTCTTGAGAGTCTACATGCTCGAGGGTGACGTCTCCTCTTTCAATGATCTCTCTAATCAAATGAAACCGCCTTAACACGTGTTTGGATTTCTAATAAGACATGGGTTCCTTAGCCTGCGCAACAGCTCCGGTGCTATCACATAATAAAGGTACGACTCCTCTAATGCTAGGAACCACTCCAAGTTTATTTATGAACTTCTTCATCCAAATAGCTTCCTTTGCAGCTTCACTTGCAGCTATGTACTCTGCCTCTGTCACCGAATCAGCAATTGTTTGCTGCTTAGAACTTTTTTAACTCACTGCCCCACCGTTTAAGGTAAACACATACCCTGAAACGGATTTACTGTCATCTTAGTCCGTTTGAAAACTTGAGTCTGTGTAGCCCTCTAGTTTCAATTCAGACCCACCGTAGACAAGAAATACATTCTTAGTTCTTCTGAAGTACTTTAGGATGTTTTTCACTGCCTTCCAGTGCTCTTCTCCTGGATTCAAATGATATCTGCTTGTTACACTAAGTGCATGAGCGACATCCGGTCTAGTACATATCATACCGTACATGATATATCTTATTGCCGAAGCATAAGTAATTTTACTCACACGGTCTCTCGCCTCAGGTGTCTTTGGGGACTCTTTCTTGGAGAGATGTATTCCATGGCTCATTGGCGTGAGACCTTTCTTGGAATACTCCATGCAAAACTTCTTTAGCATCGAGTCAATGTACTTTCCTTGGGTCAAGCCAAGCATCATTTTAGATCTATCTCTATAGATCTTTATCCCCAAAATATAGGATGTTCCACCCAAGTCTTTCATGGAGAAGTGTTTAGATAACCAAATTTTGATCGACTATAGCATAGGAACATCATTCCCTATCAATACTATATCATCAACTCATTCCCTATCAGTACTATATCATCAACATATAATATAATGAATGAAACAGCGATCCCACTGACCTTCTTGTACACACATGGTTCATCCTCATTTTTGATTATCTCATCAAAATGGATGTTCCACCTGCGAGAAGCTTGCTTCAATCCATAAATGAATCGTTGTAGCTTACAGACTTGGTTTGTTCCAACCGTTGAAACAAAACCCTCTGGTTGTATCATATATACATTCTCCTCAAACTCTCCATTGAGGAAGGCCGTTTTCATGTCCATTTGCCAGATTTTGTAATCATAATAAGCTGTAATTGCACGTAAAATCTGAATGGAGTTGAGCATAGCTACCGGTGAGAAGATTTCATCATAGTCAACTCCTTGTCTTTGCTTCAAACCTTTTGCAACCAGTCGGGCCTTATAGGTCTTTACCTTGCCGTCCGCTCCAGTCTTTCTCTTAAAGACCCATTTAGACCCAATATGCTTAATACCCTCAGGTGGTGAAACCAAAGTCCATACTTGGTTTTCATACATGGAGTCCATCTCGGATTTCATGGCTTCAAGCAATTTCTCTAATTCTTTACTCTTTACTTACTCCCACTGACCCCTTCAAGTATAAACTCCTTTTCCAAGAAGGCAGCGCGTTTCGCTACAAACACCTTTTGATTAGTAGGATGATAGAAATAATACCCTACAATTGTTTTAGGGTATCCCACAAATCTACACTTGTCGGATCTAGTCTTTAGCTTACCATACTCAAACCTTTTGACATAAGCTGGACAACCCAAAGTCTTAACATACTTAAGATTTGGTTTCCTCCCTGTCCATAATTCATATGGGGTCTTTGGGACGGATATGGTAGGTACATTGTGGAGACACTGAAGCAAGTATGTAGGTACTTATTAGAGAATAAATTCACTGAACGTGACTCGCCAAGGAATACCTAATAGAGTTTTACTCGCCTGACAATAGGAATTCCTCTAGTGATAGTAGTACAAATGATCCTTGGACTTGAGAATATCATAGTATCTTGTGTATGATGAAGTATACTTTTATATGTCCCTTAAGACCTTTAGGGTATATCAAAGGGTATGATTGGCTATAATAAGTTATACATGGAGATAGGTGAATGATCAACAAAAAATCTACCACGTCTAGTAAAAGATGTAAATGTCCTTTGTGATTCGATACATGACAAACTCGGTAGTCGTTGGCCAAGGTAGAATGAAATTGGAAAGGAGTTTCTAATTTGCATTATTTAGAGTTGTGCATTTAGGAATCGAAATATGTATAATTAAATAAAATAAAACTTGATAGTAAATCTATGTCTTATATTTAATTGGGACATTGTATAGTAGAATGATTGAATTGTACGGTAACTATGCACTAAAGTATCTTTTGTGATTAATGTTAAAATCTATATTATCTGAAAAATCGTTGATCGCTAAGGGGGCTTACCCTTATTATAGAATAAATATTATTTAATTAAATGGAAAATCGTGAATCCGGATAGATTAGTACATACGTTGCTTGCTTTTATGAACAGGATGATTGATCTCATAATCATTTGTGTGGAGACACTGAAGCAAGTATGTAGGTGTTTATTAGAGAATAAGTTCGTTGAACGTGGTTCGCTAAGGAATACCTAATGGAGTTTTACTCGTCTGACAATAGGAATTCCTCTAGTGATAGTAGTACAAGTGATCCTTGGACTTGAGATCATCATAGTATCTTGTGTATGATGAAGTATACTTCGACATGTCCCTTAAGACCTTTAGGGTATATCAAAAGGTATAATTGGGTATAATAAGTTGTACATGGAGATAGGTGAATGATCAACAAAAAATCTACCACGTCTAGTAAAAGATGTAAATGTCCTTTGTGATAAGATACATGACAAAGTCGGTAGTCGTTGGCCAAGGTAGAATGAAATTGGAAAGGAGTTTCTAATTTGCATTATTTAGAGTTGTGCATTTGGGAATCGAAATATATATAATTAAATAAAATAAGACTTGATAGTAAATCTATGTCTTATATTTAATTGGGACATTGTATAGTAGAATGATTGAATTGTACGGTAACTATGCACTAAAGTATCTTATGTGATTAATGTTGAAATCTATATTATCTGGAAAATCGTTGATCGCTAAGGGGGCTTACCCTTATTATAGAATAAATATTATTTAATTAAATGGAAAATCGTGAATCCGGATAGATTAGTACATACGTTGCTTGCTTTTATGAACAGGATGATTGATCTCATAATCATTTGTGTGGAGACACTGAAGCAAGTATGTAGGTGTTTATTAGAGAATAAGTTCGTTGAACGTGGCTCGCTAAGGAATACCTAATGGAGTTTTACTCGTCTGACAATAGGAATTCCTCTAGTGATAGTAGTACAAGTGATCCTTGGACTTGAGATCATCATAGTATCTTGTGTATGATGAAGTATACTTTGACATGTCCCTTAAGACCTTTAGGGTATATCAAAGGGTATAATTGGGTATAATAAGTTGTACATGGAGATAAGTGAATGATCAACAAAAAATCTACCACATCTAGTAAAAGATGTAAATGTCCTTTGTGATTCGATAAATGACAAACTCGGTAGTCCTTGGCCAAGGTAGAATGAAATTGGAAAGGAGTTTCTAATTTGCATTATTTAGAGTTGTGCATTTAGAAATCGAAATACATATAATTAAATAAAATAAGGCTTGACAGTAAATCCATGTCTTATATTTAATTGGGACATTGTATGGTAGAATGATTGAATTGTACGGTAACTATGCACTGAAATGTTCTTTTGTGATTAATGTTGAAATCTATATTATCTGGAAAGTCGTTGATCGCTAAGGGGGCTTACTCTTATTGTTGAATAAATATTATTTAATTAAATGAATTAAATAATTTAATTTATTTATTTAAATAAGATTAGAATTATTCTAATTAATTTATTCACAACCGGTATAATATGGAGAACCTAAAGGGTCACACCGCAAAAAGAAAATATTTATTTAAGAAGTAAATGGCATAATTGTAATAATAAGTTAAGTGTATTTAATTTAGTCTATGGAGATAGAATAAATTAAATAGCTTAATATTTATTATTTAATATTTTAGAAATATTAAATATAAATTAATAAGAGGAGTCTTATTATTATTATTACTATTACTATTATTTAATTCCTAATAGGGATTGGGAATTAATTAATGGAAGTATTCTCTCATGCATTCCTAATATGATTAGGAGTATAATTAATTAAAGGAGTTTAATTAGAATATAAACCCTAATACTAAATAGTTTAGGGAAGAGATTTTTCCTACATCTATAAATAAGAGAAGTCTTATCATAGATTAGGGTTACACACCCTTGCATTAGATTGTGGAGAGTACTAGTAATTTCTATAAAGATAGAAACTACGGTTTTGCCAACACTCATCTTCTTGAATAACCATTCTTCCTTGGTGGATCACCTCTAGAGGCCAAACACTTGGGTGGCTAACATTGCTCGAAAGAAGGAATCTCATTGGTGGAATTCGAGGAGAACACGAAGGACTAGGAGTTGAACTTGTACCCGAGGAAGGTTTGATCTACGAGAGTATAATTCTTACTCTCTTTCTCTTTCGTTTAATTGATAATTGAACCCAAGGATAGATCATGGTGATGGTTTGTATTAAAAAATTAAAATTATCGCGCTTCCGCTCTATTTATGTAATTTGATTGCATGTTCGCGTCACTACAAAAAAATGGACATTCGGCAACGATTTTTTGGGCAACGACTTAAAAAATCGTTGCCGAAAATGCATGTTTAGCAACGAAATTTGTCATTCGTTACAGTTTCTGAAAGGCTTTCATTTTTCGTAACGAAATTTATAGGTCGTTGCAAAATTTCGTTACCAATTTGTTGGTGGGAAAAAAATAATTTCCTGCCTGTTTAAGTTTTTGTTGCCGATGTGATTTCTTCTCATCATGGGCAACGAAAAAAAATTTCTTGCTATATTTCGTAGCCTAATATGGGTCACATTCATTGTCAACAATTTTTTTTCGTTGCGTATTTTGTACAATTTTTTACGAGTAGTAAATTGTTGCCTAAAATTAAGATAAACCCAATAAGCACGTTTCGCCCTCTCTTTTTTTTCAAAACGCATCATTTTGCATTTTAAAAATATTATTTATCTAGACGCAAATTTATACAGTCAAGTGTTTTACTCCCTCTGTCTCAAAATAAATGCACAATTTTAGTTTTTTTGGTCAGAGTTATAACTTTTGAAATTAAAATTGAACACATATAGATATATTTTCTAATTTACAAAAATTAGAGTTTATAGTTAATTAGATGTAGTTTGTAATGATCATATTCGCTCACTTATAATTTTGAAAAAAAAATATAATTAATTTTCTAAAATAATTTATAATGATTTTTTTTCTTATAACTCGTTTTACATATATATGTTTTGACAAGAGCTGAGCAAGGAACTGAAATCGCCCCCGAAATTGCACCAAAAACTGACCAAACCACACCGATTAAACTGCATCAATGGTTCCGACGTAAACACTTCCTCTTCTATTAATCCATTAATGATTAACTTTTCCTTATTTCTATTAATCCATTAATATTAACTCTTCCTTATACAAATTATCTCCATTTCTCTATCCTCTTCGATGTACCATCATTTACAACCTTGGCACAATATTCATTCTACAATCCAAAATATGTACAAGAGTTAAATACGTACATTAAATACTTTTGCAAAACATAAAAATGCACGATATATTATTTTAAAAATTATTTACATATGCAAAGTATACATCTTAGCATACTGATAATGATTTTACATCAACTTAAAAAAAATAATAACCAAGAAGGCTCAATGTTCTTACATCAATCTAATATGAAAAATAATATACGTGTCGACAAATATTTGACGAAAGTTAGATTGCGCCCAAACATGGAAGTATATGCGGTAAAATAAAATAAATTAAAATATAACCCTTCTTAATTCCTACTTATCCCATGTATATACATACGTCGCAATCATAATTCGGTTAAAAAATTTCTCAATGTATAACTTGTTGTACATCAGATAATTTTCACATACTTTTATAACTTGTAAATTTAGGCATACACTATATTAAGCTATTAGCTGTGTCACACTAAATTTTATTTTCTCATAATATATATTCTAACAATATTTTAAGAGTAAACTGTATATGGAGCCATGGAGGGATAGACATATACACAGCAAATTTATTTAATTAACAAAGGGTATAATAATCATTTTATCCTAAAAATGTCAAGTTTTATGATATAATAAATTAATATATCAAAAAATTAAATGAATGAAGGGGAAAGGGAGACCGGGTACGCATTCCCACTAAAAATAAAGATACATAAACCACTCTCAAATATAGTATGATAATTGCTGAATAAATAATTGCTTGTGTGTGTGTGTGTGTATATATATATATATATATATATATATATATATCTCACAGCTAGCACGGGAAGGAGAAAACAAAGCTAGGTTACAACTGGACTCGACCCAAAGAATTAAGAAATATGGGAGAGACGGAAAACGAAGATAAATTCCTTTTTCAAGTTCAAAGCTGAGATTTTATTGTCTTTAAACAAAAAAACATAAATTAGTTTCATACGAAAAAAACAAAAACAGGTATTCAGCCAATACATTGAATGATTGAGATGCTCCATTGAAATCAAATCCATACTTCCCAGGCATCGTTGTCTCAGCAATAAAGTAAGGCTGATTCACAGTCACAACCTTATTTTTGATTCACATTATCTTAAGGAGAAGGATGCAATTAAAATGTAAACAATAACAATTACCTGCAAAAAGAGAAGATACAGTTTGGCATTAAGTTAACAGGAACATCATCAAAAATTAATGTTCATCATAAAGCTATAATTTTTAGATGACCATATGATTATATCAAAAGATTATTCACTAAATATCCCAGTTTACCAGCCTGAATAGGTCTCAATAGTGAGTTGCAACCCAAATTGGAATATGACAAAGACATTAAACATAAAGATAGAAACATAAATTAGTTTCATACGAATAACTTACGACTTGTTTGCCAGGAGACATCCTCCCTCACCATTTGTAACTTTATCTATCTTATAAACAATCAAGAAACATTACACAGAGAAGAATCATACCTCAACTGGTCTTATCTCATACTTATCTTTGTGGCTCAAAACCTTGAATTTCACAGTTTCAAGATCCGGAACTGTAAATACAATCCAAAATTGACAATAAACCCACACGAAACCAAAAGTCCATTTAAGTGTCAAAAATACAATCAGTAACAACCAATTTAAACAAATACCAAACAGAAAGATACCTGACCTAACATAAGAGCTTCCTCCAAATTCTGAGCCTCAAACCTCCGTGTTTCCCACGTATTTCGCAGTCTCGGTAGCCAAATCCATTAAAACTACAACAAAGGAAAACCCAAAATGAGAGCCAATTATA
Source organism: Aralia elata (assembly GCA_034770075.1). NCBI lineage: Eukaryota > Viridiplantae > Streptophyta > Magnoliopsida > Apiales > Araliaceae > Aralia > Aralia elata. The sequence goes on from CM068387.1 coordinate 8,960,388, forward strand.
TATATCCAAACAGGTAACTAAACTGAAAGGAATTAGGTACTTTAGGTATACAATAAATTATGTGCAGATAGTCATCTAATAGGAGGCCGTGATTATTGAGAAAAGGAAAAATAAAAATAAAAAAATTGGATAAGTCTAGGCAAGGCATGATCATGATTGCACAAGTACAGCTTGGCTTCACATTTCTAAATATGCAAACCCAATTCCAAGCATATAATACACCATGCGCTAAATTTTCTCCAATTTTTTGGAGAAAGTTTCAGATCTTACCATGCATCATCCTTCCCCCAATAAGAACAAAAAGTACAAAACTTTATGAATACGAATTTCTTAAGAGCTTAAGTAAATGAATAATATTACGGATGAATGAAAATTCGCTATTTTTGACGTGCACAATTCCATCATCTATCACTTCTTCAGAAAGTACATTCCATCTCTAATTTCTAACCTTTCTTGTGCAATGAGACCAGATAGGAAGCTTTGCAACTGTTGAGAGTGATTTGTCATAAGCAGGATCAGCTACACAACATCTGTAGCGATAATATGTCGAGTCGTTTATTTTATTACTAATGTACTATTGTTGTTACATACCTAAATCATGGCTTTACAAGGATGTTCGTAAAGGAGATTACCTTGAGAGTATTGTGAATTCAATCCAACATCATGATTCTGAAATTAGTCAGCATCCCTGTAGTAAATTTCTAGAACCCAGAACTGAAGTCCATTCAGAATCATAAAGAAGAAAAGCTTTTGCTTAGAAAGTCCAATCGGTTATTCATAAAATTACAAGTTCATCATATCAACTTCAAAATTTAATTCGTATTAAATGTATTCCGCAGTTCTCCCAGATGCAATGATTTCATAACAGATTTGATATGTTTTTGTAAGATAGAGACCCCGAAGGCAGTTCCTATCCCAGTCAGAGAATAACCAACCGACTCTCTTTTTAACTAACACAGATCATTTGCAATATCCAGTGGTATATGTAATATGTGAATAAGAATGTGAAGCATATCTTTTTTATGTGCAAATGCTATGAGATATCTGTGAGATTGGAGCAGACTCAACTTGATTTTGAAATAAAAATCCTTGTTATTGTCCAATTGACACTAAGTCATCATGCTTCACATTTAGGAATTTTGTTTAAACAAAGTATTAGTAGTCATCCAAAAGTTACACAAAATGTTCTCATCTTATTTTATCTTGGAAATCATCTCGAGCATGGTTCCCCACACCAGGACAAATAACATCTGACAGGCTGCAAGACTGGAGATCCTTCGAAAATAACATTGAAATAATGGACATCAATGATGGAAAGAGAATTTATTATAATGATAATCCAATTATTATACCATGTGATAGCCCAGCAAAAGGATATTTTGAAAAGATATATGCAACACGTACAACAATGGATGTATCTTACCTGGGTCGGATGACTAATGGCGTCGTTAATATGGACCTTTTTTCCATGAAATCTGTTAGTTACCTCTAGCCATAGGAAACATTCTTCACACAATCAATTATCGATCTCGCTAATTGCAGAAAAATTTGTCGCTAGGTTCTACATTCGTCCCGCGTAAATTATAGGTAGACAAGAAACCCAAATTGGTATCTGTTTCATGCCTTACTTAAAGTCCATAAGGACTCCCACAAAATTAAGAAGCCACCGGTCGCCCCACCAGCTAAACCCCCACTTCATCCGTCGCATCCGGCGGCAGAGTACCGCCAACCGGTAACAATCTACGATGTCTCTCCAAAAGTCATCCACACCGCGGAAAACGAATTCATGAACTTAGTCCAACGCCTAACGAGCTCTTCTTCTTCCTCCTCCATCTCCACCTCCGCCGCCGCAGCCTTCACAACCCGCGGAGATATCTCGCCAGCAGCGAGACTGGCTTCCATGGAAAAAACAAGTCCGCCGGAGGGAGGGAGGGAGGGAGAGAGAGAGAGTAAACGCTGGGCAATTTATGGGTATGGATGAAGGCTTTGAAATGGGTCAATTTTTCGGGATCTCTCTAATTGAAACATCGACATGCTAAGGAAGAGGGGAGAAACCCAAATTGGTCTCTGTTTCATGCCTTAACTCTCTTTCCAGACCACACACACAACTCCTAATTATTAGGGGCTCTGTTCCAAAAACAAGAGTAACTCCTAATTATTAGGGGCTCTGTTCCAAAAACAAGAGTTTGATACCACGTCCATTCCATAACAGTGACTTTTTAGAAGAAAAAATTTGTTCCAATTTATTTGTCGTTTATAATTTTTTAAGAGAATAAATTATTTACTTTTAAATATCACCCCTAACTTCTCTCATTGTCCCAAGAAATTTTCTCTCTTGTATTAATAGTTTTCAACTTCCCATAAAGTGGTAGTGATAGAATTTCATACAAATTTTAATTATTAAATGATAGTATTAAATGACTTTCTTAATTCATGTGCATGAAGCTAAAACGACACTTAATATGGAACCGAAGTAGTAATATTTTAAAAAAAACAACTCTTTTAGAAGTAATATTATACGTAAAATTATTATTTTAAAATTTTAAATTTTAAGATATCATAAATTAATTATAACAAATTGAAATATAACTCTTTTGTAGAATAAAAAAATAATATTTTAATATTTGTAATATATTTCACAAAAAAAGTCATAATTATTATAATTTTGTTAATTGTTAATTTACAGTATTTTAAAATTTAAATTATTGTAACTTAATATTTTAATTAATACAATTAATATTGTAAATTACGTAAAACTTATTATTAAGAATAAAATTTTTTAAAATATTAATTACATTACAATTTGTATTGTAATATATCATAAATTAAATAATAAACTCAAACTTAACTCTTTTTGTAGAACATATATATGAGTATTTTTTGACATTTGTGATATATTCCACAAAAGAGCGCCACTATCTTTTTTTTCTCTTTTTTTTTTGTCGTGATCAATGTATGATCTATATTAAAGTTTTAAGGAAGTGTAAACTGAAAAGTTATTTACTTTATAGTTTATTAAAAGAAATATAAATAATCGATATTGTAAGTTACTTAAAAAGTGTTATTAGAAGTAAATTTACTATTGTAAAAATTTAATGTATTTATATATAATAAAATTTATATTCACTATAATTAATTCTAAAAAACTTTTTTTAACAAAATAGTGACCAATTTTATATCTCCTAAAAAATATCTCATCAATAATATAAAGTGAGTAATAATTCTTTCATTAATAGTATTTTTCTTCGCAAATTTTCATCAAAGATTGGCGTCAAACATCCTTCTACCATCTCAATTTTGCGAAAGAAAAAAAAATCTAAATTGTGAAAGATGTTTCTTTCAGAATAACTATATTGTCATAAATTTTCATTCACTACATCCCTATTCCCTAATTTTTTTATAGTGATACTTATAGTTTCATTAATATTGTATTATCTATAAACTTTTATTTATTAATCACATGATAGATGTATTTCTTGTTCTAATTAAGATGTATGAAATAATTATCAAATACATATCATGTAGGAGTTTGTATTTTGAATTTATGCAATGATTCTTATAGTTTCATTAATATTGTATTATCTATCTTATTTATGTATTTACTAGTTCTAATTCAGAGATATTAAATAATTATCAAACACATATTATATAGGAGTTGGTATTTTGAATTCCTATACTGATACTTATAGTTTCCATTTTTCTTGTAATGCATATATATATATATATATATATATATATATATATATTAATCATTTGCTAATCACATAGATGTATTTCATTGTTTTAGTTCAAACATATGAAATAACAAATTTTAATAAAAAAATATCATTAATTATTATTTTTATTTTTTACATTCACATTCATAAATTACATTCACTACATTATTAATTAAAATCAAATAAACTTAAAATATTTTAAAAAACAATTAGTCATTCAAAAAGAGAGAGAAACTATTAAAATATAAAATACTCCCTCCGTCCCAAATTAATTGCTCAGTTTTGACTTTTTTAAGTCAAATTGACTATTTTTAGAATTAATAATTAAGCATATATAAATATATTTCTAAAATTATAAAAATTGGGGTTAGTAATAAATTGTATATACTTTCTTTTGGTTATAATCTCTTTACCTATATTTTAACAAAAATAGTAAAAAGATTAGTTTTAAAAATGGTCAATTTGACTTTAAAAAGTTAAAATTAAACAATTAATTTAGAACGGAGGGAGTAAAAGAAAAATAAGCGGCAAGCAGCTAAGTGGAAAATTTTAAGTTACATAAGTCGGTAGGCCTAAAATCTTTTCAATAATCAACTATCAGCACAAAGAAAAGAATGCCTAGAATAGAGAAAAATCTATCAACAATCAGCAGAAGTAATTCCAACCAAAAAAAATGTCAAAAATAGAGAAAACAAAACAATTAAACAAGATCTCATAAATGAAACTCTATCACAAAAAGAATTAATCAATTATCCCATAAAAAAAATCTAATACAAAAGTGTATAAAATACTAATAATAAAAAAATAAACACGAAAATTGAAATTCTAATTCAGCGCTGAGCTAGCATTAATATTTCCCTAAAATTTTTCCCTCCGTCTCTTTATTTCACTCCGCTATCACGCTTAGCGCACTCTAAAACTAAATCTCCTCTGTCCTTGGTCTCACCTTCTTGACCTTTCATCCCCTTCTCAACAATTTAGGGCTTTTCACTTACTGATAAAAGCAAAGAGGCTGGTGGCGCAAAATTCTAATTTTACATGAGTAAGTATAGTTAATCATTAGACACAATCTTTCTCCATCTCTTAATATTTGAATCAGGATTTTCGCTATTGCTTTACTTTGTTAATAACTGGAACTTTAATCTATTTGAATATGTTGTGTCAGATTAGTTGTGCTGCCTATCAACTGTTTGATGAAATTTCTTATTGTAGTGGTCTATTACAGATTTATTTTATGAATGCATACGAGTCTATATGTTTGTTTAATTTCATTATAGAGACATCCTCTTAGTTTAGTTTTTCAATTTTATTTACAATCCACTCTTTCTGAAGTCTAAATGCGTGGTTTCAAAGTTCTTACAATTTTTTTTTATTATAATTTTCTTTCTTTGGCATGGACATCAATGTCTGTGTAGAAAAGCGTAGTTACTTGACGTTAATTATGTGTCTACCATCGGGAATCTTTCTAATAGTGAATATCAGGTTGTTAATGCAACTAGTCTCCTCCCGACTCTACGGAATATCAGAAGATTTCTATCAATTAGATCGTAGTAAAGAAATTTTAGGTAATTTCCATACTGGGAGGGATTTTCAGAATCTCAAAACCATTGGAAAGGTAGACTTCACATCTTAATTTTTATGTTACAGAAATTTCACTTTGCATCATGGTTATGATTTAACTATACCATATGCTACATTGATTTTATTCTTCTCTCATCCGCAAATTGCTTGTATGATTTGATTTCATTGTTTTCAGAGCATAAATATGAGATAGTAAAGCGCTTGCAAGCTAGGAAACACATATGCGGAATGACTGGTGATGGCGTTAATGATGCTCCTGCTCTTAAGAAGGCTAATATTGGGGTTGTTGTGGCTGATGCAACTGATACGGACACATTCTATAATGCAGATACTGACAATTGCATTGCTAACTGAAGTGGGTAAAGGGAAGAGTTCTTCATGGTTTCCGTATTTAAAGCATTTGCCGCGTAGTTATGACATCTTGGGATATTGGGATTGCTGTGGTTGCTATTTTTCTTTTAAATTTTTTGTTATATCTGTTCATTAATGATAAAATTGTCTTAAGTGAAGTATTTGAAATGCTTGGTAGGTGGATGATGCAACCTTGGCAGCAGAAAATGCTTAGTATTCCCTTCTATTAGAGTTGTTTATCTTTTTTCTTTAGCACATTTCATGCAAAATTACTTATATTTTCATTGTATAGATATACTTTTATAAATGCACATGCCAATGAGATTATGACTTCATGCTCTGTTCAAATCTTCAGAAAAACTCAGTGAGAAAAAAATTATGGTCTATCTTTAATACACTCAATTGTCTTATGCTTAATTGTCTAGATAGTTTTTCCTCTTTAGTCCCTCACACTGTAGATTCATGTGGGGAATGTGCCACAGTAGAGAACTACTGTTTCAACTGCTCATCACATTCGTATATTATGGTGGATATATTTGTATATTACAAAATTGTAGATGTCAAAAGCTGTCTTTTTGATGAACTATTTCCTTTCACATCCCTTTATCTAAAAACAGAGAATTCTTCTCGTTTGAATCTGCTATTGCTTTGATGAAGGCACAGTTATACGGCCAGCACATTGGTGTTTGTTAGCATTAACTCTTGTGCAATTATGTAACTATGTATTGAATAAACACTAGTTCTAGTTGTAGGCAAAAATTGCCCCATGGCTGAACTTTCTCTAACCCTGGTTACATTTGTTTACGCAGTGTGTCAGTTTCAGTTCAAATAATTAATTAGGTAACTCGTGGAGCAGTGGTGCTCTCTGTGTTTGTTTGTGTGTGTGAGAGTGTGGGTGGGCGTGTGTGTGTGAGTATAGAGATATATGTAATGAATCTTTTATTGTTTTGATCTTTTGATTTCTGCTTGAGCCTTAGATCAGTTTTTGCATTATTATCAGTTTTTGTATTATTAGATCTATAGATACTATGCCATGGTTTATAAGCTGATATGCAAATGTTGTTATTTATGCATGATGCAGTACCTTGATGACAACAAGAAATTAATCTTGGCAATTATGGACATCAAAATCATGGAAAACTTGCTGACTGTGCTCAGTAAGTTGCTGCTTTATTTTCTCTCTCTGTGTGCCTGCTGGGGCCGGATGCGGGTGTTGTGGTTGATATCAGCACAAGCTTTAAGCTTTGCTTACTATAATTAGTGCCCATATTTTGTGTTTTATGTCGGTTGCCTTCTTTGGTAGATCTAAATCTTCATTTAAGTATGTCGTATCATATTGAACAATGTAATATATTTCACTTGTACATTAAGGAACACGGTAATATACTTCTAGCAACACTTAAAAAAAATCTTGTAATGTCCTTTTTAAAAAATAAACTGCTAGAGCAAGTCCGTGTGGTTATGAATTCCGTGGGGGTTAGCAAAATTGATTCTTAGCTTTCTATATGGACATTGCGGTCAGCCAATTGATTTCTAGAGTTCTAATGTGCTAACCAAACAACTTGCTTAATCTAGGGCTGAAAACTCTATAGGTAGTCTGTAGCTGCAATTTCGTAACTTATGTGCAAGTTTTTATAGGATGTATGTTATATTTCGGGAATGGGGTTTCTCACAAAATACATGTAGATACAATTTAACAACTTGTGTGCTAGTTATTGGTTGTATATTTGTGTCTAATATTTGGTGAATGGAGCTTCTCATCTAAAATCATATATTTGGCTGTGCATGATTACTGTGATTATGCACTGCTTGTTGTGTTGAAGCTAAAAGGAAGGAAGAAATAGAAGTATAGAACTTGGGTTTGTTGATTACAGACTTATCATCCTGACTTGGCTTGTATATTCATGTGTTATCTCTGGACTGCTCGATAATAAGCAATATCAAATTGTTTGTGTACTGTATCCTGTCCAGCTCTGGGGTACATAGATAACAAGTAAACATATCGAGTTAAATTTGTTAGATATTTTGAAAGTTTAAATCTTTTAATTAATATTTTGTAACTCCTCTTTTGAAATTTATAACTCTAATATTTTCTAACGTCTCTTTTATTGTTTATAACTCTTCTTTTGAATTTTAATTAATATTTAATATTTATGTAAATTTATTTAATTTTACTTAGTAAACTATCTAAGTATGTATTACTAAATTACTAATTACAAAGTTTGTCATTTTTTTGTCAAAAAAAAAATGTTTGTCATTTTCAGTTGCATGACTCACCCCAAATATAAGTGAGACTCTTCTTGCATAATGGAGGGAGGAAAAATCCAAAGTAGTAGGTTTGATACTAACTACCCTTGCAGCAGTTAGGAGGGGATTAGAATAGTTTAGTGAACACTAGAGCAATCAACCAGACTAGGCTTGGGTGAAGAAGAATCCAACTGCTAATTGATGAAGCCTCCTAAGCCCCATTGCTGGAAAGGCTCTAGTTTATGGTATTCGACATTAAACAAAAATATAAAAAGTACTAGCTCATGGAACACATAAAAGAAAGAATTTATTAAAAAATAAGAACTAAAACTCTGTAACTCCTATAACAGGTTTTCTTAATTCCTTGAGAAATTTGTTAATTTTCATAGTTTTAAAAATGCTATACATCAACTAACGATCAAGTTGAATGGAGAATTCTGCCTTGCACTGTTAGAGAAGAACTGTTTAAGAAATATGTTGCGACTTGGTTTTCATTTTGCTTGGATTGTGCAAGTTTCATACTTTAGATTTATGTATTGCCAAAAAAAGAAGAAAACATGAAAGTTTATGTCGACTTTGCTTCTCAGGTTGTAAACTTTGTGCCTGCAAATTTAAACTTGCTCAAATTTCCAAAGTTTATGTTTGTTTGTTCAATAGCTAGTAAGGGCACCGGTGTATAAGAGATAGTATTGTGAATCCATTGTCAACCTGGCCATCATCCTGACATGATGCAGACACATTGTATTTTTCTTGCAAATATTTCATGCCATATAATGTTTTTAATTAATAGATTTTGAAATATTATATGCGAAATAGGATATGAATTAAGAATTGTACTATATATATATGTATTTATGTTTCCTAATTTCTTTGTGCTTTACTTGTTTATTACTATATTTTCAACATGTTCCATTAAGCTCTTTTTAGGTATATTGAAGCTAGTAAAGCTCGACTTAACAAGTCTGAAGGTCTTCATCCAGTTTCTTCAGTAGCACAAACTGTTCTTTTATATGCTTTCGAGAACATATTGGAAATGCTACATCCTTTCATGGCTTACGTGACTGAAGAACTGTGACAGGTTTAGATAGTTGATTGTAAAGACGATGAATGATCATGTATTGAATGATTTTGTTTAGTTAATAATATTTGAGCTCTTTTTTTTTATTTTATATTTCTACCATAATTTGTTATGGGGTCATTGAACCACAATTTATTTTGTTTATAAAATAATTTTGATATTCGTTACATAACAGGATTGTCACTAATGGATTTGGCAATGATACAATCAAAATCTATTGTATCAAACGACAATGTATAATGTCGTTGCTAATTGACAACAACTTTCGTTGCTCTCGAAAAACAATCAGTATCGAACAGTATCGTTGTTAATTGATCATAATTATCCATAACAAAACTAACGACAACGAATAATCTCGTTGCAAATTAATCTATGATTGGTTTATTTTGCATATTTAGCAACGAACATCGTTACCAAAAAAGTATACAATTAGCAACGAAAACTAGTTAAGGCAACAATTTTCATATTGTTCAGCAACAACAAATATCGTTGGCAAATGTGTATCAAACGCAACGAATTTCATCTTTGTTGACAAAAAAAAGGTTCTTTTCGTTGCCAATTAAGCAGATTTTGCAACGAAAGTTGCTTTTTAGTAACAATTTCTTAATAAATTAGCTACAATACATTTCGTTGCTAAATGATCTATGCTTTTACACGAAAACAAACTTTCGTTGCGAAATATCGCACTTTTTGCAACGAACAAAATAATTTCGTTGCTAGACAATTAGCAACGCTCATTGGGCAACGGATGGTCCAACGACCGAAAAATCGTTGCAAATGACATTTGGCAACGAAATTTCGCACCTTTAGCAACGAAAATCGTTTGTTGCCGAATCGCCATTTTTTTGTAGTGCGTTAAACAAACCTAACAGTGGTATCAGAGCCTAATCCTTGTGTTAATTATTGATTTTGAAGATTCTATGTATGAATTGATATGCGATACGATCGGATTTTTGGGCTACAAATTTTTATTCTAATTCTGCGTCGCGGCGCGGCCGCGCCGCTTCCAGTCCAGTCTAGAGCGCGGCCGCTCCCGAACCTAGGAAAAGTTTTTCTGGAGTGAAGCGCGACCGCGCCGCTCCTAGTTCAATTTGGAGCGCGGCCGCGCCGGTCTGCAGGTTTTGAAAAATAATTTTTTCCTTCAATTAAAATAAATGGTTTATTTAATTGATAAAAGTTTAAAATAAAGAAGTTTATTTTATCTGGAATAAGATTCCCGGTTGCTAAAATTAAAGGAGTTAAATTTGGATTTAGTTTTTTGATTAAAATAAAAGAGTTTATTTTGTTTCAAAAACTAAATATTAGCAAAACTTTTGCCCATTAATTGATATCAATGCATACATGGAATGTTTAAATTATTCATGAGATGAATATTATTTATTGATACATATGGAGATATCTATGATAATAAATAGGGATTGATTATGGACTATTGACCAATGTGTGATTGAATTTATTTTAGTGGATGCTTGTATGAATTGGTTTTTATAAATAGAGTCTGCGTACCTCGAATTCTCTAGTTTTTCTTGATGTAAATTCTATCTCCCTCCTATGTACTTCCCCTTGACTGCTGATCAAGGTTTCTATTTATTGTAAATAGTTTATGTAATAGGGTTAGTTAGAATTATTTTGAAGAATTGGAGACCAAGGAGCAAGGAGTGCTTGAAGACCCGTTTATAATGGAGCCCGGGTTTAAATGTAATAGTTATATTTAAATTTAATTCTTGCACCCTAGGTTTGACCTTTTGGTTTACTTGGTGGCTCTAGTGAGCCAAACTAGAATAAAAGTCCATAATCCATCCGGGTAGAATATAGTATTCTATATGTGCATGCTTACTATGTATATATTATATATTATACAACATGTTTCGCATGTTAATTAATATGACGCGTATTTTATATATATATATATATATATATATATATATATTTGTGTGTATGTGTGTGCATGGGCGCTAAACAAGATGAGACAAATAAGAATAAACCCCTCAAAGGAATCATATTAAGTCCTAAGCATTCAAATATATTTGGAATATCGAACGTCGCCTTCTAGTATGGTAAAAGCGATAGAGTATTAAATATTTAATATGAGTTTGTTGTGTCACCACAAGGAAAGTATTAAATATTTAAGATGTTGCTTTACCACATTTGATGCTTATTAAGGAATTGAACATTACTGTTTTGTTGTGTCACCACAAGGACGGTATTTTTCTCTTCACATATATAGAAGTGCTAGGTTGGACTTAACTTGGATAATTTTGATTCGGATGTGTCACCACTTGATTAAAATAATCTAAGAGACAAAAGAAAAAGAGTTACATAGTGATGTAATTGACAATAGTTGTCTACTTATTTATTTATATATCGTTTGTTGTGTCACCACAAGGCTATATATATTTGAAATGAGATCCTTATTCTCACTAGCAAATCTTTAATTAGAATTGTCGAACTATATATATTGAGGGTAATATAGTTTGATGAAAATAGTGGGAGAAACCAATTTAAAATAAAGACCTAATTTATTTTGGTAATTAATAAAATGAATGTATGCTAAAATGTTGTCTATTTCACATGTAGAATTAAAAAATGTCAAACTCACTATCACTGCGTAGCATACTTGATGCTAACAAACTGACCGGACCGAATTACACGGACTCGTTAAGAAATCTGAGAATTATTCTCACTGCTGAAAAGATTTCTTATGTCCTAAATTCGCCCGTCCATGCAAATGTTGCAGAAATAGCCTCTGAGAAAGAGATTGCTACTTTTAGAAAGTGGCAAGATGATGCAATCATGGCTCAATGCATCATGCTCGCATCCATGAGTAACGAGCTTCAGCGTCAGCATGAAACTATGGATGCTCCTATTATATTGCTGCACCTCAAAGAGTTGTATGGTGAGCAAAGTAGGACTGCTAGATATCAAATATCTAAGGAGCTCTTTCTATCTCGTATGACCGAGGGCACTACTGTTGAGACTCATGTCCTCAATATGATCAATTTGATTGAACAACTTGGACAGCTAGGGTTCGTGATGGATGGGGAGTTAAGTCAAGATTTGATCTTGCAGTCACTCCCAGACACTTTCTCACAATTTGCTGTGAATTTTCACATGAATAAGTTGGACTTTAGCTTGCCTGAGTTACTTAACATGCTGAAAACTACTGAAGGTCACTTCTCATCCAACAAGAACCAAGTCTTACTGGTGGATGATTCTTCCAAGAAAAGGAAGAGGCCCAATGTATCTTCTGAAAAGAAGAAAAATAAGAAGGCTAAGGGAAAGGCGAAAGGAAAAGACAATAAGAAAGTTGATCCAGATAGCAAAGAAATTTGCTACAATTGCAATAAGTCAGGACACTGGAAGAGGAACTGCAAGCAGTATCTTGCGGACCAAAAGAAGCTTGGAGAAGCTTCGACTTCCGATCTAGGTTTGTTCATGATTGAAATTAATTTTTCTGAAAGTCAAAATTCTACTTGGGTATTGGATACCGGTTGTGGTTCTCACATATGTAATAATATACAGGGACTAAGCAGAACTAGAAAGCTGAACAAACATGAAGTCGTCCTACGAGTGGGAAATGGAGCAAAGGTTGCTGCATTAGCTGTAAGAACTTATCGTTTAGCACTGCCTACGGGCAAGTCCATTAGTTTAAATAATTGTTATTATGTTCCAACACTCATTAGAAACATTATTTCAATTTCAGTATTGGATATGGATGGTTTTGATATTATAATAAAGAACAACAGTTGTTCTATTTATAATAAAAATGTTTTATATGGTGTTGGTAATTTGCTGAATGGACTTTACATACTAGACTTACATGAAAATATACTTCAAATTGAACAAACTAAGAAAAGAAAAAGAGATGATGTTAATTATACCTTTATGTGGCACTATGGACTCGGTCATATCAATGAAACAAGAATTAACCAAGTTGCATAAAGATGGGCTTTTAGAGCTATCTGATTACGAATCATATCCAACATGTGAATCTTGTCTCATGGGTAAAATGACTAAATCTCCTTTTAGTGGAAAAGGAGAAAGAGTTACAGAGTTGTTAGCGTTGGTACACACAGAGGTATGTGGACCTATGACAACGAATGCACGAGGAGGGTATTCTTATTTTATTACTTTCACCGATGATCATTCTAGATTTGGATATGTGTATTTAATGAAATACAAGTCTGAATCGTTTGAAAAGTTCAAAGAATTCAGAAGTTAAGTAGAGAAGCAAACTGGTAAAAGTATTAAAATTCTTCGATCCGATTGAGGAGGGGAATACTTAACCAATGAGTTTCTCAATTGTCTCAAAGAAAATGGTAAAATCTCACAATGGACTCCGCCAGGGACGCCACAGTTGAATGATGTATCTGAAAGGAGAAATCGAACATTGTTGGACATGGATCGATCCATGATGAGTTTTACCGACCTTCCAGTATCATTCTGGGGTTATGCCCTAGAATTGGCTGCATACCTACTTAACAAGGTACCTACCAAATCCGTCCCAAAGACTCCATATGAGATATAGACAGGGAGGAAACCAAATCTTAAGCATGTTAAGACTTGGGGTTGTCCAGCTTATGTCAAAAGGTTTGAGCATGATAAGCTGAAGACTAGATCCGACAACTATAGATTTGTGGGATACCCTAAAGAAACATCAAGGTATTATTTCTATCTTCCTACTGATCAAAAGGTGTTTGTTGCGAAACACGTTGCCTTCTTGGAAAAGAAGTTTATCCTTGAAGGGGTTAGTGGGAGTAAGATATATCTTGAAGAAGTTCAAGAACCACAAAATACTACGGATCAAAGTCAGGTACCTGATCAAGTAGAAGAACCTAATGTACCACAACCTATTCGTAAATCTGGAAGAGTATTCATCATAGAGGATGATGATGAGGTACGCATCATAGGAGATGATGATCCATTTACTTACGAAGAGGCTATGAGTAGTAAAGACACAGAGAAATGGCTAGAAGCCATGAAATCTGAGATGGACTCCATGTATGAAAACCAAGTATGGACTTTGGTTTCACCACCTGAGGGCATTAAACCTATTGGGTACAAATGGGTCTTTAAAATAAAGACTGGAGCGGACGGCAAGGTAGAGACCTATAAGGCCCGACTGGTTGCAAAATGTTTCAAACAAAGATAAGGAGTTGACTATGATGAAACCTTCTCACCAGTAGCTATGCTCAAGTCCATTCAGATTTTACTTGCAATTGCAGCTTATCATGACTATGAAATCTGGCAAATGGACGTGATAACAGCCTTCCTCAATGGAGAGCTTGAGGAAAATGTATATATGATACAGCCAGAGGGTTTTGTTTTAACGGTTGGAACAAATCAAGTCTGTAAATTACAACGATCCATTTATGGATTGAAACAAGCTTCTCGAAGGTGGAACATCCGTTTTGATGAGATAATCAAAAGGTTTGATTTTATCAAAAATGAGGATGAACCATGTGTGTACAAGAAGGTTAGTGGGAGCGCTGTTTCATTCCTTGTATTATATGTTGATGATATATTACTGATAGAGAATGATGTTCCTATGCTACAGTCGATCAAAATTTGGTTATCTAAACACTTCTCCATGAAGGACTTGGGTGAAACATCCTATATTTTAGGGATAAAGATCTATAGAGATAGATCTAAAAGGATGCTTCGCTTAACCCAAGGAAAGTACATTGACTCGATGTTAAAGAAGTTTAGCATGGAAGATTCCAAGAGAGGTCTCGTGCCGATGAGCCATGGAATACATCTCTCCAAGAAACAAGCCCCAAATACACTTGAGGAGAGAGACCGTATGAGTAAGATTCCTTATGCTTCAGCAATAGGATCTATCATGTACGGTATGATATGTACTAGACCAGATGTCGCTCATGCACTTAGTGTAAGAAGCAGATATCAGTCGAATCCTGGAGAATAGCACTAGAAGGTAGTGAAAAACATTCTAAAGTACTTGAAAAGAACTAAAGATGTATTTCTTGTCTACGGTGGGTCTGAATTGAAACTAGAGGGCTATACAGACTCAAGTTTTCAAACGGACCAAGATGACAGTAAATCCGTTTCAGGGTATGTGTTTACCTTAAACGGTGGCGCAGTGAGTTAGAAAAGTTCCAAGCAGCAAACAGTTGCTGATTCGGTGACAGAGGCAGAGTACATAGCTGCAAGTGAAGCTGCAAAGGAAGCTATTTGGATGAAGAAGTCCATACCAGAAGTTGGAGTGGTTCCTAGCATTAAAGGAGTCGTACCTTTATTCTTGACAACACTGGAGCTGTGGCGCAGGCAAAGGAACCCAGGTCTTATCAGAAATCCAAGCATGTGTTGCGGCAGTTTCATTTGATTAGAGAGATCATTGAAAGAGGAGACGTCACCCTAGAGCGTGTGGACTCTCAAGACAACATTGCAGATCCATTTACTAAAGCTTTAACTCAACAGCAGTTTGATCGTCAGTTAGAGAAAATGGGTATTAGATACCATGGCGATTGGCTTTAGTACAAGTGGGAGATTGAAATAATACCCTACAATTGTTTTAGGGTATCCTACAAATCTACACTTATCAGATCTAGTCTTTAGCTTACCATGCTCAAACCTTTTGACATAAGTTGGACAACCCAAAGTCTTAACATACTTAAGATTTGGTTTCCTCCCTGTCCATAATTCATACGGGGTCTTCAGGACAGATATGGTAGGTACCTTGTTAAGTAGATATGCAGCCGTTTCTAGGGCATAACCCCAAAAGGATTTTGGAAGGTCGGTAAAACTCATCATGGAACGAACCATGTCCAACAATGTTTGATTTCTCCTTTCAGATACACCATTCAACGGTGGCGTCCCTGGTGGAGTCCATTGTGAGATAATACCATTTTCTTTGAGACAATTGAGAAACTCATTGGTCAAGTATTCCCCTCCTCGATCCGATCGAAGAATTTTAATACTTTTACCAGTTTGCTTCTCTACTTAACTTCTGAATTCTTTGAACTTTTCAAACAATTCAGATTTGTATTTCATTAAATACACATATCCAAATCTAGAATGATCATTAGTGAAAGTAATAAAATAAGAATACCCTCCTCGTGCATTCGTTGTCATCGGTCCACATACGTCTGTGTGTACCAACGCTAACAACACTTTGAAAGTGGTATGCACACAAGCCAATCATATTTGATATGACGTAGCATATACTTTGTAATCTTATTCATTTATTAATAAAAATATTAAAGGCATTTTATATTATCTACATTGTGCTTTTATTTAAAATGTGATAAACCCATAGTTTTGAGCAATGCTTTTAGAATCATGATAGTGATCATGCTAATTAGATCTAAATTCAAGATAGCTCACAAACTAAAAATTTTCCTAATCATTGGATTACTAAAAAGTGGATTAGTGAATCCGAATAGATTAGTACATACGTTGCTTGCTTTTATGAAGAGGATGATTGATCTCATAATCATTTGTGTGGAGACACTGAAGCAAGTATCTAGGTGCTTATTAGAGAATAAGTTTGTTGAACGTGGCTCGCTAAGGAATACCTAATGGAGTTTTACTCGTCTGTCAATAGGAATTCCTCTAGTGATAGTAGTACAAGTGATCCTATGACTTGAGATCATCATAGTATCTTGTGTATGATGAAGTATACTTTGACATGTCCCTTAAGACCTTTAGGGTATATCAAAGGGTATGATTGGGTATAATAAGTTGTACATGGAGATAGGTGAATGATCAACAAAAAATCTACCACGTTTAGTAAAAGATGTAAATGTCATTTGTGATTCGATAAATGACAAACTCGGTAGTCCTTGGCCAAGGTAGAATGAAATTGGAAAGGAGTTTCTAATTTGCATTATTTAGAGTTGTGCATTTGGGAATCGAAATACATATAATTAAATAAAATAAGACTTGACAGTAAATCCATGTCTTATATTCAATTGGGACATTGTATGGTAGAATGATTGAATTGTACGGTAATTATGCACTGAAATATTTTTTTGTGATTAATGTTGAAATCTATATTATCTGGAAAGTCGTTGATCGTTAAGGGGCTTACCCTTATTGTAGAATAAATATTATTTAATTAAATGAATTAAATAGTTTAATTTATTTATTTAAATAAGATTAGAATCGTTCTAATTAATTTATTCACAACCGGCATACTATGGAGAACCTAAAGGGTCACACCCCAAAAGAAAAATATTTATTTAAGAAGTAAATGACATAACTGTAATAATAAGTTAAGTGTATTTAATTTAGTCTATGGAGATAGAATAAATTAAATAGCTTAATATTTATTATTTAATATTTTGGAAATATTAAATATAAATTAATAAGAGAAGTCTTATTATTATTATTACTATTACTATTATTTAATT
This sequence comes from Aralia elata, assembly GCA_034770075.1. NCBI lineage: Eukaryota > Viridiplantae > Streptophyta > Magnoliopsida > Apiales > Araliaceae > Aralia > Aralia elata. The sequence continues at coordinate 8,977,733 of CM068387.1, forward strand.
CCTAATAGGGATTGAGAATTAATTAATGGAAGTATTCTCTCATGCATTCCTAATATGATTAGGAGTATAACTAATTAAAGGAGTTTAATTAGAATATAAACCCTAATACTAAATAGTTTAGAGAAGGGAATTTTCCTACATCTATAAATAAGAGAAGTCTTATAATAGATTAGAGTTACACACTCTTGCATTAGATTGTGGAGAATACTAGCAATTTCTATAGAGAAAGAAACTAGGGTTTTGCCAACACTCATCTTCTTGAATAACCATTCTTCCTTGGTTGATCACCTCTAGAGGCCAAACACTTGGGTGGCTAACATTGATCAAAAGAAGGAATCTCATTGGTGGAATTCGAGGAGAACACGAAGGACTAGGAGTTGAACTTGTACCCGAGGAAGCTTTGATCTACGAGGGTATAATTCTTACTCTCTTTCTCTTTCGTTTAATTGATAATTGAACACAAGGATAGATCATGGTGATGGTTTGTATTAAAAATTTAAAATCCGTTTTATCGCGCTTCCGCTCTATTTATGTAATTTGAGTACATGTTCGCGTTAAACAAACCTAATACTCTGTAACTCTGTCTCCTTTTTTCACTAAAAGAAGATTTAGTCATCTTACACATGAGACAAGATTCACAAGTTGGATATGATTCGAAATAAGATAGCTCTAAAAGCCCATCTTTATGCAACATGGTTAATCTTGTTTCATTAATATGACCGAGTCTACAATGTCACATAAATGTATAATTAAAATTATCTCTTTTTCTTTTCTTAGTTTGTTCAATTTGAAGTATATTTTCATGCAAGTCGAGTATGTAAAGTCCATTCAGTAAATTGCCAATACCATATAAAGCATTTTTATTATAAATAGAACAATTGTTGTTCTTTATTATAATATCAAAACCATCCATATCCAATACAGAAATTAAAATAATATTTCTAATGAGTGTTGGAACATAATAACAATTATTTAAATTAATGGACTTGCCCGTAGGCAGTGCTAAACGATAAGTTCCTACAGCTAATGCATCAACCTTTACTCCATTTCCCACTCGTAGGACGACTTCATCCTCGTTCAGCTTTCTACTTCTGCTTAGTCCTTGCATATTATTACATATGTGAGAACCACAGCCGGTATCCAATACCCAAGTAGAATTTTGACTTTTAGGAAAATTAATTTCAATCATGAACAAACCTAGATCGGAAGTCGAAACTTCTCCAAACTTCTTTTGGTCCGCAAGATATTGCTTGCAGTTCCTGTTCTAGTGTCCCGGCTTATTGCAATGGTAGCAAATTCCTTTGCTATCAGGATCAACTTTCTTTTTATCCTTTCCTTTCGGCTTGCCCTTAACCTTCTTCTTTTTCTTCTTTTCAGAAGATACATTGGGCCTCTTCCTTTTCTTGGAAGAATCATCCACTAGTAAGACTTGGTTCTTGTTGGATGAGAAGTGACCTTCAGCAGTTTTCAACATGTTAAGTAACTCAAGCAAGCTGACGTCCAACTTATTCATGTGAAAATTCACAACAAATTGTGATAAGGTGTCCGGGAGTGATTGCAAGATCAAATCTTGGCTCAACTCCCCATCCATCACGAACCCTAGTTGTCCAAGTTGTTCAATCAAATTGATCATCTTCAGGACATGAGTCTCAACGGTAGTGCCCTCGGTCTGAGATCGAAAGAGCTCCTTAGATATCTGATATCTAGCAGTCCTACTTTGCTCACCATACAACTCCTTGAGGTGCATCAATATAGTAGGAGCATCCATAGTTTCATGTTGACGCTGAAGCTCGTTACTCATAGATGTGAGCATGATGCATTAAGCCATAATTGCATCATCTTGCCACTTTCTAAAAGTAGCAATCTCTTCCTCAGAGGTTGTTTCTGCAACATTTGCAGGGACGGACAAATTTAGGACATAAGAAATCTTTTCAACAGTGAGAACAATTCTCAGGTTCCTTAACCAGTCCGTGTAATTCGGTCCGGACAGTTTGTTAGCATCAAGTATGCTACGCAGTGATAGTGAGTTTGACATTTTTAAATTCTACATGTGAAATAGACAACATTTTAGCATACATTTATTTTATTAATTACTAAAATAAATTAGGTCTTTATTTTAAATTGGTATCTCCCACTATTTTTATCAAACTATATTACCCTCATTATATATAGTTCGGCAAATCTAATTAAAGATTTTCTAGTGAGAATAAGGATCTCATTTCAAATATATATAGCCTTGTGTGACACAACAAACGATATATAAATAAATAGGTAGACAACTATTGTCAATTACATCACTATGTAACTCCTTGTATTTTGCCTCTTAGATTATTTTGATCAAGTGTGACACGTCCGAATCAAAATTATCCAAGTTAAGTCCAACCTGTTAGGTTTGTATATAGCGCAGACATGCAATCAAATTATATAAACGGTGCGGAAGCGCGATAAAACGGATTTAAAAAATTTTCATACAAACCATCACCATGATCATCCTTGTGTTCAATTATCAATTAAACGAAAGAGATAGAGATAGATTCATACCCTCGTAGATCAAAGCTTCCTCGGGTACAAGTTCAACTCCAATTCCTTCGCGTTCTCCTTGAATTCCACCGATTAAATTCCTTCCTTTGATCAATGCAAGCTACCCAAGTGTTTGGCCTCTAGAGGTGATCCACCAAGGAATAATAGTTGTTCAAGAAGATGGGTGTTGGTAAAACCCTAATTTCTATCTCCATAGAAAATACAAGTACTCTCTCTCTCCACTTCTTATGGAAGAGTGTGTAACCCTAATCTATGATAAGACTACTCTTATTTATAAATGTAGGAAAAACCCATTCCCTAAACTATTTAGGATTAGGGTTTATATTCTAATTAAACTCCTTTAATTAATTATACTCCTAATCCAATTAAGAATACATGAGAGGGAACTTCTATTAATTAATTCTCAATCCCTATTAGGAATTAAATAATAAGAACTTCTATTAATTAATTCCCAATCCCTATTAGGAATTAAGTAATAGTAATAGTAATAATAATAATAAGACTCCTCTTATTAATTAATATTTAATATTTCCAAAATATTAAATAATAAATATTAAGCTATTTAATTTATGTTATCTCCATAAATTAAATTAAATACACTTAACTTATTATTACGATTATGCCATTTACTTCTTGAATAAATATTTTCCTTTTGCGGTGTGACCCTTTAGGTTCTCCATATTAAACCGGTTGTGAATAAATTAATTAGAACAATTCTAATCTTATTTAAATAAATAAATTAAACTATTTAATTCATTTAAATAAATAATATTTATTCTACAATAAGGGTAAGCCTCCTTAGCGATCAACGACTTTCTAGATAATATAGATTTCAACATTAATCACAAAAGAACCTTTCAGTGCATAGTTACCGTACAATTCAACCCTTCTACCATACAATGTCCCAATTAAATATAAGACATGGTATTACTGTCAAGTCTTATTTTATTTAATTATATGCATTTCGATTCTCCAATGAACAACTCTGATAATGCAAATTAGAAACTCCTTTCTAATTTTATTCTGCTTTGGCCAAAGACTTCTGAGTTATCATTCATCGAATCACATAGGACATTCACTCCTTTTACTAGAAGCGGTAGATTCTTTGTTGATCATTCACCTATCTCTATGTACAACTTATTATACCCAATCATACCCTTTGATATACCCTAAAGGTCTTAAGGGACATGTCAAAGTATAACTCATCATACACAAGATACTATGATGATCTCAAGTCCAAGGATCACTTGTACTACTATCACTAGAGGAATTCCTATTGACAGACGAGTAAAACTCCATTAGGTATTCCTTAGCGAGCCACGTTTAGTGAACTTATTCTCCAATAAGCACCTACATACTTGCTTTAGTGTCTCCACACAAATGATTATGAGATCAATCATCCTCTTCATAAGAGCAAGCAACGTATGTACTAATCTATCCGGATTCACTAATCCCCTTTTTAGTAATCCATCGATTAGGAACAATTTTAGTTTGTGAGCTATCTTGAATTTAGATCTCATTAGCATGATCACCATCATGATTCTAAAAGCATTGCTCAAAACTATGGGTTTATCACATTTAATATCACAACATTATGTAGATAATGTAATATGCCTTTAATAAATCGAATAAGATTACAAAGTATATGCTACATCATATCAAATATGATTGGCTTGTGTGCATACTACTTTCTATCTCCCACTTGCACTAAAGCCAATCGCCATGGTATCAAATACCCTTCTTCTCTAAGTGACGATTATCCTGCTGTTGGATAAAGCTTCAGTAAATGGATATGCAATGTTGTTCTTGAGAGTCCACTATCTCTATAGTGACTTTTCCTCTTTCAATGATTCTACTAATCAAATGAAAGTGCCACAACACATGTTTGAATCCAAGATGAGACTTAGGAACTATTCCTAGTTCTGTAATGAACTTTTCATCCAAACAATCAACTTGTAGCTTCATTTACAGCTATATACTTTGTCTTTGTCACTAAACCAGCAACTCTTTGCTATTTGGAACCTTTCCAATTTACTGCACCACTATTCAAGGTAACATCTTACCAAAAAGTGGATTTGTTATCGTCTTGGTCAGTCTGAAAAAAACTTGAGTCTGTTTATCCCTCTAGTTTTAATTCAGACCTACCATGAATCATGTTCACATCTTCAATACCGGTTAAGTATTTAAAGATGTTTATCACTGTCTTACAATGATCTTCTCTAGAATATGACTGATCAACATCAGGCCTTGTATATTCATTGCATACATGATAGTAACTCATGCAATCTCTCTTTCAATTGGGATAATTTTAGAGAGATACACTCCATGGCTCATCATCATGAGACATCTTTTGGAGTTTGCCATGTTAAACACCTTTAGCATCGAATGAATATACGTTCCTTGGGTCAAGCCGAACATCCTTTTAAATCTATCTATATAGATTTATATCCACAATTTATAGGATGCTCCACCCAAGTTATTCATAGAGGAATGTTTAGACAATTTAACCTTTACTGATTGTAGCACTGGTATGTCATTCCTTATCAGTAATATATCAACATATAATATTAGGAATGTCACAGCTCTCCCACTGACCCTTTTGTACACACTAGGTTCATTCTCGTTTTTGATAAAATCAAACTCTTTTGATTGTCTCATCAAAATGAATGTTCTATCTTTGAGAAGCTTGCTTTAATCCATAAATGGATCGTTGTAGCTTACTTACACGATTTGCTTCAACCTTTGAAACAAATTCCTCTGGCTATATCATACATACATTCTCCTCAAGTCTTTATTGAGGAAGGACGTCTCCACATCCATTTGCCAGATTTCGTAATAAGCTGCAATCACAAGCAAAATCCAAATGGACTTGAGCATTACCTGGTAATCAGGTTTTATCACAGTCAACTCATTGACTTGATTTGAAACCTTTTAAACAGGTCTGGTCTTACAGGTCTCCACCTTGCCATTTGCTCTAGTCTTTCTTTTAAAGACCCATATTCACCCTCTAGGCACTATGCCTTTCGGTGGAGTAACCAGAGTCTATACTTGGTTCTCACTCATGGAGTCCATTTTGGATTTCATGGCCATCTGTCATTTCTCTGAGTGTCTATTACTCATAGCCTCATCGTATAAAACTGGATCATCATCAGCTATGATGCGTACCTCATCATTATCCTCTATGATGAATCCATACCTCCCAGGTATCTTCGGTACTCTTCCAGATTTACGATTCGGTTGTGGTACAATAGGTCTATCTACAGGTTCCTCGGTTTGACTTAAAGTGCTTTGTGGTTCTTGAACTCCTGCAAGATCTATTACCCTCCCACTAGCTCCTTTAATGATAAACACCTTTATCTAAGAAGGCAGCATGTAGGATTATAGTAATAATACCCTAAACTGCTTTGTGGTTCTTGAACTCCTTCAAGATCTATTACCCTCCCACTAGCTCCTTCAATGATAAACATTTTTATCTAAGAAGGCAATGTGTAGGATTATAATATCCTAAACTTTCTTTAGGATATCCCACAAATCTGCACTTGTCAGTTTTTGTCCCAAACTTATCTTTGAAACCTTTTCACATAAGTTAGACAACCCCTTATCTTAACATTCTTAAGAGTAGGAATCCTCCCTATCCATAACCTTTATGGAATCTTAGGGCTGGATTTTGAGATTACCTTATTGTTGTCCGATTTATATAATGACAATTACGTGCAAGTATACACGGTCAATCAAGTAATAAAGAAGTAAGAAGGATGTCGAACCCACAGGGAACAGTTACTAACAATTACTTTAATTATCAAATTTCTATCAAGTTATATCTATTTAAACAGTCGCCTCAATTGATTTGATTAAAAATAAATACTAAATTAACTAACAATTACTGATCACCAGATGATTAAGACTTAGGAATACAATTTTCCCAATTGCTATACAATAATCACCTTATCTTATTCCCACTTAATTAATTCAATGAGTTGCTAACTAGGATTGCCTATCAATTTATTAACATCTTTCAATGATTAATAAAAAGACCTATTTCAGTTATTTCACTATTTTCATGCAAGACACTTAAAATAGATTCATTAAGCACAAACTCCTAACAAAGTTGCACATGGCATACAAGTACTTTCGTCTCATACACTATTATGTTATCCTTAATAAGAATCAACAAATTCCATGCGTTATTATATTCAGATCTAATCTAAGATTTCCTCTTTCAATTCCATCAAAGATATCATATTAATTGTTGGCCAAACAATTATTTAACTAAGCTCAAAATATAATAATCAACTTTGCAGAATTAATCAAGTGTGAATAATGAAAATTGAATTAATGTTTTGCAAAAGGTTCCATTGTATTCCTAATTAAAAATTAGTTCATCATCGTGATTGAAACGAAAAGATTAAAATTAAATAACATCTCAAGTACGGGTAATGAAATTAAGAGAAGAAATAAAACTCTGTCGAGGAACTCCAAACTCTGTAGCTTCAATCTCCGTCTTGTCGTGCTCTCCAATGAAATCTCCAAGTTCTAGTAGAAGTGGCTCCCAATGAATTGCAGTCAAAAAGATAATTCTACTCCTACTTTTACTCCTAACTTGTATTATTCTCCAGGTTGTATATAAAATCCAATGTATAATCAAGTATTTATAAGCCCAAGAGAAACCCTAGTACATAAGGTAAGTTAAAATCCTTTTCTAAGTCAACTTCTGCATTATAGAAACCAAATCAGCATTAAATTCGTCAGATCAGCGCGCCCCGCGCCACCTTCCTTTGTAAACTGGCGCGCCCCGCGCTACGTATGCAGATTTTCAGCCCAGTATGGCGCGGCCCGCGCCGGTTATAAGCCAAAATTGGCGCGGCCCGCGCCGGTCATTTTTCTGCTGCGACATCCTTTGGTAAAACGGTCATAACTTTTGATCCGGGAAGAGTTACGGGATGTGCGACCTATCAAAACGAAGCTCTCGACGAGATCTACAATTTTCATTCTTTAAGAATTGAGAGATTTAGGCTGGATCAAGGTCAGAATTTGGTTGGAAGTGGATGCTATGCAAATTCAACATGAAAACTTCAACCTTTGATCTCTTTTCGATTCCAATTGTCCATTTTTGCCTCTCCTTAGCCTTTCCTACAAAATAAACATAAAAATATCAAAAGTAACATGAAAACACTAAAGAATAAACAATATTTCAAGATAAAGAATATCAGATTCGTGGGTATTAAACCCACTCATCAAATACCCCCAAACTTGAACCTTTGCTTGTCCTCAAGCAAAACACAAAGAACAAAACTAAAAAAAACAAACTATAAAACTATGAATTAACTACTAAACCAATGAATCAATACGAAGTTGAACAATGGCTTCAAAAATTTTCTTTAAACAATAACTCACGAAAAATTTCAAAAACATGCAAAGCCTAAAATTTCAACTTATTCATCAGTTCCACATCTAATTGTGACCCTTAAAGTTTTTGTGTGTGTCCAAATATTCAACTAGCCATGATTCACATAAGATCATAAAATCAAATGCTCATAAAAGAATTCAAATCAACTCTATAACTTACTTTTCACATCAAACTGCGCTAATGAAGGCAAAACATAAATTTAGAGGATCAAAGAGGATATTTTAACATTTAAGCACACATAAACCCTTCCCAAGTATTTCAAACACAATATTTTTTTTCTTCTTTTTAGTGAGTGCATTTTATGCTCCATCTCACTCTCTTTCGAACGAGTGCGTTTTACGCTCCATCTCGCCTTCTCTCGCACGAGTGCGTTTTACACTCCATCTCGTGCCTGTATTTATGGGTGAGTGCGTTTTACGCTCCATCTCAACCCACCACATGATCCACTTTTTTCACTCGGGAAGGTTCAAAATTTCAAAAACACTTCAAGATTTCCCCCAAACTTATATTAATGCCTTAACTTCGCTTCAAACGATGCTTAAATAAGATTTATAGAGTTTCAATGATATCTTCCACAAGCATTTAACCAAAAAAAATAAATTTAAGCCCCAACTAGCTAACCAAATGGATATGTGCATATAAGTATCAAAAGGTCACAAATAGTGTTAAACTAACTAAAAAGTGAAAACGTAAACTAAGCATGCCTCTTAATTTTCCAAGAGTTAGACATTAAACTCATTTTTTTCCTTTTATCATCGGCCATCATCAATTATAATCAATCCATTGTTCATCTATCCTAAAAACATACTATCTAATATGCAAACCTAATAAACTAAAATAAATGAAACAAAATAAGACCACACCCCCAAACTTAAACTAGACATTGTCCTCAATGGCTAAGATAGAAAAAAGTAAAGCAGAGGACTTCCCTGAAAATATAGCAATCTTTCTCTTTGTGTGCTGAGTTTGAAGAATAGGCTAGGCACATTGGAATGAATAAGGCATTGCACTTGACTTGGACTCGAATAACCTGTAACCACCATAGAAACAAGTTTATTAAATCCTAATAAATGCAAATTTATTAACTACTATAGAACTTAATAATAATAAAAAAAAACTAAAAATTAAACTTGGGTTGCCTCCCAATAAGCGCTTGGTTTATAGTCGTCAGCCCGACTTCACCATCTACTATCCAATTCCCCTTCGAAAATTGAGGAACCCTCCATCCATCAGTAGTAATGTAACTTTTGAGGGCCTCTCTTGAGTAGGGGTCATTTTTTCAAGTTCACCTAGCTGGTTACTCTTGGATAAAAACTCCTTTATGAGCTGTAAATAGCTAGGCGTTTGCTCCATTGTGTATGTGATTGGAATATTGAATTGAAGTTTCTTGAATACAACTGGATCTTCATCCATCTTCTTATCCCACCATGGCTCAAAAGATATACTAGCTCGCATGTCACATAGAGCTTTGTCGATGACATGACTACCAACTTGGCATGGGATTGCAAAGCTACTCGGATCCTTGAGCTTTAATGGAGAAGGCACATGAGGCACTATCAAAATTGGCTCATCTGCGTTGGAACTCAAAGCTAGATCTTCCTCGGCTGTATTTTCTTGATCCCCACTTGTCTCCTCCATATCAGCATCTATGACTATTGGCTCGCGTGCTCCATCAATTTTAGAAACCATGTTACTTGGCAATTCACCTTGAGGGCGATTGTTAACGGCATTTACCAACTGCCCCAACTGATTCTCTATATTTCTAAGAGTCACTTCATGATTGTTTTTCCACGTCTCATTCTCTTTTATGTACTTAATCGGAAGCTCCTCCAAATCTGATTTCTTTTCCTGTTGTGGGTGTGGTTGTTGGCCAGAAAAATTCGAATCATACTCCCAATCCTGTTGATAGTTGTTGGGATAGGCATAATTGTTGGAGTAGTTACCGAAGTTGCCACCGTACTGAATTGACTCGAAACTAATGCCGCATTGATGACTCGGATGAGGTCCAGCACAATAATCACAAAGCACCGAAAGTGTATCCATCTGTGCCGATAACTCATCGAGTTCGTATATCCCTGTCGCGTTTGGCTGAGTCATGCTCGTGTAAGGCCATTGATAATTATAATGAGCCATGATGTACCTCGTAAAGACGAAGAAAATAAAAAAAGAATTAAAACAAAAAGGAAAAAAAATGTTTAAATAAACTAAATTGATAAAAACTAATAATAAAAATTATTATTAGAACCGTTCCCCGGCAACGACGCCAAAAACTTGTTGTCCGATTTATATAATGACAATTACGTGCAAGTATACACGGTCAATCAAGTAATAAAGAAGTAAGAAGGATGTCAAACCCACAGGGAACAGTTACTAACAATTACTTTAATTATCAAATTTCTATCAAGTTATATCTATTTAAACAGTCGCCTCAATTGATTTGATTAAAAATAAATACTAAATTAACTAACAATTACTGATCACCAGATGATTAAGACTTAGGAATACAATTTTCCCAATTGCTATACAATAATCACCTTATCTTATTCCCACTTAATTAATTCAATGAGTTGCTAACTAGGATTGCCTATCAATTTATTAACATCTTTCAATGATTAATAAAAAGACCTATTTCAGTTATTTTACTATTTTCATGCAAGACACTTAAAATAGATTCATTAAAGCACAAACTCCTAACAAAGTTGCACATGGCATACAAGTACTTTCGTCTCATACACTATTATGTTATCCTTAATAAGAATCAACAAATTCATGCGTTATTATATTCAGATCTAATCTAAGATTTCCTCTTTCAATTCCATCAAAGATATCATATTAATTGTTGGCCAAACAATTATTTAACTAAGCTCAAAATATAATAATCAACTTTGCAGAATTAATCAAGTGTGAATAATGAAAATTGAATTAATGTTTTGCAAAAGGTTCCATTGTATTCCTAATTAAAAATTAGTTCATCATCGTGATTGAAACGAAAAGATTAAAATTAAATAGCATCTCAAGTACGGGTAATGAAATTAAGAGAAGAAATAAAACTCTGTCGAGGAACTCCAAACTCTGTAGCTTCAATCTCCGTCTTGTCGTGCTCTCCAATGAAATCTCCAAGTTCTAGTAGAAGTGGCTCCCAATGAATTGCAGTCAAAAAGATAATTCTACTCCTACTTTTACTCCTAACTTGTATTATTCTCCAGGTTGTATATAAAATCCAATGTATAATCAAGTATTTATAAGCCCAAGAGAAACCCTAGTACATAAGGTAAGTTAAAATCCTTTTCTAAGTCAACTTCTGCATTATAGAAACCAAATTAGCATTAAATTCGTCAGATCAGCGCGCCCCGCGCCACCTTCCTTTGTAAACTGGCGCGCCCCGCGCTACGTATGCAGATTTTCAGCCCAGTATGGCGCGGCCCGCGCCGGTTATAAGCCAAAATTGGCGCGGCCCGCGCCGGTCATTTTTCTGCTGGGACATCCTTTGGTAAAACGGTCATAACTTTTGATCCGGGAAGAGTTACGGGATGTGCGACCTATCAAAACGAAGCTCTCGACGAGATCTACAATTTTCATTCTTTAAGAATTGAGAGATTTAGGCTGGATCAAGGTCAGAATTTGGTTGGAAGTGGATGCTATGCAAATTCAACATGAAAACTTCAACCTTTGATCTCTTTTCGATTCCAATTGTCCATTTTTGCCTCTCCTTAGCCTTTCCTACAAAATAAACATAAAAATATCAAAAGTAACATGAAAACACTAAAGAATAAACAATATTTCAAGATAAAGAATATCAGATTCGTGGGTATTAAACCCACTCATCACTTATTTTGTAGATATGCAGCCGTTTCTAGGGCATAACCCTAGATGGATACTGGAATATCGGTAAAAATCATTATGGACTGCACCATGTCCAACAAGGTACAATTTCTCCTTTTAGATACACCAATCAATTATTGCGTATCAGGAGGTGTCTAATATGAGAAAATACCATTTTGAGATGATCTAGAAACTTATTGCACAAGTATTCTTTCTTCGATCTGATCAAAGAATCTTAATACTTTGTCAATTTGTTTCACTTCTGAATTATTTGAACCTTTCAAATGATTTAGACTTATATTTCATCAAATACACACATTCAACTCTTTGAATGATCATCTTCTTTTCGTTTACTAGTTTGTTCAATTTACAAAATTATTTTCATGTAAGTCAAGTATACAAAGTCTATCAAGTAATCTTCCAGTTTCAAATAAAACATTATCATTATAAATAGAACAACAATTGTTCTTAAATATAATACCAGAACCTTCCTTGTCCAACAACGGAAGTTATAATGTTTCTTATGAGAACTAGAACATAATAACAACTTATTAACTTAATAGACTTGCCCGTAGGCAACGCTAAACTATAAGTTCCTATGATTAATGTAGCAACCTTTGCTCCATTCCCACACATAAGATTACTTAATCTTTGTTTAGCTTTCTACTTCTGCTTAGTCTCTGTATTGTATTACATATGTGAGAACTACAGCCGGTATCCAATACCCAAGTAGAACCTTGACTTATAGAAAAATTTATTTCAATCATGAACAAACTTGTATTTATAACCGAAGATTCACTAAGCTTCTTCTGGTTAGCCTCTGTAAGATTCTCCTTACAGTTTCCTTTCCAGTGTCCAGGCTTATTGCAGTGGAAGCAAACGCCTTTGCTATCTGCATCAGTTTTGTTCTTAGTGTCCTTAGTTATTGCTTTTCTATTTACCTTCTTTGAATTGTTCTTCTTTTCAGAAGATCCTTTGGCCCTCTTCCATTTCCCTGAAGAATCATCTACCAGTAAGACTTGGTCTTTCTTGGTTGGAAAGTGACTCTTTTCAGTTTTCAACATGTTTAAGCAACTCAGGCAAGCTGACATATAGCTTGTTCATGTGGAAATTCACAAAAATTTGTGAGAAAGAGTCCGGAAGTGATTGCAAGATCAAATCTTGGATCAACTCTTCATCCATTACAAAACCCAGTTGTCCCAATTGTTCAATCAGATTGATCATTTTAGGACATTTGTCTGTACTGTAGTGCCATCGGTCATTCTAGATTGGAAGAGCTCCTTAGATATCTGATATCTAATAGTCCTACTTTCCTCACCCTTCAACTCCTTGAAGGTGCAGGAGTATAGTAGGAGCACCCATAGTTTCATACTGACGCTGAAGCTCGTTACTCATGGATGCGAGCATGATGCATTGAGCCAACTGTGCATCATCTTGCCACTTTCTAAAAGTAGCAATCTCTTTCTCAGAGGCATTGTCTGCAACCATTGTAGGGATAGGCATATTAAGGACATAAGATAGTTTTTTCAGCTTTGAGAACTATTCTCAGATTTCTTAACCAGTCCGTTTAATTCGGTCCAATTAATTAGCATCTAATATGCTGTGCAGTGATAGTGAATTAGACATTATAAAATTCTATAAATGAATTTGTAATTTAACAACATTTTAGCATACATTCATTTTATTAATTACCAAAATAAATTAGGTCTTTATTTATATTGGTATCTCCCACTATTTTCATCAAACTATATTACCCTCCCTATATAGTTCGGCAAATCTAATTAAAGATTTGCTAGTGAGAATAAGGATCTCATTTCAAATGTATATAGCCTTGTGCGTGCACAACAAACTATATACAAATAAATAGGTAGACAACTAATGTCAATTACATCACTATGTAACTCCTTGTATTTTGCCTCTTAGATTATAATGGTCAAGTGTGTGTACATCCGAACTAAAATAATCTAAGTTAAGTCCAACCTAGCACTTCCATATATGTGAAGAGAAAAAGACTGCCCTTGTGGTGACACAACAAAACAGTAATGTTCAATTCCTTAATAAGCATCAAATGTGGTAAGGCAACATCTTAAATATTTAATACTCGCCTTGTGTGTGCACAACAAACTCATATTAAATATTTAATACTCTATTGCTTTACCATGCTAGAAGGCGACGTTCGATATTCATAATATCTTTGAACGCTTAGGACTTAATATATTTCTTTGAGGGGTTTATTATTATTTGTCTCATCTTGTTTAGCGCGCATGCACATATATATATAAAATACGCGTCATATTAATTAACATGCGAAGCATGTTATATAATATATAATATATACATAGTAAGCATGCACATATAGAATACTATATTCTACCCAGATTGATTATGGACTTTTATTCTAGTTTGGTTCACTAGAGCCACCAAATGAACCAAAAGGTCAAACCTAGGGTGCAAGAATTAAATTTAAATATAACTATTATATTTAAATCCCGGGCTCCATTACAAACGGGTCTTCAAGCGCTCATTGCTCCTTTGTCTCCAATTCTTCAAGTAATTCTAACTAAACCTATTACATAAACTATTTACAATAAATAGAAACCTTGATCAACAGTCAAGGGGAAGTACATAGGAGGGAGATAGAATTTACATTAAGAAAAATTAGAGAAGACGAGGTACGCAGACCCCATTTATAAAAACCCATTCATTCAAGCATCCACTAAAATAAATCCAATCACACATTGGTCAATAGTCCATAATCAATCCCTATTTATTATCATACATATCTCTATATGTATCAATAAATAACATTCATCACATGAATAATTAAACATTCCATGTATGCATTGATATCAATTAATGGGCAAAAGTTTTGCTAATATTTAGTTTTGAAACTAAATAAACTCTTTTATTTTAATCAAAAACCAAATCCAAATTAAACTCCTTTAATTTTTTAGCAATCTGAAATCTTATTCCAGATAAAATAAACTCCTTTATTTTAAACTTTTATCAATTAAATAAACCATTTATTTAAATTGAAGAAAAGAAAAAAAAATAAAAAAAATTTTAAATCCTGCTATCCGGCGCAGCTGCGCCCAGAATGAACTGGGAACCGGCGCAGCTGCGCTGAACCCCAGAAAACATTTTTTCTGGGTTTGGGCGCAGCTGCGCCGTGTAGCAGATTTCGAAGATTAATTTTTCTGCCCAAAAATTTCGATTCAATCGCATACAATATATACATAGAATCTTCCAAATCAATAATTAACACAAGGATTAGGCTCTGATACCACTGTTAGGTTTGTATATAGCGCAGACATGTAATCAAATTACATAAACGGTGCGGAAGCGCGATAAAACGGATTTTAAAATTTTTCATACAAACCATCACCATGCTCATCCTTGTGTTCAATTATCAATTAAACGAAAGAGATAGAGATAGATTCATACCCTCGTAGATCAAAGCTTCCTCGGGTACAAGTTCAACTCCAATTCCTTCGCGTTCTCCTTGAATTCCACCGATTAAATTCCTTCCTTTGATCAATGCAAGCCACCCAAGTGTTTGGCCTCTAGAGGTGATCCACCAAGGAATAATAGTTGTTCAAGAAGATGGGTGTTGGCAAAACCCTAATTTTTATCTCCATAGAAAATACAAGTACTCTCTCTCTCTCCACTTCTTATGGAAGAGTGTGTAACCCTAATCTATGATAAGACTACTCTTATTTATAGATGTAGGAAAAACCCATTCCCTAAACTATTTAGGATTAAGGTTTATATTCTAATTAAACTCCTTTAATTAATTATACTCCTAATCCAATTAGGAATACATGAGAGAGAACTTCTATTAATTAATTCCCAATCCCTATTAGGAATTAAATAATAAGAACTTCTATTAATTAATTCCCAATCCCTATTAGGAATTAAGTAATAGTAATAGTAATAATAATAATAAGACTCCTCTTATTAATTAATATTTAATATTTCCAAAATATTAAATAATAAATATTAAGCTATTTAATTTATGCTATCTCCATAGATTAAATTAAATACACTTAACTTATTATTACGATTATGCCATTTACTTCTTGAATAAATATTTTTCTTTTGCGGTGTGACCCTTTAGGTTCTCCATATTAAACCGGTTGTGAATAAATTAATTAGAACAATTCTAATCTTATTTAAATAAATAAATTAAACTATTTAATTCATTTAAATAAATAATATTTATTCTACAATAAGGGTAAGCCCCCTTAGCGATCAACGACTTTCCAGATAATATAGATTTCAACATTAATCACAAAAGAACCTTTCAGTGCATAGTTATCGTACAATTCAATCCTTCTACCATACAATGTCCCAATTAAATATAAGACATGGTATTACTGTCAAGTCTTATTTTATTTAATTATATGCATTTCGATTCTCCAATGAACAACTCTGATAATGCAAATTAGAAACTCCTTTCTAATTTTATTCTGCTTTGGCCAAAGACTTCTGAGTTATCATTCATCGAATCACATAGGACATTCACTCCTTTTACTAGAAGCGGTAGATTCTTTGTTGATCATTCACCTATCTCCATGTACAACTTATTATACCCAATCATACCCTTTGATATACCCTAAAGGTCTTAAGGGACATGTCAAAGTATAACTCATCATACACAAGATACTATGATGATCTCAAGTCCAAGGATCACTTGTACTACTATCACTAGAGGAATTCCTATTGACAGACGAGTAAAACTCCATTAGGTATTCCTTAGCGAGCCACGTTTAGTGAACTTATTCTCCAATAAGCACCTACATACTTGCTTTAGTGTCTCCACACAAATGATTATGAGATCAATCATCCTCTTCATAAGAGCAAGCAACGTATGTACTAATCTATCCGGATTCACTAATCCCCTTTTTAGTAATCCATCGATTAGGAACAATTTTAGTTTGTGAGCTATCTTGAATTTAGATCTCATTAGCATGATCACCATCATGATTCTAAAAGCATTGCTCAAAACTATGGGTTTATCACATTTAATATCACAGCATTATGTAGATAATGTAATATGTCTTTAATAAATCGAATAAGATTACAAAGTATATGCTACATCATATCAAATATGATTGGCTTGTGTGCATACTACTTTCACAACCTAGCACTTCCATATATGTGAATAGAAAAATATCGTCCTTGTGTGACACAACAAAACAGTAATGTTCAATTCCTTAATAAGCATCAAATGTGATAAGACAACATCTTAAATATTTAATACTTGCCTTGTGTGACACAACAAACTCATATTAAATATTTAATACTATATTTCTTTACCATGCTAGAAGGCGACGTTCGATATTCCAAATATCTTTGAACGTTTAGGACTTAATATGATTTCTTTGAGGGGTTTGTTATTATTAGTCTCATCTTGTTTAGCGCGCATGCACACACACACATATATATATATATAATTTATAAAATACGCGTTATATTATTTAACATGCGAAAATTAATTTCAATCATGAACAAACCTAGATCGGAAGTCGAAACTTCTCCAAACTTCTTTTGGTCCGCAAGATATTGCTTGCAGTTCCTGTTCTAGTGTCCCGGCTTATTGCAATGGTAGCAAATTCCTTTGCTATCAGGATCAACTTTCTTTTTATCCTTTCCTTTCGGCTTGCCCTTAGCCTTCTTCTTTTTCTTCTTTTCAGAAGATACATTGGGCCTCTTCTTTTTCTTGGAAGAATCATCCACTAGTAAGACTTGGTTCTTGTTGGATGAGAAGTGACCTTCAGCAGTTTTCAACATGTTAAGTAACTCAAGCAAGCTGACGTCCAACTTATTCATGTGAAAATTCACAACAAATTGTGATAAGGTGTCCGGGAGTGACTGCAAGATCAAATCTTGACTCAACTCCCCATCCATCACGAACCCTAGCTGTCCAAGTTGTTCAATCAAATTGATCATCTTCAGGACATGAGTCTCAACGGTAGTGCCCTCGGTCCGAGATCGAAAGAGCTCCTTAGATATCTGATATCTAGCAGTCCTACTTTGCTCACCATACAACTCCTTGAGGTGCATCAATATAGTAGGAGCATCCATATTTTCATGTTGACGCTGAAGCTCGTTACTCATAGATGCGAGCATGATGCATTAAGCCATAATTGCATCATCTTGCCACTTTCTGAAAGTAGCAATCTCTTCCTCAGAGGTTATTTCTGCAACATTTGCAGGGACGGAAAAATTTAGGACATAAGAAATCTTTTCAGCAGTGAGAATAATTCTCAGGTTCCTTAACCAGTCCGTGTAATTCGGTCCGGACAATTTGTTAGCATCAAATATGCTACGTAGTGATAGTGAGTTTGACATTTTTAAATTCTACATGTGAAATAGACAACATTTTAGCATACATTTATTTTATTAATTACTAAAATAAATTAGGTCTTTATTTTAAATTCGTATCTCCCACTATTTTTATCAAACTATATTACCCTCATTATATATAGTTCGGCAAATCTAATTAAAGATTTTCTAGTGAGAATAAGGATCTCATTACAAATGTATATAGCCTTGTGTGACACAACAAACGATATATAAATAAATAGGTAAACAACTATTGTCAATTACATCACTATGTAACTACTTGTATTTTGCCTCTTAGATTATTTTGATCAAGTGTGACACGTCCGAATCAAAATTATCCAAGTTAAGTCCAACCTAGCACTTCCATATATGTGAATAGAAAAATATCGTCCTTGTGTGACACAACAAAACAGTAATGTTCAATTCCTTAATAAGCATCAAATGTGATAAGACAACATCTTAAATATTTAATACTTTCCTTGTGTGACACAACAAACTCATATTAAATATTTAATACTATATTTCTTTACCATGCTAGAAGGCGACGTTCGATATTCTAAATATCTTTGAACGTTTAGGACTTAATATGATTTCTTTGAGGGGTTTGTTATTATTAGTCTCATCTTGTTTAGCGCACATGCACACACACACACACATATATATATATATATATAATATATAAAATACGCGTCATATTATTTAACATGCGAAAATTAATTTCAATCATGAACAAACCTAGATCGGAAGTCGAAACTTCTCCAAACTTCTTTTGGTCCGCAAGATATTGCTTGCAGTTCCTGTTCTAGTGTCCCGGCTTATTGCAATGGTAGCAAATTCCTTTGCTATCAGGATCAACTTTCTTTTTATCCTTTCCTTTCGGCTTGCCCTTAGCCTTCTTCTTTTTCTTCTTTTCAGAAGATACATTGGACCTCTTCCTTTTCTTGGAAGAATCATCCACTAGTAAGACTTGGTTCTTGTTGGATGAGAAGTGACCTTCAGCAGTTTTCAACATGTTAAGTAACTCAAGCAAGCTGACGTCCAATTTATTCATGTGAAAATTCACAACAAATTGTGATAAGGTGTCCGGGAGTGACTGCAAGATCAAATCTTGACTCAACACCCCATCCATCACGAACCCTAGCTGTCCAAGTTGTTCAATTAAATTGATCATCTTCAGGACATGAGTCTCAACGGTAGTGCCCTCGGTCCGAGATCGAAAGTGCTTCTTAGATATCTGATATCTAGCAGTCCTACTTTGCTCACCATACAACTCCTTGAGGTGCATCAATATAGTAGGAGCATCCACAGTTTCATGTTGACGTTGAAGCTCGTTACTCATAGATGCGAGCATGATGCATTAAGCCATAATTGCATCATCTTGCCACTTTTTGAAAGTAGCAATCTCTTCCTTAGAGGTTGTTTCTACAACATTTGCAGGGACGGACAAATCTAGGACATAAAAAATCTTTTCAGCAGTGAGAAAAATTCTCAGGTTCCTTAACCAGTCCGTGTAATTCGGTCCGGACAGTTTTTAGCATCAAGTATGCTACGTAGTGATAGTGAGTTTGACATTTTTAAATTCTACATGTGAAATAGACAACATTTTAGAATACATTTATTTTATTAATTACTAAAATAAATTAGGTCTTTATTTTAAATTGGTATCTCCCACTATTTTTATCAAACTATATTACCCTCATTATATATAGTTCGGCAAATCTAATTAAAGATTTTCTAGTGAGAATACGGATCTCATTTCAAATCTATATAGCCTTGTATAACACAACAAACGATATATAAATAAATAGGTAGACAACTATTGTCAATTACATCACTATGTAACTCCTTGTATTTTGCCTCTTAGATTATTTTGATCAAGTGTGACACGTCCGAATTAAAATTATCCAAGTTAAGTCCAATATGACGCCCCCAAATTCGGGTACCAATACCTCGAATCTGGTGCTCACGATAAAGTACATCCATACACCTCTAAACAACATAAATAAACTAATGCGGAATAAATAAACATATGTTGTTCATTACAAAAGGTTTACTACGGTCCCAAGGTCTTTAACCTTAAATAAATACATCACAGAATACAAGAATAATACAAAAGGATTCCGTGATTACATAACGGGATAGTACATATATAACTATTCCTTAAGCTTTCCTTTGCCTTTGTCCGCTTTGGAACTCCCCGGCTTAACTGCAATAGGTTCATGATATAGCAAGGGTGAGCAACTACTTTGCTCAGCAAGTTTGAAATGAATAAAGAAGATATATCATGAATGAATGAGAATAATAATCGCATAGTTCAACAATTTAGAACATTGAAGAAATAACTGACAATATAATCAAAGTTCAAATAAAGAAATGAATATTGATTATTTTCTGCTGAGTGGTCCAATAGACCATGAACTTTTTGGCCAAAGGATTAGTCATTCAACTAACCCCTTTAACGCTAGGCCCGTCAGTAGTACTTCTCGTACCCTATGTATATGCATAACACTTAACTCTGACTGCATCGAATACCCGACACATTATAATCCCCTATAAAGGGTTGCTCTCTCAGTCCAAGAATCTATACCAACAACTGGTTTGGATAGCTTTTAAATAATAACCTGTACATGTCTAGCCGAAACAAATAGCGTAGACTATCTCCTTAAACAGTTCATGAATAAAGAACTTAAACATTTCACAGCCCAACAATAGAAAAAATGAATTCAAAGGCATAAGCTGCGAATATCAATAATTTATCCTTGATGTGGAGTAATTGACAATAATTAATCCACTAAGGTAATTTGAAAGTAATAACTCGATTTGAGTCATGAAACTTGCAATAATATAGAATACTTGCTCAATCAATAAGTAACCCTCACAATAAATGAAAGTTGTACGGTTGATAAACTTGCCCAACACAAGGGTTAGACAAGGGTTAGGAAACTTGCTTGAAGCGCTGCTACAATATTACAATATACGCTCCTTAATATCCTACACAATTAGGTACATATTCACATATAATTAGTCACATAATAGTTACCAAATATTTATTTATACAACTCTATAATGTCCCATTCAAATAAGAAATAAAATATTAAACAAGGTTATGCCCACTAGTTAAGGTGTTACGACGTTTGTACGTCGGTACGCCCGAACTTGCCTATTCGAACACCTAAGCGACACGCAATTGTGTACGCCTAGCACGCCCATTCGATTTATCTAATACTCATTGGTTAATGCTAAGTATCATTATAATACAAAACATTCACGTTTTAGGACTTAGAACAATATCTTTTATTGTCGGAAGCATTACACGATGCCCACACGCATGACCGACGTCTTCTCTTTGCACAACAGCCCTAAAAACGGTCAATTTCGAAATTGTTCCAGGTAATAAATCTCAATTCTAATTAATGGATGTTGTAGATCTATCTCTAAGCTTTCCAGATCATCTTGAATCGTCCAAATCCGAGTCCGTATGAGAAAGTTATGGTCATTTTCTCAACAGACGTCGAAGCTGAGTCGGGCAGCGCACACGCGGGCGGCACCAGGCGCACGGCGTGTGGCAGCACGCCGCGCGCGGGCACGCGAGCGGCCTGCTGGGCATGTCAGACATCGCGATTTTCACCCTCCTTCACTCCAATCCTCATAACTTCTTCTCTAGACCTTCAAATTGGTCCGTTCCGGACTCTATGGACTCCTAAGACATAGAGCTACAACATATCAAAAATTCAGAGCTACCCATCAACATTAACATGGCCAAATCTTAGGTCAAAGTATTAATTCATGCTCTGTTTTGAATGTTCTAAGTGTTCTTCACTAAAATCATCACCAAATCTTTGTTTTAACACCTTTTTACTCGATTCCAGTTGGGTTAGCTTGGTGACCCATGGAACTACAATACCATAACAATAAATAAATTAAACACACATGGAAACATAGCTATAGAGTCCTCTAAATTCGTCCAACAGTCCATATTCATGTCCAAAGTTCATTGTTCTTCATTTTCTTCATCCTCCTTAAGCATATGTACGGATTTATTGTGTTTTTGTTCCGCTTTGATGTTATTAATGGCTTATGTAACCTCTTAACAACATATATAAACATCCAACACAAACAAAGACAACAAGAATTGCCACAAGAACTAACTCACAAGCACAAAAGCTTATAACCCATGAAAACTTTGAAAAACCTCAACCAAATCAAATGGAATGGATTGAGTTAAAGTTTTACCTCTTGTAGCTACTTCTTAGATGGTAGAACTCCTTTAGATCTTTGTTAGAAACTCTCCTCAACCTCCTTGAGTTCTCCCGAAGCCTTTACTTCAAGTTAGCTCACACCCACTTTTTTCTCTCTCTAGAAGCTTTGAAGGTTGAAGATGAAGATGGTGAAGATGGTGTAGATGCTTAGCTTGCTATTCCTTCTTCCTCCTTGCTCAAAACCTGAACCTATCCCTCTCTCAATATGCAATGGATGAGTTTGTGAAGAAAACTTGGTTCTCTTCTTCCCTCCTTGGTTCCTCCCGTAGCTCTCCCTCTTCCTTTCTTTCTTACTCTCTCTTGCAATATTCAGATTTCTAACTTAACAAAATGAGATGGGAATGCTAATAGGAAGGATGGATAAGAGACCATTTGGGTCCTCAATGTGTCTTGGATGGAGCTTGTACAAATATTTGGAAACTCTAGGAGAATGTCTAGCTTGGGGAGGTGAAATGGTTGGTTTGGGGAAGAGAACTTCCAACATCTTGTCTCTCCCTCTCAACTCCCACCGTGCACTCCTCCCTTGCCAACTCTAATGTTCAGATTTTCTATGCCCATTTCCCTTATGGGTCATGGGTTGGGTCATGGGTCAAGGGTTTGGGTCTTGGGTTTAATCTTGGACTTTCTATTTGGACCATTACTACTAACCTTATGGGCTTCTAATTTGATTCCCATTGGGCTCCCATAAATCCTACACTTGGATTATTAACTCATTGCCTAAATGGGTTGGCAATAATTAGGAAAAATTGAAGTCACCCGAGAAGACGTCTCTGGATGAATAGTCCCCACGTGAATAATAACTCGCGAATAGAGATTTAGCGATGCTATGCGAAATCAAATATTTCACTTACACAAAACTATAACACGTAAAATTTCATGCATTCACTTAATCTAGGTTGTCACACAACCTTTAAACATGTCACACAAAAATAATATTAATAACATATAATAGATTCATTAATATTCAAAAATTTAAATTACAAGGCAAATCCAGAATTCCCGGTCGTTACATCCTCCCCCCTTATAAGAATTATGTCCCCAGAATTACATTCTAGGTACAGAAAACTTACCATAGGTTCACTCAAAAAGATGCGGATAATTCTTCCTCATCTTCTCTTCTAGCTCCCACGTGGCTTCTTCAGTTGCGTGGTTCCTCCAAAGTACTTTGACCGAATGGATAACCTTGTTTCTTAACGTTTGCTCTTTCCTATCTAATATCCGGACAGGAATCTCTTCATATGACAAGTCTCGCTCAACTTGAATCGGTTCATAGGATATCACATGCTTGTAGTCGGGTTTATATGGCCGCAACACAGAAACGTGAAACACATTGTGGATGTGCTCAAGTTCAGGAGGTAGAGCTACCTCGTATGCCAATTCACCTACCCTCCTTAAAACTTCAAAAGGTCCTACGAACCTGGGACTCAATTTCCCCTTCTTTCCAAATCTGATCTTCCCCTTCCAGGGAGATACCTTCAAAAACACAAAGCTGCCAACTTCAAAGTCTCGCTTCTGACGATGCAAATCGGCATATTTCTTCTGTCGATCCTGAGCCGCTACCAATCTAGCTCTTATCACCTTGACGACATCCACGGTCTGCTGCACCAATTCAGGTCCCAACAGTCTTCGTTCACTGACTTCATCCCAACATAGAGGTGTTCGACACTTCCTTCCGTATAATGCTTCATATGGCGGCATGCCAATACTCGCATGATAACTGTTATTATAGGCAAACTCCACCAACGGTAGATGATCGTCCCAGCTGCCTTTAAAATCCATCACACATGCTCTAAGCATGTCCTCCAACGTCTGAATCGTTCGTTCGCTTTACCCATCCGTTTGAGGATGATATGTCGTACTCAACCTCAACTGGGTTCCCAACCTTTCTTGTAAGCTCTTCCAGAAATTCGACGTGAAACGCGGATCTCTATCAAATATAATAGATACCGGCACTCCATGTCGTGACACAATCTCTTTCACATATAACTTTGCTAGCTGCTCCAGATTGTACCTTATCTTGATCGGTAGAAAATGTGCAGTCTTAGTTAAACGATCCACGATCACCCAAATCGCGTCGTAACCCTTCTGAGTTGGTGGAAGCCCCGTCACAAAATCCATCGTGATATGCTCCCATTTCCAATCCGGAATCTCCAGCGGTTGTAGCAGCCCACCCGGTTTCTGATGTTCTGCTTTTACCCTCTGACATGTCAAACATTGCCCAACACATTCTGCGACCTCCCTCTTCATGTTCGGCTACCAGAAGTGTTGGCGCAAATCTTGATACATCTTGGTACTACCAGGGTGTATCGAATACTTTGTAGAATGAGCTTCTTGTAGAATCTCCTCTTTCATCTCCGGAACCATCGGTATCCAGATCCTTCCCTCAAACCTTAGCAGTCCCGTGCCATTATCTTTGTACTTCAATTATTCTCCTTCCGAGATTCGCTCCCTTATGGCGACACATTCGTCATCCTTTCCTTGAGCCTTCTTTATCCTGTCTAATAAAGTCGGACTCGCCTCCACTACGAATAACTTCTCGTCTGCATTTGTCGGATACTTGACTTCCAACTCCAGTCTTTCCATATCCTTTATCAGTTCTTCTTGAACTATCAGCATCATCAATTTATCTCTGCCCTTCCTACTTAGAGCATCGGCTACTACATTGGCCTTACCGGGATGGTACAGAATTTCACAATCATAGTCCTTGATCAACTCCAACCATCGCCTCTGCCTCATGTTTAGCTCCTTTTGAGTGAAGATATACTTCAGACTTTTGTGGTCTGTGTATATCACACATTTCTCCCCATATAGATAGTGCCTCCAAATCTTCAGAGCAAACACCACTGCCGCTAGTTCCAGGTCATGAGTCGGATACCCCTTCTCATAGTCCTTCAGTTGTCGTGACGCGTACGCAATGACCTTCCCATGCTGCATCAAAACGCACCCAAGGCCTTTGTGTGACGCATCACTGTACACCACAAATCCCCCTGTATCATCTAGTAGTGATAACACAGGTGCTTCACTAAGTCTCTTCTTCAACTCCAAAAAACTCTCCGCGCACTTATCCGTCCATACAAACTTCACAGTCTTCCTTGTCAAATTTGTCAACGGCGTCGCTATCTTCGAAAAATTAAGAATAAATCTCCGATAGTAACCCGCTAATCCCAAGAAACTTCGAACTTCTGTCGGCGTCTTCGGCTGTTCCCAGTTTATCACTGCTTCCACCTTCGCAGGATCCACTGATACACCATCTTTGTCGATTACGTGCCCCAAAAACTGCACCCTTTGTAGCCAAAATTCACACTTGGAAAACTTTGCATAAAGCTTCTCCCTTCTCAGCGTTTCCAGGGCTATCCTCAAATGCTCGACGTGTTCCTCTTCTGTTTTCGAGTAGACTAGAATGTCATCTATGAAAACGACAACAAATTTATCTAAATGTTGCTTGAACACTCTGTTCATCATGTCCATAAATGCTGTCGGCGCGTTCGTCAGCCCAAACGACATCACCAAAAACTCAAAATGTCCATATCGAGTTCTGAATGATGTCTTCGGTATGTCCTCTTTTCTCACCTTCAGCTGGTAATACCCCGTCCTTAAGTCTATCTTCGAAAAGTACTTCGCTCCCTTCAGTTGATCGAACAGATCGTCTATCCTGGGCAACGGGTACTTGTTCTTAATCGTGACCTTGTTCAGCTCTTGATAGTCGATACAAAGGCTTAGCGATCCATCTTTCTTCTTCACGAACAGTACTGGCGCACCCCACGGAGATACACTCGGACGAATATACCCCTTATCCAAAAGCTCCTGCAGTTGGACCATCAGTTCCTTCACTTCCACCGGTGCCATCCTGTACGGTGCCTTTGAGATCGATGCGGTTCTCGGTGCCAAATCAATTACAAACTCAACCTCTCTATCCGGTGGTAAACCCGGTAACTCATCTGGGAAAACATCTGGGAATTCCCTTACAACAGGTATCTGACCCTGTTCATCCCCTACTCTTCGGGTATCAACCACATGAGCCAGATAACCTATGCAACCCTTCCTAAGCAATCTCCTTGCTTGCATCATCGTCAGATAACAAGATTGTCTCGGCGATTTACTACCATAGAATACAACCTTCGATTTAATTGGAGTCTTCAGGTGTACACACTTCTTCTTACAATCAATTACAGCTTCATGATTAGATAACCAATCCATTCCAAGGATAACGTCAAATTCTCCTAGTAGTATCGGAATCAAATCTACGTTCAGTTTATACCCGTGTATCTCAGCACAACAATTTCTATGAATGAAATCCACAGGGATAACTTCTTTATTAGCTACTTCTACATTCATGGGGTTCTCTAGTTTCTCACGAGGTAAATTTAACCGTTTAGCAAAATCATCCGACACAAATGAACATGTAGCACCCGAATCAAATAACGCATATGCACTGATATTATTGATCAAAATGATACCTGACACCACGTCCTTCGACTCTACCGCATCCTGGACAGTCATGTTGAAAGTGCGTGTCGTCGGCCTGTTGGTTTGGCTAGCTGGCCCTCCAATGCCCAGCCTGTTGTTGTTGTTGTCCTTGTTACCACTTGCTGCATCACTCTTCCTTTTCGGGCAATCCTTAATTTGATGATCTGATGCCCCACATGAGTAACATCCCGCTTTCTTTCCTTTTGGGCACTGAGGAGCAAAGTGACCCTGTTTCCCACAGTTGTAACAAGTTCCTCTGCCCTTCAGACACTCCCCCGAGTGATTCTTTCCACAATTATTGCACTTAATAGCCTTCTTAACCTCTCCTCCAGACTTGTTGCCACCGGAAGATTGGCTATCATTCCATTTCCTTTTATTCGGGTTACTTCCCCCGCTGCTTCCTCCCTTGCTTCCTTCGTGACCTTTCTTCTTATCTTGGTTGAACTTTGCTAGAGCCTCGTTGCCTCCTTCGGCAATGACGGCCCTTTCCAATAGCGTCAAAAATGTGTCAATCCTTAAAACTGCCACCCTACTATAGACCCACGGTTTAAGGCCTAATTCGAATCTTCTTGCCTTTCTAGCTTATGTGTCTACCTGGTGAGGTGCAAATCGGGCTAACTCATTAAATCTTGCCGCATACTCCGCGACTGACATGTTTCCCTGCTTCAGCTCTAGGAACTTCACTTCCATGTTTTGCTGCGTACTCTCTAGTTCTCGAAGAACAGCTCTTTGAAACGCTCCCATAGTATCACACCATCTCCCGCACGTCCTTTATTGGCCTTCCACCAATAGTTCGCTTCACCTTTCATCATAAAAGTGGCGAACCCTGTCTTCTGTTCTTCGGCCACTCTTGCAACCTCGAACACTTTCTCTATTTCCTCGATCCAGGCTTGAGCTTCAATTGGGTCTAGTGTTCCTTTGAACTCGGGAGGTCCCACTAGTTTGAAGTCCTTGAAATTAGCCAAATGTTGCGCGGGTTGCCGCTCTGGCTGTTCTCCAACAGGTGGGGGTCTATTTTGCATGGCTTCTGTCAGCATCTCAATGAACGCTCTCATTGGGTCCTGTTGATTTCGTACCTCACTTTCTGACTCCTCAACTCGTTGGTTTCGTGGTTGTCTTCTTGGAGGGATGATCTGTTATACACCAAAACCTCACGTTAACGATTCGCTTTTGAACCCTTATGCAACCCATAAGTAAGTAAATAATTAAAATCATAACATCTACCAATCACATTTGAGTCAAATAAAACAACTGCATTTATATTCATCTACCACCGTTTAGTACAATATGACACAACAAGTGGCCTACTTCTATAAATGCTCAAGTACATGGCCTATCAACCACTAACTATCCCCTAAAGAATAAAACTGGGGAATAATAACCTTCCACCCCTCTATCAAAAACAAAATTGGGGTTCAACTACTATCCGATGTACGCTACAAGCATAGGGATTTACAACATAAGTATGCCCCTATTATCACAAAAGTGGGACCTACTACGCACAAAATGCTAAAAATAACATATCACTGTCTGCTGCGGCGAATTGCAACCCTGAGCTCCCGTCGAGCCAATCTGTCCACCACCCGGCGCCTAATCACGCGCCTGCTGCTACTCTCTTCTCTGGGGTACCTCCTCACCCTGTTCCTCAGCCTGCCAATAGAAGTGGTCAAGCCTATCCTTATGGATGTCTCTACGTCTAGTGTCCTAAAGCTAACTGGTTTGGGAGTCATTAGTCGAAAGTCTGTTGCATGGGTAGCTTTGAAAAGCCTAATAAAAATACACATTACACAAGTCAAGAGAAAACTGGAAAAATATGATAATACGAGATGGAGCGTAAAACGTATTCGTTGAAAAAAAATTAAGAAACTGAAAAAATAAGACATGTGAAAAATAAGTTTATAGAGGTCTGTTTTGTAAATTTGCATTGGCTAATTATCTTTGAATAGTATTTGAATTTATAAGTTGTCTAAGTTTAATTGGTTTAATGCATTTGAATATTCACACACGCATAGATACCGTTGAGAGTGAGGTGAGATTAGTGAAATGTTGGGATATAAATGATGCATGATTCTAAAATTTTATTGGAATTATAATTTGCGAATTTCTGAGGCTAACCTGTTTGATGATTCATATTAATTTAATGCTCATGTTGTTTATTTGTTTAGGTTGCATGTTAGTTTTATTTATCTATTTTGTTTGCTTGAGGACAAACAATTGTTTAAGTTTGGGGGTATTTGATGAGTGGATTTTATACCTACGAATCAGGTATTTTTAGGCTTAAATATTGTTATCTTTAAGTGTTTTTAGGATCATTTTATTTGTTTTTGTGTTTATTTATTGCAGGTTGGAACAAGCGGGATGTATATGTCATTTTGGGAAAGAAAATAATTAAAAAGAATTAAGAAATTAGATAATGGTATTTTGTGAATATGATGACACTGGGCGGCGTATATACGCCCATATTTATTCTATGGGAGGAGTATATACGCCCATGTTTAGATTTTGCCAGCGAGGAAGTTCGAAATTTATTTTTGGAAAATGATTTCTAAGCCAAGAAGGATTCTTTTGGGGGGGTCTTTAATTACCAATTGGAGATTACCTAGAGACGTACGTAACAAGAGAAGTGCAAAGGAGAAAAGAAGCAACAAGGAAGAACAAGAAGGAGAATTGCATAATTTGGAAGATCAAGACAGAGATTGGGAGCAACCATCACAATTTCTTTTATTCCCTTCTTTTATCTTTAGTTTCTGTAATCTTTGGGATGTTTTTATTGATAAATTTGATGATATTTTTCCTAAACGCAATGAACTAAATTTTAATTTAAGATTGCAATGGAACTTAGTGCGTAGTTTAAATTGATCACTTCTTATTTAATTAAAGTTAGTTATTTCTAAATCGTTTATTATATATCTTGTGTTTGTTGATTAATTGTCTGGCCAACAATTACCGTGATAATCTATACAAAATTGGAAAATAGAGTATAGGTTTAGATCTGGATATAATAGCATATGTTCATATAATCTGTGTTAAGGTTAATATGATTAGCATATAGGATATGAATATACATATATGTCTTTTGTAGCCATTGGAAGAATTTGAGCTTGAAATCCTAATTAACATAATTCACACAGGAATATAGTGAGTTAATTAATTAGGGTGGTCCTTGTAATTTTGTCCCTTTAAGGTCGGATTTAGGAGGATTTGTTCATGGTCTATTCGGAAGAAGCGCGTGGATACTATCAAGAATTCTTGGTTAGCGATTCGTTTCAATTAATCAATTAAATAGGAAATGTATTGGTTTAAATGAAACACTAAGGAAAGTTATAATCTTAAGCTATCAAATCTGCATTATTTCTCGTGGTTAATTATTATAGTAGTTAATTTTAATTAATTTTAAATTCAAGTTGCAATTATCATTCATTGTTTAAATAGGATTAATTTGATTAAAAGTTGGTAATTGATAAATATTAACATATTTCCTCGTGGGAACGATATCCTTTTTTGTTGAATATTACAAACGAACGCGTATACTTGCGTGTTAAAGTGCTAGTAAGAAAATTAGGCAACATGGATCAACATTGATAATAAGAAACTTGATATTGGCCTTCAATGGTCCCATCTGCAATATGATCCACACATGGCCTAAGGTGGTATGTCCTCCATCTCCAAAACTAGTAACCTCCATGGACTCCTTCACTATCCTCTTCTTAGGAATTTATGCCCTTTGTAAAGTGGTGAGTGGTATGATGCATGTTGACAGAAGATCCTCTGATAAGTGCATAATATCTACATATTTTGATTCCTTTATATTTAGTTTTTTTTATGTGTATATGAGCTTACTAAGGTGTTTATTGATTTCAGGAAGAATTGGAGCTGAAAAGAAAAAAAGAGGAAAAAAGAGATCAAAACGGGCGCTCCAATCTAGGGCGCGTGGCATGGGGTAAATGGAGTAAGAAAACTCAATGGCTTGATTCAAAAGGTTTGGATGGTGTATGGATCAAAGGCTTGTGCTAAGGAAGATGATTCAATTATTTGAGACTTGAGCGTGGGCAGTGCTGAAAATGCTTGACTTGAGCGCGGCCAGCGCTGGAGTTTCTAGACTTGAGCGCGGTCGGCGCTGGATTTATTATTTTTGAGCGCCTCCAGCGCTGATGCGTGGCACGAATTCCGATGACTCATCTTTGACTCGTTTTTGAAGATTTTATTAGATCTTTTAGATTTCTATTTTAATTGGGAAGCTTCTTAGATAGATTTTGCTTCCTAATTAGTTGTTAACTAGTATTTCAATTCCTTTTGTAATTAGGGTTTTATTTTCACTAGTATAAGAGATTAAATAAATGATGTAACTGGGGGAACAACAATTTATCTGAGTTTATTCAATATAATTGAGATCTATATTATCATCTACATTCAATTACAAACTCTAGTTTTGAAGCAAGATTGAAGGCATGTCAGGCTAAGTCTTCATATTCAGTTCGAAGGGATATTAAACCTTCTTTATAATTAATGGTTTGATCAAGTTTACTTTATTTATTCCTTCTTGTATGAAATTCATTTTTGATAATCTATTTAATTGTTGAATGTTATTTGGCTTAATTGATTTGATTTCTGCATAATTAAATTGGTTGGCTAATATCATATGCTAGATTAAGGAATAGTATTACGTGTAATTAATATTGTTCATAATCACAAGAAGTAATTAGTAATACATGATTGTGGATAAACTTTTGAGTATTGCTAAGATTATCAGAAGACAAGTTAAATAATCCGAGCTTGTGTGACTATTGCTTGGAATAGTCTAATTTCCTAGTTCTTAATTCTACTATTATATTAAATCTAGAGAGCTTGTTTTAGGTTGTATGATAGTTAAAATCTTGTGAAGAGCTTGTTTCATTGAGTGATAATCATATCTAAGGGAAATTTCAGATAGCAGAGCTTATTGCTATCTAGGACTATTAGTTTTATTGAAGGATAAATATTGTTATACCTGATTACTTCATTATTATAAAAAGGCGATGCTGAACTGAATAACTGAAGTCTTTTATTCATTGTTTATTCTTATTAATTATTTTCTGTTTTGTTTGTTAGTTTAATTCAATTCAAAACCTCCCCAATTTATATTTAGTTGTATTACGAAACATTAGGATAAATATTAAATAATTCACTCTCTGTGGGATCGACCCTTGCTTATTGTAATATCCCGAATGTTTATGAGTTAGTAAATCATGATATTAAATTATTATGATGATTGTGACATACAATGATCCTTAGAAAAGGAAATTGATGGGTTAAACCTAGGATAGTACTCAGAGTATGATTGAGTTGGTAAAGGTTATAGAATAAAACCTACGACAATTTGTTGAGTGATAAGGGATTAAATAGGTAATATAAAACCTATGTTATAGTAATACGTTGAAATTATTCAACGATAAAATTTCGGAAGAAACTAGATGAAAACCGAGTAAGAGGTTCGATATTTGTGATTCCGAGGACGGAATCCTTATAAGGAGGGAAGGATGTGGCAACCCGGATTTTCGAGAATAGTTATAATAAGAATTTAATATAGAATAATTCTTATTATGATTCGAGTTTGAATATATATGTGTTATATATATCTATGTGATTTTTGGTGAGCTTAATATGTATATATATAAATGTGAAATATATACATAGATTCGGAATGAATGAGTTAATAGTTAATTATTGTAACGATCGCGAGTCATGGGTAGCTTGATAATTCGAGCTTATGAATATTATTGAATAAAATAGACTTTTATTAATAATATTATGTGTTAAGCGTTTAAAGGTTATATTATGACCTAGATTATGTGTAGGCGATTATTGGTATGTAAGAAAATGTTTGTATAAGCTAATTTGACGGTTTCGAGAAATATCGCTAGAGTACTATTTATTGGATTAAATAAATAGTTGATGGATAATAATATTGAGTGAGTTATTTGTTGTAAAGACGCTAACCCGAATTATGGGCGGGATATATGTGCGATGATGTATATGATTATAGGGAGTTAATCGTGAAGAGCAGTGATCGCGAATCGTGAATACCCTTGTAATTTGGGTATATTAATATTATTAAGTGGATTAAATATTATATTTTTAGGTGACGTGTTTTAAGGTTATTTTATAACCTGGATGATGTCAATGTATGAAGTTTTATGCGTTGTTGAACCGTAGGAGTGAATAATTGATTTTGCGAAAGATCGCAAAATCACTATTCGCCGGGCACGTTTCCCGAGGCACTATTCATGTCACAATATTTTTGTGTCTTTTTCGATTTTAATAAATTTCATAAATACGTGTATGCGTACGGATAATTTTTCCAAGCGTCGGAAATTTTATTTGGGCTGATACGTAATTTTATCCGTATCCGAAATGCTCTATATGGGTGTTCCGAATATTTGGACAAATCCCATAATAATTATTTTTATGCGTCCCAAAAATTTATGGGAGTACCCATTTTAATTTTGGGAAGATTTATTTACCAAATTTAGTACAAAAGTAGCGGTTTTCGGATATATTTTTGTGTATTGGGTATTTATTTTGGCTTGTTATTCTAAGTGGGAACCAACCTAAACCCTTGGACCAATTAAATGCTAGGATAAGGGAGTATAGGCGGCAGCATGCTGCAATTTTGTGAGGCTCAATGCCTTATTTTTCTTCCAAATTGCTGAACTTTATTGAGCCATTCCCCTTCATTCTCCCAAAGCCTCCTAGCTGCCATTCCATTCAAACTTCTTCTCTCCCATTCATTCCCTAAACCAACCGAAGATAGAGAGAGATAGAGTGTGAAGGTGCTGCTGGTATTACTGAGAGAGAGAGCAGCCATCGAAGAAGTAGAAGAACAAGAACAAGAAAGGAAGAGGAAGAAGAACACAAGAAGAACAAGAAGCAAAGTGAACAAGAAGAAGGAAGGAGGAGCTCAACAATCGAACCTAGCAATTCCTTAGCACCTAGAGGAGATTCATAAGGTAAAACAATCAACCAATACTTCAATTCCATTTGATTTTGATAAGAAATTTTCGAGTTTGGTGTCCTTGAGCTCAAACCGTGGGTTTGAGCAATTCTTGTTATTGTTGTTGTAATTGTTGGTTGTGGTTGATTCTTATGGTTACCAAGATATCACGTAAGCTATTAATAACCTCAAAGTGGAACAAAATCAATGAATGATCCGAACTTTGGCATAAAGGATGAAACTTTGGACTTTTTGGACAAAATGACATTCGGACGATTTAGAGGACTATAAATCATTGATTGAGTAATTGTTTGGTTTAATTGATGTAGTAATATTGTAGTCCCATGGGTTATCTTCATAACCCAGTTGGAATGGAGTTAAAAGGAGTTAAAACAAAGATTTGATGTCGATTTTGGTGAAGAACACCAAGAACACGAAAATAGAGTTTTATGTTGTACTTTGGCTCACAAATTGGTCGTGTTAATGCTTATGGGTGCTTCTAAATTTTTGATATGTTGTAGCCCCATAAGTTAGGAGTCCATAGAGTCCAAAATGAACCAATTTGAACATGTATGGAAGAAGTTATGAAGGTCGGAGTGAGAGGAGGTCAATTTTCGCGACTGCAGAGCCTATGCAGACTGCGTTCCTGAAGCTGGGCGCAGCTGCGCTGCCTTATGGCGCACCTGCGCAGTCCTAGGGGCGCAGCTGCGCTGCCTAGGGGCGCAGCTGCGCAGGGATGCAGAACCATGCAAAATTTTGACTGCTCGGATGTCCCTTGGTAAAACGTCCATAACTTTCTCATCCGAACTCGGATTGAGATGATTCAGGATGATTCGGAAAGAGAACGAGTAGCCCTACAACTTTCGTTCTTTAAGTTTTTCGATTTGAGGTCTGTATCATGGCCTAAATTAGCCATTTATAGGACTGATGCGTAATTGGGGTCAATCGGAGGGCGTCGGGCATGCGCATTTGCACACGTAATGCCCCCGACCCTGTAACATGATGTTCTAAGTGCTAAAACATGATTATTATGATTTATAATAATGCTTAACATTAACCAATGAGTATTAGATAAATTGAATGGGCATGTTAGGCGTACACAAATGCATGTCGTTTGGGCATTCGAATAGACAAGTGTGGCGTACGGACGTGCAAACGTCGTAACGCCGTAACAAGTGTGTATAACCTTGTTTAATATTTTGTTTCTAATAATAATAAAACATGATATAGTGTTATAACCCAATGTATGAGCATGCTAAGCACATGCAAATGAGACGATTTAGGTGTGTGACGTGTAAACGTCAAAACGCCGCTTAAAGTGTTAAAGAACTTAAATAGTGTTTCGATTCAAACAAAACGAACATTATAAGATATAAAGTGGGTTTATAATATAAACCATTATATGAAGCCTTTTTAGTGGCTAATTGGTATTTTATTGTTAAATAAATTGTGTAGGCTATTTGAAGGACGAGCCATCATAATTTGGCAAGGAACGCTTAAAGGCAAGTTCTTTCAGTAACTTGTTAACTTGTTTAAATGTATTGATGTACATGACTTGATTACTAAATCTTTCATTATTATGTGGAGTATATGCGAGCATGATTAAAGTGTGCACAATGTGAAATTATGTGACTATATTGTTCTATGTGGGACTTGAACTATTGTGAATATACAATGTGAGATGCATAAAGTATGCTATGAGATACATGATGCATGTATACAGATGAATTGCATAAGATTTATAACGCATGAGTAAGATGCATAGTATAAGAATCATGATCCATGGATAAATGCAAACTTATGTGTTACGTGAAGCATGAAATGTGAAAACTGTTAGTTCTTGCTGAGCCGTCGTGCTCATTCTTGCAAAAATAAAACTTTTACAGATTTATGATGCAATGCAATTATCTTGATATCGTGATGATAAGGATTAGAGGCACAGGGATTCAAGAAGGTTGCCAAATGTTTCTTTATCGTAATTATTTAGCTGTGATGACAGTGTACGATGTACGTGAATTTGAATATGTAAACCTTGAGTTAAAGATGAAGGTTATCCATTATAGTATTTATGATGTGATTATGTTAGTTACTTGTTATAGTAAACTTCAAGGATGACGATAATGTATAAAGGACATTTTTATAACGAATGTATAGTTGTTGGGTAACTTTGCATATATTCGGGGATTAACTAAAGTCAGAATCTGAACCTTGCGTTCACATAGGAGACTCTGTAAATGATCAATGGTATTTGTTCAACCTTGATCATAAGTGTTTTAGTTAAATGTTACGAAACTTGAGATTGAGGAGAGTTTGAGGTATTAATTGTTAATGCTTGTATTGATACGGACTGTTATATATACAGCAGGAGTAATATTAAATTTGTAATGATTATTAAATGATGTATTAATTAAGGTCTTCGTGCCTGGGATTAGATGAGGATATGTTATTATATTATTGTAATTACATATTTTTAGTAAGCCTATGTTGTATGGGTAGTACCGTGATGTGCTGGAATCGGGTTCAAGGTAAGACCCGAGTTTCGGGGGCGTTACAGTTGGTATCAGAGCTGATAGGTTATAAACCTTAGGTAAGAGTACCTTAGGCTATAACCGTAGTGAAGGAAAATGATAATGATGAAGAATGTGAAGAGATAAAACTCAAATAGAGTTTAATTGATAGTAAATGAATTTAGAAAAAAATTCATAGTAAGAGTTGAGATATATATAAGATGATTCAAAGAAGAATCTCGATGCGTTATAAAAGATGAGAATTGGGAGTTACCTGACTCCAGTGATATAGATAATAAGTGTTGATAAATAGACGAGGTCTATAAGACAAAGGTGCAATAAAATCATATATTATGATTAGAGGGAAGAGTATAGAAGATCGTAGGATGAAACGATCGTAAGATAAGGAAGATCGTAATGTAAAACGATTGTAGAGTAAGATCACGATGTGATTGGATTAAGTCATAGAATGGCAGATGATCAATTGAATGATCGAAAATTTTAGCTCAATGCTATAGATAGATGGTACTATGAGATAGTATGAGTAAAACTCGGAAAGAGTTATGGATGATGAAACAAGAATTATATTCTTGTTAAGCAACGAGTAAGCTAGGATTGGGGTGATTTCAATTGAGGACTCATGTTAGTGGCGGAGTTGTACAATTCCTTGTATGGGCGGGGGATTCGTGCTTGATTTGAGAACCACTTAGCTTCCTATATTGGTATAGTGGTTGAGTTGAACAATTCCTTGTATGGGCGGGGAATTTGTGCTTGGTGTAACAACAGCTTAGCTTCCTATATTGATTAGTGGCCGAGTTGATCGATTCCTTGTATGGGCAGGGGATTGTGATAGGTTCGACAATCACTTAGCTTCCTATATTGATAATCATTGGAACCTGGTATCGCGCTATCGCTATACGTATGACGAGAAGGTGATTCTTTTCTCATATTTATATTTGATAATTAGAGAATATTAAGATTAGGTGCGAGTTCTTTAAACTCACATGTATGGTAAGTTCGTGACTCATAATCATATGGTATGGTGGAACCCCTCAGCGAATGGACGATGTTGGTCTGACTAGGATAAGTTCCTAAACCCATATGATTGTGGTAAGTTCCTGAACTCATAATGTGTGGTAAGTTTGATGAACTATATTGGGGTATGGAAAGGTGGTGGATTGAGAACTGTGAATTCTCAAAATGATGAGCATTGGTGATGTTAGAAATAGATAGAATTATTAAGTAATGATGTATTGGAGAGAAGTTGAAGTTGATGAGGAGACATAGATATTCCAAATCTTCTAGCTATGCTAGACTTCGAAATTTATTGACTTCGTGCTCACAATTGTACTTTTCTCTTCGAAAAATGTATGGGGCCAGATTTCTGGACCAAGGATTTTTAAATGTACTATCATTCATATGTCTATGCTAATAGTTTCGGCTAGACAAGTTGATTTGAAAATATCAAAATGTATTTTTAAATTGTCATCAATGCATCATGAGACCTGATGTAGAATGACAGATGATGGAGTCATCAATGCAGAGTAACCTAGTGTTGGATGTGATCATAGTATCGTCAACCCACTATGGTATGATGTAGTATGACAAAATCACGAAATGACGGAATTCTAACACACTGATTGCAACAGTGCAGTATTATGACGTCATAAAATGATTTTTGTTTTCTTTAAAGTATGAAAGGTATGCCAATTGAGTTGGCTAAAATATTTCGATTGATGTTCGAGTTGTTGATGTAAGTCTAAGCTATTTGATTCAGCTAGACGAATGTTGCAATGTGTTTATGAAATTCAAGCATTATTTGAGAATTTATGCCAAACCAAATTGTTTTGGTGCGGATTCTTAAGCTGGGGGAATAACCTGCAATAGGGGAATATAAGTGTCGGTTATCTGGCACGGTCAGGACTTAATGTTATGCATACACATGGTGTACGAGAGGTCGATCCCCTCAAGTACAACTGGCGGAGAGCATCCCTCGATATGGATGCTATAAGTGTCGGGTATCCGATACAATCAGAGTTAAATGTTATGCATATACATGGGGTATGAGAGGCTGATCCCCTCGAGTACTACTGACGGACTAATTCCTTGACTACGTTCATGGTCTTTATGAGGTAGATTACCTTTTTCATAATTGAAATTGGTAAGGGGTAGTAATACCCGTAAACCTCTATGGTCATGGTCTTTATGGCCCCTCAGCATAATATGAAAAGTTTTTAAGGAATATTTTATTTCCTATTTATTCAAGTTACTTCACAATTATTAAACAATTGTTGGAGGTTCCTATTATTCGGGAAACTGATTTTGGGAAGAGTGATTATCCCAAGGAGAAGTAGTCGTAGAATGCGACAATTTTAGTGAATCCTTGAAAGAGGACAGTGTAAAGGTTAGAATGAAAACCTAGTTTTGATGGGTAGAATAAGCAAAGATGAATGCGTTGAAATTTCGAGGACGAAATTCTTAGAAGAAGGGGTGAATGTAATATCCCGAATGTTTATGAGTTAGTAAATCATGATATTAAATTATTATGATGATTGTGACATACAATGATCCTTAGAAAAGGAAATTGATGGGTTAAACCTAGGATAATACTCAGAGTATGATTGAGTTGGTAAAGGTTATAGAATAAAACCTACGACAATTTGTTGAGTGATAAGGGATTAAATAGGTAATATAAAACCTATGTTATAGTAATACGTTGAAATTATTCAACGATAAAATTTCGGAAGAAACTAGATGAAAACCGAGTAAGAGGTTCGATATTTGTGATTCCGAGGACGGAATCCTTATAAGGAGGGAAGGATGTGGCAACCCGGATTTTCGAGAATAGTTATAATAAGAATTTAATATAGAATAATTCTTATTATGATTCGAGTTTGAATATATATGTGTTATATATATCTATGTGATTTTTGGTGAGCTTAATATGTATATATATAAATGTGAAATATATACATAGATTCGGAATGAATGAGTTAATAGTTAATTATTGTAACGATCGCGAGTCATGGGTAGCTTGATAATTCGAGCTTATGAATATTATTGAATAAAATAGACTTTTATTAATAATATTATGTGTTAAGCGTTTAAAGGTTATATTATGACCTAGATTATGTGTAGGCGATGATTGGTATGTAAGAAAATGTTTGTATAAGCTAATTTGACGGTTTCGAGAAATATCGCTAGAGTACTATTTATTAGATTAAATAAATAGTTGATGGATAATAATATTGAGTGAGTTATTTGTTGTAAAGACGGTAACCCGAATTATGGGCGGGATATATGTGCGATGATGTATATGATTATAGGGAGTTAATCGTGAAGAGCAGTGATCGCGAATCGTGAATACCCTTGTAATTTGGGTATATTAATATTATTAAGTGGATTAAATATTATATTTTTAGGTGACGTGTTTTAAGGTTATTTTATAACCTGGATGATGTCAATGTATGAAGTTTTATGCGTTGTTGAACCGTAGGAGTGAATAATTGATTTTGCGAAAGATCGCAAAATCACTATTCGCCGGGCACGTTTCCCGAGGCACTATTCATGTCACAATATTTTTGTGTCTTTTTTGATTTTAATAAATTTCATAAATACGTGTATGCGTACGGATAATTTTTCCAAGCGTCGGAAATTTTATTTGGGCTGATACGTAATTTTATCCGTATCCGAAATGCTCTATATGGGTGTTCCGAATATTTGGACAAATCCCATAATAATTATTTTTATGCGTCCCAAAAATTTATGGGAGTACCCATTTTAATTTTGGGAAGAGTTATTTACTAAATTTAGTACAAAAGTAGGAGTTTTCGGATATATTTTTGTGTATTGGGTATTTATTTTGGCTTGTTATTCTAAGTGGGAACCTACCTAAACCCTTGGACCAATTAAATGCTAGGATAAGGGAGTATAGGCGGCAGCATGCTACAATTTTGTGAGGCT
This sequence comes from Aralia elata, assembly GCA_034770075.1. Taxonomy (NCBI): domain Eukaryota; kingdom Viridiplantae; phylum Streptophyta; class Magnoliopsida; order Apiales; family Araliaceae; genus Aralia; species Aralia elata. Next base: position 9,018,017 of record CM068387.1, read on the forward strand.
CAATGCCTTATTTTTCTTCCAAATTGCTGAACTTTATTGAGACATTCCCCTTCATTCTCCCAAAGCCTCCTAGCTGCCATTCCATTCAAACTTCTTCTCTCCCATTCATTCCCTAAACCAACCGAAGATAGAGAGAGATAGAGTGTGAAGGTGCTGCTGGTATTACTGAGAGAGAGAGCAGCCATCGAAGAAGTAGAAGAACAAGAACAAGAAAGGAAGAGGAAGAAGAACACAGGAAGAACAAGAAGCAAAGTGAACAAGAAGAAGGAAGGAGGAGCTCAACAATCGAACCTAGCAATTCCTTAGCACCTAGAGGAGATTCATAAGGTAAAACAATCAACCAATACTTCAATTCCATTTGATTTTGATAAGAAATTTTCGAGTTTGGTGTCCTTGAGCTCAAACCGTGGGTTTGAGCAATTCTTGTTATTGTTGTTGTAATTGTTGGTTGTGGTTGATTCTTATGGTTACCAAGATATCATGTAAGCTATTAATAACCTCAAAGTGGAACAAAATCAATGAATGATCCGAACTTTGGCATAAAGGATGAAACTTTGGACTTTTTGGACAAAATGACATTTGGACGATTTAGAGGACTATAAATCATTGATTGAGTAATTGTTTGGTTTAATTGATGTAGTAATATTGTAGTCCCATGGGTTATCTTCATAACCCAGTTGGAATGGAGTTAAAAGGAGTTAAAACAAAGATTTGATGTCGATTTTGGTGAAGAACACCAAGAACACGAAAACAGAGTTTTATGTTGTACTTTGGCTCACAAATTGGTCGTGTTAATGCTTATGGGTGCTTCTAAATTTTTGATATGTTGTAGCCCCATAAGTTAGGAGTCCATAGAGTCCAAAATGAACCAATTTGAACATGTATGGAAGAAGTTATGAAGGTCGGAGTGAGAGGAGGTCAATTTTCGCGACTGCAGAGCCTATGCAGACTGCGTTCCTGAAGCTGGGCGCAGCTGCGCTGCCTTATGGCGCACCTGCGCAGTCCTAGGGGCGCAGCTGCGCTGCCTAGGGGCGCAGCTGCGCAGGGATGCAGAACCATGCAAAATTTTGACTGCTCGGACGTCCCTTGGTAAAACGTCCATAACTTTCTCATCCGAACTCGGATTGAGATGATTCAGGATGATTCGGAAAGAGAACGAGTAGCCCTACAACTTTCGTTCTTTAAGTTTTTCGATTTGAGGTCTGTATCATGGCCTAAATTAGCCATTTATAGGACTGATGCGTAATTGGGGTCAATCGGAGGGCGTCGGGCATGCGCATTTGCACACGTAATGCCCCCGACCCTGTAACATGATGTTCTAAGTGCTAAAACATGATTATTATGATTTATAATAATGCTTAACATTAACCAATGAGTATTAGATAAATTGAATGGGCATGTTAGGCGTACACAAATGCATGTCGCTTGGGCATTCGAATAGACAAGTGTGGCGTACGGACGTGCAAACGTCGTAACGCCGTAACAAGTGTGTATAACCTTGTTTAATATTTTGTTTCTAATAATAATAAAACATGATATAGTGTTATAACCCAATGTATGAGCATGCTAAGCACATGCAAATGAGACGATTTAGGTGTGTGACGTGTAAACGTCAAAACGCCGCTTAAAGTGTTAAAGAACTTAAATAGTGTTTCGATTCAAACAAAACGAACATTATAAGATATAAAGTGGGTTTATAATATAAACCATTATATGAAGCCTTTTTAGTGGCTAATTGGTATTTTATTGTTAAATAAATTGTGTAGGCTATTTGAAGGACGAGCCATCATAATTTGGCAAGGAACGCTTAAAGGCAAGTTCTTTCAGTAACTTGTTAACTTGTTTAAATGTATTGATGTACATGACTTGATTACTAAATCTTTCATTATTATGTGGAGTATATGCGAGCATGATTAAAGTGTGCACAATGTGAAATTATGTGACTATATTGTTCTATGTGGGACTTGAACTATTGTGAATATACAATGTGAGATGCATAAAGTATGCTATGAGATACATGATGCATGTATACAGATGAATTGCATAAGATTTATAACGCATGAGTAAGATGCATAGTATAAGAATCATGATCCATGGATAAATGCAAACTTATGTGTTACGTGAAGCATGAAATGTGAAAACTGTTAGTTCTTGCTGAGCCGTCGTGCTCATTCTTGCAAAAATAAAACTTTTGCAGATTTATGATGCAATGCAATTATCTTGATATCGTGATGATAAGGATTAGAGGCACAGGGATTCAAGAAGGTTGCCAAATGTTTCTTTATCGTAATTATTTAGCTGTGATGACAGTGTACGATGTACGTGAATTTGAATATGTAAACCTTGAGTTAAAGATGAAGGTTATCCATTATAGTATTTATGATGTGATTATGTTAGTTACTTGTTATAGTAAACTTCAAGGATGACGATAATGTATAAAGGACATTTTTATAACGAATGTATAGTTGTTGGGTAACTTTGCATATATTCGGGGATTAACTAAAGTCAGAATCCGAACCTTGCGTTCACATAGGAGACTCTGTAAATGATCAATGGTATTTGTTCAACCTTGATCATAAGTGTTTTAGTTAAATGTTACGAAACTTGAGATTGAGGAGAGTTTGAGGTATTAATTGTTAATGCTTGTATTGATACGGACTGTTATATATACAACAGGAGTAATATTAAATTTGTAATGATTATTAAATGATGTATTAATTAAGGTCTTCGTGCCTGGGATTAGATGAGGATATATTATTATATTATTGTAATTACATATTTTTAGTAAACCTATGTTGTATGGGTAGTACCGTGACGTGCTGGAATCGGGTTCAAGGTAAGACCCGAGTTTCGGGGGCGTTACACTTATCACTATACTAATTTTTGTGTTGGTAGAATAAAAGTAAGGATTTAATTTTGGAGTGTAAACGACAGCTCCCATCCTCCATCAATAAGACCACACTTGAATTTAGTCCTATTAACCAAAGTCTCCAAGTACAAGGGCTTGTTGTGGATCTCTGAAGATGGGTAATCTTCATTGCTGAACACAATGTCTCCAAATTGAAATGAAATCTCTCCCATTTGACACTCAGCTCCTAAAGTTTCATATATCGTCAAGAAGGACACAACTCCCAAAGTTGCATATGTCGTCATGGGACCTACCCCTTTCTCTCTCGGCATGGGAGTCAGTCCGTAAAGGGACTCTGGCAGTGCGATTAGGAAAATCTCTTTTTATCATAGGCCGTTTCTCAAGATTTTTGTGCGAAGGCTCGACATGCTGAGTGGGTGGATAGGACCTCCCTTATGAAAGTGGACTTCTCTAAGTACAACGAGAAAGGTGTATAGTTGGGCCACACTCTGATTGATGCATAACTGTTGGTCTTGGATCACTAGCACGAGGTTGGGCCCCAGCTAGTAATGCTGAAGGAGGGTAATGATTGGGTAAATAGGTTAAGAAACAAGCAACCTAGCAGAGGGCGAAGATGCACATGCTTCCCTTCCTCTTTCCATTTCTTGTCTCAAGGCCTCCAAAAAAGCCCTTGTGTCTCTGGCCATATCTTAGTGGGACCTCTGGATCTGAGAAAATAATGGGGTCAATGCCTAGGATATTATATTGGCTACCCAATTTGTTTCATAAAAAAGAGGGCTAACAGTTCTTGGCTCAACAGAATGGATTAACTGATCATCATGAGGAACATTGGGTCCCTCATTCTCCACTTCTTCCACCACAACTTGATCAGGATGATTAACAGGAAAGACTAGATGTACCAATACTCGTCCACTACCTGGTTGAACAGATGGTGGGGGTCTGGATTGGGTTTACTCCATCTGAACACTAGCAGCTCTAGTGACCACCATTCACCCTAAGCTTCACCTCCCCAATAAAGTTGCCAAAATATTGGGGTGGTTTTTAAGGGCTCAGTATATACTAAGTGCCACCTAGGATGTGGGGTCAGTTGTGGGTCAACAAGATAGGTTAAAATGTTGATGACAGAGCAGGATGGGGATGGGTCTTGGAATGGATCTCCAGAGCACATGCTCATCCTTGATGAACAGTTATATATATAACAATATTAAAAGACAAAATAAATATAAAAAAAGGAACATTAATCAAGAAGATGAGTATCCCCAAATAATAGCCATCAGGTGGACTTGTTGGTTTGTTGCTTGACTAGGAAGCCCATCCCAAGGGCATGATGGAGAGCATAACAACGTTAACACCTGAGGTACCATCACAGATCTCAGGGAACCGAGATCCGTGGGGATCGGAGGTTGTATTAGTTATTCTTAGCTGGTTTTCTTAGTGTTTCTCCTTCTATCTCTCTAGATCTCTAGATCTATATCCTTAGGTTAGTGGTGGATGAATAGTATATTCTCTCTTCTCATCCTTTGTATAACTTGTTGTGCATGGTAGTGTGTTGTATCTGATCTCCTCTTTCTCTCTTACTTTATTTGGTTATATCTTTCCTATATCTTTGATATATCCTTGCCAGTCATCAAACTCTATTTCCCACAAGTCTAATAGGTTATATATCCCTTCCCTAATGGTTATCATCTTCCTATAATGTGGGTCCCTCTTAGGATTTGTCCCCTGATAGGAAATACTATTTATTACTTTTCATATAAATATCTTACGGATATTTCTCCCTCGTCCGCTTTCTTTCCCAAACAGCCCCAGGTATATGAGCTGGAGGGGACAAGCTTGGGGGTTACTTTTCATTGTTTGGGGGCAAGGACAATGTTATCATTCTATACGTAAGCATCAATCCCCTGCCTTTCTTCCCTTGATGTTCTCCAAGTGTCCACTTTACCTGCTCCATGCTCGGATCCTCCCCATCAATTCATGCCCTTTGGGGATGAGATTGAGCCATGCGGGTTTCCCTGGGAATGCTTCATATCCTCTGTCCTGGGGAAGATAAAAAGCCCCCGGAGATACCAGAACTAGGCCCAAAGGAACCATTCACTTTCTACTCACCAAGCCAACCCATTACTATCCACCCTTAGCCCCAAATTGGCCCAATGACTTACTACTTGGGCTATAGGTAGGGTATACCCCTACATCATCAAGAATCATTCTAGAACCAATAACTCTTTCATGAATGGCCCTTTAACTAGATCCATGAGGGATGATAAGAGGTCCTTTGACCTTGCCCTTTTCCCTAGGATGGACTTTGCTACAGTTATGTATGGGTCCATATATTCCTAGTCAAGGAATATTGCCCAAGGTTTAACGTTTTCTCAGGGCAAACTTCTTATCCTGGATTCCATCACATATGGGACCATATTCAACCCACGGATTCGGGTCTTGGGTTCATGCCCATCTTTTCCATCACCTATGGGGTGCCTCATAGGGCCATGTCTTGGGTGTATGCCCAACCATTCCATCATCCATGGAGTTATAATCAACCCATAGATCCATATCTTGGGAATGGAGTCTCAGCCTCAAGTTTCATAGGCTTTATCATGATGATGTCCATCAATTATTTTATAGGCCTAATTCACTTATTTAGCCCTTGTTCATAGATGTTTATCACACCCATCAAGGGTAACCCATATGATTTATCTAGCCTTTGTCCACTTGTACATGTGGGCCCATAATCAACTAGTTAAATATTCAACTTGCCTAATTAATCACATTCTCCGGGAATCTCATAGTGTGACCATTATTGGGTACCCACAATATTATTGAACTAATAAAGATTGGGGCACCGGAAGAAATTTCGGAAGATAGAACGGATATAATTTTTTTCTTATACTAGAAAATGGTGCATCTTTTAAACAAAGTTGCATTCCATGCTATTTCTTAGAAATTTCTTGTCCTTTCAAGACGACATAATTAATTTGACTTTTGAAACGTATAGAACGGTGTATATTTGTTTACCAAGTCTTTGAAGTTCCGTAAATGTTTTCCCTGTGGAAAATTCTTCAGGCCACTCATCACTTGACATGTTTGATAAGCCAATAAGTCTTTGAATTTCCGTAAATGTTACTCTAACATTTTCCACGCACTATACAAATCCTTGCTCTATGATCTTCTTCCGCAGTATCATACAAAAAACACTTAACAAAGCAATCCACGATGGGATTTGGCATTCTCTTTGCTCTTTCATTTGCCGCCCTTTTGATACTTGGTAAGCTAATGCATTCATGGACATTCATTTTACTTGATGCACGTATACACGTATAGGTTACATGCATACATACATAGGGACAACGTGTGTATATATATATATATATATATATATATATATATATATATATATATATATATAAACACACGAATACTTACAAATCTCTCGCTCAAAGTAAACAATTACTGCAAAACTGACTCAAAGTTATAATTTGGCACCATTAATTACACTACGGGATAAAGATTTGTTATATCGTAAAGTCAAGTACTATACTTCTATAAAAATGTTCATAGTATGATTCTTCATTCGAGACTATATATATCTATAAAATCTATAAAACAAATCGGCTCTCCGAGCGGCTTGGTGTAATTGTTTTACATTATTATTCTTTCATCTTTTTTCTTTATAAGTTTAGTTATATTAATATTTTGTTTTTTTTATTTAGTCCTCTAAATTTAATAAAATATTTAATATTATTTTATTTAATTTTTTAAATTGTATAAAACTTATATTTTACCTCACATAATTTATACACGTAACAAGTGTCATCGAGTGCCGGTATATATAAGATGTACGCATGAGCTCATCCTCCATGATAAAAAAGGTAATAGCCACCGTACTTCAATATTGAGTTTTAAGTGATCTAGTAATACATCACCTTCAATAACGCTTAGATCATAACTGCAGCGCACCTGGTCTGGTTCATTGAATTTTAAAAAATCAATTTTAATCTTATGCTTTTAGAGTAGATCTAAGAAATATATATTATTTTTGCCAAGACTGTTAAGCTCACGCTTCTCTTAAAACAAAATTAGGTGCATAACTTTTTCTTTTTTTTTTTTGTAGAACGAATCCTGCTTTGTACTACAAAAATTTTCTTCTACGTATCTGATTAAAAAAATGACAACTAATAATTATCCATGTAATTGATACAAAAATGTATATACATAAAAGTTGCAAGGTATATCATTTTTCTTACAAAAATTAAAAATTATTTTATTAACACATTACATTTCAGGGGGTGAATCTGCTACATTCACAATCAAAAACAAATGTCCTTACACAATATGGCCAGCAATCCTAACCAGTAGCGGTCTACAACCATCAACATCCGGGTTCGAACTACCCTCAAAAGCCTCAATCTCCATCAATGCCCCACCTCTCTGGTTCGGACGCATCTGGGCCAGAACAGTTTGCACCACCGGCGCATCATTCACCTGTCAAACTGGAGACTGTGGCCGAGGCTTAGCATGCAACGGTGCTGGCGGAGTCCCCCCCGTAACCCTAGTTGAATTCACCCTAAATGGCGACGGTGGGAAAGATTTTTACGACGTTAGCCTTGTTGACGGATTTAATTTACCGGTTGTTGTAGCTCCACAAGCCGCATGCGAAACAACAAGCTGCCCTCTCGACATAAATAAAGAGTGTCCAGGGGATTTGACTGTAAGAAATCAAAATGGTGCTACTATCGGATGCAAGAGCGCGTGTGCTGCCTTTAATAAGCCCGAAGATTGTTGCACCGGTGAATTTAATTCTCCAGATAAATGCAAGCCATCAAGCTACTCAACATTCGTCAAAAGAAAGTGTCCACAAGCTTATAGTTATGCATATGATGATCAGTCTAGCACGTTTACATGCCCCACTGGAGCTAACTATACAATCACATTCTGTCCAGAAGCTTCCCACGTGTTTGCATGTGTAATAAAGAGAGTAATATATCAATAAATAATTGTTTGTAATAACGACACGTAGGTAGTGTAACGTGGCAATGTTGTATTTATCTTTTTTACATACAAAGATCAAATTTATTCTCCTTCCTTTCTATCAGGTCATAAACAAGTATTTTGGTAACTTGTTTGTCCTAATAATTGCACTATTTCTTATTACTCCCTACCTCCTGACATAAAAGTCCTCAATTAATTTTTATAATTAAATTAATTATTTTTCAAATTAATACATTATAAGGTAAATACAATTTAGTACTAATCTCAATGTTTATTTTTTTGAAAATTTAAATTTATATATTTAATTATTAATTTTAAAAATGATTAATTTGATCACAAAAATCAATGAAAAACTTTTATCCTGTGACGGAGTGAATATATACTAAGAAAATAATGCATATATATGGAGTGAGAGATTCTTGGACCGAATATATGATTGTGCTCCTGAAGTACATTCATTTGACTTGATGCACTTGTATAGACATGCATAATATATAGAGAGTAAGATACCTTAATTACCCGTAAAATGCATGAATACACTTTTATCTTTTTAAGTTGTCATTCGGTGTTAAAGTTATTCGTAAAATTTATTTTGTGTTAATTGGATTCTTAAAGTAGCATTTTATGTTAATTCCATTCCTCTTTTTTTCTAATTTTACTTAAACCCGTCCAAAATTTAACCGACCCATTTTACTAATAACAAATGTGTCTTTAATATTATGAGTATTATAAATATATACCAGATTCTAGAATTTAGAAATTAAAAATCAAAATAACTAATTCAAATTTACACATATTATTAGAATACAAAATCAAAATAAAATTTTAATAAACTAATTCAATTTTTTTTTAAAACAAAAAAAGGGAAGTTTCGAACACTAATTATTATTTTTAATTTTAATGAGACTAAAATTCAAAATTTATATCAAATTAACATAAAAAGGTTTTGATTAAAATGACTAAAGTACAAACTAGACCCTAAAGTTAATTTAGATGTTAGAATACTGTCACACTCCAAACTTCAAAAAATATCTCCTTACGCTCTCTAATTACAATTGAATGATAAATTGCACACCTGACTTTTACCCGTCAAAAGTAATCTGAAGTGTCGGTTTTTTATTATTAAATTAATTAATAATTAAAATATAGAATATAATGTAAATAAAAAAACTATGGACTATCATAATATTTTAATTTCGTTTTGTTAAATAATGTAATTATAATCTTTAACCACAATCATCATCCAACCACAAGAAATTTGGTCCTTCAATCAAATGAAGTCATGAAGCTACCAACGGCTTAAGGTGCTTTTTTTTTTTGAATAGTTAACAATAGATTAACGAACACCATCATCAGCCACCAAACCACTGACCACGTCATCCCCACCGCTCCACCACCACCATTATCATCATCAATTCAACCCTCACATACCAAAAACAGCCCACAAATTAGAGCAATGACAACAAATTAACATAGATCATCTAAGAAAAATCAAACACGACGAATCTGGGAAGAAAATTGCATCTTCATCTACATCGAATCCTCTTTTCTTTTCTTTTCTTTTCTTTTCTCCTTTTTTCGACTAGAGATGACAAGCGGTAATTGTTAATAACAATGGATCTAGGCTTTTTGGAATGAAGATGGTAGCTAATCTGGGTTTCTCGGCTACAGATCTGGGTTGGGTTCATTGTAGAAGATTTGAAACCATTGTAAAAGATGCTTTTGGGTTTCTTTGTGTTGTGAATCGACTGTGTAGGTGGTACGGTGGCATGATAATGGGGATAAATCTTTTAGATATTTGTTGAAGATGGACGGTGGGAAGAAGACCAGTATGCTTGTATTTGTTGAAGAGATGAACAACGAGAAGAAGATGAACAATCTGATGAGGTTTTTTATAAATTTTTTTTTCTACTTTGACATACACAACCTCTTTGTTGCCATCAAAGATCTAAACTTCGGCCTCGTAGAAATCACGAGGCGAGTCATATATTGGGCCAAAGGCCTTTACTTTCTTTTTATGCTTTTTCAAATGTTAAATTTAGTTTAATATTCTATTTTGTAGTTACACAAATATACTAATTTGTCATGTCATCTTATTTAAAAAATTATTTTATAATTACACATGCGTACTAATTTTGTTTTATATGCTTTATTTATTTATTTTTTGAATATATAATTTATGAAATTTTACTTATTATTTAAATATTAAATATTTTATATTTGTATTATTAATTGATTTAGTATTGAAAAATCAGCGCTTCCAATCGTTTTTGATCGGATTAAAGTTCGAAGTATGCATCTTAACACATCAATTATAATTAGAGGGTGCAAGGGGACATCTTTTGAAGTTTGGAGTGTGACAGTGTTATGACATGTAAACTTTAAGGTTCAATCTGTAACGAATGTAATTTTTTTGAATAAATAAAATATTTATTGAGTTAAATAAATATTTTTGTTAATTTATTTATTGAGTAAAAATAAATAATTGATAAAGTTATTGTGGAGTAATTCATTTTAAGTGTAATTATGTTAATTGTTATTTGATGTGTCTATTCTAATTTAATTTAATAATTAAATTAGATGATAAAATAAATTAGATGATAAAATGATTTATTTGAATAAAGGATTTATTTGAGTAAGGTCAATATTTGGTAATTTTGTTGTTGGTCAAATAGGAGTTATAATTAAATTAGTAAGGTTTAATTGAATTTATTTAATAATAGGTTTAATTAAATTGAAAGTGTGACAATTAAACTATATGTTATAATGGATTATTAAAATAAATGGAAAAGTGGTTAATTTTAGTTAAACCAAACAAGGTCTTGTGACCCTTGGTTGGTAAAAATGGATTATCTTGCTTTGGTTCTACCAAATAAGGCCTTGTGGCCTTTGAAATTCTATTTTTCTTATTTTGGGTTTACCAAACAAGGTCTAACCCTTTGTTTTTCTAAGCTTAAGAGGAAAGAAGGAAACAAAAGAAGAGTTTGAGAAGAGAGGGATTGAGAGCTTAGAGGAATTCTGGATTTATAGTTTTTAGAGTTCTTCATTGAGAATTTATTTTATTTCTCTGTAAATGAAATTTGATGGGTTATTTGTTGAGAAGTTATTTATGTATGTTGATTAGTATGTATAAATCATTATATGTTGTTTGTAATCAGTTTTAATTGAATTAATCCATGAAAATCATGTTTAAAAATAGAGTTTTATTTACAGTGAAAAAGTTCACGAACATGGTTTGTATGTATACAATTTGATTTTCAATTCGGGTATTAATCTTTAAATTGATTGTTGATTGTGTTAATATGATAAGAATCGTAAATAATGCAAGTTGAACGGATTAATTTAGTTGTAAAACGAGTTCATAGTGATTGATTTCGCTAAGTATGTCAAAATATTTAAAAGAGAATGAACTTAGGTTTTAATTCCTTTAATTGGTTATTGAGGTGAGTTTTAATCACGTTATTCATGCTTGGTTTTGATTCTATAAAGTTTAAAACATCTAGGTTTTGTTAGTTTATCGTGTGAGTGTTAAAGTTGGCTGTTTTTGGCCTTGGAACTGTGCTGCTCGCGAAACTGCATAATCTGGTTCTGAGTCTCAGCGCAGCTGCGCCAGTTCCAAGTGTATGAACAGCGCAACTGCGCCCTCAGCGCAGCTACGCCGGGTTCAAGTGTTAATGCAGCGCAGCTGCGCTGCTGTGCAGTCTGTCCAATAAAGAATATTTAAGTATAGGGTCTTTGATATATTATTATAACCTCATTGAATGGATGTGGTAAAGTATAATGCATGTTATAGGACTTGAGAATAAATTGTAATCACTTAGATGGTAAGAATAAGTTACAAATTAGGAAGTAATGAAAGATGTTAACTCGTTATTCGCATGGACTAGAATGCTAAATCCTATGTGATATATATGTAGGAGCTCGAAGAGCGTAAAATATAATTGTGTTGCATGCGCACGAGGCAAGTATCTTATCCTTAACTTATTACTATTACGCAAGTTTTCTATCTCTGACTTGCTATCGTTATGCAAAGTTCTATAACTCTAATTTCATTGAGCAAGCTTATTAACCTTAGCCTAATATTGTTCAAGCAAGGTTGTTATATGGGTAAATGCTTACCTTTTATTCAAATCATTTGTTGTTCGTTTATGAATCGTTACTCAAGCTTCAGACATAAATCTCATTGTACAACTTTATTGTTGAATCTGATGCTTTAGGGACTAGCAAACCCTTATTGATTCAGCTAGTCCATAGTTGATGAGCGTTCTAAAGATTTAGAATATTTTGAAATTAATCCAAACCAAGTTTCTTTTGGTATGGAATCTGAAGTCAAACTGAGATGAACAACCCTAATATAGAGGATTAAATTACGCAGTAGCGTTAAAATGTTTGTGCACAATACATTGTACAAAGGGCTGATCACCCGGAGTACGAGATGGACAGTCCATAGTCTTTAAGACTGTTAAAGGTTACAGTAGAGATACTTGTCAACCTAGGACATAGTTCAAGGTCTTATGACCCTCAGATATACTTTTGATCTTGGAATCTATATTCAATTTCTTTTTAAGCTAAATTTCCTTTGAGCCTTTAGTCCTCTGATTTTGTTGATTGATTTGAAGAAAACTATTATACCTCAGTTGAAAATCTACTCCAATGATTATTGAACTGTTGTTGTTATTATACCTGTGGACAATTGTTTGCTCACCCTTGCATAAAACATTGCAGCTAAACCTGAAAAGTCGGATGAGCCGTCCACTAGCAAAGGCAAGGGCAAGATGAACAAGTGAAGATGTTTATTCTATTTGATTTAGTTCTTTGTAATAAGACTTCGTCATTATTTAAGTTTTTATTCCGCAAATGATGTAATAAAGGTTAGATAATTCTGAGATTTATTTAATTAAGAGATTTGAGTTGTAACCCTGGTTGTGGGGAGATGATTTATTCAGTTTGATTATATTGTCTTCTATCATGGGTAGTTAGTCATGAATGAATGGAATAGTGAACACCTAATCAGTGGAAAATTAAGTACCTGGATTTGGGGGTGTCACACAATCTATACTTTAGTTGATTAAAATTTAATAAACCAATCTGAAGCTTTCAATTAACAACAAAAACATATATCTCCAACCTTCAACGATCACCAACGCCAATACCTTCAATCACAAAAAGGAAAATTGATTCCTCAAGCTACACGAAATACCGTCACCAAGCTACTAAAAAATTTTGGCTTTGAGAAATTCATATGTGTTTAGAAGTACTAGCGGGCGGCAATCGGTTGCAGAGATGAAAGGATGTGGCGGGTGATGAATCTAGAAGTAGTAATGGGCGGCGCATGAGAAAGGAGTAGCAGGTCTAGGAGTAGGCAACGGGGTTAGGAGTAGTAGTGAGCAGCGGATCTAAGAGTGGGCAACTAGCGGCGGATAAATGACTGTTTCAAATGTTTTTTTCGTCTTTGTGCCACCCAAATCTTGGCACCACCGATCGTAAAATGCAAATAGACAACTATACGACTGTAAAGAACTGAGATTTGGATTCAGTCCTTACTCACAATTTATTGAAGAAAACTTGAAGAGAATTATAAGAGAACTAGTGATTTGAGAAGAGATTAAAGGAAAAGAAAGAGATTAGGATATATAGAGGAAGTATAGAGAGGAAATTAGGAAAATATAGAGAGAAACAAAACAATGCATTTCATGCCATTTACTGAGTACATCACATGTATTTATAGACTTACAGCCGAAACAAACTCTAACAACTCTCCTCCCTTTTATTGAAATGACCTTCCTACCCTTAAACTCAAACACTTAACTAACTCCTTAATTGACTTAACTATTTCATCAGTCAATTCCTTACACCGACGATGGTTAGAGGGGAAATCGGTGATGCAAGCAGCGAATGTTCTTTTTTCATCCTATTTCTTTCTCTGTTTGGGTTGGAGGTTGGCGGTGTGCGGCTACTGTGACGCCTCCAAATTTTGCTCATTGCCAATTTATCCTCCTAAACATCTCTGGTGGGTCAAGCTGTTATGTTCTCCTAAGTCAAACACCTATTTAGAGACTTGGCCGACTAGTACTAGACTTCTTGAGCAGGAGGCCTTAATGCCCAAGTTTCCCCATTCTTTTGGTAGAAAATCTCCTCCGGAATCCTCTAGATGTTTCTATACCTCGGCCTTCTACCAGCCCCAGGCGTCTTCCCCTTCGTACTTCGTCACGACTTCCTCCTCAGGCTCTTCCCAGGGATCTTTTACTACCGAGGAGATGAGGGTCACTCCTTCTAAATCGAGGGCACCCACGACACTTGTTCCCGAGGTGGTTCCTCATGTAGGTCCTTCTGTGGGTCCGACTGATCGTAATGTCATCAGGCAGACGACAATTAAATGGAACTACTCTTATCTTGAAGCCCTTATCAAAGCGTTCATATGATGGTGTTGATTCTAGCAGACCAATAGTAAAGGATCCGGTTAAGAGACGTATGAAACTTGTGGTAAGTCTTGTGTTATTTTTACTTTTGTCCTTTAATATTTTAATGGTTGCCTTCTTATTTTCTCATGTCACTTCTGGCATGTTTGTTAAATTGTCGATGATAATGATGAAGGAGATAATGATGATGATATCCCCATTGGGCTTCTTAGGGGTACTGCTAATGAGGTGGCGAGATCCACTACTTATGAACCTGAACGACATACCGTGATTGCCGTCAAACCTTCCTCTCCACACGATGATTATGTCAGTTTTGACGCTGATGATTCCTTGTCCGATATAGGCTCGGGCCCTGCTGTAGGTAATATAGCATGTCTTCTCTCCCGCAGATAACATCTTCTCCTTCAGAGGCGAAGGGAAATGATAGGGCCTCCCCTGCTCATGAAATCCTTGAGGGTACCGGTGACACCCATGTCGATGATACTATTGTGTCGAACCCTCATCCCTTAAGGGAGTCCTTCAGAGCCTATTGCTAATTTTCATCCTCGCCAAAAGGATTCTATCAAGATTTTATCTGATAGGGAGGGTATATAGTCCCATGACACTTTTTCAGTTGGATACCTCGTAAGTACTTTTCTCATTTGATATATTCCTACTCTTTCAGTTCACCTTTTCGTACTTCGTTATGCCATAGTAGAAAGGTGAGGAAGGAATAAAAAGGTAGTGTTTCATTTCATGGAGTACCCTTTTCTCCCAGTGCACTTGCCTTTCTTGACTTTCTTCATCTTGATTCTGCCACCTCGCATCTCATCGACTTTGGCTATCCGCCTACCAGTCAGGACTTTGTGGAGCTATAGGCAGTTTTGAAGCCCATGATGTGTGTATCTCCTTTCTAAGTGAATCCCATGGTTGCTTCGAAAGTGACCTCTACTAGAGCTTTTTTTAATCCAACCGGAGAGCTTGTTCCTAGGATGGATTTCCAGATCCCTTCTTCTAGCCAGGAAACTCTCGAGCATCCCCTAATTCGGTTTTCACAAATTCTTGATCGACTACATGTCAATGCTACCTCCTTTCAGACCTTCGTACTAAATCATCTTACGAGCTTTGTTCTTGAGATGCACAACCTTTCCCTTTGTTCTTTAAAGACCAATGACTTGGATAAACTGAGGAGCGAGGCAAATGACCTCTCCTTCGTAGAGCTTGACATGTCCCCTTTTCGTGATAGGCTGGATACTCTTACTTCTGCTCCTCGTGTTGTTGAGTTGCGTTCGGAGGTCTCTATTCGTTGCTATGAACACTCATTGCTTTCGGGAGAACTTTTAAAGGTCTGAGATGCTATGGACAAATGGAAGTGTGACACCCCCAAATCTGGGTATTTCATTCCCACAGGATTTGGTGTTCACTATACAAATAAATCACATCACATCTAACTACCCATAAAAAATATGAATGAAAATTCTTAACTTAAATAGAAATCCTCCCATTAAAGGGTTACAACATCATAATAACATCAATCCCAGGTCATCTAACCTTAAATAAAACATCAGTGTGGAAACATAATATAAATAACATAAGTCTTAGATACAACATCTCAATAACAAACAATATTAACACATCTTCATCACGTGTTTGCTTTTCCCTTGCCCGTACTAGTAGATGGTTCATCAACTCTTTCAACCTTAGCTGCAATGTTATTATGCAAGAGTGAACAACAATTGCCCAACAAGTATAACAGTAACAATAATAATAATAACATGCAAAGAGTCAATAGATACTGGATAATTGAAAGCTCGGCTTTTGAATCAAGATTATAAAATAATAATCAAAAGAACATCTGAAGGTCACAAGACCGCGAACTATGTCCTAGGTTATCAAATATTTCTACTTTAAACCTTTAACAGTCGTAAAACTATATGGACCTTACTTCTCGTACTTAGGGGGATCAGCCCTTTGTACCATGTATGTGCACAACATCTGAACGCTAACGTGTAAATATAATCCCCTATAAAAGGGGTTTTCATCTCAGTTTGACATCAGAGTCCGCACCAAAGGAAGTTTGGTTTGGATTAACTTCAATAACAGTTCTAGAATTTAGAACGCTCATCAACTATGGGCTAGTCGAATCAATAAGGGTTCGCTAGTTAATCAAGGTTCAATAATATAACTGATATTTTAATCGAATAATGAATCTTAAGGTATACAATTGAACAAACATTGTATAACCGAAGTATTGCTTTAAAAGAATTAGAACATCTCAATCAGAATTATATAATTGGATAATCAAGAGTAAGAAACTCGATCAACATAAGTATATGATTTATAAACTTGTTCAATGTAAAAAGTAAAGTTAAGAAACTTACAGTCAACGCAATAAGGAGATTAAAGATAGAAAACTTGCGTAATAGTAATAAATTAAGGATAAGATACTTGCGTAAAGGAGGAGTCGGGTTTAAGAAACTTGCCTGACACGTTTGCTACAATTAACATTATCTATTTGCTCTTTGAGTGACCTATACATTTAAGTCACATTGAACAATTAATATTCATAGCTCAACTAATTACTTCCTTTATTAAACGGTTGATCACTTCCGAATACATAACTTAAACCTACGCTCTTAAACTATTGTTATTCTTTACATACTTATCATATTGCTTCATATATGTGAAATTATTTTATTTCAAAATCTGAAAAAATTTCATTTTCTGGGTTTTTGACCCGACCCGACCCGGTTGACCCGGACCGGTGTTGCGGCGCCGGGATTAAGCCTTGAGTCAACGCTGCGGCGCTGGCCTGACCCGGACCCGGATAACCCGGGCCGGTTCTACGGCACCAGTTTTACTCTATGCACCGGCGTTGCGGCACCACGATATAGAATCTATTTTTTCCAGTTTCGCGAAGAACACAAAATAGGGCCATAAACTTCCAATTTCTTTGTTCATACAACAAATTAAGCATACCCAATCACTATAATTCATATATGATCATTAGCTAACCCTTCTAGCATGATTCTATCAACTTAAATCATATAAACCATGAATCTAAGAACCAAAAATTAAGGATTTTGCCAATTTATCAAAGTTTCGTCAAATTTTGTGAAATCACACATTACGGATTCGTTGCTACACCAAATCAGTCCATTAAACCTGCATTCTTTTCATTTTTTAACATATAAACACAAGTAATCATCAATTTACAGATTAACGTACAAATTAAGTATCAATTTTTATACATATAAGCCATATTCAAATACTAGTCCTCTGTAACTTTAAAACTCTAATCCAAACATAATTTAATGGATTAATTACTCTAAAACAGTTTATAAACATCATATAATGATTCATACATGCATATTAATGAATACAAACAACTTTTCAACAATTTACTCATGAAATTCAATTAACGGAGAACTTAAAATGTACGTTTATGGAGAAACTTAAAAACTGAAATTAAAGCTTGAATTCAAGAATTTACCTTTGATTTGTGATTTAGATTGCTAGATGATGGGAATTCTTCTTCTAATTCTCAAATTCTCTCAAAACTCTCTCTATGTTTTCGCCTTATGAAAATTAATTATACGTATAAACCAACTGATGAGTATATGGGTGTCAATTAAGCACATAATGGCTTTAACTACTCCCATTGTGACGCCCCCAAATTCGGGTACCAATACCTCGAATCTGGTGCTCACGATAAAGTACATCCATACACCTCTAAACAACATAAGTAAACTAATGCGGAATAAATAAATATATGTTGTTTATTACAAAAGGTTTACTACGGTCCCAAGGTCTATAACCTTAAATAAATACATCACAAAATACAATAATAATACAAAACGATTCCATGATTACATAACAGGATAGTACATATAACTATTCCTTAAGCTTTCCTTTGCCTTTGTCCGCTTTGGAACTCCCCGGCTTAACTGCAATAGGTTCATGATATAGCAAGGGTGAGCAACTACTTTGCTCAGCAAGTTTAAAATGAATAAAGAAGATATATCATGAATGAAGGAGAATAATAATCGCATAGTTCAACAATTTAAGAACATTGAAGAAATAACTGACAATATAATCAAAGTTCAATTTAAGAAATGAATATTGATTATTTACTGCTGAGTGGTCCAATAGACCGTGAACTTTTTGGCCAAAGGATTAGTCATTCAACTAATCCCTTTAACGCTAGACCCGTCAGTAGTACTTGAGGGGATCAGCCTCTCGTACCCTATGTATATGCATAACACTTAACTCTGACTGCATCGAATAACCGACACATTATAATCCCCTATAAGGGTTGCTCTCTCAGTCCAAGAATCCATACCAACAACCGGTTTGGATAGCTTTTAAAATAATAACCTGTACATGTCTAGCCGAAACAAATGGCGTAGACTATCTCTTTAAACAGTTCATGAATAAAGAACTTAAACGTTTCACAGCCCAACAACAGATAACGAATTCAAAGACATAAGCTGCGAATATCAATAATTTATCCTTGATATGGAGTGATTGACAATAATTAATCCACTAATATAATTTCAGATAATAACTCGATTTGAGTCATGAAACTTGCTCAAACAATATACAACAGTTGTATAAAATCGGAAACCTGCTCAAGTATAATTCGAGTAAGGTTAAGGAAACTTGCCCCACAAGGGTTAGACAAGCGTTAGGAAACTTGCATAACAGATACCTGTTTGCACGAAATAAAAATAGTGCATAAAGTTTAGAAACTTGCCCAACACGAGGGTTAGACAAGGGTTAGAAAAACTTGCCTGATGCGTCTGCTACAATAATACAACACACGCTCCTTAATATCCTACACAATTAAATACATAATCACATAACAATTAGTCACATACTAGATACCGAATAATGGTTTAAAACAGACGTAGCATTATTAAAACAAACATTGATTACAGAATACGAAAAATTTGAAAGGATTGTACATAGCGCGATCATGCAATCAAATTACATAAATAGTGCGGAAGCGCGATAAAACGGATTTTAAAATTTTAATACAAACCATCACCATGATCTTTCTTTGTGTTCAATTATCAATTTAAACGAAAGAGAAAGAGAGAAAGAATTATACCCTCGTAGATCAAAGCTTCCTCGGGTACAAGTTCAACTCCTAGTCCTTCGTGTTCTCCTCGAATTCCACCAATGAGATTCCTTCTTTTGATCAACGTTAGTCACCCAAGCGTTTGGCCTCTAGAGGTGATCCACCAAGGAAGAATGGTTATTCAAGAAGATGGGTGTTGGCAAAACCCTAGTTTCTATCTCTATAGAAATTGTTAGTACTCTCCACAATCTAATGCAAGAGTGTGTAACCCTAATCTATGATAAGACCTCTCTTATTTATAGATGTAGGAAAAACCCCTTCCCTAAACTATTTAGGATTAGGGTTTATATTCTAATTAAACTCCTTTAATTAATTATACTCCTAATCATATTAGGAATGCATGAGAGAGTACTTCCATTAATTAATTCCCAATCCCTATTAGGAATTAAATAATAGTAATAGTAATAATAATAATAAGACTCCTCTTATTAATTTATATTTAATATTTCCAAAATATCAAATAATAAATATTAAGCTATTTAATTTATTCTATCTCCATAGACTAAATTAAATACACTTAACTTATTATTACAATTATGCCATTTACTTCTCAAATAAATATTTTTTCTTTTTGCGGTGTGACCCTTTAGGTTCTCCATATTATACCAGTTGTGAATAAATTAATTAGAACAATTCTAATCTTATTTAAATAAATAAATTAAACTATTTAATTCATTTAATTAAATAATATTTATTCTACAATAAGGGTAAGCCCCCTTAGCGATCAACGACTTTTCAGATAATATAGATTTCAACATTAATCACAAAAGAACCTTTCAGTGCATAGTTACCGTACAATTCAATCTTACTACCTTACAATGTCCCAATTAAATATAAGACATGGATTTACTGTCAAGTCTTATTTTATTCAATTATATGTATTTCGATTCCCAAATGCACAACTCTAAATAATGCAAATTAGAAACTCCTTTCCAATTTCATTCTGCCTTGGCCAAGGACTACTGAGTTGTCATTCATTGAATCACATAGGACATTTTCATCTTTTACTAGACGTGGTAGATTCTTTGTTGATCATTCACCTATCTCCATGTACAACTTATTATACCCAATCATACCCTTTGATATACCCTAAAGGTCTTAAGGGACATGTCAAAGTATAACTCATCATACACAAGATACTATGATGATCTCAAGTCCAAGGATCACTTGTACTACTATCACTAGAGGAATTCCTATTGACAGGCGAGTAAAACTCCATTAGGTATTCCTTAGCGAGTCACGTTCAGTGAACTTATTCTCTAATAAGCACCTACATACTTGCTTTAGTGTCTCCACACAAATGATTATGAGATCAATCATTCTCTTCATAAGAGCAAACAACGTACGTACTAATCTATCCGGATTCACTAATTCCCTATTTAGTAATCCATCGATTAGGAACTATTTTAGTTTATGAGCTATCATGAATTTAGATCTCATTAGCATGATCACTATCATGATTCTAAAATCATTGCTCAAAACTATGGGTTTATCACATTTTAAATAACAGCACAATGTAGATAATATAAAATGCCTTTAATACTTTTATTAATAAATGAATAAGAATACAAAGTATATGCTACATCATATCAAATATGATTGGCTTGTGTGCATACTACTTTCAAAATTAATGTGTCTAATCATTTGGTACAAAAATATAAGTTTTAGACCCGCTGGAAAATCACTGGGTTTGACCCGACTCGACCTGGCCAGGGGGACCCAGGCTGGACACGGGCTTGACGCTGCAGCGTCAAGCTTAGCACTGGACTTCACGTTGTGGCGTGAGTCCCGTGTTTTTCATATGACAGGGCTTCACGCTGCGGCGTGAGTCTTAAGGCTTGGATCTCACGCTGCGGCGTGAGTCCCGGTCTTTTCCTATCTTGCCCCTCGCTGCAGCGTGAGCTGCAGGGCAAATGGGTGACGCTGCGGCGTCACGCACCAGTAGCCGGATTCTGGGTTTGTTCCCAGTTCGCGACTTCGACCTCCGGCCACTCCGACCTTCATATCTCCTTCTACACACGTTCAAATTGGTCCATTTCGGACTCTATGGACTCCTAATTCATGGGGCTACAACATATCAAAAATGTAAAAGCACCCATAAACATTAACAAGTCCAAATCTTTGATTAAAGTACAAAGTTCATACTCTGTTCTTCGAGTTCTTGACATGTTTTACAAAAATCATTACTACGAACTCGTTTTAACCCCTTTTTACTCCATTCTAACTGGGTTAGCTTCATAACCCATGGAACTACAATACCATAGCAACAAATAAAATTAACAAACACGAAATCATTGCTCTACAGTCCTCTAAAATGGTCCGAACGTCCAAAGTTCATGTTTTATCCATTGTTCTTGCTCCATTAAGACAAGGTACGGATTTGTTCCATTGTTGTTCCACTTTGATGTTATTAATGTCTTACATAACCTCTTAACAACATTTATAAACCTCTAGAACAAACAAAAACACCAAGAATCACCAGAAATCCGACCAACAAGCTTAAGAGCTCAAAAACTATGAAAACTTGAAAAACTTAACAAGAAATCGAATGGAAAGGATTTGGTTGGTGTTTATCTCTGCAAATCCTTCCTAGATGATTAAGAAGATAGCTAGGCTTGCTTGGCTTGAGTTCTTCTTGCTTGGATTCTCTTCTTCCTCCACTCGTGTGCTTCTCCTTCTTCTTTCTTTTTTTTCCGGCGACTCTCCACCGTTTTCCGGCGAGCTTCTCTCCTCCTCCGACGGCTTCTCCTCTGCAGCTCTCTCTCTATCAGCTGATGGTAGTTTGAATGGGATGCAAGAGAGAATGAATGATTAAATGATAGAAGTGGATGGGAGTGATTTAGGGAGAAGTGGGAGAAATGGGTTAGTAGCTCAAGGTGGCTTGGCGACAATCTCCCCCATGCTCTCATTTTATTGGTTGTTGGGTTTTGGTTGGTTCCCTCTTGGAGTAACAAGCCAAAATAAATACCCAAATACCCAAAATTATGTCCGAATACTCCCAGTTTTGTACCAAAACTGGTAAATAAATCCACCCAAAATTATAATGGGTACTCCCATAAATATTTGGGACGCATAGAAATAATTATTATGGGCTTTGTCCAAATATTCGGAACACCCATATAATACATTTCGGATACGGATAAAAGCATGTATCAGCTCAAATAAACTTTCGGACGCTTGAAAAAATTATTCGTACGCATATACGTATTAACTAAATTATTCAACATCGAAAAAGATGATAAAAATATCTGGCATGAATAGTACCTCGAGAAACGTGCCCCGTGAATAGTGATTTAACGACGATACGCGAAATCAATTATTCACTTAAACAAAATAATAACACGTAAATTTCATGCATTCACTTAATCCAGGTTGTCCCACAACCTTTAAATACGTAACACAAAAATAATATTAATAAAATATAATATATTCATTATTATTCAAAAATTCGAATTTCAAGGCAATCCAGAATTCCCGGTAGTTACACCCATGATCTTAAGACCACGTTTGGTTGTCACTTAAAGCACTTTTTTGGTTTATTTTAATTAACTTGTTTATTATATAGTTTATTGTCACACTTTAATTAATCAAACCCTATTATTTAATTTCAATTAAATAAAAATCACTACTACTCATTAAATCAAATTATCACATAATTAAAATTCTCATTTATTTAATTATGACAAATCAATAAATCTCTAATTAATTATTAAATTAATTAGAACAACATCACAACAATTAAACAACTCATTTAATTTAATTATCCTAATTAAATTCACACTTTGAACTATAAAATAATTTCACATTAATATAATCAAAGTAACACATTTAACTAAATTAATCTACACAGTTTCATCAAATATTTATTTAACTCAATGAATAAATCAACACAAATATTTATTTAATTCAATAAATATTTGAAGATCAAATATAAAATTCTCGTTCGTTATATCTCCCCCCCCTTTAAAAGGATTCTGTCCCCAGAATCACGACCCAATTAATTCGTCCCGTTACATTCTCCCCTCCTTACATAGATTCTGTTCCCAGAATTTCTACACATAGACTAAAAAAATAATTGAGGATAATTTTTTATCCTCTGATCTTCGAGTTCCCACGTAGCTTTTTCAGCGTTATGGTTCCTCTAAATCACCTTAACAGAAGGTATAACTTTATTTCTAAGTGTTTGCTCTTTCCTGTCAACTATCTGAACAGGCACTTCTTCGTAAGATAAATCCTTTTCAAATTGCAGGGGTTCATATTCTATAACATGCTTGTAGTCGGGTTTGTATGGTCGTAACACAGAAACATGTAAAATGTTATGGATATGTTCTAACGCTGGAGGTAAGGCTACCTCATAGCGACTTCACCAATTCTCCGCAATACTTCAAAGGGTCCAATGAACCTCAGGCTCAGTTTCCCCTTCTTACCAAATCGAATTTTCCCCTTCCAGAGAGACATTTTCAAGAAAACGAAGCTACCAGATTCAAATTCTCGATTCTTGCGGTGTTGGTTGGCATATTTCTTCTGCCTATCCTGAGCAGCTATGAGTTTGTTGTACCAGTTCTGGTCCTAGTAATTGACGTTCGCCAACTTCATCCCAACATAATGGAGTTCTACACTTTCTGTCGTATAACGCTTCGTAAGGCGGCATGCCAATACTTGCATGGTAACTGTTATTGTAAGTAAATTCTGTTAGTTCCTGGGGACACAATAATGATCTAGAAGGGGGGGTTGAATAGATCTTTAAAACTTTTTTCTCTTTTAAAGTGAAAGTATAACAGTTATAAACAAATCAATTCATGCACAACGGAATATACTTGAAAAAACCCCTTCACAGATATAAGCATAGTCTCAGACCAGTGACTAAATCTGTAATATGTTTGACAACAAGTATAACAGTTATTATACATAAGGTAAATGACTTAAGGTAAATAACACAGGAGATTTTAAGTGGTTCGGAGACTAAATAACTCCTACTCCACTATTCTACTTCAACAAGTAGGAATCCACTAATTATTTTAGTCACAAAGACAAGGACTCTACGCCCTCCTCAAGTCTAGCAGACAAGAGTTGTTTTTAGTCCCTCGGACAAGGATCCTATGACCCTCTTCAAGTCCAGCAGACTTGGAAAACTAGTTCACAAAGAACTCTTCAAGGCCAGCAGCCTTGGAACCTGTAGACTAAGCCCAACAGACTTAGAATCTCTTGTACCCTTCGGTACTCAGCAAGTCCAGCAGACTTGACTTTGTTTAGTCACATAAGACAAGGACGCCCCACCCTCTTTGGTGTGTTGATTGCTTGTTGGGTTTTGCTGCCAAGATGAACTTTGATATCCTTCATCTTCAAGTACTTGACAGCTTTATGTGATCTTCTTCTGAATGTTGTTGATGATGGTCGTTGAAGCCCTTCCTTCTTCTGGTACATAGCAGATGCAGGTGATCACTTTTGGTTGAACACTGCTTTGACTTGTCCAAGTCACTTTTGTCTTTTCAGCACATAGTGTTCCTTGCTTGATCATAGAGTTGTCCATTCTGGATTTTATTACTCTAGATCTTGGCTACTTGGTCATTCGACTCTTGGCTCATATGCCAGCCCTTTGGCATACCTCTCTAGAGGTAGTGAAGCTTCTACCTGATTGTAGAGGGCTGCTCTATGATCTTCTGATGTTGTAGCCCCTCTGATGTAGAGGATTGCTCTACCTTAATCTTCAGACATTCTCTCTTATAGAGTACTATTTTATGCTCTTCTGTTGTTTTGCTGAGACTGCTAGAAAGCTTTTGTTATCTTAAACTCAGCTTTACGATCACTTGATCTTGGTGAACTTTCCTACTCTACGACCTTTGTGTTTGATGCAGGTCTAGAGTCTTGATGGATCGTAGAGTGATTTCTTGACATTGTCCTTAGATCTCTGTTATGGGTTGGTGCCTTGGTTGTGCTCAGAGATCTTGCTATGTCTGATAGCTCCTGCTCAGCTTGCTTGGTAGTCTAGAAGATTGCCACTTTATCTTTTGAGTGCTTCTGCAGCGACTGCTCTTCTTTGTTGCTTGATTACAGACTGATTATGGGAGTCGTAGAGTGGTTTACTTGGACTGACTCTACGAACCCATGTTAGCACAATGATCTTCTCTTCATAGTGCTCTCTACGACCTCGAGTAAGTTCTTTGTTATATCAAGCCACACTCTACGATTGCTTTGCACACTCTGCGTTGACATGCGCAGCTCTACGATGCCCATTAGGTGCTGCCGAGTAAGCTCTACGATTTTGGATTTTAGCACTGTAATGCTGAGGCAACTCTACGTCCTGCCGAGAGTGTTTCTTCGTTCGGCCGAGACAACTCTACATCCTGCCGAGGAAGTTTTCCATTTTGTCGAGAGAGAGCTCTACATTTTCTTGGCAGACCCTTTGATGACATACTTGGCTCTGCGATGTTTGACTAATTACTCTACGATCATTCACTTAGTGCAATGCTCTACATTCAGTCTGACCCTTGTTCTAAGTCCTTGTACATTACAGCTTATAAGATCAACCTAACAAATTTGATCTTTCTTATTCTAAGTCCTTGTACATCATATTCATTTAAGAACTTTACAAAGCCTAATGTTACAAACATGTTTTGATCAGATAAATATTCATTCAGCTTAGATCAACCTAACATATTTGATCTTCTAAGTCCTTGTACACATATATATATATATATCATTAAGGACTTTACAAAGCTTATTCAGTATGAATGTTCTTCTTATTTATTTTATCATCAATCAAATCACATATAATGAATAATAGTAATCTCATGCAGATCTTTATACCATTCTCCCCCTATGGTGATGGACTAAGTGATCTCATGCAGATTCCAACAATCTCCCTCTATTTGATGATGACAAAAACACTTATAGCATAACATTCAATTTAAGCAATACCATGCAGATGTAAGAGTGCAAATGTGACTTAAGATACAGTAAGTCGCTGTATTGCTAGATCAAAAGATATGAAATGAAATGATGTGCATTCAAGATAGTCATTTATCATACCAATAAACTTAACCATTGGCAGTTCACAAGCTATAGTTAATCTAACAAGGAGATCCTAGCTATTAGCATAAGGTAGTTAATCCCTCCTTGTTTATTAGAGATGTACCTCCTCTTTCTTGTTGATGCCTTGTGACTGCTGCTTTCTTCTTCTCCTTTTTAGATCTTCTCTGGCACATGCTGCCCCTTACTTCTTGCTGTTTCTTCTTGTTCTCCTGGCTCTCCCTCAGTTGTTGGTGCTTCATCTTTGTTCTTCAGCTCCTTTCTTTTCATATCAGCTCTCGTCCTCTTCTTTTTGTGCTTCATCTTTTTCTCCTTTTTATGCTTTCTCTTTTTCTCCCCCTTTTTGTCATCAATCATTTGGGAGAGGTGCTGAACATGTGTAATAAGTTGTTCAACTAGGTATGAGGAGTTTCCAACTTCTATTTTCACCTCCTGCTGACCAAGTTCCATTTGCTGAGTGAGGGACTGACTAAGGTTGTCTACCTTTTCTGTCAGAGTTTGAATGAAATGTTCATTCTTCTTCTGAAGTTTCAGGGCTTCAGTTTTCTGCTCTTCTATGGATTTGAGATATATCTGATCTCGTTGATGAAGCTTTGCAGACATGTTAGTGAATGAGACTTGCAAATTCTTGTAGAACTCATTGTCTACTCCTCTAGTTAACTTGGACTTCTCATTCTTGTATATGTTCTCAAAAGCATTGACTATATCAAATGGTTCTTTGTTAGATGAGGAAGGGATATCAGAAGGTATGTCAGTGGTGATATTAGGACGATTGATACTTGGCTGAGTTTGGAAGGCTGCAGTCGTAAAGTTGGGGGGTTCCTCGATCATTGTCTCTACGGACTGGTTTGCTGATTTTCCTTTAACACTGTTTTTCAACATATAGTATGGAACGTAGACACTTTCAGCATGTCGGTAGACTTTGAAGTGTTGAGTGTCCTTGATCAGCATCTTTGGAAAGGATTGTACTCTTGAGAAGTTTTGGTAGACCATCTTCAGATTTGGAAATTGTGAGTAACACTAGCTAATGAAGCTTGTATCTCCAAATTCAATAGCCTTCAACCAGGGCATCCATGGGTAAAACCATGTCAGTTGTTCATTGTCAGGATCATATAGAGTTGTAGTGCGATCAAGCTCAATGTCTTGAAAATTGTTGGGGAGATCCTCTATAGTCATTGATACCACTTTCATTTGGCCGGTGCCATGATCGATCCATCTTGTTGGCAATACAGCTCCTGGTTTGTCAGTGGCCTCCAGCACAATCCTCCTTCGTATTCTCTGGATTGCTGGCTTGAAGTGGCTTTCTGACGCACTGCTGTCAGAATTAGAGTCCTGTTGTACTCCATCATCATTCATTGCCTCTTTCCCTTTATCAGAGCTAGCTTCCTTGGTACTCCTTCTCACTGAATTTTCTTTTTCCATATATGCTTCTTTTGATTTTTCATTTGACTTATCAGTTGATTGATCTTCAAGGTCTGCTTCAAGGTTTGATTCCATGTCCTCATCATCATCTGTTGATTTTAGACTCTTTTCAACAGACATAGTTGCCTCCTTGCTTTCTGATTTAGATGTGCTTGTTATCATATCCTTTTCAGTAGATTCATCATTGGATGCCATATGCTCACTGATCCTTGTGGCTTTATCTTAATCACTATCCTCTCTATCTCCAAGATCAACTATTACTTGTGGAACCTCCTCTTTATTTCTTTAACTTGGGGGTTTTATCATTTGCTTTAGTCTTGCACTCTGTCTCCTTTCTGAAAGTTTGACCATTGATGCCTCAACTACTTCTTTCTCTTCCTTGGATTCATCTTGGGAGGAAGAGGAACTCCTCTCTGGGGCTGCCTCAACTTTCATCTTCTTCTTGAGTGATTTTGAGGGAATGGGCTCCGGTGATGAAAAGTTCTCAGATTGAGATGTTTCTTCCTTAAGTGTATTAGCTTTCCTTTTCCCTTTGCCAGCCTTTGAAGTCCCTTTGCTGCTGCTGCCAGATGTTCTCACCTTCTTGTTTTCCATAAGGTTCTTTTTCCAATTGTCAAACAATTTGGATGACATGACTTTGTGGACATTTAGGGTTTCTCCTTCATCATCCCCAATCTTTCCTTTCAACCTTTTCTTCAGTATGATGCTTAAGAACCTTCCATAGTAAATCTTTAGGACTAGTTTATCTGATGTCTTTACTTTTCTGGCTTCTTTGACCAACCATTCAGACAACATAGCTCCAAAATTCATTTTCTTCTTCATGACAATGGCAATCATGATCCTTAGTTGCAGATCACTTACATTGTTATGGGCAGTATCTTTGCATAGAATACACTTGCCTACAATCTCAGCTAGGAATTCGAACTTCTCAGGAAATTCCTTTTTCTTCATTCCTTTCACATGGGGATTCTTCACATATCCCATCAATTTCTTGCCTTCTTCAGAGTTGATTTCTTCTAGGGATGACATACCTTGGTTTTAAAATCCCAGACATTTATTAATTTCTGCAGTATTTATCTTTAGCTTCATTCCACGAACTTTGGTGGACAGAACTTCATTCTCGATTATCACATTCTGATAGAACTCCTTGATAAGATCAGAGAAGATTTTGGTGTTTGATCCTAGGCATTTTGAGAATCCTACCTGCTTCACACTTTCTAGAATCTCCTTGAATTTCTCATCTGATTCTCCAAATTTGTCGAAACCAAGTTGAATGCCTGATACGACTTGACAATTTTCCATAATGAGGGTTTGATGAGTGAAGGATATTTGATTGTAGATGAAGAAGTGAATCGGTAGGGGGTTTTGGAGTTCTGAAGGTTTCTACTTTAGGGTTGCTGAAGATTTGATGATGTTAGGGTTTTGAGAGTTCAGCACGGTTCTGAGGATAGGAAGATTTTGATCACTGAAGGAAGAAATAACCGTCAGTGTCTTGAGTTTTTGACTTGTATCAGTTCCCTCTCTTTGTTACGTATACGTGTAGGAAACCCATTTGCTGAATGTGGCCCAGTACTTTTGTAACTTCCATATTTGTTGCCCATTAGTCATCCTGGCTTGTAAACGTGGTCATATCCTCTTTGACTGTTTGACTTTGCCCGTTCGTAGAGTGACCTGATGTCTTTGGTCTTTTACTCTACGACCAACTTTTTGGAAAACTAGTCACAACTTTTGCAGCTCAGATGTTTACTTGTACTTATCCCAGTGAGTCCAGTCTTTGATGAGAAAGTTTTCAGCTGAGCTTGTCGTGCCTTCCTTTTGGGACCAGCTTCTTTCTCTTCTAGAGAATCCCATGATCACTTCTCTTATAAGGAATCAGTTTCTCTCCTTTGTTTCACTTACATCTTGAGTTCTGGAGAATTATTGGTGGTGCGTTCTCATATAGTCTTTCAACAGAACTAAGGAAGCTCAGAGAGGGCAAGCCTCTAGGTTTGAAACGTAGGGCTTTGGTTTGTCTCTGAGACGCTTGTCTGAGGAAGGACTGTTTGGATGAGGTGATTAGAATGTCATCATTGTACTCCTTGGGTTTGATTAGATGTAAAGTATGGGAGTAGTGTATAATAGGTTGTGGTCGTAGAGTCAACATACTCTATGATCATGATGTCAATCATAATATCTCTACAACTTGGAATAGAATAGCTGGCTTGGTTTGACAGTCGTAGAGTTTAGGAATTTTATAAAGATGATTCATTTGGTTCATCAGGTACAGAGTTTTGAGACTCTGGTTCTGGGAAAAGGTTGTGTATGAGATGAAGATGTCAATCCTAGTATGATAAGAGTTTCTCATTTTGCTTGAGTCATGAGATAATTGAGATCCGCAGATGAAATGGCTTGGTGTACTGCTTCTTATCATGCTTGGGAATTCTACCCAGCACGTTCACATACCATTTATTATACTCAACCATTTTCTTCTTCACTAACGGTTGTAGCTTTGTGGCTCTCCTCATCCTGAGCATTACTGAATTTTTCAGATGATTGCTTCCCTATAATTGATGCTTCCAACTTAAATGAATGTCCATCTTTCTTGATCGTAGAGTATTTTCTCTAGCATTGTTTACTCTACGATCCTCTCCTCTGTACTAGGTACGTAGAGTTTGATGAAGACTTGGATCCTTGGTTATTCTACGATCCTTGATACTGCGATCGTAGAGTCGTTGAAGAACTGGTTCTTGTATGCTCCTTGGGAATCTGTATTATGTTGAATGGAGCTCCAACTTCTGAGGGTGGCTTTATTTGGGGAATCCTGCTTTTGTCTTTTGCAAGAAGTTTGTTGATGAGGAACATTCGTCTCTAGCTTCTTTCATGAGTATGTTTGAGTAAAGAATAGAGTAATCATGATACCTGCAGTTTAAAATAAGTTTCTATCTTGGTACCCAATAGTCTTTGGGTCCTGCTGAGTTAGTTCTTTTGAAGGCTAAAGTAGTTCAAACTTTAGTTCCACAATATACATTATGCAGTCTATATGAGACAATAGTTTAACCATGCTGCATAACAGTGTGTGTGAGAGAAAACATGAGTGGAACTGTTGTGGATTTCTCAAACCTTTTGTTTGGATGAGCTCATACTTGTATCATGTCCCTAATATTTGAACCTCAGTAGAGTAGTGGTCAGTTCTGAGAGTTGTACCTAGATGGTTCGTAGAGTTGATCAGTCTCTAGAACCCTTCAACGTACAACTGCAGACATGGCTACACTCTACGAATTGTCAAAGACTCAAAACATGAAGTAGTGCATCAGATAATGTGAGAGACTTTGGATGAGACACATATAGCTAATGAAAGCACAATCACCTCTTAATCAACAGGATTAATAACAGGAGGTGAAATCACTAGGTGTAATTTCTACTACATATTTTCACAACTCAGAATGAACAGTCATACTGTAACTGGTAAATGCAAATCTTTCTTAGCATACGCATAAATAATTTCATAACAGTTTGAACACAACTACCTCTTCTAGCAACAGGATTAGGTAGAGTTCTATATGCATGGACTTCAGATATTCATTTCAAGAGTTTTATTTTCAGCCACAAATTTGGATAGACAGCTAAGTGATCATCAAACTATCACTTTCTTTCATTTTCCTTTTGGGGTTGAGAATGATTTCTTGGTTTGCTATTGAAGTGTGACAACATGTGACTATGCCATAAGTATTACAGTTAAGGATATTTGCATTTTAGGGAGACAGAGATAGATACCTCACTGATGTCAATTTCTTGACAGTCAGCGGTGATGCTAGCAATAATGCACTTTCTTGTCAGTTGAAATCCCTCAGGCCATTGTTGGTTTCATCTTTTGTTCCTTACTGTACGACTGATATATTGAGCACATCTTCGAATTCTGCACTTGATTTGTTATGACATCCCATATTTGCTAATACGCTTGAACAAACTTCTCTGTTCCTATCTTGTAGAGTGGGAATATGTCATAAGTGTTGAGAAGCTCATGGAGTCATTGTAAGTGCATTTGGTGATGGCGCATTATCTTTTAGATAACCCCTTGATCATCCTTCGTAGGACTTCACAACATCTAGGGTGGAGATGAAGATTTTCTTTTCATTGGAGAATATCTTCGTTCTTGCTGCATCTGAACTATTTCCTTCATATGAGATGATAGATCTGCTCATTGACATCAGTATGCTTGTTGATGATGATTTTTCTTCATGGTTCAGCTTGGAAAGCTTAGGACCTGCACATATAATTTTCAGCATGTAAGCTTATACTCATTTTGACTTGTCAACAATCATTGAGATTTAGAACTGATCTAGATTTGTGTCATGGATCTACTCAAAGCGTTAGCTTTATCAAATTCATGAGAACCTGCTTTGATACCAATTGTTAGTTCTTGGGGACACAATAATGATCTAGAAGGGGGGGGGGGGTTGATTAGATCTTTAACATTTTTTCCTCTTTTAAAGTGAAAGTATAATAGTTATAAACAAATCAATTCATGCACAACGGAATATACTTAAAAAACCCCCTTCACAGATATAAGCATAGTCTCAGATCAGTGACTAAAGCTGTAATATGTTTGACAACAGGTATAACAGTTATTATACATAAGGTAAATGACTTAAGGTAAATAACACAGGAGATTTTAAGTGGTTCGGAGACTAAATAACTCCTACTCCACTCTTCTACTTCAACAAGTAGGAATCCACTAATTGTTTTAGTCACAAAGACAAGGACTCTACGCCCTCCTCAAGTCTAGCAGACAAGAGTTGTTTTTAGTCCCTCGGACAAGGATCCTATGACCCTCTTCAAGTCCAGCAGACTTGGAAAACTAGTTCACAAAGAACTCTTGAAGGCCAGCAGCCTTGGAACCTGTAGACTAAGCCCAACAGACTTAGAATCTCTTGTACCCTTCGGTACTCAGCAAATCCAGCAGACTTGACTTTGTTTAGTCACTTAAGACAAGGACGCCCCACCCTCTTTGGTGTGTTGATTGCTTGTTGGGTTTTGCTGCCAAGATGAACTTTTGGTTGAACACTGCTTTGACTTGTCCAAGTCACTTTTGTCTTTTCAGCACATAGTGTTCCTTGCTTGATCATAGAGTTGTCCATTCTGGATTTTATTACTCTAGATCTTGGCTACTTGGTCATTCGACTCTTGGCTCATATGCCAGCCCTTTGGCATACCTCTCTAGAGGTAGTGAAGCTTCTACCTGATTGTAGTTGCTCTTGTTCACTCACATCTCTTTAATTCGAATGCAGTTCCCTTTTGTATGTCTTTATTTCTTTCCGTTAGATGTTTGCCGTTGAAATCTTTCCGTTGCACTTCTCTCCGTTTGAAGACTTACTTTCAGCAGACTTGTTTATTGTATCACTGAACTTTTGTCTTTCCAAAGTCTACTAGTGATGGCTGAGTCAGCATCCATTAGCTGGTACCAAGATGGTGGAGTCACATGTGCTGCTTGTTGACTGCTGCAAACATGGCTGTTCGAGCTCCACTCAGATTGATTCCTTATTCTTACTCTTTTGATTACTCAGCTGCTCATCTGGGGATAGTAATCCTAAGTGCTCAGATAACCTTTATCCTTGCTGGCACTTTTCTTACTTACTTACTCTACGATCAGCTAGGGTACTGTATTTTGTTCCTTGATCGTAGAGTTGGCTGCTTGCTGCAAGCTGTTGCCTCTGGTCAAAGAGTTGGCTGCTAACTTCAGTGTGACTCTGTACAGCTTTGCAGTTCGTAGAGTGGTTTAACTGTACTTGCATTACACCTTCACGTGCTTCTTACTATATTGTAGTTTGTGCTCCCTTATGCTCTGTGATCTTCAATTTGCTTTTTGTTCTCAGAGCATAGTATTGGGACCTACGATGAGCCATTGCTGCAGTTAAGCTTATCATAGAGGATTGCTCTATGTTCTATAGATGTTGGCTCTGATACTGTGTCATAGAGGACTGCTCTATGATCTTCTGATGTTGTAGCCCCTCTGATGTAGAGGACTGCTCTACCTTAATCTTCAGACATTCTCTCTTATAAAGTACTGTTCTATGCTCTTCTGTTGTTTTGTTGAGACTGCTAGAAAGCTTCTGTTATTTTAGACTTAACTCTACGATCACTTGATCTTGCTGAACTTTCCTACTCTACGACCTTTGTGTTTGATGCAGGTCTAGAGTCTTGATGGATGGTAGAGTGATTTCTTGACCTTGTCCTTAGATCTCTGTTATGGGTTGGTGCCTTGGTTGTGCTCAGAGATCTTGCTATGTCTGATAGCTCCTGCTCAGCTTGCTTGGTAGTCTAGAAGATTGCCACTTTATCTTTTGAGTGCTTCTGCAGCGACTGCTCTTCTTTGTTGCTTGATTACAGACTGATTATGGGAGTCGTAGAGTGGTTTACTTGGACTGACTCTACGAACCCATGTTAGCACAATGATCTTCTCTTCATAGTGCTCTCTACGACCTCGAGTAAGTTCTTTGTTATATCAAGCCACACTCTACGATTGCTTTGCACACTCTGCGTTGACATGCGCAGCTCTACGATGCCCATTAGGTGCTGCCGAGTAAGCTCTACGATTTTGGATTTTAGCACTGTAATGCTGAGGCAACTCTACGTCCTGCCGAGAGTGTTTCTTCGTTCGGCCGAGACAACTCTACGTCCTGCCGAGGAAGTTTTCCATTCTGTCGAGAGAGAGCTCTACATTTTCCTGGCAGACCCTGTGATGACATACTTGGCTCTGCGATGTTTGACTAATTACTCTACGATCATTCACTTAGTGCAATGCTCTACATTCAGTCTGACCCTTGTTCTAAGTCCTTGTACATTACAGCTTATAAGATCAACCTAACAAATTTGATCTTTCTTATTCTAAGTCCTTGTACATCATATTCATTTAAGGACTTTACAAAGCCTAATGTTACAAACATGTTTTGATCAGATAAATATTCATTCAGCTTAGATCAACCTAACATATTTGATCTTCTAAGTCCTTGTATACATATATATATATATATATATATCATTAAGGACTTTACAAAGCTTATTCAGTATGAATGTTCTTCTTATTTATTTTGTCATCAATCAAATCACATATAATGAATAATAGTAATCTCATGCAGATCTTTATACCATTCTCCCCCTATGGTGAATGACTAAGTGATCTCATGCAGATTCCAACAAATTCCACCAATGGTAGATGATCATCCCAATTCCCTTTGAAATTCATGATGCAAGCTCTCAACATATCTTCCAATGTTTGAATCGTTATTTCGTTCTATCTGTCGGTCTGTGGATGATATGTCGTACTCATACGTAACTGTGTTCCCATGCATTCTTGTAGGCGCTTCCAGAAGTTTATTGTGAAACGTGGATCTCGGTCAGAAACTATAGACACTAGAACACCGTGCCTTGAAACGATTTCCCTCACATACAATTTCGCTAACTGATCTAAGTTGAATCTGATCTTGATCGGTAAGAAATGTGCTGATTTTGTCAATTGATCTACGATAACCCAAATTTCGTCAAAACCTTTCTAAGTCGTCGGAAGACCTACTACGAAATCCATTGTGATATGTTCCCATTTCTATTCTGGGATTTTTAATGGTTGTAGTAACCCACTCGGCCTCTGATGTTTTGCTTTAACTTTCTGACATGTCAAACACTTGACCACACAATCGGCAACGTCCCTTTTCATATTCGGCCACCTGAAATGCCGTCGGAGATCCTAGTACATCTTCGTACTCCCCGGATGAATCGAATATCTTGAACTATGAGTCTCGCTCAAAATCTCCTCCTTAACCTCTGGTACTGGCGGGACTCAAATTCTTCCCTCAAATCTCAATAACCCTTTGCTATCAACTTTGAATTTCACTTCATCACCTTTAGATATTTTTTTTCTAATTTTCTCACATTCCTCTTCGTGAAGTTGTGCTTTCTTAACCTTATCCACTAAAGTTGGATCAGATCCTAATTGAAACAGTTTTTCGTTAAACTCCTCAGGATATTTCACCTCCAACTCCAATTTTGCCATTGCCGAAATTAGCTCCTCCTGAGCGGTTAACACAGACAATTTCTCCCGACCCTTTCTGCTTAAGGCGTCGACCACAACGTTCGCTTTACCTGGATGGTATGAAATCTCGCAGTTGTAATCTTTTATCAATTCTAACCATCTCCTCAGTCGCATGTTCAGGTCCTTTTGTGCGAAAATATATTTCAGATTCTTATGGTCTATATATATTTCACACTTCTCCCCGTAGAGATAGTGTCTCCAGATCTTTAAAGCAAACACTACCGCTACCAATTATAAATCATGGGTCGGACACCCCTTCTCATAGTCTTTTAATTGTCGTGACGCATACGCAATGACCTTACTGATCTGCATAAGCACATAACCTAGTCCTTTATGCGACGCATCACTGTACACCACAAAATTTCCTGTGCTATCCAGTAGAGACAACATAGGTGCTGTACTCAACCTTTTCTTTAATTCCTGAAACTTTTCCTCACATTTTTCCGTCCAAACGAACTTCACCGCCTTCCTAGTCAAATTCGTTAACGGAGTCACAATTTTGGAAAAATCCTGAATGAATCTTCTGTAATAACCTGCCAATCCTAGAAAACTACTTACTTCCGACGGTGTTTTCGGCTGATCCCAGTTAAGCACAACTTCAACCTTTGACGGATCTACCGAAATCCCATCCTTGTCAATCACATGTCCAAGAAATTATACCCGCTCTATCTAGAATTCACATTTTGAAAACTTAGCATACAACTTCTCTCTTCTTAATGCTTCCAATGTCATCTTCAAATGCTCCGCAAGCTCTTCCTTGGTTTTGGAATATACTAGAATATCATCGATGAACACTACTACATACTTATCCAAAAACGGCTTAAACACCTTGTTCATTAGGTCCATAAATGTTGCAGGAGCATTCGTTAGACCAAATGACATCACCAGAAACTCGTAGTGACCATAACGAGCCCTAAACGCTGTTTTTGGTACATCTTCCTTCCTTACCTTCAACTGATGGTAACCACTTCTTAAATCTATCTTCGAAAAATACCTAGCTCCTTTCAATTGATCCAACAAGTCATCGATCCTTGGCAATAGGTACTTATTTTTAATTGTGACCTTGTTCAACTCTTTGTAATCAATGCAAAGTCGTATCGCTCCGTCCTTCTTTTTGACAAATAACACCGGCGCTCCCCAAGGCGATACTTCTTGTCTAAAAGTTCTTGCAGTTGCACCATCAATTCTTTCATCTCTACTGGAGCCATACGGTACGGAGCCTTCGATATAGGGGCAGTTCCTGGCGCCAAATCGATTACAAATTCCACTTCCCTGTCTAGCAGAAGTCCTGAGAACTCATCTGGAAATACGTCTGTAAAGTCTCTTACGACATGTATCTCTTCTAATTTCGGACTCCTTTTTCGAGTATCGACTATGTTGGCTAAGTATCCCACACAACCTTGTCTCAACAACTTCCTGGCCTGCATCATCGTCAGACAACTCGCTTGCCTAGGCGACTTGCTACCATCAAATACTACCTTTGACGGAGTCATAAGGCTAATACACTTCCTTTGACAATTAATTATGGCCCCAAAATTGAATAGCCAATCCATTCCCAAAATAACGTCAAATTCCCCAAGTTTAATTGGGAACAGATCTACAGTAATCACGTTTCCCTTAATATCCACCCTACAATTCTTGTGTACGAACCTAACATGAATTATCTCCTTATTCACAATTTCTATGTTAAAAGGGTAATCTAATTCCTCCTTAGGCAAATCTAGATTCTTAGCAAAGTTTGTTAGGTTTGTATATTACGCAAGCATGCAATCAAATTATATAAATAGAGCGGAAGCGCGGTAAAAATAGTTTTTAAAATTTCAATACAAACCATCACCATGATCTTTCCTTGTATTCAATTATCAATTAACGAAAGAGATAGAGATAGAGAATTATACCCTCGTGAATCAAAGCTTCCTCGGGTACAAGTTCACCTCCAATTCCTTCGCGTTCTCCTCGAATTCTACCGATGGGATTCCTTCCTTTGATCAATGTTAGCCACCCAAGTGTTTGGCCTCTAGAGGTGATCCACCAAGGAAGAATAGGTATTCAAGAAGTTGGGTGTTGGCAAAACCCTAAGTTTTATCTCTATAGAAGTTACAAGTACTCTCCACAATCTAATGCAAGAGTGTGTAAAAACAATCTATGATAAGACTTCTCTTATTTATAGATGTAGAAAAACCCTTCCCTAAACTATTTAGGATTAAGGTTTATATTCTAATTAAACTCCTTTAATTATACTCCTAATCCAATTAGGAATTAATGAGAGAGTACTTCTATTAATTAATTCTCAATCCCTATTAGGAATTAAATAAGAGTAATAGTAATAATAATAATAATAATAAGACTCCTCTTATTAATTTATATTTAATATTTTTAAAATATTAAATATTAAATATTAAGCTATTTAATTTATTCTATCTCCATAGATTAAATTAAATACACTTAACTTATTATTACAATTATGTCATTTACTTCTTAAATAACTATTTTTCTTTTGCGGTGTGACCCTTTAGGTTCTCCATATTAAACCGGTTGTGAATAAATTAATTAGAACAATTCTAATCTTATTTAAATAAATAAATTAAACTATTTAATTTATTTAATTAAATAATATTTATTTTACAATAAGGGTAAGCCCCCTTAGCGATTAACGACTTTCTAGATAATATAGATTTCAACATTAATCACAAAGAACCTTTCAGTGCATAGTTACCGTACAATTCAATCCTTCTACCATACAATGTCCCAATTAAATACAAGACATGAATTTACTATCAAGTCTGATTTTATTTAATTATATGTATTTCGATTCCCAAATGCATAACTCTGAATAATGTAAATTAGAAACTCCTTTCTAATTTCATTCTGCCTTGGCCAAGGACTATTGAGTTTGTCATTTATCGAATCACATAGGACATTTACATCTTTTACTGGACGTGGTAGATTCTTTGTTAACCATTCACCTATCTCCATGCATGTACAACTTATTATACCCAATCATACCCTTTGATATACCCTAAAGGTCTTAAGGGACATGTCAAAGTATAACTCATCATACACAAGATACTATGATGATCTCAAGTCCAAGGATCACGTGTACTACTATCACTAAAGGAATTCCTATTGACATGCAAGTAAAACTCCATTAGGTATTCATTAGCAAGTCACATTCAGTGAACTTATTCTCCAATAAGCACCTACATACTTGCTTTAGTGTCTCCACACAAATGATTATGAGATCAATCATCATCTTCTAAGAGCAAGCAACATATGTACTAATCTATCTGGATTCATTAATCCCCCTTTTAGTAATCCAATGATTAGGAACGATTTTAGTTTTAAGCTATCTAGAATTTAGATCTCATTAGCATGATCACCATCATGATTCTAAAAACATTGCTCAAAACTATGGGTTTATCACATTTTACGTAACATCACAATATAGATAAAGTAAAATGCCTTTAACACTTTTATTAATAAATAAATAAGATTACAAAGTATATGCTACATCATATCAAATATGATTGGCTTGTGTGCATGCTACTTTCAAAGTCATCGGATATAAATGAACAAGTATCAACCAAATCAAACAATACATAAGCATCTATATTATTGATCGGAATGATACCTGACACCATAGCTCGTGACTGTACGGCGTCCTGCACGGTCATGTTGAAAGTTCTGGCGGTAGGTCGGTTTGTTGGTGCTGATCCAGTTATGGTTAACGTGCTACCACCACTATTTCCCCTACTCCCTCCTGTTCCTGCTCCTCCTGCTGCCTTCTTGGGGCAATCCTTAGCCAGATGATCATTTGACCCGCAAGTGAAGCAAGCGCCCTTCTTAGGATTAGGGCAATTCGGTGCTATATGACCCTTCTGACCACAATTATAGCAAACCCTCTACCCCTTCAGGCATATTCCTACATGATTCTTCCCGCAGGTAACACACGCCTCCACTTTCTTCTTCTGACCTCCTTGTTGATTCCCAGCAGACGCACCATCATTCCACTTCCTCTTCTGATTGTGACCACCACTATTACTACCACTAACTTTGTTATTCTCATTTTCACCTTTTTTCTTCTTCTTCTGCTCCTGGTTATACTTAGTTAGAGCGTCGCTTCCACCTTTCGCGATAATCGTCTTCTCTAAAACTCCTACAAAAGTGTTCAATTGGAACATTGACACCTTGTTGTACAACCACGACTTCAACCCTTGCTCAAATCTTCTCGCCTTCCTCTCATCGGTATTCACCTGATATGTTGTGAACCTAGCTAACTCGTTGAACTTCGCAGCGTATTCCGGTACAGACATGGTACCCTGCTTCAGCTCCAGGAATTAAATCTCCATCTGATTACGTGAGCTTGTCGGAATGTACATCTCAAAGAACATCTCCTTGAACCTATCCCACGTGATTACACCCTGACCTCCTCGAACCTTATTCGCTTGCCACCAGTAGCTGGCCTCTGACTTAAGCATGAACGTTGTGAAGGCAGTCTTTTGGTCATCACTAACCCTAGCAACGTCGAACACTTTTTTCATTTCTATCACCCAAGTCTGGGATTCGATTGGGTTCATGGAACCCCTAAACTCTAGCGGTCCTACCGCTTTGAAATCTTTAAATGACGTAACTGGTGGAGCTTGCGGTTGATTCGCAAGTGCTCCGGCTAAAAGGTTTACCAATTGGTGTACAGGATTAACATTGACATCGTTGTTGTTATTATTGGTAGAGCTTTCCTGAGCTTGTTGACGTGATTGGAGTCTCGACGACATTTTCTATTTAAGAGTATACGCTTATTAGATCATTACTCAATTTCTTAAGTGTTTAATACTTAAATTAAACATCTCAAGCTTAACACTTAACACGTAACATCTTAAAATAAACTTTGATATTTCATTTACTCAAAAGTTTTAAACATACAAAGATAGCATCACTGCTATTTACATCAACTATCCCGAAATCAAGAGCTTCAGGATTAAATAGTCATATTCCATTAT
The DNA here is from genome assembly GCA_034770075.1 of Aralia elata. Taxonomy (NCBI): domain Eukaryota; kingdom Viridiplantae; phylum Streptophyta; class Magnoliopsida; order Apiales; family Araliaceae; genus Aralia; species Aralia elata. The sequence continues at coordinate 9,058,926 of CM068387.1, forward strand.
TTATAATCACGCTGGAATTTACATTAATAACTACCATAAATATTCACATATTTCAATACTATTCCTGTGACACCCCCAAATCCGGCTACTTCATTTTCACGGGATTTGGTGTTCACTATCCAAATAAATCACATCTAACTACCGATAAATAAAGAAATAACTGAAATTGATAACTGAAATAAAAATACTCCCACTAAAGGGTTACAACATCTTAAACAAATAAATCCCAGGTCATCTAACCTTAAATATAAAATATCAATGCGGAAACATAAATAACATAAGTCTTTTACATAAACATCATTCAAATAAACTAAACAAGTATTCATCACTTGTTCGCCTTGCCTTTTCTGTGACAACCCAAAAATTTATAAGATTTATTAATAAAATCTTAAATGATTGAATAAAGGTTAAAGAATAAAACATAGATAGGAATTTGTGGGTTTATTTAAAAGTTTTAAGAAAAACCTATATGGTTTACTATTTGAAAGAGAATAAAGAAAATATGAGTTACAAAATTTTAAAACCCCAGAAATGAATTTATATGTACTTGAATGAATATTATGGATAAGGTACTATAATACCTATAAATTTGATGTGAACAAAAAGATTATTGTTATTTAGTGGTCTGAGTATTTTAATTATATACTAATGACTTAATTTAAGAGATTTATTTTATTATCTCAGTTTATTAAATTAGTTGGTGTGAATATGTGAGTAAATGAATATGGATATTATATGTTTGTTTATATTTGTTATTTATATAAACAAATAAAAGAAGGTCTTGAAACCTAATTATATATTAGGTATAAAAATTAAAGTAACCTAAGGGTTATAATATTGGAGAATTTTAGTATTTAAAATATATATTAATCTAAGTGATAAATTTTTATGATCTCAATGTACTATTTATTTTGAACCTAAATGAAGAAAGTTAATTGGGTTATAATACTAAATGTACGTGAGTAAGGGATTAAATTCTAAAGGAGGAGAATGGAAACCCTAATTAAATAATTAGGGTAGGATAAAAATTAAAAGTGGTGGATGTTGTCCGATTTATATAACGACAATTAACGCGCAATTATACGCGGTCAACAAATAATAAAGAGTAAGTAGAGTATCGTTCCCACGAGGAATTATTACTAATGTTTTTCAAGTAGTAACCTTTTATCATCTCAATCTTATTTAAACTAATGACAATTGTATTGTTGTTGTTTTAATTAATGAAAATAACAAATAATCAAAGAACTATATAAATCTTTAAAGATAATGAAGATGTGGGATTACAATTTCTCCTATTGATTCATCTACCTCAACACACTTCCCGTTAAGTCAAATCATTTATCACAGATTGTTAGTCGAGAACACAAAAGTGAGACAAGGCCATCTCTCGATGCACCAAGTCCATATCATATATAATCCACAAATGATAGAACACACAGGAACACCCACATTACCTAAACCACTATATGTCATGTGATTTACAATAAATAGGGTTTAAGCTCAAGCTCTCAAATGACTACAAGCGGTGCTTGGTATATGTCTATCCTAAGCACAAATCATACATTCCAACGCCATGTAGAACATACAAACATATGCTATTATGATTAGATCTAAACCCATAATCCATTTGCCAAGTTCATATGGATTATCATGGTAATTGCTAGCTAGGCAATTAAGCAATTGAACGCAAATCATAATAGACAATCCATGAATAGCTAATAAGACTAACAAGGAAGCATAGCAAAGTAAACTACACAACAAGATCCATGGTAGCTAAGAAAAACATCAAACACATGGTGTGCATCATAAATTAGAGTTACAAATTCAAAGGAAAGCAAGAGATGATAAAACCCATTTAGAAGATATTCATATGTTGCTTGCTTGGTTGATGTCAATCTCTAGCTTTTCCTCTTCCTTTGGCACTCTTTTCTCTTTTTGCTCCTTGGCTTGTTGCTGAAAAACTCCTTGAATTGCAGCCCTCAAGCTCTTGTTGGTGATGTATGTACAGCCTCCCAAGGTCTAACTATGCCTTGACACTCTTCTCCTTCTTGGTTCCTTGGCTTTTGCTGAATTTCCCTTGTATTGCAGCACTTTTGTTCTCTATTTTGATGTTTGAGTGTAGCCTCCCAATCCCTAGATAGGTAAATTGAAGTCCCAAAGAGATATTATATAGTGCCTCCATGAAACCCTAGCAAAAATCAGATTTTGGGTCAAAAATACGCTCAGTTCGGAAAAACACGCCAGATGGAATCGCATTCAGCAGGTTCGCCGCGCGCGCACGCCGCCTGGCGCGCCCAACGCCGAGCGCGCAGCTGCCGAGGCCCACGCGCGCCCAGATGCCGAGGCCAATCGCGCGCCCAGCTGCCGAGGCCCCGTGCGCGCCCACGCGTACGCCCATGCGCCCGCGCCCATTCTATGGATGGTCGCCCCGCCTGCCGCACGTCGCGCCCCAATCTGCTGCACGCCTGGCGCCCCAATCTGCCGAGGCCCCAACGCGCGCCTGCGCCTAAGGCCCATGCGCGCGCGCCCAGCTGCCGAGGCCCGCGCGCGCCCAGCTGCCGAGGCCCCGCACGCCCTGTTAGGTTTGTACATAGCGCGATCATGCAATCAAATTACATAAATAGTGCGGAAGCGCGATAAAACGGATTTTAAAATTTTAATACAAACCATCACCATGATCTTTCCTTGTGTTCAATTATCAATTTAAACGAAAGAGAAAGAGAGAAAAAATTATACCCTCGTAGATCAAAGCTTCCTCGGGTACAAGTTCAACTCCTAGTCCTTCGTGTTCTCCTCGAATTCTACCAATGAGATTCCTTCTTTTGATCAACGTTAGCCACCCAAGCGTTTGGCCTCTAGAGGTGATCCACCAAGGAATAATGGTTATTCAAGAAGATGGGTGTTGGCAAAACCCTAGTTTCTATCTCAATAGAAATTGCTAGTACTCTCCACAATCTAATGCAAGAGTGTGTAACCCTAATCTATGATAAGACCTCTCTTATTTATAGATGTAGGAAAAACCCCTTCCCTAAACTATTTAGGATAAGGGTTTATATTCTAATTAAACTCCTTTAATTAATTATACTCTAATCATATTAGGAATGCATGAGAGAGTACTTCTATTAATTAATTCTCAATCCCTATTAGGAATTAAATAATAGTAATAGTAATAATAATAATAATAAGACTCCTCTTATTAATTTATATTTAATATTTCCAAAATATTAAATAATAAATATTAAGCTATTTAATTTATTCTATCTCCATAGACTAAATTAAATACACTTAACTTATTATTACAATTATGCCATTTACTTCTTAACTAAATATTTTTCCTTTTGCGGTGTGACCGTTTAGGTTCTCCATATTATACCAGTTGTGAATAAATTAATTAGAACAATTCTAATCTTATTTAAATAAATAAATTAAACTATTTAATTCATTTAATTAAATAATATTTATTCTACAATAAGGGTAAGCCCCCTTAGCGATCAACGACTTTCCAGATAATATAGATTTCAACATTAATCACAAAAGAACCTTTCAGTGCATAATTTGTTAGGTTTGTACATAGCGCGAACAAGGAATCAAATTACATAAACAGTGCGGAAGCGCGATAAAACGGATTTTAAAATTTTCATACAAACCATCACCATGATATTTCCTTGTGTTCAATTATCAATTTAAACGAAAGAGAAAGAGAGTAAGAATTATACCCTGGTAGATCAAAGCTTCCTCTGGTACAAGTTCAACTCCTAGTCCTTCGTGTTCTCCTTGATTTCCACCAATGAGATTCCTTCTTTCGATCAACGTTAGCCACCCAAGTGTTTGGCCTCTAGAGGTGATCCACCAAGGAATAATAGTTGTTTAAGAAAATGGGTGTTGGCAAAACCCTAGTTTCTATCTCCATAGAAATTACAAGTACTCTCTCTCTCCAATTCTTATGGAAGAGTGTGTAACCATAATCTATGATAATACCTCTCTTATTTATTGATGTAGGAAAAACCCCTTCCCTAAACTATTTAGGATTAGGGTTTATATTCTAATTAAACTCCTTTAATTAATTATACTCCTAATCCAATTAGGAATACATGAGAGAGGACTTCTATTAATTAATTCCCAATCCATATTAGGAATTAAATAATAGTAATAGTAATAATAATAATAAGACTCCTCTTATTAATTAATATTTAATATTTCCAAAATATTAAATAATAAATATTAAGCTATTTAATTTATTCTATCTCCATAGATTAAATTAAATACACTTAACTTATTATTACAATTATGCCATTTACTTCTTGAATAAATATTTTTCTTTTACGGTGTGACCCTTTAGGTTCTCCATATATATTAAACCGGTTGTGAATAAATTAATTAGAACAATTCTAATCTTATTTAAATAAATAAATTAAACTATTTAATTCATTTAAATAAATAATATTTATTTTACAATAAGGGTAAGCCCCCTTAGCGATCAACGACTTTCCAGATAATATAGATTTCAACATTAATCACAAAAGAACCTTTGAGTGCATAGTTACCGTATAATTCAATCCTTCTACCATACAATGTCCCAATTAAATATAAGACATAGAATTACTGTCAAGTCTTATTTTATTTAATTATATGCATTTCGATTGGATCGAAATTTTTGGGCAGAAAAATTAATCTTCGAAATCTGCTACACGGCGCAGCTGCGCCGCGTCCCAGTTCATTCTGGGGCGCAGTTGCGCCCAAACCCAGAAAAAACGTTTTCTGGGGTTCAGCGCAGCTGCGCCGGTTCCCAGTTCATTCTGGGCGCAGCTGCGCCGGTCAGCAGGATTTGAAATTTTTTTTTCTTCTTCTCTTCAATTTAAATAAATGGTTTATTTAATTAATAAAAGTTTAAAATAAAGGAGTTTATTTTATCTGGAATAAGATTTCAGATTGCTAAAAATTAAAGGAGTTTAATTTGGATTTGGTTTTTGATTAAAATAAAAGAGTTTATTTTGTTTCAAAACTAAATATTAGCAAAACTTTTGCCCATTAATTGATATCAATGCATACATGGAATGTTTAATTATTCATGTGATGAATATTATTTATTGATACATATAGAGATATGTATGATAATAAATAGGGATTGATTATGGACTATTGACCAATGTGTGATTGAATTTATTTTAGTGGATGGTTGAATGAATGAGTTTTTATAAATGGGGTCTGCGTACCTCGTCTTCTCTAATTTTTCTTAATGTAAATTCTATCTCCCTCCTATGTACTTCCCCTTGACTGCTGATCAAGGTTTCTATTTATTGTAAATAGTTTATGTAATAGGTTTAGTTAGAATTACTTGAAGAATTGGAGACAAAGGAGCAAGGAGCGCTTGAAGACCCGTTTGTAATGGAGCCCGGGATTTAAATGTAATAGTTATATTTAAATTTAATTCTTGCACCCTAGGTTTGACCTTTTGGTTCACTTGGTGGCTCTAGTGAACCAAACTAGAATAAAAGTCCATAATCAATCCGGGTAGAATATAGTATTCTATATGTGCATGCTTACTATGTATATATTATATATTATATAACATGATTCGCATGTTAATTAATATGACGCGTATTTTATATATATATATGTGCATGCACGCTAAACAAGATGAGACAAATAAATAATAAACCCCTCAAAGGAATCATATTAAGTCCTAAGCGTTCAAAGATATTATGAATATCGAACGTCGCCTTCTAGCATGGTAAAAGCAATAGAGTATTAAATATTTAATATGAGTTTGTTATGTCACCACAAGGCGAGTATTAAATATTTAAGATGTTGCCTTACCACATTTGATGCTTATTAAGGAATTGAACATTACTGTTTTGTTATGTCACCACAAGGACGGTATTTTTCTCTTCACATATATGGAAATGCTAGGTTGGACTTAACTTGGATAATTTTGATTCGGATGTGTCACCACTTGATCAAAATAATCTAAGAGGCAAAATACAAGGAGTTACATAGTGATGTAATTGACAATAGTTGTCTACCTATTTATTTATATATCGTTTGTTGTGTCACTACAAGGCTATATACATTTGAAATGGGATCCTTATTCTCACTAGCAAATCTTTAATTAGATTTGTCGAACTGTATATTGAGGGTAATATAGTTTGATGAAAATAGTGGGAGATACCAATTAAATAAAGACCTAATTTATTTTGGTAATTAATTAAGAAATGAATGTATGCTAAAATGTTGTTAAATAACAAATTTATTTACAGAATTTTATAATGTCTAATTCACTATCACTGCGGAGCATATTAGATGCTAATTAACCGGACCGAATTAAACGGGTTGGTTAATAAATCTGAGAATAGTTCTCAAAGCTAAAAAGCTATCTTATGTTCTTAATATGCCTATCCCTGCAATGGTTGCAGACGATGCCTCTGAGGAAGAGATTGCTACTTTTAGAAAGTGGAAAGATGATGCACAGTTGGCTCAATGCATCATGCTCGCATCCATGAGTAACAAGCTTCAGCGTCAGCATGAAACTATGGATGCTCCTACTATATTCCTGCACCTTCAAGGAGTTGAAGGGTGAGGAAAGTAGGACTATTAGATATCAGATATCTAAGGAGCTCTTCCAATCTAGAATGACCGATGGCACTACAGTACAGACAAATGTCCTAAATGATCAATCTGATTGAACAATTGGGACAACTGGGTTTTGTAATGGATGGAGAGTTGATCCAAGATGCGATCTTGCAATCACTTCCGGACTTTTTCTCACAAATTGTTGTGAATTTCCACATGAACAAGCTATATGTCAGCCTGCCTGAGTTGCTTAAACATGTTGAAAATTGTAAAGAGTTACTTTCCAACCAAGAAAGACCAAGTCTTACTGGTAGATGATTCCTCAAGGAAATGGAAGAGGGCCAAAGGATCTTCTGAAAAGAAGAACAATTCAAAGAAGGTAAATAGAAAGGCAATAACTAAGGACACTAAGAACAAAACTGATGCAGATAGCAAAGGAGTTTGCTTCCACTGCAATAGGCCTGGACACTGGAAAGGAAACTGTAAGGAGAATCTTACAGAGGCTAACCAGAAGAAGCTTAGTGAAGCTTCGGTTACAAATACAGATTTGTTCATGATTGAAATAAATTTTTCTATAAGTCAAGGTTCTACTTGGGTATTGGATACCGGCTGTAGTTCTCACATATGCAATACAATGCAGAGACTAAGCAGAAGTAGAAAGCTAAACAAAGAATAAGTTATCTTATGTGTAGGAATGAAGCAAAGGTTGCTACATTAATCATAGGAACTTATAGTTTAGCGTTGCCTACGGGCAAGTCTATTAAGTTAATAAGGTGTTATTATGTTCCAGTTCTCATCAGAAACATTATAACTTCCGTTGTTGGACAAGGAAGGTTCTGGTATTATATTTAAGAACAATTGTTGTTCTATTTATAATGATAATGTTTTTATTTGAAACTGGAAGACTACTTGATAGATTTTGTATACTTGATTTACATGAAAATGATTTTGCAAACTGAACAAACTAGTAAAAGAAAAAGGAGATAGTCATTCAAAGAGTTGAATGTATGTATTTGATGAAATACAAGTCTGAATCATTTGAAAGGTTCAAATAATTCAGAAGTGAAACAATTGACAAAGTATTAAGATTCTTTGATCAGATCGAAGAAAGAATACTTGTGCAATAAGTTTCTAGATCATCTCAAAATGGTATTTTCTCATATTGGACACCTCCTGATACGCAATAATTGATTGGTGTATCTAAAAGGAGAAATCGTACCTTGTTGGACATGGTGCAGTCCATAATGATTTTTACCGACATACCAGTATCCATCTGGGGTTATGTCCTAGAAATGGCTGCATATCTACAAAATAAGGTAACCTCAAAATTCACCCCTAAGACTCCATAAAGGTTATGGATAGGGAGTATTCCTAGTCTTAAGAAAGTTAAGATAAGGGGTTGTCCAACTTATGTGAAAATGTTTCAAAGATAAGTTTGGGACAAAAACTGACAAGTGCAGATTTGTGGGATATCCTAAAGAAAGTTTAGGGTATTATTACTACTACATGATGCCTTCTTAGATAAAAGTGTTTATCATTGAAGGAGCTAGTGGGAGGGTAATAGATCTTGAAGGAGTTCAAGAACCACAAAGCAGTTTAGGGTATTATTACTATAATCCTACATGCTGGCTTCTTAGATAAAGGTGTTTATCATTAAAGGAGCTAGTGGGAGGGTAATAGATCTTGAAGGAGTTCAAGAACCACAAAGCACTTTAAGTCAAACCGAGGAACCTATAGATAGACCTATTGTACCACAACCGAATCGTAAATCTGGAAGAGCACCGAAGATACATGGGAGGTATGGATTCATCATAGAGGATGATGATGAGGTACGCATCATAGCTGATGATGATCCAGTTTTATACGATGAGGCTATGAGTAATAGACACTCAGAGAAATGGCAGATGGCCATGAAATCCAAAATGGACTCCATAAGTGAGAACCAAGTATTGACTCTGGTTACTCCACCGAAAGGCATAGTGCCTAGAGGGTGAATATGGGTCTTTAAAAGAAAGACTAGAGCAAATGGCAAGGTGGAGACCTGTAAGACCAGACCTGTTTAAAAGGTTTCAAATCAAGTCAATGAGTTGACTGTGATAAAACCTGATTACCAGGTAATGCTCAAGTCCATTTGGATTTTGCTTGTGATTGCAACTTATTACGAAATCTGGCAAATAGATATGGAGACGTCCTTCCTCAATAAAGACTTGAGGAGTATGTATGTATGATACAGCCAGAGGAATTTGTTTCAAAGGTTGAAGCAAATCGTGTAAGTAAGCTACAACGATCCATTTATGGATTGAAGCAAGCTTCTCAAAGTTGGAACATTCATTTTGATGAGAAAATCAAAAGAGTTTGATTTTATCAAAAACGAGAATGAACCTAGTGTGTACAAAAGGGTCAGTGGGAGAGCTGTGACATTCCTAATATTATATGTTGATATATTACTGATAAGGAATGACATACCAGTGCTACAATCAGTAAAGGTTAAATTGTCTAAACATTCCTCTATGAATAACTTGGGTGGAGCATCCTATAAATTGGGGATATAAATCTATATAGATAGATTTAAAAGGATGTTCGGCTTGACCCAAGAAACGTATATTCATTCGATGCTAAAGGCGTTCAGCATGGCAAACTCCAAGGAAGGTCTCATGATGATGAGCCATGGAGTGTATCTCTCTAAAATTGTCCCCAATTGAAAGAGAGATCGCATGAGTTACTATCATGTATGCAATGAATATACAAGGCCTGATGTTGATCAGTTGTATTCTGGAGAAGATCACTGTAAGACAGTGATAAACATCTTTAAGTACTTAACCGGTATTGAAGATGTGAACATGATTCATGGTAGGTCTGAATTAAAACTAGAGGGATAAACAAACTCAAGTTTTTTCAGACTGACCAAGACGATAACAAATCCACTTTATGGTAAGATGTTACCTTGAATGGTGGTGCAGTGAATTGGAAAGGTTCCAAATAGCAACGAGTTGCTGGTTGAGTGACAAAGATAAAGTATATATCTGTAAATGAAGCTGCAAGTTGATTGTTTGGATGAAAAGTTCATTACAGAACTAGGAATAGTTCCTAAGTCTCATCTTGGATTCAAACATGTGTTGTGGCACTTTCATTTGATTAGTAGAATCATTGAAAGAGGAACAGTCACTATAGAGATAGTGGACTCTCAAGAACAACATTGCATATCCATTTACTGAAGCTTTATCCAACAGCAGGATAATCGTCACTTAGAGAAGAAGGGTATTGGATACCATGGTGATTGGCTTTAGTGCAAGTGGGAGATTGAAAGTAGTATGCACACAAGCCAATCATATTTGATATGATGTAGCATAAACTTTGTAATCTTATTCGGTTTATTAAAGGCATATTACATTATCTACATAATGCTGTGATATTAAATGTGATAAACCCATAGTTTTGAGCAATGCTTTTAGAATCATGATGGTGATCATGCTAATGAGATCTAAATTCAAGATAGCTCACAGACTAAAATAGTTCCTAATCGATGGATTACTAAAAAGGGATTAGTGAATCCGGATAGATTAGTACATACGTTGCTTGCTCTTATGAAGAGGATGATTGATCTCATGATCATTTGTGTGGAGACACTAAAGCAAGTATGTAGGTGCTTATTGGAGAATAAGTTCACTGAACGTGGCTCGCTAAGGAATACCTAATGGAGTTTTACTCGCCTGTCAATAGGAATTCCTCTAGTGATAGTAGTACAAGTGATCCTTGGACTTGAGATCATCATAGTATCTTGTGTATGATGAGTTATACTTTGACATGTCCCTTAAGACCTTTAAGGTATATCAAAGGGTATGATTCTCCAATGAACAACTCTGATAATGCAAATTAGAAACTCCTTTCTAATTTCATTCTGCTTTGGCCAAAGACTTCTGAGTTATCATTCATCGAATCACATAGGACATTCACTCCTTTTACTAGAAGCGGTAGATTCTTTGTTGATCATTCACCTATCTCCATGTACAACTTATTATACCCAATCATACCCTTTGATATACCCTAAAGGTCTTAAGGGACATGTCAAAGTATAACTCATCATACACAAGATACTATGATGATCTCAAGTCCAAGGATCACTTGTACTACTATCACTAGAGGAATTCCTATTGACAGACGAGTAAAACTCCATTAGGTATTCCTTAGCGAGCCACGTTCAGTGAACTTATTCTCCAATAAGCACCTACATACTTGCTTTAGTGTCTCCACACAAATGATCATGAGATCAATCATCCTCTTCATAAGAGCAAGCAACGTATGTACTAATCTATTCGGATTCACTAATCCCCTTTTTAGTAATCCATCGATTAGGAACTATTTTAGTCTGTGAGCTATCTTGAATTTAGATCTCATTAGCATGATCACCATCATGATTCTAAAAGCATTGCTCAAAACTATGGGTTTATCACATTTAATATCACAGCATTATGTAGATAATGTAATATGCCTTTAATAAACCGAATAAGATTACAAAGTATATGCTACATCATATCAAATATGATTGGCTTGTGTGCATACTACTTTCATAGTTATTGTACAATTCAACCCTTCTACCGTATAATATCCCAATTAAATATAAGACATAGATTTACTGTCAAGTCTTATTTTATTTAATTATATGTATTTCGATTCCCAAATGCACAACTCTAAATAATGCAAATTAGAAACTCCTTTCCAATTTCATTCTGCCTTGGCTAAGGACTACTGAGTTGTCATTCATCGAATCACATAGGACATTTTCATCTTTTACTAGACGTGGTAGATTCTTTGTTGATCATTCACCTATCTCCATGTACAACTTATTATACCCAATCATACCCTTTGATATACCCTAAAGGTCTTAAGGGACATGTCAAAGTATAACTCATCATACACAAGATACTATGATGATCTCAAGTCCAAGGATCACTTGTACTACTATCACTAGAGGAATTCCTATTGACAGGCGAGTAAAACTCCATTAGTTATTCCTTAGCGAGCCACGTTCAGTGAACTTATTCTCTAATAAGCACTTACATACTTGCTTTAGTGTCTCCACACAAATGATTATGAGATCAATCATCCTCTTCATAAGAGCAAGCAACGTACGTACTAATCTATCCGGATTCACTAATCCCCTATTTAGTAATCCATCGATTAGGAACTATTTTAGTTTATGAGCTATCTTGAATTTAGATCTCATTAGCATGATCACTATCATGATTCTAAAAGCATTGCTCAAAACTGTGGGTTTATCACATTTTAAATAACAGCACAATGTAGATAATATAAAATGCCTTTAATACTTTTATTAATAAATGAATAAGAATACAAAGTATATGCTACATCATATCAAATATGATTGGCTTGTGTGCATACTACTTTCAATCTCCCACTTGCACTAAAGCCAATCGCCATGGTATCTAATACCCATCTTCTCTAAGTGACGATCAAACTGCTGTTGAGTTAAAGCTTTAGTAAACGGATCTGCAATGTTGTCTTGAGAGTCCACACGCTCTAGGGTGACATCTCCTCTTTCAATGATCTCTCTAATCAAATGAAACTGCCGCAACACATGCTTGGATTTCTGATAAGACCTGGGTTCCTTAGCCTGCGCAACAGCTCTTGTGTTGTCACAGGATAAAGGTACGGCTCCTCTAATGCTAGGAACCACTCCAAGTTCAGTTATGAACTTCTTCATCTTTGCAGCTTCACTTGCAGCTATGTACTGTGCCTATGTCACCGAATCAGCAACTGTTTGCTGCTTGGAACTTTTCCAACTCACTGCGCCACCGTTTAAGGTAAATACATACCCTGAAACGGATTTACTGTCATCTTGGTCCGTTTGAAAACTTGAGTCTGTATAACCTTCTAGTTTCAATTCAGACCCACCGTAGACAAGAAATACATCTTTAGTTCTTCTTAAGTACTTTAGGATGTTTTTCACTGCCTTCTAGTGCTCTTCTCCTGGATTTGACTGATATCTGCTTGTTACACTAAGTGCATGAGCGACATCTGGTCTAGTACATATCATACCGTACATGATAGATCCTATTGCTGAAGCATAAGGAATCTTACTCATACGGTCTCTCTCCTCAGGTATCTTTGGGGCCTGTTTCTTGGAGAGATGTATTCCATGGCTCATCGGCATGAGACCTCTTTTGGAATCTTCCATGCTAAACTTCTTTAGCATCGAGTCAATGTACTTTCCTTGGGTCAAGCCAAGCATCCTTTTAGATATATCTTTATAAATCTTTATCCCCAAAATATAGGATGCTTCACCCAAGTCCTTCATGGAGAAGTGTTTAGATAACCAAATTTTGATCAACTGTAGCATAGGAACATCATTCCTTATCAGTAATATATCATCAACATATAATACAAGGAATGAAACAGCGCTCCCACTAACCTTCTTGTACACACATGGTTCATCCTCATTTTTGATAAAATCAAACTTTTTGATTATCTCATCAAAATGGATGTTCCACCTTCGAGAAGCTTGCTTCAATCCATAAATGGATCGTTGTAGCTTACAGAATTGATTTGTTCCAATCGTTGAAACAAAACCCTCTGGCTGTATCATATATACATTCTCCTCAAGCTCTCCATTGAGGAAGGCCGTTTTCACGTCCATTTGCCAGATTTCGTAGTCATGGTAAGCTGCAATTGCAAGCAAAATCCGAATGGACTTGAGCATAGCTACTGGTGAGAAGGTTTCATCACAGTCAACTCCTTGTCTTTGTTTGAAACCTTTTGCAACCAGTCGGGCCTTATAGGTCTCTACCTTGCCGTCCGCTCCAGTCTTTCTTTTAAAGACCCATTTACACCCAATAGGCTTAATGCCCTCAGGTGGTGAAACCAAAGTCCATACTTGGTTTTCATACATGTAGTCCATCTCGGATTTCATGGCGTCCAGCCATTTCTCTGAGTCTTTACTACTCATAGCCTCTTCGTAAGTCAATGGATCATCATCTCCTATGATGCGTACCTCATCATCATCCTCTATGATGAATCCATACCTATCAGGTATCTTCGGTACTCTTCCAGATTTACGAATAGGTTGTGGTACATTAGGTTCTTCTACTTGATCAGGTACCTGACTTTGATCTATAGTGTTTTGTGGTTCTTGAACTTCTTCAAGATTTATCTTACTCCCACTGACCCCTTCAAGGATAAACTCCTTTTCCAAGAAGGCAGCGTGTTTCGCAACAAACACCTTTTGATCAGTAGGATGATAGAAATAATACCCTGATGTTTCTTTAGAGTATCCCACAAATCTACACTTGTCGGATCTAGTATTCAGCTTATCATGCTGAAACCTTTTGACATAAGCTGGACAACCCCAAGTCTTAACATGCTTAAGATTTGGTTTCCTCCCTGTCCATATCTCATATGGAGTCTTTGGGACGGATTTGGTAGGTACCTTGTTAAGTAAGTATGCAGCCGATTCTAGGGCATAACCCCAGAAGGATATTGGAAGGTCGGTAAAACTCATCATGGAACGAACCATGTCCAACAATGTTCGATTTCTCCTTTCAGATACACCATTCAACTGTGGTGTCCCTGGCGGAGTCCATTGTGAGATTATACCATTTTCTTTGAGACAATTGAGAAACTCATTGGTTAAGTATTCACCTTCTCGATCCGATCGAAGAATTTTAATACTTTTACCAGTTTGTTTCTCTACTTCACTTCTGAATTCTTTGAACTTTTCAAATGATTCAGATTTGTATTTCATTAAATACACATATCCAAATCTAGAATGATCATCAGTGAAAGTAATAAAATAAGAATACCCTTCTCGTGCATTCGTTGTCATAGGTCCACATACATCTGTGTGTACCAACGCTAACAACTCTGTAACTCTTTCTCCTTTTTCCACTAAATGGAGATTTAATCATTTTTCCCATGAGGCAAGATTCACAAGTTGGATATGATTCGTAATCAGATAGCTCTAAAAGCCCATCTTTATGCAACTTGGTTAATCTTGTTTCTTTGATATGACCGAGTCTATAGTGCCACATAAAGGTGTAATTAACATCATCTCTTTTTCTTTTTTTAGTTTGTTCAATTTGAAGTATATTTTCATGTAAGTCAAGTATGTAAAGTCCATTCAGCAAATTACCATCCATATCCAATACAGAAATTGAAATAATGTTTCTAATGAGTGTTGGAACATAATAACAATTATTTAAACTAATGGACTTGCCCGTAGGCAGTGCTAAATGATAAGTCCCCACAGCTAATGCAGCAACCTTTGCTCCATTTCCAACTCGTAGGACGACTTCATCCTTATTCAGCTTTCTACTTCTGCTTAGTCCCTGCATATTATTACATATGTGAGAACCACAGCCGGTATCCAATACCCAAGTAGAATTTTGACTTTCAGAAAAATTAATTTCAATTATGAACAAACCTAGATCGGAAGTTGAAGCTTCTCCAAGCTTCTTTTGGTCCGCAAGATACTGCTTGTAGTTCCTCTTCCAGTGTCCCAGCTTATTGCAATGGTAGCAAATTCCTTTGCTATCTGGACAACTTTCTTATTTTCCTTTCCTTTCGCCTTTCCCTTAGCCTTCTTCTTTTTCCTCTTTTCAGAAGATACCTCGGGCCTCTTCCTTTTCTTGGAAGAATCATCCACTAGTAAGACTTGGTTCTTGTTGGATGAGAAGTGACCTTCAGCAGTTTTCAACATGTTAAGTAACTCAGACAAGCTGACGTCCAACTTATTCATGTGAAAATTCACAACAAATTGTGAGAAGGTATCCGGGAGTGACTGCAAGATCAAATCTTGACTTAACTCCCTATCCATTACGAACCCTAGCTGTCCAAGTTGTTCAATCAAATTGATCATCTTGAGGACATGAGTCTCAACGGTAGTGCCTTCGGTCATACGAGATCGGAAGAGCTCCTTAGATATCTGATATCTAGCAGTCCTACTTTGCTCACCATACAACTCTTTGAGCTGCAGCAATATAGTAGGAGCATCCATAGTTTCATGCTGACGCTGAAGCTGGTTACTCATGGATGCGAGCATGATGCATTGAGCCATGATTGCATCATCTTGCCACTTTCTAAAAGTAGCAATCTCTTCCTCAGAGGCTGTTTCTGCAACATTTGCAGGGACAGGCGAATTTAGGACATAAGAAATCTTTTCAGCAGTGAGAACAATTCTAAGATTCCTTAACCAGTCCGTGTAATTCGGTCCGATCAGTTTGTTAGCATCAAGTATGCTACGCAGTGATAGTGAGTTTGACATTTTTAAATTCTGCATGTGAAATAGACAACATTTTAGCATACATTCATTTTATTAATTTCCAAAATAAATTAGGTCTTTATTTTAAATTGGTTTCTCACACTATTTTCATCAAACTATATTACCCTCAAATTATATAGTTCGGCAATTTTAATTAAAGATTTGCTAGTGAGAATAAAGATCCCATTTCAAATATATATAGCCTTGTTGTGACACAACAAACGATATATAAATAAATAGGTAGACAATTATTGTCAATTACATCACTATGTAACTCCTTGTCTTTTGCCTCTTAGATTATTTTGATCAAGTGGTGACACATCCGAATCAAAATTATCCAAGTTAAGTCCAACCTAGCACTTCCATATATGTGAAGAGAAAAATACCGTCCTTGTGGTGACATAACAAAACAGTAATGTTCAATTCCTTAATAAGCATCAAATGTGGTAAGGCAACATCTTAAATATTTAATACTCGCCTTGTGGTGACATAACAAACTCATATTAAATATTTAATACTCTATTGCTTTTACCATGCTAGAAGGCGACGTTCGATATTCATAATATCTTTGAACGCTTAGGACTTAATATGATTCCTTTGAGGGGTTTATTATTATTTGTCTCATCTTGTTTAGGGCGCATGCACATATATATATAAAATACGCGTCATATTAATTAACATGCGAAGCATGTTATATAATATATAATATATACATAGTAAGCATGCACATATAGAATACTATATTCTACCCGAATTGATTATGGACTTTTATTCTAGTTTGGTTCACTAGAGCCACCAAGTGAACCAAAAGGTCAAACCTAGGGTGCAAGAATTAAATTTAAATATAACTATTACATTTAAACCCGGGCTTCATTACAAACGGGTCTTCATGCGCTCCTTGCTCCTTGGTCTCCAATTCTTCAAGATAATTCTAACTAACCCTATTACATAAACTATTTAAAATAAATAAAAATCTTGATCAGCAGTCAAGGGGAAGTACATAGGAGGGAGATAGAATTTACATCAAGAAAAAATAGAGAAGATGAGGTACGCAGACCCCATTTATAAAAATCCGTTCATTCAAGCATCCACTAAAATAAATCCAATCACACATTGGTCAATAGTTCATAATCAATCCCTATTTATTATCATACATATCTCCATATGTATTAATAAATAATATTCATCACATGAATAATTAAACATTCCATGTATGCATTGATATCAATTAATGGGCAAAAGTTTTGCTAATATTTAGTTTTGAAACAAAATAAACTCTTTTATTTTAATCAAAAACCAAATCCAAATTAAACTCCTTTAATTTTAGCAATCTGAAATCTTATTCTAGATAAAATAAACTCCTTTATTTTAAACTTTTATCAATTAAATAAACCATTTATTTAAGTTGAAGAAAAAAAAATTTATTATTTTTTTTTCAAATCCTGCTGTCCGGCGCAGCTACGCCTAGAATGAACTGGGAAACGGCGCAGCTGCGCTGAACCCCAGAAGAATAATTTTCTGGGTTAGGGCGCAGCTGCGCTCCAGAATGAACTGGAAAAGGCGCAGCTGCGCCGTGTAGCAGATTTCGAAAAATAATTTTGCCCAAAAATTCGATCCAATCGCATACCATACATACATAGAATCTTCCAAATCAATAATTAACACAAGAATTAGGCTCTGATACCACTGTTAGGTTTGTACATAGCGCGATCATGCAATCAAATTACATAAATAGTGTGGAAGCGCGATAAAACGGATTTTAAAATTTTAATACAAACCATCACCATGATCTTTCCTTGTGTTCAATTATCAATTTAAACGAAAGAGAAAGAGAGAAAGAATTATACCCTCGTAGATCAAAGCTTCCTCGGGTACAAGTTCAACTCCTAGTCCTTCGTGTTCTCCTCGAATTCCACCAATGAGATTCCTTCTTTTGATCAACGTTAGCCACCCAAGCGTTTAGCCTCTAGAGGTGATCCACTAAGGAAGAATGGTTATTCAAGAAGATGGGTGTTGGCAAAACTCTAGTTTCTATCTCTATAGAAATTGCTAGTACTCTCCACAATCTAATGCAAGAGTGTGTAACCCTAATCTATGATAAGACCTCTCTTATTTATAGATGTAGGAAAAACCCCTTCCCTAAACTATTTAGGATTAGGGTTTATATTCTAATTAAACTCCTTTAATTAATTATACTCCTAATCATATTAGGAATGTATGAGAGAGTACTTCCATTAATTAATTCCCAATCCCTATTAGAAATTAAATAATAGTAATAGTAATAATAATAATAAGACTCCTCTTATTAATTTATATTTAATATTTCCAAAATATTAAATAATAAATATTAAGCTATTTAATTTATTCTATCTCCATAGATTAAATTAAATACACTTAACTTATTATTACAATTATGTCATTTACTTCTCAAATAAATATTTTTCCTTTTGCGGTGTGACCCTTTAGGTTCTCCATATTATACCAGTTGTGAATAAATTAATTAGAACAATTTTAATCTTATTTAAATAAATAAATTAAACTATTTAATTTATTTAATTAAATAATATTTATTCTACAATAAGGGTAAGCCCCCTTAGCGATCAACGACTTTCCAGATAATATAGATTTTAACATTAATCACAAAAGAACCTTTCAGTGCATAGTTATTGTACAATTCAACCCTTCTACCGTATAATATCCCAATTAAATATAAGACATGGATTTACTGTCAAGTCTTATTTTATTTAATTATATGTATTTCGATTCCCAAATGCACAACTCTAAATAATGCAAATTAGAAACTCCTTTCCAATTTCATTCTGCCTTGGCCAAGGACTACTGAGTTGTCATTCATCGAATCACATAAGACATTTTCATCTTTTACTAGACGTGGTAGATTTTATGTTGATCATTCACCTATCTCCATGTACAACTTATTATACCCAATCATACCCTTTGATATACCCTAAAGGTCTTAAGGGACATGTCAAAGTATAACTCATCATACACACAAGATACTATGATGATCTCAAGTCCAAGGATCACTTGTACTACTATCACTAGAGGAATTCCTATTGACAGGCGAGTAAAACTCCATTAGGTATTCCTTAGCGAGCCACGTTCAGTGAACTTATTCTCTAATAAGCACCTACATACTTGCTTTAGTGTCTCCACACAAATGATTATGAGATCAATCATCCTCTTCATAAGAGCAAGCAACGTACGTACTAATCTATCCGGATTCACTAATCCCCTATTTAGTAATCCATCGATTAGGAACTATTTTAGTTTATGAGCTATCTTGAATTTAGATCTCATTAGCATGATCACTATCATGATTCTAAAAGCATTGCTCAAAACTATGGGTTTATCACATTTTAAATAACAGCACAATGTAGATAATATAAAATGCCTTTAATACTTTTATTAATAAATGAATAAGAATACAAAGTATATGCTATATCATATCAAATATGATTGGCTTGTGTGCATACTACTTTCACGCCCAGCTACCGAGGCCCGCCGAGTGCTGTCGAGGACCGCGCACGCGCGCGCCTAGTGCCCATGCGCCCACGCCTGCTGCTCGTGGCTTGGTCGACGCCGTTCACGTTTTCGGACGTCGTGCACATTTTCGGACGCCGTGCACATTTTCCCGACGCCGTGCACATTTTCGGACGCCGTGCACATTTCCCGACGCCGTGCACATTTCCTGTTGCCGTGCACATTTCCCGACGTCGTGCACATTTTCCGACACCGTGCACATTTTCTAATGTCGTGCACATTTCCCGACGCCGTGCACGCACAACTTTCAAATTCCATCAAATTTAATACCGAGCGTTGCCAAACACTAATTTCCAATATACTACCGTTCGGGCGCGCATATCCAAGCACGGGCATCGAGTCATTCCGAATAACGATCCGAGCGTTCTTTATTTCAATTCCTACAAAACGCAAAAATACATTATATAAATACAAAACACATAAAACTAACATAAAACTAAATTATCTAGAAATAAGATAAAAGTACATTAAAACCACATAAAATACCCAAAGACTTACAAATTATCAAGGCCAAAAGTACCCAAATTGTGTGTATAAAACACACTCATCAAATACCCCCAAACTTAAATCTTTGCTTGTCCTCAAGCAAAACAAACCTAAGATACACAGTCCAAATACTTCTAACACAACATAACTTGAGCAATGAATTAAAAAGCCGACAATGGTCTCAAAGGCATCAACACATGGAACTCAAGAGAACAAACCAAACGTTACAACTCTAAAATTTCAATTAGCTAGTCAAAACTTGCTTAAGGTCCCTTCCGTGTGTGTGTGAGTAGCCAATTGCACTAAATCAATTATAGCTCGGGTGAAGTTATGCAACTACATTACCTTATGAAATAATCAAAATAAATCCCAAAACAACAGGCTTAACACATCACTCAATACAAAGGTATACAAATCACAATTCCAAAAATTTTGAGAACCAAGGGCTCTAGGTGAGTGCATTTTATGCTCCATCTCAACCTTAAGCACGCTCATATGGGTGAGTGCGTTTTATGCTCAACCTTAACCCCTTGCGAGATTTACAATATATAATTTTCCTTCTTTAATCACAATTATAAGAGAGTGCGTTTTACGCTCTATCTCTCCTACGCATGTGTCCATGAGTGAGTGCGTTTTGCGCTCCATCTCAACTCACCACATGACCTTCAATTCAAACACAACAAATTTGGATACCTTGTTTCGAGTGATGTTTAAACGAGTTCTAGAGTTTATAGATATTTCCCACAAGCATTCGGTTTATAAAAGCCTTCTCTAAGCATACAACTAGCTTAATACTCATGGGTAAGTGCATTAAAGTGAAAGGACGCATAAGCAAAATGATAACCAATAACGATAAGCACAAAGACTAAGCAACAATTGTCTGCTTCTCATGAGTTATATTCTTTTTAAACAAGCAATTATCATTGACCATGGATTATAGTTCAAATCAAATTAAAACAATGCTCAAGGGACACAACCTAAATAAAAATAATTTTTTATTTTTTTTATTTAAATAAAAAGAAAAGCACACTTAAAACACAGAAAAACTAAATTAAAAACACACAAATACGCAAATACGAAGTACTACCCCCAAACTTAAACTTGACATTGTCCTCAATGTCCAAAATAGGAAAAATTAAAATAGAAGACTTCCCTGAGGACGTGTCGTTGGAAACATACCTGAAAGCAAATGACTAAAGAAATTAAAATGCAATTAAACCATTAAAATGCAATCAAACAAAAACAAAAGCAAAACAGTAAACTTGGGTTGCCTCCCAAGAAGCGTTTGGTTTATAGTCGTTAGCCCAACTCCTTTATTTCCTTTCAATCCGGCTCAATCGCAAAATTGACCATAGCATGTCGCCTCGCTGTTATTTCTTTGATTTGCATGGCATGCATGCCTGATTGGCGATCCTCAAACTTAGCTTCAATCGGTGGCAAGAAGAAGCTTTCATCATCCGCTTTATCAATTATTACACTTTTGTCAAGATCCACATGAAGATATTCTTCATGAACCAATGGGTGGTCGATGGCTTTGAAAACCTCGAATGTGACTTCTTGATCTTCAATTTCTTTTTCATACTCCCCATTCATGCTCCTCATCTCATCAATCTCAGAATCCACATCCACAATAGGATGTACACTCTCAAAATTTTCACTAATAGCTTCATGCGACTCTTCGCCACTTCCTTGATCATCCACCATACACTGCTCTTCACCTTCCTCCATAAGGTCAGTCTCTGTATTGCTAGGAAAGGTGCTTTGCGGGTGAATAATGTAATTATTGGCAACATAGTTCATGATGCTCTGCATTGAAGCTTGTAGATTTGTCAACCTAACCTCATTTTGAGAGCTATTATATATGTTCCGAGCCATGAGCTCCTCCAAATTAGATGTATCCTCATGGTGTGGGGGAGGTTGATGTACAAATTCTGAATGGTATGAGAGATTTGGATCATGGCATTGATCTTGATTTTCATCCCATGAAAAGCTTGGATGATCTTGCCAACCCGGATGATAGTAGTTTGGGTAGTAGTCAGCTTGATTCTGACTGTAGGCATTCTGAGTGGACTGGCTTTCAAGAGTGTCAATAACCCTTGAAAACGTTGCAACTTCTTCTTGCAATTGCTCAAGAAGTTTTGATGAACTTGGTTGTGTGGTCCCCTCATAATCCCATTGATAGTTATGCTCATCCATTAACTAAAATCAAAATAAAAAAAAAACAAAATAACAATAGGCAAATTATTTACAAGTCTAAATTAAGACCAATTCGATTGTAATCAATATTAGAAAAAACACTAGAAGAATAATTCCCCGGCAACGGCGCCAAAAACTTGTTGTCCGATTTATATAACTATAATTAACGCGCAAGTATACACGGTCAACAAGTAATAAAGAGTAAGTAGAGTATCGTTCCCACGAGAAATTATTACTAATGTTTTCCAAGTACTAACCTTTTATCATCTCAATCTTATTTAAACTAATGACAATTGTATTTTTGTTGTTTTAATTAATGAAAATAACAAATAATCAAAGAACTATATAAATCTTTAAAGATAATGAAGATGTGGGATTACAATTTCTCCTATTGATTCATCTACCTCAACACACTTCCCGTTAAGTCAAATCATTTATCACAAATTGTTAGTCGAGAACACGAAAGTGAGATAAGGCCATCTCTCGATGCACCAAGTCCATATCATATATAATCCACAAATGATAGAACACACACGAACACACACATTACCTAAACCACTATATGTCTATGTGATTTACAATAAATAGGGTTTAAGCTCAAGCTCTCAAATGACTACAAGCGGTGCTTGATATATGTCTATCCTAAGAACAAATCATACATTCCAACGCCATGTAGAACATACAAACATATGCTATTATGATTAGTTCTAAACCCATAATCCGTTTGTCAAGTTCATATGGATTATCATGGTAATTGCTAGCTAGGCAATTAAGCAATTGAACACAAATTATAATAGAAAATCCATGAATAACTAATAAGACTAACAAGGAAGCATAGCAAAGTAAACTACAGAACAAGATCCATTATAATCCCACAATAGAGTCTAGTTCATGGTAGCTAAGCAAAACATCAAACACATGGTGTGCATCATAAATTAGAGTTACAAATTCAAAGGAAAGCAAGAGATGATAAAACCCATTTAGAAGATATTCATATGTTGCTTGCTTGGTTGATGTCAATCTCTAGCTTTTCCTCTTCCTTTGGCACTCTTTTCTCTTTTTGCCCCTTGGCTTGTTGTTGAAAAACTCCTTGAATTGCAGCCCTCAAGCTCTTGTTGGTGATGTATGTGCAGCCTCCCAAGGTCTAACTATGCCTTGACACTCTTCTCCTTCTTGGTTCCTTGGCTTTTGCTGAATTTCCCTTGTATTGCAGCACTTTTGCTCTCTATTTTGATGTTTGAGTGTAGCCTCCCAATTCCTAGATAGGTAAAATGAAGTCCCAAAGAGATATTATATAGTGCCTCCATGAAACCCTAGCAAAAATTAGATTTTGGGTCAAAAATCCGCTCAGATCGCACAAAAACGCCAGTTGGAATCGCATTCAGCAGGTTCGTCGCGCGCGCACGCCGCCTGGCGCGCCCAACGCCGAGCGCGCAACTGCCGAGGCCCGCGCGCGCTCAGATGCCGAGACCCAGCGCGCGCCCAGCTGCCGAGGCAGTCGAGTGCTGCCGAGGCCCGCGCGCGCGCTGGCCCAGTGCCCATGCGCCCACGCCTGCTGCTCGTGGCTTGGTCGACGCCGTGCACGTTTTCGGACGCCGTGTACATTTTCCGATGCCGTGCATATTTTCCGACGCCGTGCACATTTTCCGACGCGGTGCACATTTTTTGACGCCGTTTACATTTTCGGACGCCGTGCACATTTCCGACGCCGTGCACATTTCTCGACGCCGTGCATATTTTCTGACGTCGTGCACATTTCCCGACGCCGTGCACGCATAACTTCCAAATTTCATCAAATTTAATACCGAGCGTCGCCAAACACTAATTTCCAATATACTACCGTTTGGGCGCGCATATCCAAGCACGGGCATCGAGTCATTTCGAACAACGATCCGAGCGTTCTTTATTTCAATTCCTACAAAACACAAAAATACATTAAATAAATACAAAACACATAAAAGTAACATAAAACTAAATTATCTAGAAATAAGATAAAAGTACATTAAAACCACATAAAATACCCAAAGACTTACAAATTATCAAGGCCAAAAGTACCCAAATTGTGTGTATAAAACACACTCATCAGTGGACCATGCTAATTTATATGGCTTAAATCATTGTTAGTTAGAGGAGGTCCTAGTCATAGTTATTTAAATTAGTGGACTAACTTAAGAGTTTTAATATCAAATAATTGATTAGATAGTAAGTTAATTAAATATTCGATTAAAGTGAATGTAGTAAGTAAATAAAATTTGTGCATTAATTAATATGGGTATTAATTAATGAGAGATATGTGATATATGAATGATTAATTTTAATAGTCCAAGTAGGAAATAAATACTAATGGACTAGCCCATTGGATTAACTAACCAAGTCACTAATTTAATTAATCATGGACTTGGATAATTAATGTGTGGACTTATTAAATTAGTCCAACACTTCATAAATTAGTAACCAATCATGGATTAAATAATCTTGGCAACTAGTAGCCCAAAGCATTTAAAAGTGAGCCCAAAATGATTTAAAATGAAGTCCAATTGTTAGCCCAATTGAGGAGCCCTCTTAGCAACTTAATTAACACATTAAAGCAATAAAAGAAAAGCCAAAAATGAAGCATAAAGCAAGGAGGCTGCCGGCCACATGTTGGTTCTATTTTGGTGAGGTGTTGTTTTGTTAAAAGCTTACTTGTATGGATGGAAAAAGAAGTACAATTGTTAATCATAACATATCACCAACTTGTCAATTGTGTAAGAGAGAGTATACTTGCTAATTATGATATAATGTATATGTCGACGACGGGAAAACTCGCTGACGTGGTATTTATTTATCCTTTCTAATTTTTGCCTTTTATTAGATGATTTTTTTTGGAAAAGGTCGGCACAAATGTCGACGGGGTTTCGAAAGATCGTTTTTTATGATGAGCCAATTGACCAGAGTCGTCAGTTGGTATATTTTTGAAATGGATGTACCAACTCATCCGAACTTCGTTTTCGTAAATCGCTGGCTCATATGTGACTCCGAATTAATTGGTCTGCAAACCGAGATTCATAGAGTTCGGGGGCTTGCTTAAGCGAGGGGAAGGTGTTAGGCACTCCCCAACTTCCGTGAAACACGGTTACCACAATCTTGATGCTTTTTCTATCCTTTTAAAACTTTAAAATGTGTGTGTGCACGCGTGTGTGCCTATGTGAATGTTGTGGTGAGTTTGCATGGAAAAATCATTTGGTTTTTTATGAAAAGTCGTGTTTTTTTGTTTTGAGAATGCTTTAGAATGTCTTTCGGCCTATATGAGAAAGCTTTATTTTTTATGAGAAAGGTTTGATTTTAATTGTCAAAGCTGTGAGATTTTTTCAGTAGGCGTCGTTTTGGCAAAACAAGAGTTTTTTAAACCTTCGTCAAAAATAGGAATCGAGACCTATACGTTGCTTTCCTAAATAAATTGACGAGCAATTTCTAAGATCTCTTTAACCCTATGCACAAAGATTTAATAAAACATTATTTATTTTTATAAAACCATTTTTGTGATATTTGAAAACGACCCTTTTTTAGCCTTCTCGTTTAAATAGGAATCGACATTCGTTAGCATTTCTAATTTTAAGCCTCGTGATGCTAATAACCTAATTTGATTGATTTTATGGAA
Source organism: Aralia elata (assembly GCA_034770075.1). Classification (NCBI taxonomy): domain Eukaryota; kingdom Viridiplantae; phylum Streptophyta; class Magnoliopsida; order Apiales; family Araliaceae; genus Aralia; species Aralia elata. The sequence continues at coordinate 9,084,653 of CM068387.1, forward strand.
ATCTTCATCGTTTTAGCTTTGAAATCAAATTTTTTGTGTCGTAGATCAAATCAAGCATTAAAATACGTGGGGGCTATTCATGGGCATGTAAGCCATCAAAATAACCCCAAACGCCCACAATCACATATTTCACTATTACGGGGCCTTAAACCCGATTTTCAACATGATATCGTTTTAAGGCCCGAGAATTACAAATTTACAACAAAGGGTACATCGCCCATAATACACACCCAAAAAATGTCCATCATCGAATTTGGACCACGGGGTCGCACTCCTAGGCTCACATCCGAAATTTCTACACACCCACGGAATGGATACTACACAAATGAACAACACCGGATTGCCTAATACACCACAATATCCAAAAATAGCAATTTAAATACACTACGCCTAATGCATTACCATAACAAGTTAAAAATCACCAAATGGATATCATCAGACCATTTAGGAAGCATTTTGTTCCGTTAGAACCCTCACTAATGGTCCCTAATCCATGTATCCTCAATATCATACAAGAAAACTACAATTAATATAGTCCAAATAGCAAAAGCTTAACAAAATGATACAACAAAATGCTATAAAACAAAGGCTTTTCACCTTGCAAATGACACCACAATGCATATAAACTTCGTAGATTAATTGGAGTAGCAAGTGTATGTGTGACAATCTAACAAAAGAGGTCCAACTCTTCAATTTTTCTCTCTATTTTCTCTCCTTCCCGCTGCTGCTGCTGCTGTTTTTTCTTCTTTTTTTGCTGAAAACTCTTCTTTTTTTTCTGCATTCCCTGGATGAATATAGGCTGATTAGAGGCAGCCGCAGATTGATCTGCGGCTGGCCTCGGTTCCCCCGCGCCGATCTTCGGTTTTCCCCGCGCCGTGCTCGAGTTCCGTTCCCACCATTGGCCGCGGATTGATCTGCGGCTGGCTAGGCTGATTTTCTCGATTTTCGCACCGCTCCTCGATTCTCATGTCGTATCATTGGTTTTCCCTGAAAGGCTTGTATTTTGCAGTCCGGGAACCGCTGATAAGCGTAGTGGCCATTTGTTGATTCCTGATATCCGCTCGTTATCGTGTCGGTGTTGATCGCAAGTCGTTGGGGCGGCTTTGAGTGTTCGTACTTATGTCCACCTTCCGTTCTCGTAGGCCGGGTTAATTGACGATCTTGCCCTCCTGCCAAGGTTAGTATACGAAGCGCAAAATTTGGGTGTCTATAGCTGCCCCTCTTTATCATGTTTATGGAATGTTTAAATGAAATGACATGATAAAGAAATAGACACTCGATGCATGAATGACAGTGCATAAGAATGACAGTACATACATGATGCAACACATATAGCTTATGATGAAACACAAGATGTAAGGCATGCAAAACATTCGTACAGATGTCAATGCATCATGCAATCGTAAATTTATTGTGAGTATCGAACTCAACAGGACTCAATCGCTGATCGCATCGTTGTTGTCAGGTTCCGTCTCTGACAGGTCGTTGCGATAATCGTTATCGCGGATGTCGTGCTTCGTCTCGTAATCGTCGTCATTTTGGAATCGTCGTCATCTCATAACTGTCGGATCTCGTATCCGATCGATCGTCTCGTAGGTGTAGGGTCTGGTCTCCGATGGGTCGCCTCGCCTGTCTCGTTTCTGATTGGTCGACTCGTCTGTATCGGTTCTCGTCTCTGATTGGTTGACTCGTCTGTATCGGTTCTTGTTTCCGATTGGTCGATTCGTCTGCACGGGGCCTCGTTTTCGGTTGATTGATTTGTCTGTATCGGTTTTCAGCTCCGATTGGTCAACTCGTCGGTATCGGTTCTCGTCTCCGATTGGTCAACTCGTCTATATCGGTTCTTGTCTCCGATTGATCGACTCGTCGGCACCGGGTCTCATCTCCGGTTGATTGATTCGTCTGCACCGGGTTTCGTCTCCGATTAATCGTCTCGTCGGCACCGGGTCTCGTCTCCGGTTGATTGATTCGTCTGCACCGGGTTTCGTCTCCGATTAATCGTCTCGTCGGCACCGGGTCTCGTCTCCGGTTGATTGATTCCTCTGCACCAGGTCTCGTCTCCGGTTGATTGATTCGTCTGCACCGGGTTTCATCTCCGGTTAATCATCTCGTCGGCACCGGGTCTCGTCTTCGGTTAATTGATTCATCTGCACCGGGTTTCGTCTCCGGTTAATCGTCTCGTCGGCACCGGGTCTCGTCCCTGGTTGATTGATTCGTCTGCACCGCGTTTCATCTCCGGTTAATCGTCTTGTCGGCACCGGGTCTCGTCTCCGGTTGATTGACTCGTCTGCACCGGGTTTTGTCTCCGGTTAATCGTCTTGTCGACACCGGGTCTCGTCTCCGGTTTGATTGATTCGTCTGCACCGGGTTTCATCTCCGATTAATCGTCTCGTCGGCACTGGGTCTCGCCTCCGGTTGATCGTCTCGTCGGCACCGGGTCTCGTCTCCGGTTGATTGATTCGTCTGCACCGGGTTTCGTCTCCGGTTAATCGTCTTATCGGCACCGGGTCTCGTCTCCGGTTGATCGTCTCGTCGGCACCGGGTCTCGTCTCCAGTTGATTGATTCGTCTGTACCGGGTTTCGTCTCTGGTTAATCGTCTCGTCGACACCGGGTCTCGTCTCCGGTTTGATTGATTCGTCTGCACCGGGTTTCGTCTCCGGTTAATCGTCTTGTCGGCACCGGGTCTCGTCTCCGGTTGATTGACTCGTCTGCACCGGGTTTCGTCTCCGGTTAATCATCTTGTCGACACCGGGTCTCGTCTCCGGTTTGATTGATTTGTCTGCACCGGGTTTCGTCTCCGGTTAATCGTCTCGTCGGCACCGGGTCTCGCCTCCGGTTGATCGTCTCGTCGGCACCGGGTCTCGTCTCGGGTTGATTGACTCGTCTGCACTGGGTTTCGTCTCCGGTTAATCGTCTCGTCGGCATTGGGTCTCATTTCTGGTTGATTGATTCGTCTGCACCGAGTTTCGTCTCCAGTTAATCGTCTTGTCGGCACCGTGTCTCGTCTCCGGTTGATCGTCTCGTTAGCACCAAGTCTTGTCTCCGGTTGATTGATTCGTCTGCACCGGTTCTCGTCTTCGATTGGTCGAAATCTCGTATTTTATTCTCACATACCAAGTCAAAAGGGTTTTTTTCTGTATCGGGTTTCGTCTCCGATTGGTCGACTCGTCTGTATCGGTTCTCGTCTCCGATTGATCGACTCGTCTGCATCGGGTCTCGTTTCCGGTTGGTCGACTCGTCGGCACCGGGTCTCGTTTCCGGTGGATCGTCTCGTCGGCACCGGGTCTCGTTTCCGGTGGATCACAGTTTTATCATTATGACAATTCAATTGCCCTATTATTAACTGTATGATGCATGCTTTTTATTCATGGATAGAGAATGACCCCTGCACAGTCTTTTTGATACTATTTTTCACAGATGTCGTCGCTAGACGCCGTGGTACGTTTGGATCTCGGTCCTCCCACAGGGTTGGTTGGCAGGCTTTTCCGCTGGTCGAACAGTTTGTCGCTGGGCGACAGGGTCATTGCAGATGGTCTTCTGGGACATTCCTGGTCCTTATTATCCTTTCAGGTACCGGCGAGCTTTGCGGAGGGTATTCTGAGCTATTAGGCCCCTGCCCGTCAAGTGTTCAGATTAGGGACAGTGGAGCTGACCCCTACTCTCGAGGAGTATGCCCGCTTTACCGGCTTGTCTTTGGATGGTCCTTGCGCCAGGGTCACAGCTGGTCCCATGCGCCGTCAGTTCTTGACTTTTATTGGGTTGCGGAGGGCAGTTCTGTTGTCGGTGATCATCTCAGATCATCTAGTTCCCATTCATTTCCTGATTAACTGATTCGGCTCACCCGACAGTTTTCATCTATTCTCTGGTGATTTTTCCGTATCTGAGGATCGTTGGGGCGCTTTGAGAGTAGATGTTATGATGGCTTTGTATCTACCAGCCGGATCCGATCTGTTGGATATGCGAGTTATTGCGGCCGTTAGAGCCCTTCAGGCGGATCACACCATCATTCCCATGATACTAGCAGACACCTACATGTCAGCCTCATATTGCCAGTCTTCCCGAGGCAGAGTATTCAGAGGGAGCTCTGTTTTGTTGTATGTATGGTTTATGAGCCATCTCAGCCCCATCGGTCATTTCCGTCGCCATGGGTTTTGCTTCAGCCACGACATAGCCATGCAATTTTCGTTCTGTCCCGCGAGCTGTATTGATGCGGCTTCTTGGATAGAATTCTTATCGGCTATTGAGGAGCCCTTTCATCTCTTGGTCTATTCGGGTTATTGCTCCTTCATGAGCTTCTCGACTCATGTGCCCACCTTGGACTTCATCCCTATTTTCGGCTTGAGGGGCGTGACGACTTATCATCCCCTAGCGGTTATGGGGCAGTTTGATCAGATACAGGATTTTCACCCCTTCACGGGCGCCGCCGACTACCGATTCCTCATATCACCCCAGACAGAGAGAGATCTACTGCGGGTATATGATCTTTGGTCTCGCAGGATTTTTGCCGAGTCTAGTGAGAGTTGCCCCATTCAGACACATGCCTATGTGCAATGGTTGCATGGAGACTCCGATATGGTTGGTTTGAGTCAGACTGGAGTACTTGATGATTCTCGAGTGATTTTCACAGATGATACCACCCCAGAGGTATTTATTCCTCCTGAGTCTACAGAGATGATGTCCAGATATGATTTTGAGGGTTCTCTACTCCTGCCCATATTCCTTACTCCATCTCAGCTGATTCTGCCCCTAGTCGGGTTATTGAGGATAGCCGGATCTGACTGGCCTTGGCTACTATTGAGGCTGAGAGGGACGCTGCTCTTGTTGAGAGAGATGCTGCTATTCTGGCCAGAGATGCTGCCCTCGCTGACAGAGACGCCATTGCATTGCAAACTAGGGTAGTTATAGATGCTCACTCTGAGACTGTTAGCCGAGCCACTACTTTATTGGATCGCATCGACATGATGGGGCAACAGATTGCAGGGGATGCCGATGCTTCAGATCTTTCCACCACCTTATCCATCCTGCTTCAGTTAGTTTCAGATTTGTAGATCATTTTATTTCCTGCATAGACTATGTCAGTTTCATCGGTTATCGAAAGAGAAATCTTGTAACAAAATGACTTATATATATAGACATGCATTTAAATTTAGTCATTTTCCCTTTTTTGTCGTATCGTTGCCTTTCATTGGATCCTCATTTTATCCAGCTAACCATGATTTTGATATTTCGCCTTCTTTCTCCTCTCAAGTCTTGAGGGAGATTTGACAGATATTACCACACACCCTGTTGATTTCATCGGACTGAGTCTTAGATTTTGGCTAACTGTTTGGTTGGGTTAGGGTTATGTCATTTGTGATGAAGCTGATTGGGTGGCTGGTTTCGGGAAGGTTTCGAGGGTATAGGAAGGTTTTTCTAGCTGTTGGGAATCGATTTTGGTTAGAGAAAATATTATTTTGTAAGGAAATGGACCGTGCCCTGCCTACGTACTCCCACAAGTCGGGAGATCAGGTCCTACGTAGTTCGTTCTTCAAAGAAAGAAGAGAAAAGGATGATTTAAGCGTAGAACCGCTTTACCGAGTCAGAATTGATGGGCTATGGAAACACCTCACCGTCCATCTCTTGCAATATGAGGGCTCCTCCGGACAGCACTTTCTTAATCACAAAAGGTCCTTCCCAGCTCGGGGCAAACTTCCCTTTGGCTTCGTTTTGACAAGGCATGACTCTCTTTAGCACTAGGTCATTTTCCTTGAACTTCCGAGGTCTTATCTTTTTGTCGTACGATCGAGAGATTCTTTGTTGATACAACTGACCGTGCAAAACATCAGCCACCCTCCTTTCATCAATTAGGGCCAATTGGTCGTATCGACCTTGCATCCAATCATCCTCGTTTATCTGAGCATCAATCAAAATTCGCAGGGACGCCATCTCAACCTCAACTGGCAGAACAACCTCCATTCCGTATACCAAAGCGTAAGGGGTTGCCCCCGTAAAAGTACGCATCGACGTTCTGTACGCCAGCAGGGTGAGAGGCAGCAGATCCGGCCATCCCCGATGATTAGCAGACATTCTCGCCATGATCTTCTTAATATTCTTATTTACAGCCTCCACTGCCCCATTCATCTTAGGACGGTAAATGACAGAATTGAGGTGTTTGATCTTAAACTAGTCACATAATTCCTTCATGAGGGCATTGTTCAAATTCTTGGCATTGTCGGAGACCAAGACCTCAGGTTGCCCGTATCGACAAATGACATTGTTCCTGATGAAACGGACGATGATTTCCTGAGTTACTTTGGGGAAGGAAGCTGCTTCTACCCATTTAGTGAAGTAATCGATCATAACGAAGATAAATCGGTGTCCGTTACTTGCTTTGGGCTCTATTGGTCCGATTACATCCATACCCCACATTGAGAATGGCCAAGGGGAGGTCATACAGTGCAGTTCATTGGGAGGCGCATGGATCACATTGCCGTGCGCCTGGCATTGGTAACATCGTTTGGCATGATCATCGCAGTCGGCTTTCAGTGTTAACCAGTAATGCCCCGTTCTCAAGATCTTTTTGGCCAGCATCGGTCCACTCATGTGTGGCCCACACACTCCACCATGTATTTCGTCCATAATCTTTTGGGCCTGCGTTTCATTTACGCATTGCAACAATCCTAAACCGGCATCCCTTTTGTACAATGAATCCCCACTCAGATAAAACTTCATTGCCATCTTTTGGATTCTCAACCTCTAAGTTCGGCTCGCTTGGTCGGGAATGGATCTATCCCTCAGATACTCCCTTATGTTGTGATACCAAGGCTGCTTTGGCAGAACCCCCTCCTCCGATAATACTGCCACATGCTCCTCGTATGCCGGGGCATTCTGTACCGCTATTTCAATCTGTGGAACGTCCCTGCTTTTGATTATGTGGATTAAGGAAGCCAGAGTTGCCAATGCATTGGCAAAATCATTCCGTTCCCGGGGGATATGTCAGAAAGCGATATCTTCAAACTCTCGCATCAATTGGATAACACATCGGTGGTAAGGAAGTAACCGGAGCTCTCTAGTGCTATACACCCCAATCGCCTGTCTGATTACCAGCTCTGAATCCCCGAACACCGCTAGTCTCTTCACTCCCATTTCGCGGGCAAGACGGAGTCCCAATACACATCCCTCATATTCAGCTGTGTTATTTGAATTACTGAACTGCAATTTAGTGGCCACGGGATATTGCTCTCCGGTGATAGAGATCAGGACTGCTCCGGCTCCTGCCCCTTCAGCGTTCATGGCCCCATCAAAATACAACTTCCAGAACTGCCCCTCGTCATCGCATCTCGTGTGTAAGACTCAGAATACATCTTCGCCCGTCAAAGGAGTTTCTAAAGGCTCCATCCCCCCTGCTGGCATTTTTGACAACTGATCTGCAATTCCCTGCCCCTTCATGGCTTTCTGAGTTACGTATACGATGTCAAACTGTTGTAAGATTAACTGCCATATTGACAATCGACAGTTCAGCAGGGGCCTTTCAAAGATGTACTTCAGGGGATCCATTCTCGATATCAGGCACGTGGTGTGCCCATGGAGATAGTGTTGTAATCTCATTGCAGCCCATGCCAAAGCACAACAGGTCCTTTCGATGGGGGTGTAATTTTGTTCACATTGGCTAAATCTTTTGCTGATGTAATAGATGGCCTGCTCTTTACCTGATTCATTCTTCTGTCCCAGCATACATCCCATCGCAATGGCATTGACCGATATATACATAAACAGAGGGATCCCATCCTTCGGGGGTACCAGCACCGGTGCTTCTGTCAGCTGCCTCTTAATGGTCTGAAAGGCTTTCTGGCATTGCATATTCCACTCTTGGGAGGCATCTTTCCTTAACAGTTTAAAAATCGGCTCGCATGTAGTCGTCAAGTGGGATATGAAGCGGCTGATGAAGTTTATTCTTCCCAGAAACCCTCTTATCTCCTTTTCCGTGCGAGGTGCCGGCATATCCACAATGGCCTTAATCTTCACCGGATCCAACTCAATGCCCTGATTACTAACCAGGAATCCCAAGAGCTTGCCCGATTGTACTCTGAAAGCACACTTTACCGGATTGAGCTTCAAATTATATTTTCTGAGCCGATCGAATAGCTTCTTGAGATGGGTTATATGATCAGATTCTACCCTCGATTTCACGATAATGTCATCCACGTAGACCTCTATCTCCTTGTGCATCATGTCATGGAACAGGGCCATCATGGCTCTCTGATAAGTAGCCCCCGCATTTGTGAGACCGAAGGCCAATCGTCTGTAGCAGAAGACGCCCCAAGGGGTGATGAAAGCGGTCTTTTCCCGGTCCTCCTCCGCCACCATTATCTGATGATATCCCGCAAAGCAATCAACGAAAGAGTACATCTCGTATTAGGCTGTGTTATCCACCAAGATGTGTATAAAAGGCACTGGGAATTTGTCCTTGAGACTGGCCTTGTTCAAATCTCTATAGTCGACACATACCCTCACCTTCCCTCCAGGCTTAGGCACTAGGACTATATTGGACAGCTATTCCAGGTAAGTGGACACCATAATGATTCCAGCCTTGAACTATTTGACGATTTCTTCCTTCACCTTTAAGCTCCACTCCGGTTTTAGCTTTCTTAGTTTCTGCTTGACAGGCTTGAAACCCTCCTTGATGGCAACTGCTGCACCACAATGTCGGTGGATAATCCGATCATGTCCTCATGAGACCAGGCAAAAACATCCTCATACTGGCTTAACAACTCGGTTATTTCTGTTTTCTGGCTAGAGGTCAGATCTATTCCTATTTTGAGCTCTTTGGGTTTGTCAGGGGTTCCGATATTTATGGTGATGGTTTGGTCCAAGTTGGGTTTAGGTTTGTCTTCGACCCATGCTTTGATCTCGTCAGGCGTGTCGTCATTATCCGTCTCATCCTGCTCAATGCCCATTAAATCGAAATCCAGCTCAATATCAAAATCATAGTCATCTTTCAAATCCGAAAAATCGTTTGTTAGGCAATGAGTACTCAAATTGGTACACCTGACATGAAATAAAATATTTATCATATATATAAGTCATTTTCCCACAATGATCATCTTCAAAATAATATGACAAAATAACATAACTATGCAAAATTCAAAAAAATAAGGAACGAAAACTGGCATCTATTCATCCCCTACCATCCGGGGTATACCACCCTGATGCCATATTTTACCCTCGTTTGGATATTACTGGCTCCATCGTCCAGTTGTCGGTGGTCAGATCGGCCGGAATGCTACAGATGATAGGCGGCCTCGCATCGGAAACTTTCTTGATGACTACAGCCACATCGCATTGGTCCCTCTTCATAACCTCTTCAGGAATAGTCAGCCCTGCCCAATTGATGACAGACACACTCTGTTGAGATCCTGATGGCGTGGCAACATCCTTCCTCGTTCCACTGCTTACTGACTGTCCAGGGATATAACATTTGGTTTCAAACTGTTGCATGACCTCCTGCAGGAACTTCTCCTTTTTAGCTGATTCATCATTCATGGGGGTCACTTTTTCACCTACTGTCTCATACACAGGCTTGCCAGTACTTTGTTCATTGTTGACTTTCGGCATCAGATATTCGGCCAGTCGAGTTGGGGTCTCCCCTTGAGAGTGTTTCTGTTCCATGCCTCCATAATACCCCATCCCTGCCTTGCCTATCTGACTGGGCAGTTGAATAGGCTCAGTAATTCCTTGACTTTTCTTTTCCAACCCTTGCCCAGGTCGAAACTTCATCTTCATCATTTCTCTAGCAACAAAGGAAAGTTCAGGAGAGACCTTAGGTTTCACGGCTGGAGCCCCCAGACATCTGTAGTGGGAAGTATTGATTTCCAGCGCCTGAAAACTGGCAGGTACCATCGCTTCGTCCAAATTAATCACCGGCAGGCCATTCCTGGAAGGAGAAGGGCCATCGCGCTCTGCAAAAACCATCACCAGATTCCCGTCGATGATAAACTTAATTTGCTGGTGTAGCGTAGAGGGAACTGCCCCGGCCATGTGTATCCATGGCCTTCCCAATAACATGTTATAACTTGCCGCGATATCCAGGACTTGGAATGAAATATCGAAAGTACAAGGCCCTATCTCCACAGGCAATTCTATTTCCCCCATCGTATCCTTCCGGGATCCGTCAAAGGCTCGTACCACCACATAACTGGCCCGCAGGCACTTAGGATTGACGTTCATTTTCTTCAATATATTGAATGGACAGATATTCAATGCTGATCCCCCATCAATTAGCACCCCATTCATAACATATCCTGATGAGATTACCGCAATATGCAGCGGTTTTCCGGTGCCCCCTTCCCTCTTTGGGGATATCATCATCTGTGAACGATATTACATTGTTTTCTAACAAATGATCCACTAGATGGCCGAAACCTTCCTTGCTAATCACCTTGGGAACGTGTGCCTCTTCCAGGACTTTGGCCAGAATTCTGCAGTGATCGTCGGATGATAATACCAAATCCATGATTGATGTCAACGTCGATTCCTCGCTCAATACCTGGATCCCCCTTGCTTCTGGATGATTCATCTTCCTTAAGAATTCCACTGCTTTCTCTTCGAATATCTTTTTGTTCTTCTTCCTTTGGCTCTCAAGGACTCGTCCTGGAAGATATAAAGGATTCCCCTTTGAGGCTACAGAAGCACAACTGGCCACCTCCTCTGATACTCCCCCGTAATTCCACGGTATTATTTTCAGACTGCTGATGGGATTTGTGGTCTCGCTGTAATGGTGAGAGGCTTCGGAGCCGTTAACCTGATAGGCCCCTCTGTGATACTCCTGCTCAGACCCGCCAACCTAATCGGTGGCCCTCGTATATTTTCCTGAACATTTGTCATGCCAATCATCTCATCAATTCTCTTTATATAATTCAGCCTTGGTGGTCCTCCGACTTCGCTTGCTTCCACCACATTGACCCCTCCCCCATCATGCTTAGGCAGTGGATTAACTTTAACATTCGGCGACTCTGGTTGTTCCACCACGATCTCCCCGCTATCGATCATGTTCTGAATCTTGTGCTTCAGCGTCCAGCATTCCTGAGTATCATGACCAGGGGAACCCGAATGGTATGCACACTTCTTACTCGGGTCAAATCTTCTCCCTTTCGGGTCACTTGGGGGTGCCAAATCGACTATCTTCCTCTGTGCTATCAATACTGCCAAAATCTGTTCGAGAGGATCCCCGAGCGGGGTGAATACCCGATCTCTTGTGGTCTCAAATCTTCTTTGTCCGTCCGTCCTTTGATTATTGAAATTAGGTTATCGAGGTGGCATAATTCTCTGTATTTGCACTGGAGGGCTATTTTCCACCTTCCTAGACGACCCCTGCAGGATGACGGAAACATCCTCCTCCTTTCTCTTTTGGGTCCTGCGGGAAGCACTGTCATAGTTTCCACTCTGGATTTGATCCGCAACTGTTTCTAAAGCTGTGAAGTCCCAGATCTTGCCAGACTTTAACCCCATGTCAACCATTTCTCCATGCTTTATCATTTTGGCAAAAGGTCTGCCAATCCCCGATATCACTCGCTTATAATAGGGCGCCTCCTGAATATCCACAAAGGTCATTACCATTTCCGCCTCGCTCATTGGGGGATTCACCTGTGCAGCCGTACCCCTCCATTATTGTGCATAGTCCCTAAAAGATTCTTTTGGTTGCTTCTTGACCTTTGTCATCTGATATCGGTCAGGGGCCATCTACGCCTGGAAGCTGTATTCTGTCAAGAAAGCATGGGCCAACTCCTCCCAGTTGTGGATCCGAGCATTATCAAGGCGGGCATACCAAGTTCTTGCTTCTCCCGTTAGGCTCTTTTAGAATAACTGCATCCTCAGTCCTTCGTCCTCTGCATAAGACCCAAGCTCCCCAATGTATATCTTCAGGTGTGTATAAGGGTCTCCCTTTCCATTATATTTCTCAAATTCGGGGATCTTGAACTTCTCTGGATACTTGGTTCCTGGAAAGACACACAGATCTGAATAATTGACCCTGCCTAGGGAACCTATGCCTTTCAGAGATTGAATAGTCTCCTCCATCTGCTTCATTTTCTTTCGAAGATCATTAGTGTCTCCCTCCTCTGGAATAGTGATTACTGTCCTGTTAGGCGTAGGACTGGCCTTGTGGATGACTGGCTTGCCCTTAGGCTGGGGTTGATCATCCTTAGAAAAGATTGTATCATTTTTAGGAGGATTCTGGTTACCCCCCGGTGGTGGCATATTAGGCGGATCCTTGTTTGGCGGATCTTGTCTCGGTAGCAACTGCTCTTTCAGCATCGCGGCCATTTCTAACATCTGTTTTTTAAAATCATCGAATTCCTCCCGAGATATGGAACTAGGATTAGGAGGTGGACAATCAGCCATTTCAGATGTAGAATCCTGGGCCTTCTTAGATTGCAAACGCGTTCGAGGAGCAATCCTACAGGGGAAAACGGTTTGAAGTTTAGTCTTAGAAAATGAAAGATGTGGATGCATGCTAAAGCTGTAACTTTTGTGTTTTTGGGTTTTTTAATTTTTCCCTGCAAAACGAAATGTTAGCATTCCCTTATTGCAATAATAAATACTAGACACGAATTATTATGCTTTCCCAGCAATTCCCTACAAAACAAAGAGATTAGTACTTTCTTTTGACACAAGGGGAGGTACATATAACAATATTGAATGGGACTATGACATTTATTCGCGTAAACGTAAAAGGGCATGAAGAGACTTTCCCTGCGTTGAGTTAATCTGAGGCTGACCTACCCTAAGGCTACTCTCGCGGCTTTTCGGCATGAAGGTCCCCAAATCTTCGCAATCTACTCGTCTGAATCCTTTCGATTGGAGCGGATCTGGGTGGTGCGTTTCCTGAGCCATCTCCGGGGAGCAGCCCCTTCGAGTCCAGTAATAAGCAACCGACGGGTTTGTCTCAAGAGGAGGTACACTCTCAACATACATTCACATTCATCGTCCTCACCGTATGCACTGTTAGGTTTATATGTAGCGCGGACATGCAATCATATTACATAAACGGTGCAGAAGCGCAATAAAAAAACGGATTTTAAAATTTTTTATACAAACCATCACCATGATCATCCTTGTGTTCAATTATCAATTAAACGAAAGAGATAGAGATAGATTCATACCCTCGTAGATCAAAGCTTCCTCGGGTACAAGTTCAACTCCAATTCCTTCGCGTTCTCCTTGAATTCTACCGATTAAATTCCTTCCTTTGATCAATGCAAGCCACCCAAGTGTTTGGCCTCTAGAGGTGATCCACCAAGGAATAATAGTTGTTCAAGAAGATGGGTGTTGGCAAAACCCTAGTTTCTATCTCCATAGAAAATACAAGTACTCTCTTTCTCCACTTCTTATGGAATAGTGTGTAACCCAAATCTATGATAAGACCTCTCTTATTTATAGATGTAGGAAAAACCCCTTCCCTAAACTATTTTGGATTAGGGTTTATATTCTAATTAAACTCCTTTAATTAATTATACTCCTAATCATATTAGGAATGCATGAGAGAATACTTCCATTAATTAATTCCCAATCCCTATTAGGAATTAAATAATAGTAATAGTAATAATAATAATAATAAGACTCCTCTTATTAATTAATATTTAATATTTCCAAAATATTAAATAATAAATATTAAGCTATTTAATTTATTCTATCTCCATAGATTAAATTAAATACACTTATCTTATTATTACAATTATGCCATTTACTTCTTGAATAAATATTTTTCTTTTGCGGTGTGACCCTTTAGGTTCTCCATATTAAACCGGTTGTGAATAAATTAATTAGAACAATTCTAATCTTATTTAAATAAATAAATTAAACTATTTAATTCATTTAAATAAATAATATTTATTCTACAATAAGGGTAAGCCCCCTTAGCGATCAACGACTTTCTAGATAATATAGATTTCAACATTAATCACAAAAGAACCTTTCAGTGCATAGTTACCGTACAATTCAATCCTTCTACCATACAATGTCCCAATTAAATATAAGACATGGTATTACTGTCAAGTCTTATTTTATTTAATTATATGCATTTCAATTCTCCAATGAACAACTCTGATAATACAAATTAGAAACTCCTTTCTAATTTCATTCTGCTTTGGCCAAAGACTTCTGAGTTATCATTCATCGAATCACATAGGACATTCACTCCTTTTACTAGAAGCGGTAGATTCTTTGTTGAACATTCACCTATCTCCATGTACAACTTATTATACCCAATCATACCCTTTGATATACCCTAAAGGTCTTAAGGGACATGTCAAAGTATAACTCATGATACACAAGATACTATGATGATCTCAAGTCCAAGGATCACTTGTACTACTATCACTTGAGGAATTTCTATTGACAGGCGAGTAAAACTCCATTAGGTATTCCTTAGCGAGCCACGTTCAGTGAACTTATTCTCCAATAAGCACCTACATACTTGCTTTAGTGTCTCCACACAAATGATTATGAGATCAATCATCCTCTTCATAAGAGCAAGCAACGTATGTACTAATCTATCCGGATTCACTAATCCCCTTTTTAGTAATCCATCGATTAGGAACTATTTTATTCTGTGAGCTATCTTGAATTTAGATCTCATTAGCATGATCACCATCATGATTCTAAAAGCATTGCTCAAAACTATGGGTTTATCACATTTGATATCACAGCATTATGTAGATAATGTAATATGCCTTTAATAAATCGAATAAGATTACAAAGTATATGCTACATCATATCAAATATGATTGGCTTGTGTGCATACTACTTTCAATCTCCCACTTGCACTAAAGCCAATCGCCATGGTATCCAATACCCTTCTTCTCTAAGTGACGATTATCCTGCTGTTGGATAAAGCTTCAGTAAATGGATATGCAATGTTGTTCTTGAGAGTCCACTATCTCTATAGTAACTTTCCTCTTTCAATGATTCCTCTAATCAAATGAAAGTGCCACAACACATGTTTGAATCCAAGATGAGACTTAGGAACTATTCCTAGTTTTGTAATGAACTTTTCATCCAAACAATCAACTTGTAGCTTCATTTACAGCTATATACTTTGTCTTTGTCACAAAACCAGCAACTCTTTGCTATTTGAAACCTTTCCAATTCACTGCACCACCATTCAAGGTAATTATTTACCCTAAAGTGGATTTGTTATCGTCTTGGTCAGTCTGAAAAAACTTGAGTCTGTTTAACCCTCTAGTTTAAATTCAGACCTACCATGAATCATGTTCACATCTTTAGTACCGGTTAAGTACCTAAAGATGTTTATCAATGTCATACAATGATCTTCTCTAGAATATGACTGATCAACATCAGGCCTTGTATATTCATTGCATACATGATAGTAACTCATGTGATCTCTCTTTCATTTGGGATAATTTTAGAGAGATACACTCCATAACTCATCATCATGAGACCTCTCTTGGAGTTTGCCATGCTAAACGCCTTTAGCATCTAATGAATATACGTTCCTTGGGTCAAGCCGAACATCCTTTTAAATCTATCCGGATATAGATTTATATCCCCAATTTATAGGATGCTCCTCCCAAGTTATTCTTAGAGGATTGTTTAGACAATTTAACCTTTACTGATTGTAGCACTGGTATGTCATTCCTTGTCAGTAGTATACCAATATATAGTACTAGGAATGTCACAGCGCTCCCACTGACCCTTTTGTACACACTAGGTTCATTCTCATTTTTGATAAAATCAAACTCTTTTGATTGTCTCATCAAAATGAATGTTCCATCTTTGAGAAGCTTGCTTTAATCCATTAATGGATAATTGTAGCTTACTTACACGATTTGCTTCAACTTTTGAAACAAATTCCTCTGGCTGTATCATACATACATTCTCCTCAAGTCTTTATTGAGGAAGGACGTCTCTACATCCATTTGCCAGATTTCGTAATAAGCTGCAATCACAAGCAAAATCCAAATGGACTTGAGCATTACCCGGTAATAAGATTTTATCACAGTCAACTCCTTGACTTGATTTGAAACCTTTTAAACAGGTCTGGTCTTATAGGTCTCCACCTTGCCATTTGCCCTAGTCTTTCTCTTAAAGACCCATATTCACCCTCTAGGCACTATGCCTTTCGGTGGAATAACCAGAGTCTATACTTGGTTCTCACGCATGGAGTCCATTTTGGATTTTATGGCCATTTGCCATTTCTCTAAGTGTCTACTACTCATAGCCTCATCGTATAAAACTGGATCATCATCAACTATGATGCGTACATCATCATCATCCTCTATGATGAATCCATACCTCCTAGGTATTCTTCAGTACTCTTCCAGATTTACGATTCGGTTGTGTTACAATAGGTATATCTACAGGTTCCTCGGTTTGACTTGAAATGTTTTGTGGTTCTTGAACTCCTTCAAGATCTATTACTCTCCCAGTAGCTCCTTTAATGATAAACACCTTTATCTAAGAAGGCAGCGTGTCCCAAACTTATCTTTGAAACCTTTTCACATAAGCTGGACAACTCCTTATCTTAACATACTTAAAAAGTAGGAATCCTCCCTATCCATAACCTTTATGGAGTCTTAGGGCCGAATTTTGAGGTTACCTTATTTTGTAGATATGCAGCCGTTTCTAGGATATAACCCTAGATGGATACTGGAATGTCGGTAAAAATCATTATGGACTGCACCATGTCCACCAAGGTATGATTTCTCCTTTTAGATACACCAATCAATTATTGCATATCAGGAGGTGTCCATTATGAGAAAATACCATTTTGAGATGATCTAAAAACTTATTGCACAAGTATTCTTTCTTCGATCTGATCAAAGAATCTCAATACTTTGTCAATTTGTTTCACTTCTGAATTCTTTGAACCTTTCAAATGATTCAGACTTGTATTTCATCAAATACACACATTCAACTCTTTGAATGACCATCTCCTTTTTCTTTTACTAGTTTGTTCAATTTGCAAAATTATTTTCATGTAAGTCAAGTATACAAAGTGTATCAAGTAATCTTCCAGTTTCAAATAAAACATTATCATTATAAATAGAACAACAATTTGTTCTTAAATATAATATCAGAACCTTCCTTTGTCCAATAATGAAAGTTATAATGTTTCTAATGAGAACTGGAACATAATAACACCTTATTAACTTAATAGACTTGCCCGTAGGCAACGCTAAACTATAAGTTCCAATGGTTAATGCAGCAACCTTTGCTTCATTCCTACACATAAGATTACTTATTCTTTGTTTAGCTTTCTACTTCTGCTTAGTCTCTGCATTGGATTGCATATGTGAGAACTACAGCCGGTATCCAATACCCAAGTAGAACCTTGACTTATAGAAAAATTTATTTCAATCATGAACAAACCTGTTTTTGTAACCGAAGCTTCACTAAGCTTCTTCTGGTTAGCCTCTATAAGATTCTCCTTACAGTTTCCTTTCCAGTGTCCAAGCTTATTGCAGTGGAAGCAAAATCCTTTGTTATCCGCATCAGTTTTGTTCTTAGTGTCTTTTAGTTATAGTCTTTCCTTATACCTTCTTTGAATTGTTCTTCTTTTACGAAGATCCTTTGGCTCTCTTCCATTTCCTGGAAGAATCATCTACCAGTAAGACTTGGTCTTTCTTGGTTGGAAAGTGACTCTTTACAGTTTTCAACATGTTTAAGCAACTCAGGCAGGCTGACATATAGCTTGTTCATGTGGAAATTCACAACAATTTGTGAGAAAGAGTCCGGAAGTGATTGCAAGATCAAATCTTGGATCAACTCTCCATCCATTAACAAAACCCAGTTGTCCCAATTGTTCAATCAGATTGATCATTTTAGGACATTTGTCTGTACTGTAGTGCCATCGGTCATTCTAGATCGGAAGAGCTCTTTAGATATCTGATATCTAATAGTCCTACTTTCCTCACCCTTCAACTCCTTGAAGGTGCAGGAATATAGTAGGAGCATCCATAGTTTCATGCTGACGCTGAAGCTCGTTACTCATGGATGTGAGCATGATGTATTGAGCCAATTGTGCATCATCTTGCCACTTTCTAAAAGTAGCAATTTCTTCCTTAGAGGCATTGTCTGCAACCATTGCAGGGATAGGCATACCAAGGACATAAGATAGCTTTTCAGCCTTGAGAACTATTCTCAAATTTCTTAACTAGTCCGTATTTGGTCCAGTTAATTAGCATCTAATATGCTACGTAGTGATAGTGAATTTAGACATTATAAAATTCTGTAAATGAATTTGTAATTTAACAACATTTTAGCATACATTCATTTCTTAATTAATTACCAAAATAAATTAGGTCTTTATTTAATTGGTATCTCCCACTATTTTCATCAAACTATATTACCCTCCTTATATAGTTCGGCAATTCTAATTAAAGATTTGCTAGTGAGAATAAGGATCCCATTTCAAATGTATATAGCCTTGTGTGTGCACAACAAACTATATATAAATAAATAGGTAGACAACTATTGTCAATTACATCACTATGTAACTCCTTGTATTTTGCCTCTTAGATTATAATGGTCAAGTGTGTGCACATCCGAACTAAAACAATCTAAGTTAAGTCCAACCTAGCACTTCCATATATGTGAAGAGAAAAAAGACTGCCCTTGTGTGTGCACAACAAAGCAGTAATGTTCAATTCCTTAATAAACATCAAATGTGATAAAACAACATCTTAAATATTTAATACTCGCCTTGTGTGTGCACATCAAACTCATATTAAATATTTAATACTCTATTGCTTTACCATGCTAGAAGGCAACGTTCGATATTTCAAATATCTTTGAACGTTTAGGACTTAATATAAAATCTTTGAGGGGTTTGTTATTATTTGTCTCATCTTGTTTAGCGCGCATGCACATATATATATAAAATACGCGTCATATTAATTAACATGCGAAGCATGTTAGATAATATATAATATATACATAGTTAGCATGCACATATAGAATACTATATTCTACTCGGATTGATTATGGACTTTTATTCTAGTTTGGTTCACTAGAGCCACCAAGTGAACCAAAAGGTCAAACCTAGGGTGCAAGAATTAAATTTAAATATAACTATTACATTTAAATCTCGGGCTCCATTACAAACGGGTCTTCAAGCGCTCCTTGCTCCTTTGTCTCCAATTCTTCAAGTAATTCTAACTAAACCTATTACATAAACTATTTACAATAAATAGAAACCTTGATCAGCAGTCAAGGGGACGTACATATGAGGGAGATAGAATTTACATCAAGAAAAACTAGAGAAGACGAGGTACGCAGACCCCATTTAAAAAAACCCATTCATTCAAGCATCCACTAAAATAAATCCAATCTCCCATTGGTCAATAGTCCATAATCAATCCCTATTTATTATCATACATATCTCCATATGCATCAATAAATAACATTCATCTCATGAATAATTAAAACCATTCCATATATGCATTGATATCATTTAATGGGCAATTAAAAGTTTACTAGAAATTTAATTTTGAAACAAAAATAAACTCTTTTATTTTAATCAAAAATTAAATCATAATAAACCTTTTTATTTTATTTTATCCAATTTTGAATAAAAATAAACTCCTTTATTTTTAATCAAATTCCAAATTAAAATAAACTCATTTATTTTAATTAACATGGAATCCAATTTTAAATTCAAAATAAACTCCTTTACTTTAACTTAAAATTGCTGGAAAAATAAAATATGTTGAATCCTATTCCTTATCTAAATAAACATCTTTATTTTTAAGGAAACATGGAATCCTATTCCATATGTGAATAAACTCCTTTATTCTAAGAAACATAGAATCCTATTCCAAAATAGAATAAACTCTTTTATTCTAGATAATGTGGAATCTTATTCCAAGTTAAAATAAAACTTTTAATTTTAATCATATTCCAATTTCTTAATTGAAATAAATAAAATCAAAAATAAAATTTTTCAAAATCTGCAGAACGGCGCGGCCGCGCTCCAATTTGAACTAGGAGCGGCGCGGCCGCGCTGCACCCCAGAAACAGTTTCTGGGTTCGGGCGCGGCCGCGCTCCAGAATGAACTAGAAGCGGCGCGGCCGCGCCGCGTAGCAGACTTCGAAAAAAAAATTTTGCCCAGAAAATCGATCCAATCGCATACCCATACATACATGGAATCATCATAATCGATAATTAACACAAGGTTAAGCTCTGATACCACTGTTAGGTTTGTATGTAGCGCGGACATGCAATCATATTACATAAACGGTGCGGAAGCGCGATAAAAAAACGGATTTTAAAATTTTTCATACAAACCATCACCATGATCATCCTTGTGTTCAATTATCAATTAAACGAAAGAGATAGAGATAGATTCATACCCTCGTAGATCAAAGCTTCCTCGGGTACAAGTTCAACTCCAATTCCTTCGCGTTCTCCTTGAATTCCACCGATTAAATTCCTTCCTTTGATCAATGCAAGCCACCCAAGTGTTTGGCCTCTAGAGGTGATCCACCAAGGAATAATAGTTGTTCAAGAAGATGGGTGTTGGCAAAACCCTAGTTTCTATCTCCATAGAAAATACAAGTACTCTCTCTCTCCACTTCTTATGGAAGAGTGTGTAACCCAAATCTATGATAAGACCTCTCTTATTTATAGATGTAGGAAAAACCCCTTCCCTAAACTATTTAGGATTAGGGTTTATATTCTAATTAAACTCCTTTAATTAATTATACTCCTAATCATATTAGGAATGCATGAGAGAGTACTTCCATTAATTAATTCCCAATCCCTATTAGGAATTAAATAATAGTAATAGTAATAATAATAATAATAAGACTCCTCTTATTAATTAAACCGGTTGTGAATAAATTAATTAGAACAATTCTAATCTTATTTAAATAAATAAATTAAACTATTTAATTCATTTAAATAAATAATATTTATTCTACAATAAGGGTAAGCCCCCTTAGCGATCAACGACTTTCTAGATAATATAGATTTCAACATTAATCACAAAAGAACCTTTCAGTGCATAGTTACCGTACAATTCAATCCTTCTACCATACAATGTCCCAATTAAATATAAGACATGGTATTACTGTCAAGTCTTATTTTATTTAATTATATGCATTTCGATTCTCCAATGAACAACTCTGATAATGCAAATTAGAAACTCCTTTCTAATTTCATTCTGCTTTGGCCAAAGACTTCTGAGTTATCATTCATCAAATCACATAGGACATTCACTCCTTTTACTAGAAACGGTAGATTCTTTGTTGATCATTCACCTATCTCCATGTATAACTTATTATACCCAATCATACCCTTTGATATACCCTAAAGGTCTTAAGGGACATGTCAAAGTATAACTCATGATACACAAGATACTATGATGATCTCAAGTCCAAGGATCTCTTGTACTACTATCACTAGAGGAATTCCTATTGATAGGCGAGTAAAACTCCATTAGGTATTCCTTAGCCAGCCATGTTCAGTGAACTTATTCTCCAATAAGCACCTACATACTTGCTTTAGTGTCGCCACACAAATGATTATGAGATCAATCATCCTCTTCATAAGAGCAAGCAACGTATGTACTAATCTATCCGGATTCACTAATCCCCTTTTTAGTAATCCATCGATTAGGAACTATTTTATTCTGTGAGCTATCTTGAATTTAGATCTCATTAGCATGATCACCATCATGATTCTAAAAGCATTGCTCAAAACTATGGGTTTATCACATTTGATATCACAACATTATGTAGATAATGTAATATGCCTTTAATAAATCGAATAAGATTACAAAGTATATGCTACATCATATCAAATATGATTGGCTTGTGTGCATACTACTTTCATGCACATGATTACTTTAAAGTAAAGCAATTCCATTCAATCATTCATTCATTGGACAAAAACACACATTCACACAACAACAAGTAAAACCGGTCAAAATCGCACGTACATACACATTCATCAATTTTTAAAGGATAGGATAACATCAAGATTTGAACGCGGCTTAAGCCCTCTAATGTCCCCAGCAGAGTCGCCAGCTGTCGACGCCGGGAAAACTCGCTGACGTGGTATTTATTACCCTTTCCAATTTTAGCCTTTTTATTAGATGATTTTTTTTGGAAAAGGTCGGCACAAATGTCGACGGGGTTTCGAAATATCATTTTTTATGATGAGCCAATTGACCAGAGTCACCAGTTGGTATATTTTTGAACTGGATGTACCAACTCATCCGAACTTCGTTTTCGTAAATTGCTGGCTCATATGTGACTCCGAATTAATTGGTCTGCAAACCGAGGTTCATAGAGTTCGGGGGCTTGCTTAAGCGAGGGGAAGGTGTTAGGCACCCCCCGACTTCCGTGAAACACGGTTACCACAATCTTGATGCTTTTTTTATCCTTTTAAAACTTTAAAATGTGTGTGTTCGCGCGTGTGTGCCTATGTGAATGTTGTGGTGAGTTTGCATGGAAAAATCATTTGGTTTTTTATGAAAAGTCGTGTTTTTTTGTTTTGAGAATGCTTTAGAATATCTTTCGGCCTATATGAGAAAGCTTTATTTTTTATGAGAAAGGTTTGATTTTAATTGTCAAAGCTGTGAGATTTTTTCATTAGGCGTCGTTTTGGCAAAACAAGAGTTTTTTAAACCTTCGTCAAAAATAGGAATCGAGACCTATGCGTTGCTTTCGTAAATAAATTGACGAGCAATTTCTAGGATCTCTTTAACCCTATGCACAAAGATTTAATAAAACGTTATTTATTTTTATAAAACCATTTTTGTGATGTTTGAAAACGACCCTTTTTTAGCCTTCTCGTTTAAATAGGAATCGACATTCGTTAGCATTTCCAATTTTAAGCCTCGTAATGCTAATAACCTAATTTGATTGATTTTATGGAAATCTTCATCGTTTTAGCTTTGAAATCAATTTTTTTGTGTCGTAGATCAAATCAAGCATTAAAATGCGCGGGGGCTATTCATGGGCATGTAAGCCATCAAAATAACCCCAAACGCCCACAATCACATATTTCACTATTACGGGGCCTTAAACCCGATTTTCAACATGATATCGTTTTAAGGCCCAAGAATTACAAATTTACAACAAAGGGTACATCGCCCATAATACATACACCCAAAAAATGTCCATCATCGGATTTGGACCACGGGGTCGCACTCGTAGGCTCACATCCGAAATTTCTACACACCCACGGACTGGATACTACACAAATGAATAACATCGGATTGCCTAATACACCACAATATCCAAAAATAGCAATTTAAATACACTACGCCTAATGCATTACCATAACAAGTTAAAAATCACCAAATGGATATCATCGGACCATTTAGGAAGCATTTTGTTCCGTTGGAACCCTCACTAATGGTCCCTAATCCATGTATCCTTAATATCATACAAGAAAACTACAATTAATATAGTCCGAATAGCAAAAGCTTAACAAAATGATACAACAAAATGCTATAAAACAAAGGCTTTTCACCTTGCAAATGACACCACAATGCGTATAAACTTCGTAGATTAATTGGAGTAGCAAGTGTATGTGTTACAATCTAACAAAAGAGGTCCAACTCTTCAATTTTTCTCTCTATTTTCTCTCCTTCCCGCTGCTGCTGCTGTTTTTTCTTCTTTTTTTGCTGAAAACTCTCTCTTTTTTTTGTTTCTGCATTCCCTGGATGAATATAGGCTGATTAGAGGCAGCCGCAGATTGATCTGCGGCTGGCCTCGGTTCCCCTGCGCCGATCCTCGGTTTTCCCCGCGCCGTGCTCGAGTTCCATTCCCACCATTGGCCGCGGATTGATCTGCGGCTGGCTAGGCTGATTTTCTCGATTTTTGCACTGCACCTCGATTCTCGTGTCGTATCATTGGTTTTCGCTGAAAGGCTTTTATTTTGCAGTCCGGGAACCGCTGATAAGCGTAGTGGCCATTTGTTGATTCCTGATATCCGCTCGTTGTCGTGTCGGTGTTGATCGCAAGTCGTTGGGGCGGCTTTGAGTGTTCGTACTTATGTCCACCTTCCGTTTTCGTAGGCCGGGTTAATTGACGATCTTGCCCTCCTGCCAGGGTTAGTATACGAAGCGCAAAATTTGGGTGTCTACAGTATAGATATAATTTATATATCTATAGGTTATATAAGTATTAGATTTAATAAAACAAAGGTAACTTTGTTCATCTTCTTCATTTGGTAAAGTTAGAAAGAGAAAGTAAAAGAGAGAAGGAAAAGGAAATAGAAAGATAAAGAGAGAGACCAAGAAGTGGTCGGCCAATAGAGAGCTTTGTTTAAAGTTTTCAAAGTTCCATAGCCATTTGGAAGGAAGGAGGAAGGAAACCAAGCTAAGAAAAAGGTATAACAAAACCCTAACTATTTCTTTTTGTTTTGATTTGATTTTTGATAATATAAAGTTATGATCTTAAGGTATAAAACCCTTAATCTATGTGTTAGATGTTGTTTTATACTTGGTTGTGCTCAACTTATGGATTGATGTGCTTGGATGGTAAAGAAAAGAAAAGAAAAATTAGTTCGTTTTGAAAACAATTAGAAAACCCTAACTTTTTAGCACTTTGTAAGTTTATAATTTGAAATCTATAAAATCTTTTTGCGATCCGCCAAAGTGGGTTGCTAGATATATACGTTAACTACTAAACCCAAGTAGTAGAACTCAAAAATATTGAGTTTACAAATCGTGGTAACTGTTTTAGTCCAAACAGCCCGGGTAGTGAACAAAAAGGGTGAAAAACCATGTTGACTATCTGCTTCCAGGGGCAGTTTCGTCCATGTTTTTTACTCTAAAAATTCTAGAAAACTTTGGAGTGATAATAAGGGAAGTTATGTGAGTCCTGTAAAAAATTGAGAAGCTTTGACCATGTAGAATGAAAGTTATGGATTTAATGGTGAAGGACCACTGTCAAGAGTATACCCAAATAACTCTATGTGGTTAACTCCACAAATTATAAAATTTTTACTGGAAGTATATATGTATGTCAGGGTCATACTCTAAAAATTTCAGAATGTTCTAACAAAGTTTCGATTTATGAAAAATTTACTAAGAGTTTGCTATTTTGGACTATTTAAATATAATAAATGGATTTTAAAAATTCTGGGAATAATATATGTTTATAAGGGTGACATATTCTGTCAAATTCCAGAAAACAAATAATTTTGGTGATGATTTGGTATTTTTTATGGAAATGGTTTAGTTATGAATAAATGGATTAAATTAGTTTTGTGATGTTGAAAATTTGGAAAATAGGATTTTATGGCTTGAGAAACCTAGATATGCTATATGCAGATTTTTGAAGGGTAGTTTGTTTAATGTTGATGTGGTATTATGGTTGTGGCATTTTAAGTTGAATTGAAAATTCAAAAAGTTTAAATAGGAATTACAGTTGAATCCAGCTTGCTGGATTGTAATATTCGGCTTGATGAATTGATTGAATCCGACTTGCTAAATTGGTGAATATGGTTTACTGAATTAATGAATATAGTTTGCTAAATTAGTGAATCCAAGTTGCTGTATTGTATGATAGTTTAAATCCAGGTTACTGGATTGGATGTTAGTTTGAATCTAGGTTGCTGGATTGGTATGTTTAGATAATCCAACTTATTGGATTAGGTATTCAGGATTAATGGATTATAAAGAAGAACTTATAAAATGAAAGAATTAGTGTTAAGTCATAAGATTTACAATAAAGTAGTAGTACAGTCGTGTTCTTTAATAGTTGATGTATAGTAGTTGGGCTAAACAATTCCTTCAGGGATCAGAGGTATATACGAACTAGCAACCGATCTAACTCACTGTGAAAACGGTGTAGACGAGACGAAAACTAGTTTGTTGGTTGTTTGTGGGAAACCACTCAGCATACTATATTGAACACTGTTAAAGACTCGATGTGTTCTAGTTTTAGAATTATGAATGTGTATGGTGCTAAGGTGCTATCTAATATTTGATTATGTGGTTAAATGTTAGATAATGTACTTATAAAGAAGTGATATTATAAGGTGATATATGTGATGCTAATTGAAAGATCAATCTTATAACTGATAGGTCTTTCATAAGAGATTAAGTTAAATTGCGTAGCAGTAATCGACGGTACATGCAAGTTTCCTATCCTTGAGCAAGTTCCTCTTAACTCAAACTTGAGATGTTATGTTTCAAGCATGCTAGTGGTTTAATTCTTTATAATTATTCCACCTCCTTAAATTATTGATTCGCACATAGTGCATGTTGCATACGTCCATCAGGTATGAAAGGCTGATTACCTTCATTACCCTAAGGTTCAGTTAAATTGTTCATGGTCATTATTGACATCCAGAATTATTGATTCAGACATTCAATTATTAAGATATGATTCATGCTCTTTCACAATTATTATATTGTTGAAAATTCAAAAGCTTATTCATTCTTTCAATCATGATATATCTGTATTATATTTAACCTTGCTGGGCAAAATAGTTGCTCACCCTTGCTATATCATGATAACAAATTTCAGATTTAAGGCGAATGTTCGAGGAAAGACAGTACACAAGCGAAGGACAAGATTAGATGGTTATGCACGTTAACTTTTTAGTTATCTGAGGTAAATGATATTGTGTAAACCTTTTGTGAATCTAAAGGTAAATATGTATTAAAATAAAGGTTATAGACCTTGGAATATGCAGCAGAGATTATTGTATAAACAATTTATGTTTATATCTTCTGCAGTTGTTATAAATATGATGTATCGTGACACACCAGGTCCGAGGTTCAAGGGACCCGTTTTTGGGGGCGCCTACATTTTCCCTTACTAGTAGATGGTTCGTCAACTCTTTCAACTTTAGCTGCAATGTTATTGTGCAAGAATGAGCAAACGATTGCCCAGCAAGTAAACAATAACAATAATAATAACATGCGGATAATCAATGGATACTGGTAACTGAAAGTTCGACTTTTGAATCAAGATTAGAAACAAGAATCAAAAGAATATCTAAGGGTCATAAGACCACGAACTATGTCCTAGGTTATAAAGTATTTCTACTTTAAACCTTTAACATTCGTAAGACTATATGGACCTTACTTCTCGTACTTAGAGGGATCAATGATTTGTACCATGTATGTGCATAACATTTTAACGCTAACGCGTAGATATAATCCCTTATAAAGGGCTGTTCATCTCAATTTGACATCAGAGTCCGCACCAAAGGAAGTTTGGTTTGGATTAACTTCAATAATAGTTCTAGAATTTAGAACGCTCATCAACTATGGACTAGTCGAATTGAGAAGGGTTCGCTACTCAATCAAGGCTCAATAATAAAATGTAAATGGTATTCAAAAACTAAATTTCAAAGATATACAATTGAATAAACTTTGTATAACCGAAGTATTACTTAGAAGAAATTAGAATATCTCAATTGAATTCATGAACGTGAATGGATTAGGGTAAAGAACTTGCTTCAATATAAAGTAGAGTTAAGAAACTTGCTTTCAACGAAATAAAAAGATTAAGGATAGAAAACTTGTCTCGTCTGTAGATTATACGTTTAATATTCACGTTCCTCAACTAATCCTACATACCATTTCAAGTCACGATAACAATTAATTATAACATAACTAGCTAGCATCATGAGTATATACTCTTTTATCTTAACTTATCTCTAAGTCTGACTATATTAATCACATTCACAACATTAACTCTTAAACACATTATTAAACTTTACAAATGACGAGTTTAAATACGAAATCGACATACTCATTAGTCTTGAAAAACCTCATTGACCTGTTGTTAATATGTCGTAACATCTCATTACATGGTTATTACATTATCATGTTCATTAGATTAGGTTACAATTACATTCTCTGGGCTTGAACACTTAAATAAAATTTTATGGGTCAGTCTGCTAACCGGCGCTGCTGCGCCGCTTTTGTTCCTGGCACCAGCGCAGTCGCGTTGTGCCTGAACTGGATCTAGTCTGTATGTGGCGCGGTCGCGCCACTTTTGTTCTTGGCACCAGCACGGTCGCGCTGGTGCGCGGACCCAGATACTGCAGTTCGACAATAGCACGATTCCAAAGCCAATTTCTTTGCTCATACATCAATTTAATTCTACCCATAGCTTCTAGACGTTACAGAACATATTATAAGGATCATAGCATGACTTTAACAACTTAAACAACCTAAACAACCAAATTTCAACCCATAAATCTAATATTTTTTGTAAAAACTCTATTTTTAAACATATTTAGCGAATTCATTCACCACAGATTCGTTACTCAACCAAATCAGTTCATATAACTTGTATTCTTTTCGTATTTGAACGTATAAACATAATCAATTATCAATCTATCGATTAACATACAAATTAAACATAAATTTTCATACATTTAAGCCATATTCAAATACTAGTCCTCTATAAACTTCAAACTCAAATTTAAACATAATTTCATGGATTAATTACTCTAAAACAAGTTGTAAATATCATATAATGATTCATACATGCATAATAATGAATACAAATAACTTTTCAACAATGAAATCATGAATTTCAAATAACAGAAAACCGACAGTATACGTTCATGGGGAAACTTAAAACATAATTTAAAACTTGAATTCAAGAATTTACCTTTGATATTAGTGATTTAGATTACTAGATGAAGGAAATTCTTCTCCCAATTCTCAAATTTCTCTCAAAACCCTCTCTTTGTTTCTCTGACTTAGCTCTTAGGAATGCAGTATATGAACAAAGCTGATGAAAAATATAATACGTATTAAATAAAACTGGCACAACATGGGTGTCAGTTAAGCGCATCATGGCCTAACTGTTCCCATGTTCTTAAGGCCATGTTTGGTTTGTTCCTATAAGCTCCCCTTTTTGGTTTATTTTAATTAACTTACTTATTATAAAGTTTATTGTCACACTTTAATAAATCAAACTCTATTATTTAATTACAATTAAATAAAAGCCATTACTATTCATTAAATAAAATAATCACATAATTAAAAATCATCACATAATTAAAATTCTCATATAATTAATTATGATAAGTCAATAAATCTCTAATTAATTATTAAATTAATTAGAACAACATCACAATTATTCAACAACTCATTTAATTTAATTATCTTAATTAAATTCACACTTTGCACCATAAAATTATTTCACATTAACATAATCAATATAACGCATTCAATTAAATTAATATACACTAATTTCATCAAATATTTAATTAACTTTATACATAAATCATACAAATATTTATTTAATTCAATAAATATTTAAAGATTAAATATAAAATTCTCGTTCTTACATCTTTCCCCCTTCAAAGGATTCTGTTCCCAGAATCAGGACTCAATTAATTCGTCCCGTTACATTCTCCTCCCTTACAAAGATTCTGTCCCCAGAATCGCTACACATAGACTAAGCAAATAACTGAGGATAGTTTTTCATCATCTGATCTTCAAGTTCCCACGTAGCTTCTTCAGCGTTGTGGTTCCTCCAGATCACCTTAACATAAGGTATACCTTTATTTCTAAGTACTTGCTCTTTCTTGTCAACTATCTGAACAGGCACTTCCTCGTAAGATAAATCTTTTTCAAATTGCAGGGGTTCATATTATATGTGTCGACGCCGGGTTTTCTCGCTTAACGCGGGGGTTGTAACCCTTTCCAATTTTTAGCCTTTTGATTTAATGATTTTTTGGAAAAGGTCGGCATTGGTGTCGACGGGGTTTTGAAATATCGTTTTTTATGATGAGCCAATTAACCAGAGTCGCCAGTTGGTATATTTGAAATGGATGTACCAACTCATCCGAATTTTTTATAAATCGCTGGCTCATATGTGACTCCGAATTAATTGGTCTGCGAATCGAGATTCATAGAGTTCGGGGGCTTGTTTAAGTGAGGGGAAGGTGTTAGGCACCCCTCGGACTTCCGTGAAACACGGTTACCGCAATCTTGATACTTTCCTATCCTTTAATTCATGAATATGTGTATGTAAGTGCGTGTGTGTGTGTGTGTGTACCTATGTGAATGTTGTGGTGAATTTGTATGAAAGAATCATTTGGATTTTAGGGAAAATTGTTGTTTTTAAATTGAGAACGCTTCGGAATGTCTTTTCGGTATACACGAGAAAGCTTTTATGGGAAAGGTTTGATTTTAATTGTCAAAACTATGAGATTTTCGTTAGGTGTCGTTTTGGCAAAACAAGAGTTTTAAACCTTTGCCAAAATAGGAATCGAGATCTATACGTTGCTTTCGTGAAATGATCGGGCAATTTCTAGAATCTCTTTTCACCCTATGCACAAAGATTTAACAAAACGTTACTTATTTCTAAAATCAGATTTTGTGATGTTTGAGAACGATTTTTCTTTAGCTTTCTCGTTAGATAGGAATCGACATTCATTAACATTTCTCAAATTTTAACCTCGTGATTCTAATATCCTACTTTGATTGATTTTATGAAAATCTTATCATTTAGCTTTGAAAATCAATTTCGTGTCGTAAATCAAATCAAGCATTAAAATGCGTTGGGGCTATTCATGGGCATTTAAGCCAACAAAATAATCCCAAACGCCTACAATCACAAGTTCCACTAATATGGGGCCTTAAATCCGATTCTCGCTTTGGCGTCGTTTTAAGGCCCGACGGTTACACGTTACAAGGAGGCTACATCCTACCCGCTATATACATCAAGACATGTCCATCATCGGATTTGGACCACGGGGTCGCTTTCCTAGGCTCACAACCACGATTATTACATACTCACAAATCAAACATTACAATAAATAACCAACGCGGAATTTCTAACAATATCACGACATCCTAAATAGCAAATTAAAGGAACCACAACCAATACATCTCTTATACAACAAACAAGAAATCAAAACATGAATATCATCGGGTTATTAAGAAGAATTTTGTTCCAATGGAAACCCTCGCAAATAATCCCTAATTCATTGTTCAATAAGATACATGAAAATTATATCTAATTTACCCAAATCAATAGGACATGAATTGCTAGAACAAATAGAAATTTTCACCTTGCAATTGATCTCAAATGGATGTGAACTTGTGTATTTGAATAGGATAAATGATGTATTTGATACAATCAAAACTCAAAAGAATTAATTCCACTCTTTTTTTCCTCTTCTTTCTCCTTATTTTGTTGCAAAATCTAGCTATTTTCTCTCTATTTCCGTATTTTTTTGCTGCTGCAGGAATTCTTCTTCTTCAAAACTGCTCAACCCCCTGTATGCTGCCGAAGCTGGCTTAAATAGGCTGGCCAGAGCCAGCCGCAGATCTATCTGCGGCTGGCCGCAGATGGATCTGCGGCTGGCCAGCTGGCACGCCTCCCATCGCACTCAGCTGCTGAGTGCTGATTTCCCGGTTTTCGTGCTGGCGCACCCACTTGGCCGCAGATCTATCCGCGGCTGGCGGGCTTGACTTTCTCGATTTTTCGTGTCACGCCTCGATTTTCGTACCGCAACGTCGGTTTTCGCTGACAGGCTCGTATTCCGCAGTCCGGGAACTTCCGGGAGACGTGCCACCTCATTCGGAAATGCCTGCCTCGGACGGCTTTATTGTCACGTAAACTTGGGCTGCCCAAATCATTGCGGTGGTGTCGGGCGCTCGCCCTTGTGCCCGCTCCTTTGCTCCCGCAAGCCGGTTCAATTGACGATTTCGCCCTCCTGTTATGGTTAGTAGAAGGAAACGCAAAATTTTGGGTGTCTACAGCTGCCCCTCTTTATCATGTTTATGAAATGATAAATGAAATGAACAGGATAAAGAATAGACACCTGATGCATGAATGACAGTGTGTAAGAATGACAAGTGTATACATGATGTCTCACACATATAGCTTATGATGCAACATAAGATGCAATGCATGCAAGACATTCGTAAGAGTGTCAATGTATCAACCCCCTGACCGTGTTTGTTAGTCTTTGGGTTCACTCTTTCAATCTATCGTCTCGTTCGGGGGCCCGGGTTATCGTCGCCGGTCACCCATCGCGTAACCCCCGGTTATCGTCGCCGGTTGGTTACCTTGTTGGAGCCGGTTATCGTCGCCGGTCATCCATCTCGTGATCGCCGGTTATCGTCGCCGGTCGATCGTCATGTCGGGGCCGGGTATCGTCGCCGGTCACCCATCGCGTAACCCCCGGTTATCGTCGCCGGTTGGTTATCTGTCGGAGCCGGTTATCGTCGCCGGTCATCCATCTCGTGATCGCCGGTTATCGTCGCCGGTCGATCGTCATGTCGGGGCCGGGTATCGTCGCCGGTCACCCATCTCGTAACCCCCGGTTATCGTCGCCGGTTGGTTATCTGTCGGAGCCGGTTATCGTCGCCGGTCATCCATCTCGTGATCGCCGGTTATCGTCGCCGGTCGATCGTCTCGTCGGGGCCGGGTATCGTCGCCGGTCACCCATCGCGTAACCCCCGGTTATCGTCGCCGGTTGGTTATCTGTCGGAGCCGGTTATCGTCGCCGGTCATCCATCTCGTGATCGCCGGTTATCGTCGCCGGTCGATCGTCATGTCGGGGCCGGGTATCGTCGCCGGTCACCCATCTCGTAACCCCCGGTTATCGTCGCCGGTTGGTTATCTGTCGGAGCCGGTTATCGTCGCCGGTCATCCATCTCGTGATCGCCGGTTATCGTCGCCGGTCGATCGTCTCGTCGGGGCCGGGTATCGTCGCCGGTCACCCATCGCGTAACCCCCGGTTATCGTCGCCGGTTGGTTATCTGTCGGAGCCGGTTATCGTCGCCGGTCATCCATCTCGTGATCGCCGTGTTATCGTCGCCGGTCGATCGTCATGTCGGGGCCGGGTATCGTCGCCGGTCTCCCATCTCGTAAACTTTTCACTTCAACACGTCAAATGGTTGCAAGGGAGCAAGGTGGGACCCACCAGGGCCAGCCGCAGATGGATCTGCGGCCATGATCGGGCCTTAAATCCAACGCGGCTCCTCCAGATCTGTCACTCTCAACTTGTAATTCAAAGAGATTCTCTCGATTTTTCTTGTTCGCAAGGGCTTTTTGTCGATTTTTTCAACTTTCCTGCAAAAACTGTTCCGGTAGGATTGATCCACACGCTACAGGTAACACTTTTGACCGGTCACTTTTCAATTTCGTCAATGTTTTGCTATACATTTGACTATTTGCATGTTTAGAGATAAAATGTATGCTTTACAATGCTATGTAATGTACCATCATATATACATGCTATGTATCACCTATGTGAGTCCTATTTTATGTTCATGAGGCGGTCCCACATATTGTTATTCCTTTTCTGCAATAAAATCATGCATTACATGCTGTAATTACATATATGAATGCAATTTAAATCTGTTTGAGGCTTTGATTGATGGAAAACATGTTTGGCTTATGCCTGGGATGTTCAATTTACAAACGGAACTCTGCCGATTTTTTTTTTTTTTTTTTTTTTTTTTTTTTTTTTTTTTTTTTTTTTTTAACATGCATCATGTTGCATTAATCATATGATGAGGCTAGAAATTTAGAATGTTCATTACACAATTTTAAAAGGAAACTTACCTTCTTTTTCGCCCGTTCTATTCCAGCTATGGATCGTGATGCGCCCAGTAGCTCCTCCGCCTCTCGGACTTCGGGTGTTCGCCGTCGTAGGGCTTGCACACCCACTCCTGTTCCTCCTCGGACCCGTCAGGCCCGTCGTTTGACGGAGGCTGTTATTCGTCCTGGTCATCCGGACGTTGAGGAGGCTGTCCCTCCGGAGGTCGCGGCAGAGGGGCCATCCTCCAGCACACCGGCTCCATCTACTCATCAGGCTCCTTCTGGCGCCTCTGTGCAGATACCCGATCTTTTGGGTCGGGATCTCAGTCGTCACCCCTCGGCATCTCTCGTGGCTAACGAGGTATATTTCAGCTCTATTCTGATTTCATTCTCAATTTCTCCATTCTCCTTTTATCCGGATTGACCCCTTGGTGATTGCCCCAGGTACCCGAGTTTACCCAGCCGAGGGGTAACTGGTTCAACATCTATTCCCTTTACGCGGCCCTGCACAGTGATTATCGGGCGATGGTGGACTCTTGGGGCTTCCGACATTTCTTCACTATCATCCCCCGCCAGTGCCCCTGGGGTTACATGAGGGCTTTATCCGAGCGATGGTTCCACCAGACGCAGTCTCTTCATCTCCTCGACTGCGAGGTCGTGTTGACCCCATGGGACTGGAGGTACATTACTGGCATTGAGTTTACCGGGGTCCCCGCGTCCCCTTGGATCTTGATATCACTCCTGTGGAGGTTCGAGCTTTGCTGGGTTTCGCTGCTGAGGACCGGGTCTTTAAGGCCCGCAGTATCCGATCTGGTGCCTTGGCAGTCGATGCAGTCGGGGGTCTCTATGCGCTGCCTATTCCAGCAGATCAGGGCACCAGGGACATTCTGCTACGACGCCTGTTCCTGACCATCATGAGGGGTTGTTTTCTGGGGAACAACTCCTCCACCATTCATTTCAGCGTCGTAGGAGCGGTCAGAGATGTGGACCGCATCGGTGATTATGACTGGGGGTCATTCACCTTTGCCTATTTCCTCCACGGCATGCGTCTACGCTCAGAGGGACAGACTGATGCCTGGCTCGGCTTCTACCATTTTCTGTTGGTGAGTCCCCTCCTCCTCTCTCTTACTGTATTTCTTTTCCTTTCATCTCTTTTCTGTATTTGATAGTGACTCATGCCTTGCCTTGCTTCTATTCACAGTTCTGGGCTTATGAGCGGCTTCCATGTCTGAGGCCTATCACTACTCTGGGCCCGGACACTTATCCTCGGGGTCGGCGATGGCATCACAGTACTCTCGAGGAGGTCCCCGTGTCTTGGGCAGTTTTGCACACTGTCGCATCCAGCTGGAGCTGATCACGGCTGCAGAGGTCGTCTGGATTCCCTACCTCTCCGATCATCTGACTGTGGGGTTTGCTGACGGGCATCCTTCCGGCCGCCGGGCCCGGAGTTCGAGCTTTCCACCCGTCGCCTCACTTTGCAGAGTGTTGGAGGCTGGGTGATGTATCTGGGAGAGCGCGCATTCAGATGCGTCACTGGGGAGATCCGCATCCCGCACTCCCTTTCTTTCACTACTTTCTGGCCGCTGGATTCTCAGCCTTCAGAGATCATGCTTGCCGGGGAGGATGGTCGGATGCTTTCCACAGGTCCCACTACGAGTGATGCATTCCGCACATGGTGGGTGCCCCGTACCATCGGTCCTCAGACTCGGGCCACTTTCTTCCTTGGAGACATGGTTCCAGGCTCGGTGACGATGACCGATTGGGCTGCCTGTGTTCGGACTCCCACCCACGCTGAGCAGATCGCCGCATTGACACGTCAGGTAGATCAGTTATCGCTGTTTATTCGGGGGTTGGGCCGGGCCCCGGAGGAGGCTTACACCTACGATCCTGACGGTGCAGGTTATGATGCAGGCCCGAGTTCATCTGATGCCACAGCGCATCCCTACATCCCTGATATGAATTTTGGTCCTCCGAGCTCGGCGACTCCAGGGGATCAGTTCGAGGATCCTGCTTTCATAGATGATACTGATTTTATTTAGACCAGGATAGGATAGGGTCTTTTGTATCAGCACCTGCTTAGATTTCTTTTTTTCATTTATGCACTATGTACAGGAACTCATTTATTTATTTATGCACAGTTTTCTTTTTCATTTTTATGGGATTCACCTGGTTTATTATTAACTGTATGATGCATGCTCTTTTATTTATGGATAGAGAATGACCCCTGTACAGTCTTTTTGATACTATTTTTTCACAGATGTCGTCCTCGGATGCCGTGGTTCGTTTGGATTCCATTCCTCCCACAGGGTTGATTGGCAGCCTCTTCCGCTGGTTGGACAGTTTACTGCCGGCAGACAGGATTATCGCAGATGGTCTTTTGGGACATTCTTGGTCCTTACTGACCTTTCAGGTGCCAGCGGGTTTTGTGGATGGTCTTCTGAGCCATTGGGCCCCTGCCCGTCAGGTGTTTTAGGTTTGGGACAGTAGAGCTGACCCCCACCCTTGAGGAGTATGCTCGCTTCATCCACCGGCCTGCCGTTGGATGGTCCCTGTGCTAGGGTTACTGTTGGTTCCATGCGCCGTCAATTCTTGACTTTTACCGGTTTGCGGAGGGCTGTCCTATTACCGGTAATCACATCAGACCATATGGTTCCTCTTCAGTTCTTGATTGACCGATTTGGCTCACCTGACAGTTTCCGTCTTTTCCTCGGTGATTTTTCCGTGTCCGAGGAGCGCTGGGATGCCTTGAGAGTGGGCGTTCTGATGGCCTGTGTCATCTCAGTTTTGTATTTGCCTGCAGGATCCGATCACTTGGACATGCGGATTGTTGCGGCCATTAGGGCCCTTTAGGAGGATCACACCATTCTCCCCATGATATTGGCGGATACCTATATGTCGGCCACATATTGCCAGTCCTTCCGAGGAAGATTCTTCAGAGGGAGCTCGACTTTGCTGTATGTGTGGTTCATGAGTCATCTTAGTCCCATCGGCCACTTCCGCCGCCAAGGGTTTTGCTTCAGTCACAACATAGCCGCGCAGTTTTTCGTTTCGTCCCGTGAGTTGTACTGATGTGGCCTCCTGGACATCATTTTTGTCTATCATTGAGGACCCCTTTCATCTATTGGTTTATTCGGGCTATTGCTCCTTCCTGAGCTTCTTGACTCATGTGCCTGGCATGGATTTCATTCCCATTGCTGGGTTAAGGGGCGTGACGACCTATCATCCCCTGGCGGTTATGGGGCAGTTTGATCAGACACAGGATTTACACCCCTTCGCGGGTACAGCCGCATACCGATTCCTTATATCATTCTGTACAGAGAGGGATCTATTGCAGGTATACGAGCTTTGGAATCACAGGATCTTTGCCGAATATAGTGCGAGCTGTCACATCCAGACATTTGCCTACGCACAGTGGTTGCGTGGAGACCTGGATTCGGCTAGTTTGAGTCGGACTGGGGCCTTTGATGACTCTGGAGTGATTTTCACAGAAGATACCACAGACCACTCCATTTCAGCCGATTATGCCCCGAGTCGGGTCGCTGATGATTCCCGACTCCGCCTGGCGCTGATTACTACTGAAGCCGAGAGGGATGCCGCCCTTGCCGAGAGAGATGAGGCCATTCGGGCTAGAGATGCTGCCATTGCCGATAGAGAGGCCATTGTATTTCAGACCAGGGCAGTGGTAGATGCTCATTTTGGGACTGTCAACCGAGCTACTGCTTTACTGGATCGTATTGATATGATGGGGCAGCAGATTGCAGGAGATGCTGATGCTTCAGATCTTATCCACCACCCTGTCCATCCTGCTTCGGTTAGTTTCAGATTGGTAGATTATTTTATTTCCTGCATAGACTATGTTGGTTTCATCAGTTATTGAAAGAGAAATCTTGTAATAAAACGACTTATATATATAGACATGCATTTAAATTTAGTCATTTTCCCCCTTTTGTCGCATCATTGCCATCCATTGGATCATCATTTTATCCATCTGACCATGATCTTGACATTTCGCCTTCTTTCTTTCCTCAAGACTTGATGGAGATTTTGACAGATATTGCCGCACACCTTCTGATTTCGTCGGATTGAATCTCAGATTTTGGATAACTGTTTGGTTTGTATCAGGGTATGTATTCTGGGATGAAACTGGTTAGGCAGTTAGTTTCGGGAAGGTTTTGAGGGTGTAGGAAGGTTTTATCTGGCTATCGAAAATTGGTTTTGGTTAAGGAAAGGATTATTATTTTTTTTTTTTAAAGGATCGGACCGCGCCATGATGGCTGCCTACGTACCCCCACAAGTTGGGAGATCAGGTCCTACGTAGTTCGCTCTCAAAGGAAAAAAGAACTGATAATTTAAGCGTAGAACCGCTTCACCGAGTCAGCATTGAGGGGTTGTGGAAATACCTCACCATCCATTTCTTGCAATATGAGGGCTCCTCCGGACAGCACTTTCTTAATCACGAATGGTCCTTCCCAATTCGGGGCAAACTTCCCCCTGGCTTCGTCCTGACAAGACATGATTCTCTTTAGCACCAGGTCATTCTTCTTGAATATCCGAGGTCTGATCCTTTTTGTCGTAGGATCGGGAGATCCTCTGTTGATATAGCTGGCCGTGCCAGACAGCAGCCACCCTCCTTTCATCAATTAGGGCCAATTGGTCGTATCGACTTTGCATCCAATCCTCCTCGCTTATCTGAGCATCGATCACTATTCTGAGGGACGCCATCTCAACTTCAACTGGCAGGACAGCCTCCATTCCATATACCAAGGCGTAAGGGGTTGCTCCCGTAGAAGTACGCGTGGATGTTCGGTATGCCAGCAGGGTGAGGGGTAACAGATCCGGCCATCCCCGATGATTAGCAGACATTTTCGCCATGATCTTCTTGATGTTCTTATTGGCCGCCTCCACTACCCCATTCATTTTGGGACGGTAAATGACGGAATTGAGGTGCTTAATCTTGAACTGGTCACACAGTCCCTTCATGAGGCATTGTTTAAATTCTTGGCATTGTCAGAGACCACAACCTCAGGTTGCCCATATCGGCAAATGACATTATTCCTGATGAAGCTGACGATGACCTCCTGAGTTACTTTAGGGAAAGACGCTGCCTCTACCCATTTGGTGAAATAATCGATCATGACGAAAATGAACCGGTGCCCGTTGCTTGCTTTGGGCTCTATTGGTCCGATTACATCCATTCCCCACATCGAAAATGGCCACGGGGAGGTCATACAGTGCAGTTCATGGGGAGGCGTATGTATCACATTACCGTGCGCCTGACATTGATAACACCGTTTGACATGATCTTCGCAATCGGCCCTCAGCGTCAACCAATAATGCCCTGTCCTCAAAATCTTTTTGGCAAGCATCGGTCCACTCATATGGGGCCCACACACTCCACCATGTATTTCATTCATAATCTTTCGGGCCTGTGTTTCATCTACGCACTGCAACAGTCCCAACCCGGCATCCCTTTTGTAGAGTGAATCGCCACTCAGGTAAAACTTCATCGCCATCTTTTGAATTCTCATCCTTTCAGTCCGATTTGCCTGATCGGGAAGGGATCTGTCTCTCAGATATTCCCTTATGTCGTGATACCAGGGCTTGCCTCGTCAACACCACCTCATTTGATAACACTGCCACATTTTCCTCATATGCCGGGGCATTCTGTACGGTGATCTCAATCTGTGGACTGTCCCTACTCTTGATCACGTGGATTAAGGAAGCCAAAGTCGCCAACGCATCGGCAAAATCATTTCGTCCCCGAGGAATATGGCGGAAGGCGATATCTTCGAACTCTTGCATAAGCTGGGTGACACAAACGATGGTATGGAAGTAACCGAAGCTCCTTAGTGTTGTATACCCCAATTGCTTGTCTGATTACCAATTCTGAATCCCCGAACACCGCTAGTCTTTTTACTCCCATGTCACGGGCCAATCGGAGTCCCAAGATACACCCCTCGTATTCAGCGGTGTTGTTCGAATTGCTGAAACGAAGCTTGGTGGCCACGGGATATTGTTCTCCGGTAATAGAGACTAGGACCGCTCCGGCTCCTGCCCCCTCGGCATTCATGGCACCATCAAAATACAGCTTCCAGAATTGTCCCTCGTCATCACATTTTTCGTGCGATACCCAAAATATATCCTCGCCCGGAAGAGGAGTTTTCTGACGGCTCCGTCCCTCCTGCCGGGGCTTCTGCCAACTGATCTGCAATTCCCTGCCCTTTCATGGCCTTCTGGGTCACGTACACCATGTCAAACTGTTGTAAAATTAACTGCCATCTTGATAGTCGACAATTCAGCATGGGCCTTTCGAAAATATATTTCAGGGGATCCATTCTTGATATCAGGTACGTTGTATGCCCATGGAGGTAGTGCTGTAATCTCCCTGCCGCCCAGGCCAGAGCACAACAAGTCTTCTCGATGGGAGTGTAATTCTGCTCACATTGGCTAAATCTTTTGCTGAGGTAATAGATGGCCTGCTCTTTACCCGCCTCATTTTTCTGTCCCAACATACATCCCATCGCGATGGTGTTGACGGATATATACATAAATAAAGGGATCCCATCCTTCGGGGGTACCAGCACTGGTGCCTCCGTCAGTTGTTTCTTAATGATCTGAAAAGCCTTCTGACACTGCTCATTCCATTCTTGGGAAGCACCCTTTCTTAACAATTTAAAAATCGGCTCACATGTAGTCGTCAAGTGAGATATAAAACGGCTGATGAAGTTTATTCTCCCCAGGAATCCTCTTATCTCCTTCTCTGTGCGAGGTGCTGGCATATCCACAATGGCCTTAATCTTTGCTGGATCCAACTCAATGCCCCGATCACTAACCAGGAAACCCAAGAGCTTGCCCGACTGTACTCCGAAAGCGCACTTGGCTGGATTGAGTTTCAAATTATACTTTCTGAGCCGATCGAATAGCTTTTTGAGATGGGTTATATGATCAGATTCTTCCTTCGATTTCACAATAATGTCATCCACGTAGACTTCTATCTCCTTGTGCATCATATCGTGGAACAAGGCCATCATGGCTCTCTGATAAGTAGCCCCTGCATTTGTGAGACCGAAAGCCAGTCGTCTGTAGCAGAAAGTGCCCCAGGGGGTGATGAATGCGGTCTTTTCCCGATCTTCCTCCGCCACCATTATCTGATGATATCCCGCGAAGCAATCCACAAAAGAATACATTTCGTTACTGGGCTGTGTTATCTACCAGGATGTGTATGAAAGGCACCGGGAAGTTATCCTTGAGACTGGCCTTGTTTAGATCTCTGTAGTCTACGCATACCCTCACCTTTCCTCCAGGTTTAGCCACTGGGACCACATTGGATAGCCATTCCGGGTAAGTGGACACCATAATGATTCCCGCCCTGAACTGTTTGATGATCTCCTCCTTCACTTTTAAGCTCCACTCAGGTTTCAACTTTCTTAGTTTCTGCTTGACAGGCCTGAAACCCTCCTTGATGGGCAACCGGTGCACCACAATGTCGGTGGATAATCCGATCATATCCTCGTGCGACCAGGCAAAGACATCCTCATATTGGCTTAGTAACTCAATTATTTCTGCTTTTTGGCTGGGGTTAAGGTCTGTCCCTATCTTGAGTTCTTTTGGATTGTCAGGGGTTCCAATATCAACGGTGATGGTTTGGTCCAAGTTGGGTTTGGGTTTATCCTCGACCCATCCTTTGATCTCGTCAGGTGCGTCGTCGTAATCTGTCTCGTCTTGTTCAATGCCCATTAAATCGAAATCCAGCTCAATGTCAAAATCATAATCATCATTCAAATTTGAAGGACCATCTGTTAGGCAAGGATTACTCAAATGGGTACACCTGACATGAAACAAAATACTTGTCATATATAAATCATTTTTTCACGACGATCGCAATTTCAAATAACACGAAGAAACGACACAATTATGCAGAAATAAAACAACAACAAAATAAAACTTCTTCATTCCCCCTCATCTGGGGTCAACCACCCTGCCGTCGAGCTTTACCCCTGTTTGGATATCACTGGTTTCTGGGTCCAATTGTCGATGGTCAGGTCAGCTGAAATGCGCTGGATGACAGAGGTCCTCACATCGGACACCTCCCCGATGATTACGGATACGTCGCCTGAGTTCTCCTCCATACCCTCTCCAGGAATAATCAGTCCTGCCCAATCGATGACAGGCACAACTTGTTGGGCTCCCGGTGGTATGACAATATTCGTCCCCTCCTTACTGCTTGTTGATTGTCCGGGGATGTAGCATTTGGTTTCAAACTCTTTTGCGACCTCCTGCAGGAAACTTTCCCTCCGGGCCGACTCATTACGTGTGGGGGTTAACTCTTCATTCCCTGCCCCAATCATAGGTCCGCTGATCCCCTGCTCATTGTCGGCTTTGGTCGCTGGACTGCCAACTAGTCGAAATCGGAGTCGCACCCTGACGGTGTCCCCGTACTGCGCCCACATGGTATCCCAATCCTGCCTTGCCTATCTGCTGTGGTAGGTGGATGGGCTTGGTGATTCCCTGACTGCTTTTCCCTAGTCCTTGTCCAGGTTGGAAGTTCATTTTAATCATTTCCCTTGCCACAAAGGTGAGTTCCGGAGAGACCCTTGGTTTCACAGCTGGAGCTCCCAGGCATCTATAATGGGGAGTGCTAATCTCTAGTGCTTGAAAGCTGGCAGGCGCCGCTGACTCATCCACATTGATTACTGGTAGGCCACTCCTGGGAGGAGAAGGGTCATCACATTCGGCCGAGATTGTTACCAGATTCCCATCGATGATCAACTTGATTTGTTGGTGGAGCGTGGAAGGAACTGCCCCGGCCATGTGTATCCACGGCCTCCCTAACAGCAGGTTGTAGCTTGCCGTAATATCTAGGACTTGGAAGGATATATCAAAAGTACAGGGCCCTATCTCCACTGGCAATTCTATCTCTCCGATGGTATCCCTCCGGGATCCGTCAAAAGCCCGAACCACCACATGACTGGCTCGCAGGCGCTTGAGACTGATGTTCATTTTCTTCAGCGTGCTGAGAGGACATATATTCAATGCCGATCCCCCGTCGATCAGCACCCCATTCATGACATATCCTGAGGAGATTACCGCGATGTGTAGCGGTTTTCGGTGCCCCCTTCCCTCTTTGGGAATGTCCTCATCCGTAAAGGATATTGCATCGGTTTCCAATAAGTGGCCTATCAGCTGGCCGAAACCCTCCTCACTAATTTCTTTGGACACAAATGCCTCCTCTAGAACCTTCATCAGGGTTTTGCAATGCTCACTGGATGACAACACCAAGTCCATGACTGATGTTAGGGTTGATTCCTCATTTAAAATCTGGATCCCCCTCATTTCTGGGTGATCCATCCTTTTCAAAAACTCTATGGCCCTTTCCTCGGAAACCTCTTCATTTTTTCTCTTTTGGCTCTCAAGGACTCGCCCGGGAAGATATAGGGGGCTCCCCTTGGTCGTCACGGAAGCACAACTGGCCGCTTCCTCGGGTATTCCCCCGTAATTCCAGGGTACAGTCTTCAGACTACTGATAGGGAGTTGTGGCCTTGCAGCAAAAATGATGGGCCTCGGAGCTGTCAACTTGATAGGTCCCTCTATGTTATTCGTACTTACCCCTATCAACTTGATGGGCGTTACCCTCGCACTCCCATGGTCATGTATCACATTTATCATCTCCTCAACTTTCTGCACATAGTTCAACCTTGGCGGCTCCCCCGCCTCACTTGCCTCCGTCGCATTGACTCCCCCTCCATCATGTCTTGGCAGGGGATTTGCCTTAACATTCGGGGAATCCGGCTGTTCCACCACAATCTCTCCACTGTCAATCAGGTTTTGGATTCGATGCTTTAACGTCCAGCAATCCTGTGTATCATGGCCAGGGGAACTGGAGTGGTATGCACACCGCTTGCTCGGGTCAAACCTTCTACCCTTTGGGTCACTCGGGGGTGCCAAACCAACAATCTTCTTTTGGGCTACTAATACCGCTAATACTCGTTCAAGCGGCTCCCCGAGCGGGGTGAATACTCGGTTTTGCGATGCCTCATATCTTCTTCGCCCCTCTGCTCTTTGATCTGAGAAATTGGGCTGTCGGGGTGGCCCTCCCCTCTGTGCCTGTACCGGAAGATGGTTTTCTGCTTTACTGGACGACCCTTGTAGGATGAGGGAGACATCCTCTTCCTTCCTCTTTTGGACTCTCCGGGAAGTGCTACCATAGTTTCCATTCTGTATTTGCTCGGCGGCAGTTTCTAAAGCAGTAAGATCCCGGATTTTACCCGATTTCAACCCCATGTCAACCATCTCTCCATGTTTAATCATTTCCGCAAAAGGTCTTCCAATCCCTGAGATGACCCTCTCATAATACGGTGCCTCCTGAATGTCTACAAAGGTCATTACCATCTCTGATTCGCTCATCGGGGGAGTTACCTGGGCAGCCATGCCCCTCCATCTTTGCGCATATTCCCTAAAGGATTCCCTAGGCTGCTTTTTAACCTTTGTCATTTGGTACCTGTCAAGAGCCATCTGGGCCTGAAAGCTGTATTGGGTTAAGAAGGTATGGGCCAATTCCTCCCAGTTATGGATTCGGGCGTTGTCGAGGCGGGCATACCATATTCTTGCCTCCCCTGTTAAGCTTTTCTGAAATAGCTGCATTCTTAACCCCTCGTCTTCGGCATACGACCCGAGTTCTCCAATGTAGATTTTCAAGTGTGTATAGGGGTCTCCCTTTCCATTGTATTTTTCAAACTCGGGAACTTTAAACTTTTCTGGATATCTGGCCCCGGGGAAAACACACAGATCTGAGTAATTAACCCTGCCCAGGGAGCCTATGCCCTTTAGAGATTGGATGGTTTCCTCCATGTATTTCATTTTTCTCCGAAGGTCGTCATGGTCCCCCTCCTCTGGGATAGTAATCACTGTCCTGCTAGGTATGGGAACGGCCTTTGGGATGACTGGCTCGTCCTTGAGTCGGGGTTGGTCCTCTTTAAGCA
This sequence comes from Aralia elata, assembly GCA_034770075.1. Classification (NCBI taxonomy): domain Eukaryota; kingdom Viridiplantae; phylum Streptophyta; class Magnoliopsida; order Apiales; family Araliaceae; genus Aralia; species Aralia elata. Next base: position 9,129,125 of record CM068387.1, read on the forward strand.
AGTTTGTACCATTTTTAGGAGGATTCTGATCATCCCCTGGTGGTGGAGTATTATGCGATCCCTGATTTACCGGATCCTGTCTGATCAAGAACTGTTCCTTTAACATTGTGGCCATTTCCATCATCTGTCTCTTAAAATCATCAAACTCCTCCCGAGATATGGAATTATGGTTAGGAAGATCAGCCATTTCAGATGTAGAGACCTGGGCTTTCTTAGACTGCGAACGGGTTTGAGGAGCAATCCTACAGAGACAAATGGTTCGAAGTTTAGTTCTGGGGAACTGAAAACATGGATGCATGCTAAAGCTATAAATTTTTTGTGTGTTGGGGTTCTTTAATCTTTCCCTGCAAAAGAGAAAGTTAGTAGTCCTTTAGTGCCATAACCAATGCTAAAACATGCTTTATTATGCTCCCCCAACTATTCCCTGCAATTCACAGCGGTTAGTAATCTCTTTCGACATAGAAAAGGGATGTATGAATATTGAATGAGATCATGACATTTAGACATATAAACGTAAAAAGGTATGAAGAGACTTTTCCTGCGTTGGGTTATTCTGAGGATGACCTATCCTAGGGTTACTCTCACGGGCTTTTCGGCATGAAGGTTCCCAAATCTTCGCAATCTACTCGTTTGAGCCCTTTCGATTGGAGCGGATTTGAGTGGTGCGTTTCCTGAGCCATCTCCGGGGAGCAGCCCCATCGAGTCCAGTAATAAGCAACCGACGGGTTCGCCTCAGGAGGAGGTACAATCTCAACATACATTCACATTCATCGTCCTCACCGTATGCAAATGATTTCTTTAAAGTAAAGCCATTCCATTCAATCATTCATTCATTTGGACAAAACACGCATTCACACAACAAAAACACAAAAGATCAAAATATCGCATGCACACACATATTCATGAATTTTTTAAAGGATAGAATAGCATCAAGATTTTAATGCGGCTTGAGCCCTCTAATATTCCCCAGCAGAGTCGCCAGCTGTCGACGCCGGGTTTTCTCGCTTAACGCGGGGGGGGTTGTAACCCTTTCCAATTTTTAGCCTTTTGATTTAATGATTTTTTGGAAAAGGTCGGCATTGGTGTCGACGGGGTTTTGAAATATCGTTTTTTATGATGAGCCAATTAACCAGAGTCGCCAGTTGGTATATTTGAAATGGATGTACCAACTCATCCGAATTTTTTATAAATCGCTGGCTCATATGTGACTCCGAATTAATTGGTCTGCGAATCGAGATTCATAGAGTTCGGGGGCTTGTTTAAGTGAGGGGAAGGTGTTAGGCACCCCTCGACTTCCGTGAAACACGGTTACCGCAATCTTGATACTTTCCTATCCTTTAATTCATGAATATGTGTATGTAAGTGCGTGTGTGTGTGTGTGTACCTATGTGAATGTTGTGGTGAATTTGTATGAAAGAATCATTTGGATTTTAGGGAAAATTGTGTTTTAAATTGAGAACGCTTCGGAATGTCTTTTCGGTATACACGAGAAAGCTTTATGGGAAAGGTTTGATTTTAATTGTCAAAACTATGAGATTTTCGTTAGGTGTCGTTTTGGCAAAACAAGAGTTTTAAACCTTTGCCAAAATAGGAATCGAGATCTATACGTTGCTTTCGTGAAATGATCGGGCAATTTCTAGAATCTCTTTCACCCTATGCACAAAGATTTAACAAAACGTTACTTATTTCTAAAATCAGATTTTTGTGATGTTTGAGAACGATTTTTCTTTAGCTTTCTCGTTAGATAGGAATCGACATTCATTAACATTTCTCAAATTTTAACCTCGTGATTCTAATATCCTACTTTGATTGATTTTATGAAAATCTTATCATTTAGCTTTGAAATCAATTTCGTGTCGTAAATCAAATCAAGCATTAAAATGCGTTGGGGCTATTCATGGGCATGTAAGCCATCAAAATAATCCCAAACGCCTACAATCACAAGTTCCACTAATATGGGGCCTTAAATCCGATTCTCGCTTTGGCGTCGTTTTAAGGCCCGACGGTTACACGTTACAAGGAGGCTACATCCTACCCGCTATATACATCAAGACATGTCCATCATCGGATTTGGACCACGGGGTCGCTTTCCTAGGCTCACAACCACGATTATTACATACTCACAAATCAAACATTACAATAAATAACCAACGCGGAATTTCTAACAATATCACGACATCCTAAATAGCAAATTAAAGGAACCACAACCAATACATCTCTTATACAACAAACAAGAAATCAAAACATGAATATCATCGGGTTATTAAGAAGAATTTTGTTCCAATGGAACCCTCGCAAATAATCCCTAATTCATTGTTTCAATAAGATACATGAAAATTATATCTAATTTACCCAAATCAATAGGACATGAATTGCTAGAACAAATAGAAATTTTCACCTTGCAATTGATCTCAAATGGATGTGAACTTGTGTATTTGAATAGGATAAATGATGTATTTGATACAATCAAACTCAAAAGAATTAATTCCACTCTTTTTTTCCTCTTCTTTCTCCTTATTTTGTTGCAAAATCTAGCTATTTTCTCTCTATTTCCGTATTTTTTTGCTGCTGCAGGAATTCTTCTTCTTCAAAACTGCTCAACCCCCTGTATGCTGCCGAAGCTGGCTTAAATAGGCTGGCCAGAGCCAGCCGCAGATCTATCTGCGGCTGGCCGCAGATAGATCTGCGGCTGGCCAGCTGGCACGCCTCCCATCGCACTCAGCTGCTGAGTGCTGATTTCCCGGTTTTCGTGCTGGCGCACCCACTTGGCCGCAGATCTATCCGCGGCTGGCGGGCTTGACTTTCTCGATTTTCGTGTCACGCCTCGATTTTCGTACCGCAACGTCGGTTTTCGCTGACAGGCTCGTATTCCGCAGTCCGGGAACTTCCGGGAGACGTGCCACCTCATTCGGAAATGCCTGCCTCGGACGGCTTTATTGTCACGTAAACTTGGGCTGCCCAAATCATTGCGGTGGTGTCGGGCGCTCGCCCTTGTGCCCGCTCCTTTGCTCCCGCAAGCCGGTTCAATTGACGATTTCGCCCTCCTGTTATGGTTAGTAGAAGGAAACGCAAAATTTGGGTGTCTACAATATGACATGTTTGTAGTCGGGTTTATACGGTCGTAACACTGAAACATGAAAAACATTGTCGATATGTTCTAACGCCGGAGGTAAAGCTACCTCATACGCGACCTCACCAACTCTTCGTAACACTTCAAAGGGTCCAATGAACCTCGGGCTCAGTTTCCCTTTCTTACTAAATCGAATCTTCCCTTTCCAGGGAGACACTTTTAAGAAAACGAAGCTACAAGATTCAAATTCTCGATTCTTGCGGTGTTGGTCGGCATATTTCTTCTGCCTATCTTGAGGAGCTATCAATCTCGCCCTGATCACTTTGACGATTTCGGCGATCTGTTGTACCAGTTCTGGTCCTAGTAATTGACGTTCGCCAACTTCATCCCAACATAATGGGGTTCTGCACTTTCGTCCGTACAATGCTTTATAAGGCGTCATACCAATACTTGCGTGGTAACTGTTATTGTAAGCGGATTCCACCAATGGTAGATGATCGTCCCAATTTCCTTTGAAATCCATGATGCAAGCTCTTAACATATCTTCCAATGTCTGAATCGTTTGTTCGCTCTGTTCTTCGGTTTATGGATGATATGTCGTACTCATACGTAACTGTGTTCCCATGCATTCTTGTAGTCGCTTCCAAAAGTTCAATGTGAAATGCGGATCTCTATCTGAGACGATATAAACTGGGATACCGTGCCTCGAAATAATCTCCTTAACATACAACTTCGCCAACTGATCTAGGTTGAATTTGATCTTGATTGGTAAGAAATGTGCTGATTTCGTCAGTCGATCTATGAGCCTTCAGATATGAGCCTCGCTCAAAATTTCTTTCTTAACCTCTAGTACTGGCGGAACCCAGATTCTTCCCTCAAACCTCACTAATCCTTCAGTATCAACTTTAAATTTTACTCCGTCACCTTCAGATATCTTTTTCCTAATTTTCTCACAATCCTCATCATGAAGTTGTGCTTCCTTAACCTTATCCACCAAAGTTGGACCGGTTCCGAATTGAAACAGTATTTCGTCAGACTCCTTCGGATATTTTACTTCTAATTCTAGTTTTATCATTGCTGTAATCAGCTCCTCCTGAGCGGTTAACGTAAACAGTTTCTCCCGACCCTTTCTGCTTATGGCATCGGCCACAACGTTCGCTTTACCCGGATGGTATAAAATCTCTCAGTCATAGTCCTTTATTAATTCTAACCACCTCCTCTGTCGCATGTTCAGGTCCTTCCGTGTGAAAATATATTTCAGACTCTTGTGGTCTGTATATATTTCACACTTCTCCCCATAAAGATAGTGCCTCAAGATCTTCAAAGCAAACACTACCGCGACCAATTCTAAATCGTGAGTCAGATATCTCTTCTCATAGTCCTTCAATTGTCGTGATGCATACGCAATGACCTTACCGTTCTGCATAAGCACATAACCTAGTCCTTTATGCGATGCATCACTGTACACCACAAAATTTCCTGTGTTATCCGGTAGAGACAACACCGGCGCCGTACTCAATATTTTCTTTAATTCTTGAAAACTTTCCTCACACTTTTTCATCCAAACAAACTTCACCGCCTTCCTAGTCAATTTCGTTAACGGAGTCGCAATTTTGAAAAAATCCTGAATGAATCTTCTGTAATAACCTGCCAGTCCTAGGAGACTCCTTACTTCTGACGGTGTTTTCGGCTGATCCCAGTTAAGCACAACTTCAACCTTTGACGGATCTATCGAAATCCCGTCCTTATCAATCACATGTCCAAGAAATTGCACCCGCTCTATCCAGAATTCACATTTTGAATACTTAGCGTACAACTTCTCTCTTCTTAATGCTTTTAATGTCGCCTTCAAATGCTCTTCATGCTCTTCTTTGGTTTTGGAATATATTAGGATATCATCGATGAATACTACTACGAACGTATCCAAAAATGGCTTAAACACCTCATTAGGTCCATGAACGCTGCAGGAACATTCGTTAGACCAAATGACATCACCAGAAACTCACAGTGACCATAACGAGTCCTGAACGCTGTCTTCGGTACATCTTCCTTTCTTACCTTCAACTGATGATAACCACTTCTCAAATCTATCTTCGAGAAATACCTAGCTCATTTCAATTGATCAAACAAGTCATCGATCCTTGGCAATGGGTACTTATTTTTAATCGTGACCTTGTTCAACTCTCTGTAATCAATGCAAAGTTGCATCGATCCGTCCTTCTTCTTGACGAATAACACCGGCGCTCCCCACGGTGATACGCTCGGCTGGATATACTTCTTGTCTAAGAGTTCTTGCAGTTGCAACATCAATTCTTTCATCTCTACTGGAGCCATACGGTACAGAGCCTTCGATATCGGGGCAGTTCCTGGTACCAAGTCAATTACGAATTCCACTTCCCTATCTGGCGGAAGTCTTGGAAAATCGTCTGGAAATAAGTCTAAAAAGTCTCTTACGACAGGTATCTCATCTAATTTCGGACTCTCTTTTTGAGTATCGACTATGTAGGCTAAGTATCCCACACAACCTTGTCTCAACAACTTTCTGGCCTGCATCATCGTCAGATAACTCGCTTTCCTAGGTGACTTGCTGCCATAAAATACTAATTTTGACGGAGTCATAAGGTTAATACACTTTCTTTGGCAATCAATTATCGCCCCATAATTGAATAGCCAATCCATTCCCAAAATAACGTCAAATTCCCCAAGTTTAATCGGGATTAAATCTACAGTCATCACATTTTCCTTAATATCCACTCTATAGTTCTTGTGTTCGTACTTACCAGGAGTTACCTCCCTATTCGCAATTTCTATGTTCAAAGGGTAATCTAATTCCTCCTTAGGCAAATCTAAATTCTTAGCAAAGTCATCGGATATAAATGAGCAAGTAGCACCCGAATCAAGCAATACATAAGCATTTGTGTTATTGATCGGAATGATACCTGACACCACATCTCGTGACTATACGACGTCCTGCACGGTCATGTTGAAAGTTCTGGCGGTAGGTCGGTTTGTTGGTGCTGATCCGGTTATGGTTAACGTGCTACCACTACTGTTTCCCTTAGTCCCTCCCACTCCTCCTGCTGCCTTCTTGGGGCAATCCCAAGCTAGATGATCCTTTAACCCGCAAGTGAAACAAGCACCCTTCTTAGGATTAGGACAATTTGGTGCTATGTGACCCTCTTGGCCACAATTGTAGCACACCCTCTTCCCTTTCAGGCATATTCCCACGTGATTCTTATCGCAGATAACACACGCCTCCACTTTCTTCCTCTATCCTCCTTGTTGATTCCCAGCAGACCCACTATCATTCCACTTCCTCTTCTAATTGTGACCATCACCATTACTACCACTAGCCTTGTTATTCTCATTTTCACCATTCTTCTTCTTCTGCTCTTGATTATACTTTGTCAGAGCGTCGCTTCCACCTTCCGCGATAGTCGCCTTATCCAAATCTCCTGCAAACGTGTTCAATTGGAACATTGACACCTTGTTGTACAACCACAACTTCAATCCCTGTTCAAATCTTCTCGCCTTCCTCTCACCGGTATTCACTTGATATGTTGTGAACCTGGCTAACTCGTTAAAATTCGCAGCATACTCCGGTACAGACATGGTACATTGCGTTAGCTCTAGGAATTGAACCTCCATCTGATTACGCGAACTTGTCGGAAAGTACATCTCAAAGAACATTTCTTTGAACCTATCCCATGTGATTACACCCTGACCACCTCAAACCTTATTCGCTTGCCACCAGTACCTGGCCTCTAACTTAAGCATGGACGTTGTGAAGGCAGTCTTTTGTTCATCACTAACCCTAGCAACGTCGAACACTTTCTCCATTTCCATCACCTAGGTTTGGGCTTCGATTGGGTTTATGGAACCCCTAAACTTTGGCGGTCCTACCGCTTTGAAATCCTTAAATGACTTAACTGGGGGAACTTGCGGCTGATTTGTAAGTGCTCCGGCTAAACGGTTTACCAATTGTTGTACATGATTAGCATTGGCATCATTGTTGTTATTATTCGTAGTACTTTCCAGAGCTTGTTGACGTGGTTGGCATCTCGGCAACATTTTCTGTTTAAGAATATACGCTTATTAGATCAACACTCAACATATAACAATTTAAACACTTTCTGTTGACGTGTTTAACGCTTAACTTAAACAGTTTAACACTCAACACATAACAATTTCAAATAAACCTTAATATTTCATTCATTCAAAAGTCTTAAACATAGAAAGAAAACATCACTGCTATTTACATCAACTATCCCGAGATCAAAGGATGTTCAGGATTTAATAGTCATATTCCATCATTTATAGCCACGTTGGAATTTACATTACTATCTACCATAAATATTCACATATATTTCAATACTTTTCCTATCACGGCCTACTAAGGCGTTGGACTGCCTTCCTGCGTTCTTCCTCCATGATACGGAACATCGTCCTACGATCCAACATATACCATGACAAGTCCTCGAACTGAACTGGATAGTGGAGAACTCGATCCTGGGCCCTATCAATCGTTGTCTGAAAAGTGTAGTCCATCTCCTCAATCTTAGCCTTCTTTGCCTATTCGTCTTCTTCAGTAATTTCTGCACGTCGAGCGTTCTTCATCCAGGCGTCCTCTGCTCTAGCATGTTCTGCTGACTCTTCACTCAAGTTATCCTTCAATTTCTCAATTTCAAGCTTCATCTTTTCATTCTTAGCTGACAACTCTTCCTTTTGACTCTCTACCTAAACTAGCTTCCATTCCACGTCTCCAAGACGTACATCCAGATCCTCAATCTTCTCATTCTTCTGTTCTATAGCAGTCTGGTGTCTAGCTGCCAGTCTCTCCAAATCTCTGACTCTATCTTGTAACTCTATGGTACGGTCATACAGTGCATCATACATCTCGACGTCGATAAAGGTAAGGGGTACCTCCTTGGGATCTTCAGCATCCTCCTCAGCCTCTACCTCTACCTCCTTAGAGTCCTCCTCTGAATCGAACTCAGGCTCATGCTCCTGACCCACAACAGTGATCAACAGAGATGGCTCTCTCTGTATCAACTGCTTCCGGACAACATGGATATCACGGGGCTCCTCCTCTTTAGCCACTCGGGGCTCAACCTCCCTAGGCTGACTGGATCCTCCAATATCCGACATCCTGATAACAAAGTTTAAGTTTTAATTAATACTCGATACTACTCGCGGCACATAGGTTGTTAACACATAAGCACATAGCACATAAAGTCTTTTATTATCTTTAATAAATTCCTTAATTTATTTCTTCGAACTCGATAAGAGTTTATCACCACTATGTTTTATGTCTTCTAAAAGGCTACTACCCTATGGTTTTTCCCACCTAAGGTTCATAACCTACAGCTCTAATACCAACCTGTGACACCCAAAAATCCGAGTACTTCATTTCCACGGGATTTGGTGTTCACTATCCAAATAAATCATATCTAATTAACTACCCATAAATAAAGAAATAATTGAAATTCATAACTGAAATAGAAATACTCCCACTAAAGGGTTACAACATCTTAAACAAATAAATCCTAGGTTATCTAACCTTAAATATAAAACATCAATGCGAAAACATAAATAACATAAGTCTTTTACATAAACATCATTCAAATAAATTAAACAACTTTTCATCACTCGTTCGCCTTGCCTTTTCCCTTACTAGTAGATGGTTCGTCAACTCTTTTAACTTTAGTTGCAATGTTATTGTGCAAGAATGAGCAAACGATTGCCCAGCAAGTAAAAAATAACAATAATAATAACATGCGGATAATCAATGGATACTGGTAACTGAAAGTTCGGCTTTTGAATCAAGATTAGAAACAAGAACCAAAAGAATATCTAAGGGTCATAAGACCACGAACTATGTCCTAGGTTAAAAAGTATTTCTACTTTAGACCTTTAACAATCGTAAGATTATATGGACCTTATGTAACGACCCCAAAATTCATACACTTCAACTCTCCACTTCGGTCGTTAAAAATACATCCATTTTTTGACTTACAACATTATTCAATGCTAAACTTAATAAAATGCGGAATAATTTTAAACTTTTCAGTTTTCTTTCTTTGCTTTCCCTGAATCATAACCTTTAAACATTTACATAATCTAGAATCATATTTACTTAATGATTCGCTACGTCAAAGTTATAATAAAAATAAAACTTCTAGATTCAATACCCTTTATACATTGGATAATACTAAATTTATAACTCAATACAAATTTAACAACTCTATAACTGTTACATCGAATACATTTCTCAAATACATCATTCAGAACCTTAACCATGGTTCAAAAATATAATTTAAGCTAAAATAATTAGTTTGCATGCATTACATCTGAATCATGCCATTCAAGCAGCATTTAACTTTACCTTGAATTCTTAACCTGCAAACGTGGTTATTTGCAAGAATGAGCTCGACAGCTCAGCAAAATCTAACAGTTTGCATGCATCACATAGCACATAGATAACATGTTCATCATCTAAATTATATTCATTTGACTAAACATGTCATGCATAACGATCAACATGTAACAATTAGAGATTAAGTTCCATAACTCAATCAGCATTCTTTACTCAACGAACGTAGTCATATTTTGACTTTGTCGTTTCATACTTGCAACATATATAAAATACATCATGCTATATACATCATAGATTTAAACAGTTTAACATTTAGTTCACATAACAAATAGGAACTGAAAGACTTGCCTGGTTTGTAGATTATCAATTACCATAACCAGCTTAAATTTATCTGCACTTCATGTATCCTACACGATATATATATAATCATGTACATCATTCATTAGCCACATAACAACACTTAATATTAATTCTACTTAACAATTCATAATCCTTCATTTTATTTCGTTCCACTTTAATCGACACTTAACCCTTAGTTAAGTCTTAAACTTCGCTTTACATTAGATGTATAATGTTTATACATAAACCTTGTATAGGGTAACATAGCATGACCAAAAAGAAAAGAATTAAAAACAAGAAAAATTTTCATTTCTGTAATTCTCGCCGGGGCGAGAAAATTATAACACAAAACTCTCGCCGGGGCGAGAAAATGTAGTACAAAACTCTCGCCGGGGCGAGAAATTTGGCTTGTTGAGCTCGTCGGGGCGAGCTTCATGAATTCCAGATTCTGCAGTTCGCAAACTGCAGAATTTTCAGACCAAAATTTCCCAATTTTTTCATTTTAACAGCAAATTAATCAAACCCAGACATTCTAAACTCTATAGAAACAAAACCCAACATATATACAACGATTTAAACAATTTAAATCACATAAACAACCAATTTAAAGACTCAAAAATCAATATTCATGCTAGGTTTATAAACTTTTACAATTTATCGCAATCGATCACTACGGATTCGTTATCCAACCAAATTGGTCCGTTCAACTTCTGTTGCTTTCGTTTTTTAACGCATAACAACAATTTATCATCAATTTACTGTTTCATGTATGCATTGACAATTGATTTTGAATCCAAAGTAAGCCAAAATATACATATTCAACCAAAAACCAAATTCTTTATTTTAAACATGTTTTCCATGGATTAATAACTTTAAAATTATATATGAACACTATATAACCGATTAAACATGTTTATAAACATATATAACCAACATCTCTTCAAATCATCAACCAAAAATCCATTTTAAAGAAAATTCAAGCAATATAAAATTAAGAACTCAAAGCTAGATTTTTACCTTTGATTCTTGCTTAGATTATCTAGACGATGATACGAATTGCTTGATAAATCTTCTTCCTCTTTTAATTTCAGAACTTTCTTCTCAATTTTCCAAGAATTCTCTCAATTTCTCTTCTCTGCTCTTTGGTTTGGCTTACAAAACCAACTGATGAAACGTACGTGACTTTTTGTTTCATCAGTTAAGAAAACCAAAGGCCACAAGGCCATGTTTGGCTCAGTTAGAATAATCAAGAGTCACAAGGCCATGTTTGGCTAGACTCAATAAAATCTATTTTAACTTATTTTAATAATCTTCTTATTATATGATATTTTGTCACACTTATTAAATTTTAATTAAACTTATTATATTAATAAATCTCATTAAACTTATTAATAATTCCAATTAAAACCTTACTGACCAAATTATAATTCAATTTAGCCAAACCATAATTTTATTACATAAATCATTTTATTGAATAATATATTAATCCTCTAATTTAATTATTTAACTAAATTAGAATATTACTATTCTATTAGCGTAACAAAAATACGCACCGACGATAAAATTGTTTATCATCAGCTACTCAATATCATCATACGTAAATAATTCTCATCAAATATTTATTCCATAAATATTCTAAATAAAATATTTATTCAAATCCATAAATATTTTAAACTATAAACAAACTCACAATTTTATTACATTTACATATGAATAAACTCCAATTTATTAAAACAAGTTGTTAGGTTTGTACATAGCGCGATCATGCAATCAAATTACATAAATAGTGCGGAAGCGCGATAAAACGGATTTTAAAATTTTAATACAAACCATCACCATGATCATCCTTGTGTTCAATTATCAATTAAACGAAAGAGATAGAGATAGATTCATACCCTCGTAGATCAAAGCTTCCTCGTGTACAAGTTCAACTCCAATTCCTTCGCGTTCTCCTTGAATTCCACCGATTAAATTCCTTCCTTTGATCAATGCAAGTCACCCAAGTGTTTGGCCTCTAGAGGTGATCCACCAAGGAATAATAGTTGTTCAAGAAAATGGGTGTTGGCAAAACCCTAGTTTCTATCTCCATAGAAATTACAAGTACTCTCTCTCTCCAATCTTATGGAAGAGTGTGTAACCCTAATCTATGATAAGACTTCTCTTATTTATAGATGTAGGAAAAAACCCTCTCCTAAACTATTTAGGATTTGGGTTTCTATTCTAATTAAACTCCTTTTATTAATTATACTCCTAATCCAATTAGGAATATATGAGAGAGAACTTCTATTAGTTAATTCCCAATCCCTATTAGGAATTAAATAATAGTAATAGTAATAATAATAATAAGACTCCTCTTATTAATTAATATTTAATATTTCCAAAATATTAAATAATAAATATTAAGCTATTTAATTTATTCTATCTCCATAGATTAAATTAAATACACTTAACTTATTATTACAATTATGCCATTTACTTCTTGAATAAATATTTTCCTTTTGCGGTGTGACCCTTTAGGTTCTCCATATTAAACCGGTTGTGAATAAATTAATTTAAACAATTCTAATCTTATTTAAATAAATAAATTAAACTATTTAATTCATTTAAATAAATAATATTTATTATACAATAAGGGTAAGCCCCCTTAGCGATCAACGACTTTCCAAATAATATAGATTTCAACATTAATCACAAAAGAACCTTTCAGTGTATAGTTACCCTATAATTCAATCCTTCTACCATACAATGTCCCAATTAAATATAAGACATGGTATTACTGTCAAGTCTTATTTTATTTAATTATATGCATTTCGATTCTCCAATGAACAACTCTGATAATGCAAATTAGAAACTCATTTCTAATTTCATTCTGCTTTGGCCAAAGACTTCTGAGTTATCATTCATCGAATCACATAGGACATTCACTCCTTTTACTAGAAGCGGTAGATTCTTTGTTGATCATTCACCTATCTCCATGTACAACTTATTATACCCAATCATACCCTTTGATATACCCTAAAGGTCTTAAGGGACATGTCAAAGTATAACTCATCATACACAAGATACTATGATGATCTCAAGTCCAAGGATCACTTGTACTACTATCACTTGAGGAATTCCTATTGACAGGCGAGTAACACTCCATTAGGTATTCTTTAGCGAGCCACGTTCAGTGAACTTATTCTCCAATAAGCACCTACATACTTGCTTTAGTGTCTCCACACAAATGATTATGAGATCAATCATCCTCTTCATAAGAGCAAGCAACGTATGTACTAATATATCCGGATTCACTAATCTCCTTTTTAGTAATCCATCGATTAGGAACTATTTTAGTCTGTGAGCTATCTTGAATTTAGATCTCATTAGCATGATCACCATCATGATTCTAAAAGCATTGCTCAAAACTATGGGTTTATCACATTTAATATCACAGCATTATGTAGATAATGTTATATGCCTTTAATAAATCGAATAAGATTACAAAGTATATGCTACATCATATCAAATATGATTGGCTTCTGTGCATACTACTTTCAAAAGTATATTCACATTGATTCACTATTTTAATTAAGTGAATCGCTCACACTATTTATGAAACTTAATTCACAATAACCTCCATTGTCCACAAGACATAACAAGCAAATTATATTATTTCTCAATATAATTTTAACTTAATTAAATTAACTAATATTACTCAACTAATTTCCTTTTCATGGAAATTTCATTTAATCTATTCAATGGTTTAATTAACTATTAAACCTCGTTTCCCAAATATACGAATATATAATTCTCTTCATACCAAATCACATATTACACAAATACATATCACATATGTACACACACTCAACTCAAAACATCTCATAATAAGAATTTTATTTGCTAAATTCTTATTTAATAATTCTTAAAAATCCAGGTTGTCACACCTTACTTCTCGTACTTAGGGGGATCAACCATTTATACCATGTATGTGCACAACATCTTAACGCTAATGCGTAGATATAATCCCCTATAAAGGGGTGTTCATCTCAGTTTGACCTCAGAGTTCGCACCAAAGGAAGTTTGGTTTGGATTAACTTCAATAATAGTTCTAGAATTTAGAACGCTCATCAACTATGGACTAGTCGAATCGAGAAGGTTCGTTAGTTAATCAAGGCTCAATAATAAAATGTAAATGGTATTCAAGAACCAAAAACTGAATCTCAAAGATATACAATTGAATAAACTTTGTATAACCGAAGTATTACTTAGAAGGAATTAGAATATCTCAATTGAATTCATGAACATGAATGGATTAGGGTAACGAACTTGCTCAACATAAAGTAGAGTTAAGAAACTTGCTTTCAACGAAATAAAAAGATTTAGGATAGAAAACTTGCCTCGTCTGTAGATTATACGTTTAATATTCACGTTCCTCAACTAATCCTACATACCATTTCAAGTCACAATACCAATTAATTATAACATAACTAGCATCATGAGTATATTCTCTTTTATATTAACTTATCTCTAAGTCTGATTATATTAATCACATTCACAACATTAACTTTTAAACATATTATTAAACTTTACAACTAACGAGTTTAAGTACGAAATCGACATACTCATTAATCTTGAAAAACCTCATTGACCTGTTGTTACTGTGTCTTAACATCTCATTACATGGTTATTACATTATCATGTTCATTAGATTAGGTTACAAATATATTCTCTGGGCTTGAACACTTAAATAAAATTTTCTAGGACAGTTTGCTAACCGGCGCGGCCGCACCGCTTTTGTTCCTGGCACCAGCGCGGTCGCGCTGGTGCGCAGACCCAGATACTGCAGTTCAATAGTAGCACGATTCCAAAGCCAATTTCTTTGCTCATACATCAATTTAATTCTACCCATAAGTTCTAGACCTTAGAGAACATATTATAACGATCATAGCATGACTTTAACAACTTAAACAACCAAATTTCAACCCATAAATCTAATATTTTTTGTAGAAACTCCATTTTTAAAAATATTTAACAAATCCATTCACCACGGATTCGTTACTCAACCAAATCAGTTCATATAACTTGCATTCTTTTCGTATTTGAACGTATAAACACAATCAATCATCAATCTACCGATTAACATACAAATTAAAATAAATTTTCATACATTTAAGCCATATTCAAATACTAGTCCTCTATAAACTTCAAACTCAAATTTAAACATAATTTCATGGATTAATTACTCTAAAACAAGTTGTAAATATCATATAATGATTCATACATGTATAATAATGAATACAAATAACTTTTCAACAATGAAATCATGAAGTTCAATTAACAGAAAACCTACAGTATACGTTCATGGGGAAACTTAAAACATAATTTAAAACTTGAATTCAAGAATTTACCTTTGATATTAGTGATTTAGATTACTAGATGAAGGAAATTCTTCTCCCAATTCTCAAATTTCTCTCAAAACTCTCTCTTTGTTTCTCTGACTTAGCTCTTAGGAATGCAGTATATGAACAAAGCTGATGAAAAATATAATACGTATTAAATAAAACTGGCACAACATGGGTGTCAGTTAAGCGCATCATGGCCTAACTGTTCCCATGTTCTTAAGGCCATGTTTGGTTTGTTCCTATAAGCTCCCCTTTTTGGTTTATTTTAATTAACTTGCTTATTATAAAATTTATTGTCACACTTTAATAAATCAAACTCTATTATTTAATTACAATTAAATAAAAGCCATTACTATTCATTAAATAAAATAATCTTATAATTAAAAATCATCACATAATTAAAATTCTCATATAATTAATTGTGATAAGTCAATAAATCTCTAATTAATTATTAAACTAATTAGAACAACATCACAATTATTAAACAACTCATTTAATTTAATTATCTTAATTAAATTCACACTTTGCACCATAAAATTATTTCACATTAACATAATCAATATAACGCATTCAATTAAATTATTATACAACAATTTCATCAAATATTTAATTAACTCAATAAATAAATCATACAAATATTTATTTAATTCAATAAATATTTAAAGATTAAATATAAAATTCTCGTTCGTTACACTTTATATCATGGCCTACTAAGGAGTCGAACCGCCTTTCTGCGTTCCTCCTCCATGACACGGAGGGTCGTCCTACGATCCAAATGTACCATGGCAAGTTCTTGAACTGAACTGGATAGTGGAGAGCTGGATCCTGGGCGTTGTCAATTGTTGTCTGAAATATGTAGTCCGTCTTTTCAATCTGAGCCTTCTTTGTCCGCTCACATTCTTCAGAAATTTCTGCACGTCGAGAGGCCTTCATCCAGGCGTCCTATGCTCTAGCAGGTTCCGTTAACTCTTTACTCAGGTTATCCTTCAATTTCTCAATTTCAACCTTCATCTTCTCATTCTCAGCTAACAACTCTTCTTTTTGACTCTCTACCTGAACTAGCTTCCATTCCACATCTCCAAGACGTACATCCAGATCCTCAATCTTTACATTCTTCTGTTCTATAGCAATCCGACGTATATTTTCCAGCCTCTCCAATTCTCTGATTCTATCTTGTAACTCTACGATACGGTCATACAGTGCATCATACATCTCGACGTCAATGGAGGTAAGGGGTACCTCCTCGGGATCTTCATCATCCTCCCCAGAATCCTCCTCTAGATCAAACTCAGGCTCATGTTCCTGACCTACAATAGTGATTAACGGAGATGGTTCTTCTGTATCAACTGCTCCTGGACAACATGAATATCACGGGGCTCCTCCTCCCTGACTACTCGGGGCTTAACCTCCCTAGGCTGATTGAATCCTCCAACATCCGATATCTTGACAACAAAGTTTAAGTTTTAATTAATACTCGATACCTCTCGCGGCACACATAGGTTGTTAACACATAAACACATAGCACATAAGTCTTTTTATTATATTTAATGAATTCCTTAATTCATTCCTTAGAACTCGATAAGAGTTTATCACCACTATGTTTTCTGTCTCCTAAAAGGCTACTACCCTACGGTTTCCCCACCTAAGGTTCATAACCTACAGCTCTGATACCAACCTGTGACACCCCCAAATCTGGATAATTCATTCCCATAGGATTTGGTGTTCACTATACAAATAAATCACATCACATCTAATTACCCATAAACTATGAATGAAAACTCTTAACTTAAATAGAAATCCTCCCATTAAAGGGTTACAATATCATACTAACATCAATCCTAGGTCATCTAACCTTAAATAAAACATCAATGCTGAAACATAATATAAATAACCTAAGTCTTAGATACAACATCTCAATAATAAACAATATTAACACATCTTCATCACTTATTTGCTTTGTCATTGCCCTTACTAGTAGATGGTTCATCAACTCTTTCAACCTTAGCTTCAATGTTATTATGCAAGAGTGAACAACAATTGCCCAACAAGTATAACAGTAACAATAATAATAACATGCGAAGAGTCAATAGATACTGAATAATTGAAAGCTCGGCTTTTGAATTAAGATTATAAAATAAGAATCAAAAGAACATTTGAGGGTCACAAGACCACGAACTATGTCCTAGGTTATCAAGTATATCTACTGTAAACTTTTAACAGTCGTAAGACTATATGGACCTTACTTTTCGTACTTAGGGGATCAACCCTTCGTACCATGTATGTGCACAACATCTTAACGCTAACGCGTAAATATAATCCCCTATAAAAGGGTTGTTCATCTCAGTTTGACATCAGATTCCGCACCAAAGGAAGTTTGGTTTGGATTAACTTCAATAACATTTCTAGAATTTAGAACGCTCAACAACTCTGGGCTAGTCGAATCAATAAGGGTTCGCTAGTCAATCAAGGTTCAATAATATAACTGATATTTTAATCGAATAATGAATCTTAAGGTATACAATTGAACAAACATTGTATAATCGAAGTATTGCTTTAAAAGAATTAGAACATCTCAATTAGAATTATATAATTGGATAATCAAGAGTAAGAAACTTGATCAACATGAGTATACGATTTATTAACTTGTTCAATGTAAAAAGTAGAGTTAAGAAACTTACATTCAACGCAATAAGGAGATTAAAGAAAGAAAACTTGCGTAATAGTAATAAATTAAGGATAAGATACTTGCGTAAAGGAGGAGTCGGGTTTAAGAAACTTGACTGACACGTGTGCTACAATTTATATTATGTAACGCCCCCGAAACTCGGGTCTTACCTTGAACCCGATTCCGGCACGTCACGGTACAACCCATGCAACATAGGCTTACTAAAAATATGTAATTACAATAATATTACAACATATCCTCATCTAATCCCAGGCACGAAGACCTTAAATAATACACTTATGATCAAAGTCGAATAAATACCATTGATCATTTACAAAATCTCTTATGTGAACGCAAGGTTCAGATTCTGACTTTATCTAATCCCTGAATATTCGCAAGGTTATTCAATAACCAATACATTCGTCATAAAAATGTCCTTTGTACATCATTGTCATCCTCCTAGTTTACTATAACAAGTAACTAACATCATCACATCATAAATACTATAATGGATAACCTTCATTTCTAACTCAAGGATTACATAGACAAATTCTAATACATCATATACCGTCATCATAGCTAAATAATTATAATAAAGGAACATTTAGCAACCTTCCTGTATCCATGCGCCTCAAATCCTTATCATCACGATGTTAAGTTAATTGCATTGCATCGTAATATCTGCAAAAGTTTTATTTTGCAAGAATGAGCACGACGGCTCAGCAAGAACTAACAGTTTTCACATTTCATGTTTCACATAACACATAAGTTTCCATTTTATCCATGCATCATGATTCTCATACTATGCATCTTACTCATGCATTATAAATCTTATGCAATTCATCAATATATATGCATCATGCATCTCATAGCATACCTCATGCATCTCACATTGTATATTTACAATAATTCAAGTTCCACATAGAACAATATAGTCACATAGTTGCACATTATGCACACTTTAGTCATGTTCGCATATAATCCACATAACAGTGAAGGATTTAGTAATTTAATCATGTACGTCAATACATTTAAACAAGTGAACAAGTTACTGAAAGAACTTGCCTTTAAGCGTTCCTTGCCAAATTATAATGGCTCGTCCTTCAAATATCCTACACAATTTATTTAACAATAAAGTACCAATTAGCCACTAAAAAGGCTTCATATAATGGTTTACAATATAACAACTCTTATTCCATATTGTCCGCGCATTATAAATAATAAACGCGATAAACACTAAAACATTCATTAGCGTCGCGTCGTTTGAAAACGATATGACCCTTATCATCATCAATCCTCATTGGTTTATTAAAAACCCCACTTTATATCTTATAATGTTCGTTTCATTTGAATCGCCACACTATTTAAGTTCATTAACACTTTACACGGCGTTTCGACGTTTACACGTCACACGCCTAATTCGCCTCTTTTGCATGTGCTTAGGATGCTCATACATTGGGTTACAACACTCCATAATGTTTCATTATTATTAGAAGCAAAATATTAAACAAGGTTATACACACTTGTTACGGCGTTACAACGTTTGCATGTCTGTACGCCACATTTGCCTATTCGAACGTCTAAGTGACACGCGATTGCATACGCTTAGCACGCCCACTCGAATTGTCTAATACTAAATGGTTAATATTAAGTATCATTACAAATCATAATAATCATGTTTTAGAACTTATAACATCACTTTATATTGTCGGGAGCATTACGCGTGCTTACGCGCATGCCCGACACTCTCTGATTGCCTCTAATTACACATGAGTCCTATAAACGGCCACATTAGGCTATGCTAAAAACCTCAAATTGAAATACTTAAAGAATGAAAGTTGTAGGTCTACCCGTTCTCTTTCCGAATCATCTTGAATCCTCTCAATCCGAGTTCGTATGAGAAGGTTATGCCCATTTTACTAAAGGACGTCAGAGCTGTCTAGCCAACTGCAAGACTGGCGCGCCCCGCGCCCAAAAGACCTTGCTAGTGGCGTGGCCCGCGCCCAACTGGCAGTAGCCCAGGTGCGCATTTGTCTAGCATTCTCTGTTATTAGTTTCTAGACCTATCTTGCTTCCAACTACCATAACTCCTTCTATACACGTTCAAATTGGTCCGTTTCGGACTCTATGGACTCCTAAGACATAGAGCTACAACATATCAAAATTTCAGAGCTACCCATTAACATTAACATGGCCAAATCTTAGGCCAAAGTATCAACTCATGTTATATTTTCGTGTTCTTGGTGTTCTTGGTGTTCTTCACCAAAACCACCACCAAATCTTTGTTTTAATCTCTTTTTACTCCATTCCAACTGGGTTAAACTCATAACCCATGGAAGTATAACATCATACCAACAAACAAGTTAACCAAACACAAAATCATAGCTACAAAGTCCTCTAAACCGTCCAAAAGTCCATTATTCTTCATGTTCTTCATGTTCTTCATCCTCCTTAAGCATAGGTACGGATTTTTTTCATTTTTGTTCTACTTTAATGTTATTAATGGCTTACAAAGTGTCTTGGTAACATTATTAAGCAACCACAACCAACAATAACAACCAATAATTACCAGAAAAATCGTCCGCGAGCTAAAGAGCTCTAAAAATACAAAACTTGGAAATCTTTATCAAAATCCATGGAAATGGGTTTAGGAAGAAGATTTAGCTCTATAAATCTTTTAAGAAGCTAGAGGAGATGAACTAGAGCTTGCTTGGAGGTTCTTTCCTTCTTGCTTGAGCTCCCGCACCCTCTTCTCCTTCTTCCTTTTTCCGGCGACTCTTCTTCTTTTCCGGCGACCTTCTCCTTCTTTCTTCTTCCTCTTTGCTGCAAATTTTCCCTCTCTCTCTCTATCAGCTGAAGCAACTTGGAATGGAAGAGCAAGGGAAATGGAATGGTTTGAATGATTTGGGAGAAGTGGAGAAATTTTGGGAAGAAATGTGTTTGTGGCTCAAGGAGGCCAAAAATTCAAGGCTTGCCGGCAAACTCCCTCATCTCTTAATTCTAATTGGTCTAAAATAGGAGATTGGTTCTCTCTTGGAGTAACAAGCCAAAATAAATACCCAAATACACCAAAATTATATCCGCAAAACTCCCTCTTTTGTACAAAAACTGGTAAATAACTCCACCCAAAATTAAAATGGGTATTACCATAAATATTGGGATGGGTAAAAATAATTATTATGGGATTTGTCCAAATATTCGGAACACCCATATAATACATTTCGGATACAGATAAAATCACGTATCAGCTCGAATAAAATTTCTAACACTTGGAAAAATTATTTTCTTCGCGTATACGTCTTAACAAAATTAATAGAAATCGAAAAAGACGTAAAAATATCTGGTGTGAATAGTGACGTGAATAGTGCCTCGGGAAACGTGCCCTGTGAATAGTGATTTTGCGACTTTTCGCGAATTCAATTATTCACTCACATGGTTCAATAACACATAAAAATTCATACATTCACGTCATCCAAGTTATAAAATAACCTTAAAACACGTCACATAGAAATAATATTTAATCCAATTAATAATATTAATAAACCCAAATTACAAGGGTATTCGCGATCGCTACTCTTTTCGATTAAATCCTCATAATCATATACATCGGCGTACATGTATCCCACCCATATTTTGGGTTAGCGTCTTTACAACAAATAACTCGTTCAATAATATTATCATTCAACTACTTATTTAATCCAATAAATAGTAGTCTAGCGATATTTCTCGAAACCACCAAATTAGCTTATACGAAAACTTCCATACTTACTAATAACTGTCTACACATAATCTAGGTTATAATATAACTTTTAAACTCTTAACACATAATATTATTAATAAAAGTCTATTATATTCAATAATATTCATAAGCTCGAATTGCCAAGCTATCCACGGCTCGCGATCGTTATAATTATTAACTAGTAACTCATTCATCTTGAATCTATGTATATATATTCTACATTTATATATATACATATTAAGCTCACCAAATACACATATATATTCAAACTCGAATCATAATAAGAAATATTCTATATTAAATTTTATCATAATTATTCTCGAAAATCCGGGTTGTCACATCCTTCCCTCCTTATAAGGATTCTGTCCTCGGAATCCCAAATATCCAACCTCTCTTATTCGGGTTTCGTGTAATTTCTTCTGAAATTTTATCGTTGAATAATTCCAACGTATTACAATAACATAGGTTTTAAAATTACCTATTTAATCTCTTATTCCTCAACTAATTCTCGTAGGTTTATTCTATAACCTTTATCAACTCAATTATATACTGAGTATTATTCTGTCTTTAACCTATCAATTTTCTTTTCTAAGGATCATTGTATGTCCCAATCATCATAATAATTTAATATCATGATTTACTAACTCATAAACATTCGGGATATTACATTCACCCATTCTTCTAAGAATTTCGTCCTCGAAATTTCAGCTTACTCATTTCTACTCATTCTACTCATCACAACTAGGTTTTCAATCTAACCTTTAGACTATCCTCTTTCAAGGATTCACTTAAAATTGTCACATTCTACGACTACTTCTCCCTAGGAAAATTACCCTTCCTACAATCAGTTTCTCGAATAATAGGAACCTTCAACAATTGTTTAATAATTGTGAAGTAACTTGAACAAATAGGAAATAAAATATTCCTTAAAAACTTTTCATATTATGCTGAGGGGCCATAAAGACCATAACCATAGAGATTTACGGGTATTACTACCCCTACCGATTTCAATTATGAAAAAGGTAATCTACCTCATAAAGACCATGAACATAGAGGTTTATGGGTATTACTACCCTTAACGATTTCAATTAAGAAAAAGGTAATCTACCTCCGTACGCCAGGTGATCAACCTTTTGTACTCTGACGTTGTGCACAACATTCTAGTCAAACGACTATATGCGTTTGTTTGACCACCATAGGGTCAGTCGGGATTTTTCCGACATCAAATACCCCAATAATAGGGTTGTTCACCTCAACTTACTACAAAATTCCGCACCAAAACAATTTGGTTTAGGCATAAATTCTCAAATAATGCTTGTATAAACATATTTCAACATTTGTCTAGCCGAATCAAATAGCTTAGACTTTTATTAACAATCCGGACATCAATCGAATTATTATAGCCAACTCAATTGGCATATATTATTTTTCATACTTTAATGAAAACAAAATCATTTTATGACGTCATGATACCGCACTGTTTCTACAGTCCGTTGAGGATTCCGTCATTTGGTGATTTTGTCATACTACATCATACCGTAGTGGGTTGACGATACTATGATCACATCCAACACTAGGTTAATCTGCATTGATGACTCCATCATCTGTCATTCTACATCAGGTTTTATGATGCATTGATGACAATTTAAAAATATATTTTGATATTTTCAAATCAACTTTGTCTAGCCGAAACTATTAGCATAGACATATGAATAACACTACTTTTAAAAATCATTGGTCCAGTAATCTGGCCCCATACATTTTTCGAAGACACAAAGGTCCAATTATCGGCACGAAGTTAATAAATTTTGAAATCTAACATAGCTAGAAGATTTGGAATACCTACGCTTCCACCATCAACTTCAATATTTCCAATGATCCATTGCTTAATAATTTTATCCCTTTCTATTATTCATAAAGCTTACTATACTAAAACTCCTCAATTCTTCATCCACAACCCTTCTATACTCCAGTATAGTTCATCAAACATACCACACGTTATGAGTTCAGGAACTTACCACAATCATATGAGTTTAGGAACTTATCCTAGTCAGACCAAAATCGTCCATTCGCTGAGGGGTTCCACCATATGATTATGAGTCGCGAACTTACCATACGTATGAGTTTAAAGAACTCGCACCTAATCTTAATATTCTCTAACTATCAAATATAAATATGAGAAAAGAATCACCTTCTCGTCAAACGTATAGCGATAGCGCAATACCAGGTTCCAACGATTATCAATATAGGAAGCTAAGTGATTGTCGAACCCATCACAATCCCCTGCCCATACAAGGGATTGATCAACTCGGCCACTAATCAATATAGGAAGCTAAGCGGTTGTTACACCAAGCACAAATTCAATGCCCATACAAAGAATTGTTCAACTCAACCACTATACCGATATAGGAAGCTAAGTGGTTCTCAAACCAAGCACGAATTCCCCACCCATACAAGGAATTGTACAACTCAGCCACTAACATGAGTCCTCAATTGAAATCACCCCCAATCCTAGCTTAATCGTTGCTTAACACGAATTAAATTCGGGTTTCATCATCCATAACTCTTTCCGAGTTTTACTTGTACTATCTTATAGTACCATCTATCTATAGCATTGAGCTAAAATTTTCAATCATTCAATTGATCATCTGCCATTCTATTACTTAATCCAATCACTTCGTGATCTTACTCTACAATCGTTTTACATTACAATCTTCCTTATTCTACGATCGTTTCATCCTACGATCTTCTATACTCTTCTCTCCAATCATAATATATGATTTTATTGTATTTTTGTCTTATAGACCTCGTCTATTTATCAACACTTGTCATCTTTATCACTGGAGTCAGGTAACTCTTAATTCTCATCTTTTGTGATGCTTCAAGATTCTTCTTTGAATCGTCCCATATATATATCAAATCTTACTATGAATTTTTTCTAAATTCATTTACTACCCATTAAACTCTATTTGAGTTTATTCTTTATCATCTTCTCTACGGTTATAGTCTAAGGTACTCTTACCTAAGGTTTATAACCTATCAGCTCTGATACCAACTGTAACGCCCCCGAAACTCGGGTCTTACCTTGAGCCCGATTCTGGCACGTCACGGTACAACCCATGCAACATAGGCTTACTACAAATATGTAATTACAATCATATTACAACATATCCTCATCTAATCCCAGACACGAAGACCTTAAATAATACACTTATGATCAAAGTCGAATAAATACCATTGATCATTTACAAAATCTCTTATGTGAACGCAAGGTTCAGATTCTGACTTTATCCAATCCCTGAATATTCGCAAGGTTATTCAATAACCAATACATTCGTCATAAAAATGTCCTTTGTACATCATTGTCATCCTCCTAGTTTACTATAACAAGTAACTAACATCATCACATCATAAATACTATAATGGATAACCTTCATTTCTAACTCAAGGATTACATAGACAAATTCTAATACATCATATACCATCATCATAGCTAAATAATTATAATAAAGGAACATTTAGCAACCTTCCTGTATCCATGCGCCTCAAATTCTTATCATCACGATGTTAAGTTAATTGCATTGCATCGTAATATCTGCAAAAGTTTTATTTTGCAAGAATAAGCACGACGGCTCAGCAAGAACTAACAGTTTTCACATTTCATGTTTCACATAACACATAAGTTTCCATTTTATCCATGCATCATGATTCTCATACTATGCATCTTACTCATGCATTATAAATCTTATGCAATTCATCAATATATATGCATCATGCATCTCATAGCATACCTAATGCATCTCACATTGTATATTTCCAATAATTCAAGTTCCACATAGAACAATATAGTCACATAGTTGCACATTGTGCACACTTTAGTCATGTTCGCATATAATCCACATAACAGTGAAGGATTTAGTAATTTAATCATATACGTCAATACATTTAAACAAGTCAACAAGTTACTGAAAGAACTTGCCTTTAAGCGTTCCTTGCCAAATTATGATGGCTCGTCCTTCAAATATCCTACACAATTTATTTAACAATAAAGTACCAATTAGCCACTAAAAAGGCTTCATATAATGGTTTACAATATAACAACTCTTATTCCATATTGTCCGCGCATTATAAATAATAAACGCGATAAACACTAAAACATTCCTTGGCGTCGCGTCGTTTGAAAACGATATGACCCTTATCATCATCAATCCTCATTGGTTTATTAAAAACCCCACTCTATATCTTATAATGTTCGTTTAATTTGAATCGCCACACTATTTAAGTTCATTAACACTTTACACGGCGTTTCGACGTTTACACGTCACACGCCTAATTCGCCTCTTTTGCATGTGCTTAGGATGCTCATACATTGGGTTACAACACTCCATAATGTTTCATTATTATTAGAAGCAAAATATTAAACAAGTTTATACACACTTGTTACGGCGTTACGACGTTTGCATGTCCGTACGCCACACTTGCCTATTCGAACGTCCAAGTGACACGCGATTGCGTATGCTTAGCACGCCCACTCGAATTGTCTAATACTAAATGGTTAATATTAAGTATCATTACAAATCATAATAATCATGTTTTAGAACTTAGAACATCACTTTATATTGTCGGGAGCATTACGCGTGATTACGCGCATGCCCGACACTCTCTGATTGCCTCCAACTACACATCAGTCATATAAACGGCCACATTAGGCGAGGCTACAAACCTCAAATTGAAATACTTAAAGAATGAAAGTTGTAGGTCTACCCATTTTCTTTCCGAAACATCTTGAATCACCTCAATCGGAGTTCGTATGAGAAAGTTATGCCCATTTTACTAAAGGACGTCAGAGCTATCTAGCCAACTGCAAGACTGGCGCGCCCCGCGCCCAAAATACCTTGCCAGTGGCGCGGCCCGCGCCCAACTGGTAGTAGCCCAGGTGCGCATTTGTCTAGCATTCTCTTTTTAGTTTCTAGACCTATCTTGCTTCCAACTACCATAACTCCTTCTATACACGTTCAAATTGGTCCGTTTCGGACTCTATGGACTCCTAAGAAATAGAGCTACAAGATATCAAAATTTCAGAGCTACCCATTAACATTAACATGGCCAAATCTTAGGCCAAAGTATCAACTCATGTTATATTTTCGTGTTCTTGGTGTTCTTCACCAAAACCACCACCAAATCTTTGTTTTAATCTCTTTTTACTCCATTCCAACTGGGTTAAACTCATAACCCATGGAAGTATAACATCATACCAACAAACTGAAAGTAGTATGCACACAAGCCAATCATATTTGATATGATGTAGCATATACTTTGTATTCTTATTCATTTATTAATAAAAGTATTAAAGGCATTTTATATTATCTACATTGTGCTGTTATTTAAAATGTGATAAACCCATAGTTTTGAGCAATGCTTTTAGAATCATGATAGTGATCATGCTAATGAGATCTAAATTCAAGATAGCTCATAAACTAAAATAGTTCCTGATCGATGGATTACTAAATAGGGGATTAGTGAATCCGGATAGATTAGTACATACATTGCTTGCTTTTAAGAAGAGGATGATTGATCTCATAATCATTTGTGTGGTGACACTAAAGCAAGTATGTAGGTGCTTATTAGAGAATAAGTTCACTGAACGTGGCTCGCTAAGGAATACCTAATGGAGTTTTACTCGCCTGTCAATAGGAATTCCTCTAGTGATAGTAGTACAAGTGATTCTTGGACTTGAGATCATCATAGTATCTTGTGTATGATGAGTTATACTTTGACATGTCCCTTAAGACCTTTAGGGTATATCAAAGGGTATGATTGGGTATAATAAGTTGTACATGGAGATAGGTGAATGATCAACAAAGAATCTACCACGTCTAGTAAAAGATGAAAATGTCCTATGTGATTCGATGAATGACAACTCATTAGTCCTTGGCCAAGGCAGAATAAAATTAGAAAGGAGTTTCTAATTTACATTATTTAGAGTTGTGCATTTGGGAATCGAAATACATATAATTAAATAAAATAAGACTTGACAGTAAATCCATGTCTTATATTTAATTGGGACATTGTATGTTAGAAGGATTGAATTGTACAGTAATTATGCACTGAAAGGTTCTTTTGTGATTAATGTTGAAATCTATATTATCTGGAAAGTCGTTGATCGCTAAGGGGGCTTACCCTTATTGTAGAATAAATATTATTTAAGTAAATAAATTAAATAGTTTAATTTAATTATTTAAATAAGATTAGAATTGTTCTAATTAATTTATTCACAACTGGTATAATTTGGAGAACCTAAAGGGTCACACCGCAAAAGGAAAAATATTTATTTAAGAAGTAAATGGCATAATTGTAATAATAAGTTAAGTGTATTTAATTTAATCTATGGAGATAGAATAAATTAAATTGCTTAATATTTATTATTTAATATTTTGGAAATATTAAATATAAATTAATAAGAGAAGTCTTATTATTATTATTACTGTTACTATTATTTAATTCCTAATAGGGATTGGGAATTAATTAATGGAAGTACTCTCTCATGCATTCCTAATTGGATTAGGAGTATAATTAATTAAAGGAGTTTAATTAGAATATAAACCCTAATCCTAAATAGTTTAGGGAAGGGGTTTTTCCTACATCTATAAATAAGAGAGGTCTTATCATAGATTAGGGTTACACAGTCTTGCATTAGATTGTGGAGAGTACTAGCAATTTCTATAGAGATAAAAACTAGGGTTTTGCCAACACCCATCTTCTTGAATAACTATTCTTCCTTGGTAGATCACCTCTAGAGGCTAAACACTTGGGTGGCTAACGTTGATCGAAAGAAGGAATCTCATTGGTGGAATTCGAGGAGAACACGAAGGACTAGGAGTTGAACTTGTACCCGAGGAAGCTTTGATCTACGAGGGTATAATTCTTACTCTCTTTCTCTTTCGTTTAAATTGATAATTGAACACAAGGAAAGATCATGGTGATGGTTTGTATTAAAATTTTAAAATCCGTTTTATCGCGCTTCCGCACTATTTATGTAATTTGATTGCATGATCGCTCTATGTACAAACCTAACAGTGGTATCAAAGCCTAATCCTTGTGTTAATTATTGATTTGGAAGATTCTATGTATGTATGGTATACGATTGGATCGAATTTCTAGGCAAAATTATTTTTTCAAAATCTGCAACACGGCGCAGCTGCGCCGCTTCTAGTTCATTCTGGAGCGCAGCTGCGCCCTAACCCAGAAAATTGTTCTTCTGGGTTCAGCGCAGCTGCGCCGGTTCCCAGTTCATTCTGGGCGCAGCTGCGCCGGACAGCAGGATTTGAAAAAAAATTTTATCTTCAAATTAAATAAATGGTTTATTTAATTGATAAAAGTTTAAAATAAAGGAGTTTATTTTATCTGGAATAAGATTTCAGATTGCTAAAATTAAAGGAGTTTAATTTAGATTTGGTTTTTGATTAAAATAAAAGAGTTTATTTTGTTTCAAAACTAAATATTAGCAAAACTTTTGCCCATTAATAGATATCAATGCATACATGGAATGTTTAATTATTCATGTGATGAATGTTATTTATTGATACATATGGAGATATGTATGATAATAAATAGGGATAGATTATGGACTATTGACCAATGTGATTGGATTTATTTTAGTGGATGCTTGAATGAATGGGTTTTTATAAATGGGGTCTGCGTACCTCGTCTTCTCTAGTTTTTCTTGATGTAAATTCTATCTCCCTCCTATGTACTTCCCCTTGACTGCTGATCAAGGTTTCTATTTATTGTAAATGGTTTATGTAATAGGATTAGTTAGAATTATCTTGAAGAATTGGAGACCAAGGAGCAAGGAGCGCAAGAAGACCCGTTTGTTATGGAGCCCGGGTTTAAATGTAATAGTTATATTTAAATTTTGTTCTTGCACCCTAGGTTTGACCTTTTGGTTCACTTGGTGGCTCTAGTGAACCAAACTAGAATAAAAGTCCATAATCAATCCGGGTAGAATATAGTATTCTATATGTGCATGTTAACTATGTATATATTATATATTATACAACATGCTTCGCATGTTAATTAATATGACGCGTATTTTATATATATATGTGCATGCGCGCTAAACAAGATGAGACAAATAAATAATAAACCCCTCAAAGGAATCATATTAAGTCCTAAGCGTTCAAAAATATTATGAATATCGAACGTCGCCTTCTAGCATGGTAAAAGCAATAGAGTATTAAATATTTAATATGAGTTTGTTGTGACACCACAAGGCAAGTATTAAATATTTAAGATGTTGCATTACCACATTTGATGCTTATTAAGGAATTGAACATTACTGTTTTGTTGTGTCACCACAAGGACGGTATTTTTCTCTTCACATATATGGAAGTGCTAGGTTGGACTTAACTTGGATAATTTTGATTCGGATGTGTCACCACTTGATCAAAATAATCTAAGAGGCAAAAGACAAGGAGTTACATAGTGATGTAATTGACAATAGTTGTCTACCTATTTATTTATATATCGTTTGTTGTGTCACCACAAGGCTATATATATTTGAAATGGGATTCTTATTCTCACTAGCAAATCTTTAATTAGAATTGCCGAACTATATACGTTGAGGGTAATATAGTTTGATGAAAATAGTGGGAGAAACCAATTTAAAATAAAGACCTAATTTATATTGGTTATTAATAAAATGAATGTATGCTAAAATGTTGTCTATTTCACATGCAGAATTTAAAAATGTCAAACTCACTATCACTGCGTAGCATACTTGATGCTAACAAACTGACCGGACCGAATTACACGGACTGGTTAAGGAATCTGAGAATTGTTCTCACTGCTGAAAAGATTTCTTATGTACTAAATTCGCCCGTCCCTGCAAATGTTGCAGAAACAGCCTCTGAGGAAGAGATTGCTACTTTTAGAAAGTGGCAAGATGATGCAATCATGGCTCAATGCATCATGCTCGCATCTATGAGTAACGAGCTTCAGCGTGAGCATGAAACTATGGATGCTCCTACTATATTGCTGCACCTCAAAGAGTTGTATGGTGAGCAAAGTAGGACTGCTAGATATCAGATATCTAAGGAGCTCTTCCGATCTCGGATGACCGAGGGCACTACCGTTGAGACTCATGTCCTCAAGTCGATCAATCTGATTGAACAACTTGGACAGCTAGGGTTCGTGATGGATGGGGAGTTAAGTCAAGATTTGATCTTGCAGTCACTCCCGGACACCTTCTCACAATTTGTTGTGAATTTTCACATGAATAAGTTGGACGTCAGCTTGCCTGAGTTACTTAACATGTTGAAAACTGCTGAAGGTCACTTCTCATCCAACAAGAACCAAGTCTTACTAGTGGATGATTCTTCCAAGAAAAGGAAGAGGCCCAAGGTATCTTCTGAAAAGAAGAAAAAGAAGAAGGCTAAGGGAAAGGCGAAAGGAAAGGACAATAAGAAAGCTGATCTAGATAGCAAAGGAATTTGCTACCATTGTAATAAGCCGGGACACTGGAAAAGGAACTGCAAGCAGTATCTTGCAGACCAAAAGAAGCTTGGAGAAGCTTCGACTTCTGATCTAGGTTTGTTCATGATTGAAATTAATTTTTCTGAAAGTCAAAATTCTACTTGGGTATTGGATACCGGCTGTGGTTCTCACATATGTAATAATATGCAGGGACTAAGCAGAAGTAGAAAGCTGAATAAAGATGAAGTCGTCCTACGAGTTAAAAATGGAGCAAAGGTTGCTGCATTAGCTGTGGGGACTTATCATTTAGCACTGCCTACGGGCAAGTCCATTAGTTTAAATAATTGTTATTATGTTCCAACACTCATTAGAAACATTATTTCAATTTCTGTATTGGATATGGATGGTTTTGATATTATAATAAAGAACAACAGTTGTTCTAATTATAATAAAAATGTTTTATATGGTGTTGGTAATTTGCTGAATGGACTTTACATACTTGACTTACAAGAAAATATACTTCAAATTGAACAAACTAAGAAAAGAAAAAGAGATGATGTTAATTATACATTTATGTGGCACTGTAGACTCGGTCATATCAATGAAACAAGATTAACCAAGTTGCATAAAGATGGGCTTTTAGAGCTATCTGATTACGAATCATATCCAACTTGTGAATCTTGCCTCATGGGTAAAATGAGTAAATCTCCTTTTAGTGGAAAAGGAGAAAGAGTTACAGAGTTGTTAGCGTTGGTACACACAGACGTTTGTGGACCTATGACAACGAATGCACGAGGAGGGTATTCTTATTTTATTACTTTCACTGATGATCATTCTAGATTTGGATATGTGTATTTAATGAAATACAAATCTGAGTCATTTGAAAAGTTCAAAGAATTCAGAAGTGAAGTAGAGAAACAAACTGGTAAAAGTATTAAAATTCTTCAATCGGATCGAGGAGGGGAACACTTAACCAATGAGTTTCTCAATTGTCTCAAAGAAAATGGTATAATCTCACAATGGACTCCGCCAGGGACGCCACAGTTGAATGGTGTATCAGAAAGGAGAAATCGAACATTGTTGGACATGGTTCGTTCCATGATGAGTTTTACCGACCTTCCAATATCCTTCTGGGGTTATGCCCTAGAATCGGCTGCATACCTACTTAACAAGGTACCTACCAAATCTGTCCCAAAAACTTCATATGAGATATGGACATGGAGGAAACCAAATCTTAAGCATGTTAAGACTTGGGGTTGTCCAGCTTATGTCAAAAGGTTTGAGCATGATAAGCTGAAGACTAGATCCGACAAGTGTAGATTTGTGGGATACCCTAAAGAAACATCAGGGTATTATTTCTATCATCCTACTGATCAAAAGGTGTTTGTTGCGAAACACGCTGCCTTCTTGGAAAAGGAGTTTATCCTTGAAGGGGTCAGTGGGAGTAAGATATATCTTGAAGAAGTTCAAGAACCACAAAACACTAAAGATCAAAGTCGGGTACCTGATCAAGTAGAAGAACCTAATGTACCACAACCTATTCGTAAATCTGGAAGAGTACCGAAGATACCTGATAGGTATGGATTCATCATAGAGGATGATGATGAGGTACGCATCATAGGTGATGATGATCCATTGACTTACGAAGAGGCTATGAGTAGTAAAGACTCAGAGAAATGGTAGGACGCCATGAAATCCGAGATGGACTCCATGTATGAAAACCAAGTATGGACTTTGGTTTCACCACCTGAGGGCATTAAGCCTATTGGGTGCAAATGGGTCTTTAAGAGAAAGACTGGAGCGGACGGGAAGGTAGAGACCTATAAGGCCCGACTGGTTGCAAAAGGTTTCAAACAAAGACAAGGAGTTGACTATGATGAAACCTTCTCACCAGTAGCTATGCTCAAGTCCATTAAGATTTTGCTTGCAATTGCAGCTTACCATGACTACGAAATCTGGCAAATGGACGTGAAAACGGCCTTCCTCAATGGAGAACTTGAGGAGAATGTATATATGATACAACCAGAGGGTTTTGTTTCAACGGTTGGAACAAATCAAGTCTGTAAGCTACAACGATCCATTTATGGATTGAAGCAAGCTTCTCGCAGGTGGAACATCCGTTTTGATGAGATAATCAAAAAGTTTAATTTTATCAAAAATGAGGATGAACCATGTGTGTACAAGAAGGTTAGTGGAAGCACTGTTTTATTCCTTGTATTATATGTTGATGATATATTACTGATAGGGAATGATGTTCCTATGCTACAGTCGATCAAAATTTGGTTATCTAAACACTTCTCCATGAAGGACTTGGGTGAAGCATCATATATTTTGGGGATAAAGATTTATAGAGATAGATCTAAAAGGATGCTTGACTTGACCCAAGGAAAGTACATTGACTTGATGCTAAAGAAGTTTAGCATGGAAGATTCCAAAAGAGGTCTCATGCCGATGAGTCATGGAATACATCTCTCCAAGAAACAGGCCCCAAAGACACCTGAGGAGAGAGACCGTATGAGTAAGATTCCTTATGCTTCAGCAATAGGATCTATCATGTACGGTATGATATGTACTAGACCAGATGTCGCTCATGCACTTAGTGTAACAAGCAGATATCAGTCGAATCCAAGAGAAGAGCACTGGAAGGCAGTGAAAAATATCCTAAAGTACTTGAGAAGAACTAAGGATGTATTTCTTGTCTACGGTGGGTCTGAATTGAAACTAGAGGGCTATACAGACTCAAGTTTTCAAACGGACCAAGATGACAGTAAATCCGTTTCAGGGTATGTATTTACCTTAAACGGTGGCGCAGTGAGTTGGAAAAGTTCCAAACAGCAAACAATTGTTGATTCGGTGACAGAGGCAGAGTACATAGCTGCAAGTGAAGCTGCAAAGGAAGCTGTTTGGATGAAGAAGTTCATAACTAAACTTGGAGTGGTTCCCAGCATTAGAGGAGCCGTACCTTTATTCTGTGACAACACCGGAGCTGTTGCACAGGCTAAGGAACCCAGGTCTCATCAGAAATCCAAACACGTGTTGCGGCGGTTTCATTTGATTAGAGAGATCATTGAAAGATGAGACGTCACCCTAGAGCGTGTTGACTCTCAAGACAACATTGCAGATCCATTTATTAAAGCTTTAACTCAACAGCAGTTTGATCGTCACTTAGAGAAGATGGGTATTAGATACCATGGTGATTGGCTTTAGTGCAAGTGGGAGATTGAAAGTAGTATGCACACAAGCCAATCATATTTGATATGATGTAGCATATACTTTGTATTCTTATTCATTTATTAATAAAAGTATTAAAGGCATTTTATACTATCTACATTGTGCTGTTATTTAAAATATGATAAACCCATAGTTTTGAGCAATGCTTTTAGAATCATGATAGTGATCATGCTAATGAGATCTAAATTCAAGATAGCTCATAAACTAAAATAGTTCCTAATCGATGGATTACTAAATAGGGGATTAGTGAATCCGGATAGATTAGTACAAACATTGCTTGCTCTTAAGAAGAGGATGATTGATCTCATAATCATTTGTGTGGTGACACTAAAGCAAGTATGTAGGTGCTTATTAGAGAATAAGTTCACTGAACGTGGCTCGCTAAGGAATACCTAATGGAGTTTTACTCGCCTGTCAATAGGAATTCCTCTAGTGATAGTAGTACAAGTGATCCTTGGACTTGAGATCATCATAGTATCTTGTGTATGATGAGTTATACTTTGACATGTCCCTTAAGACCTTTAGGGTATATCAAAGGGTATGATTGGGTATAATAAGTTGTACATGGAGATAGGTGAATGATCAACAAAGAATCTACCACGTCTAGTAAAAGATGAAAATGTCCTATGTGATTCGATGAATGACAACTCATTAGTCCTTGGCCAAGGCAGAATGAAATTAGAAAGGAGTTTCTAATTTACATTATTTAGAGTTGTGCATTTGGGAATCGAAATACATATAATTAAATAAAATAAGACTTGACAGTAAATCCATGTCTTATATTTAATTGGGACATTGTATGTTAGAAAGATTGAATTGTACAGTAACTATGCACTGAAAGGTTTTTTTGTGATTAATGTTGAAATCTATATTATCTGGAAAGTCGTTGATCGCTAAGGGGGCTTACCCTTATTGTAGAATAAATATTATTTAAGTAAATAAATTAAATAGTTTAATTTATTTATTTAAATAAGATTAGAATTGTTCTAATTAATTTATTCACAACTGGTATAATATGGAGAACCTAAAGGGTCACACCGCAAAAGGAAAAATATTTATTTAAGAAGTAAATGGCATAATTGTAATAATAAGTTAAGTGTATTTAATTTAATCTATGGAGATAGAATAAATTAAATAGCTTAATATTTATTATTTAATATTTTAGAAATATTAAATATAAATTAATAAGAGGAGTCTTATTATTATTATTACTGTTACTATTATTTAATTCCTAATAGGGATTGGGAATTAATTAATGGAAGTACTCTCACATGCATTCCTAATTGGATTAGGAGTATAATTAATTAAAGGAGTTTAATTAGAATATAAACTCTAATCCTAAATAGTTTAGGGAAGGGGTTTTTGCTACATCTATAAATAAGAGAGGTCTTATCATAGATTAGGGTTACACACTCTTGTATTAGATTGTGGAGAGTACTAGCAATTTCTATAGAGATAGAAACTAGGGTTTTGCCAACACCCATCTTATTGAATAACTATTCTTCCTTGGTGGATCACCTCTAGAGGCCAAACACTTGGGTGGCTAACGTTGATCGAAAGAAGGAATCTCATTGGTGGAATTCGAGGAGAACACGAAGGACTAGGAGTTGAACTTGTACCCGAGGAAGCTTTGATCTACGAGGGTATAATTCTTACTCTCTTTCTCTTTCGTTTAAATTGATAATTGAACACAAGGAAAGATCATGGTGGTGGTTTGTATTAAAATTTTAAAATCCGTTTTATCGCGCTTCCGCACCATTTATGTAATTTGATTGCATGATCGCGCTATGTACAAACCTAACAGAGTTAACCGAACACAAAATCATAGCTACAAAGTCCTCTAAACTGTCCAAAAGTCCATTATTCTTCATGTTCTTCATGTTCTTCATCCTCCTTAAGCATAGGTACGAATTTTCTTCATTTTTGTTCTACTTTAATGTTATTAATGGCTTACAAAGTGTCTTGGTAACATTATTAAGCAACCACAACCAACAATAACAACCAATAATTACCAGAAAAATCGTCCGCGAGCTAAAGAGCTCTAAAAATACAAAACTTGGAAATCTTTATCAAAATCCATGGAAATGGGTTTAGGAAGAAGATTTAGCTCTGTAAATCTTTTAAGAAGCTAGAGGAGATGAACTAGAGCTTGCTTAGAGGTTCTTTCCTTCTTGCTTGAGCTCCCGCACCCTCTTCTCCTTCTCTTCTCCTTCTTCCTTTTTCCGGCGACTCTTCTTCTTTTCCGGCGACTTCTCCGGCGACCTTCTCCTTCTTTCTTCTTCCTATTTGCTGCAGATTTTCTCTCTCTCTCTCTCTATCAACTGAAGCAACTTGGAATGGAAGAGCAAGGGAAATGGAATGGTTTGAATGATTTGGGAGAAGTGGAGAAATTTTGGGAAGAAATGTGTTTGTGGCTCAAGGAGGCCAAAAATTCAAGGCTTACCGGCAAACTCCCTCATCTCTTAATTCTAATTGGTCTAAAATAGGGGATTGGCTCCCTCTTGGAGTAACAAGCCACAATAAATACCCAAATACACCAAAATTATATCCGAAAACTCCCACTTTTGTACCAAAACTGGTAAATAACTCCACCCAAAATTAAAATGGGTATTACCATAAATATTGGGATGGATAAAAATAATTATTATGGGATTTGTCCAAATATTCGGAACACCCATATAATACATTTCGGATATAGATAAAATCACGTATCAGCTCGAATAAAATTTCTAACACTTGAAAAAATTAGTTTCTTCGCGTATACGTCTTAACAAAATTAATAGAAACTGAAAAAGACGTAAAAATATCTGGTGTGAATAGTGCCTCGGGAAACGTGCTATGTGAATAGTGATTTTGCGACTTTTCGCGAATTCAATTATTCACTCATATGGTTCAATAACGGATAAAAATTCATACATTCACGTCATCCAAGTTATAAAATAACCTTAAAACACGTCACATAGAAATAATATTTAATCCAATTAATAATATTAATAAACCCAAATTACAAGGGTATTCGCGATCGCTACTCTTTTCGATTAAATCCTCATAATCATATACATCGGCGTACATGTATCCTACCAATATTTTGGGTTAGCGTCTTTACAACAAATAACTCGTTCAATAATATTATCCTTCAACTACTTATTTAATCCAATAAATAGTACTCTAGCGATATTTCTCGAAACCACCAAATTAGCTTATACGAAAACTTTCATACTTACTAATAATCGTCTACACATAATCTAGGTTATAATATAACCTTTAAACTCTTAACACATAATATTATTAATAAAAGTCTATTATATTCAATAATATCCATAAGCTCGAATTGTCAAGCTATCCACGGCTCGCGATCGTTATAATTATTAACTAGTAACTCATTGATCCTGAATCTATGTATATATATTTTACAGTTATATATATACATATTAAGCTCACCAAATACACATATATATTCAAACTCGAATCATAATAAGAAATATTCTATATTAAATTATTATCATAATTATTCTCGAAAATCCGGGTTGTCACATATTATCTATTTGCTCTTTGAGTGACATATACATTCAAGTCACATTGAACACTTAATATTCATAGCTTAAATAATTACTTCCTTTATTAAACGGTTGATCACTTCCGAACACATAACTTAAACCTACATTCTTAAACTATTATTATTCTTTACATACATATTATATTGCTTCATATATGTGAAATTATTTTAATTTAAAATATGAGAAAATTTCATTTTCTGGGTTTTTGACTCGACCCGACCCGGTTGACCCGGATCGGCGCTGCGGCACCGGGATTAAGCCTTGAGCCAGTGTTGTGGCGCTGGCCTGACCCGGACTTGGACAACCCGAGCCAGCGCTGCGACACTAGTTTTACTCTATGCACCGGCATTGCGGCACCGCGATGCAGAATAAATTTTTTCCAATTTCGCGAAGAACACAAAACAGGGACATAAACTTCCAATTTCTTTGTTCATACAACAAATTAAGCATACCCAATCACTATATTTCATATATGCTCATTACCCAACCCTTCTCGCATGATTGTAACTACTTAAATCATATAAACCATGAATCTAAGAACCCAAAATTAAGGTTTTTGCCAATTTATCAAAGTTTCGTCAATTTTTATGAAATCACACATTACGGATTCGTTGCTACACCAAATCAGTCCATTAAACTTGCATTCTTTTTATTTCTTAACATATAAACACAATCAATCATCAATTTACAGATTAACGTACAAATTAAGTATCAATTTTTATACATATAAGCCATATTCAATTGTTAGTCCTCTATAAACTTCAAACTCCAATCCAAACATAATTTCATGGATTAAT
Source organism: Aralia elata (assembly GCA_034770075.1). Taxonomy (NCBI): domain Eukaryota; kingdom Viridiplantae; phylum Streptophyta; class Magnoliopsida; order Apiales; family Araliaceae; genus Aralia; species Aralia elata. The sequence goes on from CM068387.1 coordinate 9,167,757, forward strand.
TGTAATGACCGTGAATGTTTAAACTCCATTATTAATTAAATATTAATTTAATTTTAATGAGTTAGCTTTGCATGCTTATTTAAATTCTGTGTGATTAATTGATTATGTAATTATGTGACTTCGCGTAATTGCCTAGATTTATTAAAGGGAGTCACTAATGATTTAATTAAATTAGTGGGCTAGCCCTAAGGTTTAATATTCAATGATAAAGTTGTCTATTGAATTAAATATTCAATCTACCAGAATATAGTGGAGGAATCTAATTTTCCTTAATTAATTAATATAATTATTACACTACAAGAAAACTGGTCATTACCGACGGGCGTAATACCGACGGCCAAAATGCCGTCGTAAATGCACTCAAAGTCGACGGGCATGCCGTCGTGAATGACCCCCGTCGCCAATAGAGTCCTTTTCCTTTTCCGCGCTCATATTTTCTTTCCCCGCGCGCGCCAAAAATATAGGTCGACGGGCTCATGTCATTGGCGACGACATTCCCCGTCGAGAAAGACCTCATTGGCGACGGGGGTATTGGCGACGGCACGACCGTCGAGAATGAGTCTGTATTTACTTACAGTCAGTTTAATTTTTCACTTTTGGTCTTTCGCTTTCACCTCTTGCCGTAGGTATTAGGCACACGTTATAACTTACGGGACTCGATTTCGATATCCGGAGGCCGAGTTATCAGTCTGTTCGCCTAACTTTAAAGAACACAAACTAAACTAATTTAGATATGCTCTATTTTCGACTTCGTTATTAATATTTTAATTTTGTAGGATCTTGTTGATGAGACTAGTGGGGGTGGAGGCAGCGGCACATGCGATGACCGTGGAGGAGATGGTGATGACCGCCGAGCTGATGAGATGATGGAGGGTGGGACCAGCGCTTGGACTGGCGATGGGACCGGACGTACGATAGATGGCAGCGATGATTGTACTGACAGTCCTGATCTGGGGTTGTAGTTAGTTTATGGTTATATTTTGACTTTCATGTATGAACTTATACAGTTTTTGAGTTGTACAAACTAGAGTTTTGTATATACTTAGGTTGATGGTTTATGTATCTAACTATTTGATTGTTATTGATATCCGTTCGTGATGAAATATTTGTTTTTCATTAGTTTATAACAGGTACAATTATGTATATTTAAATAAATAGGGAAATTTTTAATTTTTAATTTTTTTTTTAAAACATATCAATGGCGACGGGCCATTGGCGACGGTCCTGCCGTCGTCAATGAGCCTCTGCAAAAATTTCGTTAGACTCATTCACGACGGCATTTAATGTTATTAGCGACGGCACTCCCGTCGCCTATGACTTGAACAACAAATTCCTTATGCCCATTGGCGACTGGCGCTCCCATCGCCCACGCCGTCGCCAATAACCCATAGCCGACGGGACGCCGTCGCTACGGATGTCGTCGCCAATGACCTTATTATCGACGGTGATCGACGGGGGCCAGGGGCGACGACCTCTAGGGCGACGGTCATGGCGACGGGTCACCACCGTCGGCAAAGACCCATTGGCGACGGCAAGGGGGTCATTGGCGACGGCAATGGCCGTCGGCAATGCCCTCTTTTCTTGTAGTGTTAATTAATGTGTGCAATATTGATGTTAATACTTAATAGTCTATTTAGTAATTTAATACTAAGCGGACTAGATTAAGTTATTAATTTCATCTTTTATGTAATTACGAATTGGGTAATAAATGTATACTATAGTAATTGTGTTTATATTGTATGGCTTATTTAATTAACTAATAGCAATAGAAGGGGACACAAATTATGGGACATATCCCATTTATTTATCAACCGTGTCTGGAATAAGGAAGAGAGAAAGGAAATCTAAATTGAACTAAACTGAGATGAACAGTGCAAGTCCCAACCTCAGCCGCGTATGGATTTCTTGCTGGATTTCTGCAATAGCAAATCACAGCTGAATATACGGGTTGATGTGATCAGCTACATTGCCCATCATCTTCTTCTTCTTCCCGCTGGTTAACCAAACTGGACAAAAGTTTTGTCTGGTTAACAAATTTTCTATAAATTGAAGCTTCTTCTTCAAGATTTCAGTTGCTACAATTTCTGATAATTAGTATAGAGAGTGAGCAATGCTGGGAAGTGTTAGGATACTGACATTAAGTAATCTAGAAGTATCAATTTAGCTTCATTAGAGGTAAAGAATTGGCCACTGTGTTCTTAAATTCTTAGTCCATTAAATTCTATGAAATTCATGATTCTTGCTAATTAGTTTGTTAATTAGTATAATGATATTATACGGGTCTATATACATGTTTGGGACCAATGTAGTTGGTCTGAATTGCGTTTAGAAAGGTTAGGCCATATAATTTTTCGTGTTCTGCAGAAGTAGAGCCGAACTTGAACCATTCCCAAGGCCAAAACCAGCGCCACTCCCAAGGCCAAAACTAGCACGGCCGCGCTGGCTTCCAGAAATTATTGCTATGTTTTGATGTTTTAAGCATGCTAGTCTAGTCCATTTATGCATGAAAATAGGTTTGCTATGTTATCTAGTGTCCCTATGAATACCATGACTTGCACACGTTGTTCTAGCATGTATTTTCCAAAGAAACTTAAGAACTTTGAAATGAACTTGACAAATGAGCATCTTTTACAATCTGACCATTTGAGTATGTGTATGTAGCTTAAATATGTGTTCAAATACATGTGAGTTATGATTTCCAAGTTATCTTGCATGAGCTATGTTGCGTGAGTTGTCGTAGTATGATTTTCAAAGGGAAAACATAGAGTTTAAAGGCGAATATTGTCAAATATTGTGGGAGTGGTGTTTTGACCATACAAGCATAATTATTAGGACTCATTATGCCTCTAGACATGATTGGCATGAACACCATTTAGCGAAACATTATTTTTGACATGTGCGAGTATGTTTAAGGCATGGGATTCCAAGTGTAAGCTACGTGACTAACATGTTCATGTGTTGTTTACACCCGAGCATGTATATTAAGTATTGTTTAGTCTGACTATGTGGTATTATGACCATAATAGCGAATTACTTGTGAAATGGACTTGTTTGGCCTAAAGCATAGGAATTTACGACATAAAGCCTTATAACTTTGGATTGGATTTAGAATGAGCATGCTAGGTTTCAAACTTAAGTTAATAATCATATGAACATGTGTATGTGATTAATATCAGTAGCTTTCATGTTAAGAGAATAGGCTCGGATTCCAGCTGAATGAAATTTCATTCTTGGTCTGTCCAGTGAGTGGCGCGGTCGCGCCACTCCTAAGGCAAAAACCAGCGCGGCCGCGCCGGATGCCAGTTTAGCCCAGTTGCTTTAAGTTATGAAAAAGCCTTGCAGCATGTATGTATGTATGTCTTAAGCTGTATTGCATGATTAAACTGATGTGCTATGTGCTCAAGTCTATATTGATGCATAGGAACTAGATATGCTAAAATTGTTAATCTAGGATGGAAATTAATGTTTATAGACTTAGTAATAATGGTTCCATCTACGTGACTATGTGTTAGGATTACTTGGTGTGTAACCTCTTGTAAGTGTAAACTCATGCTAGTTTATACTTTACTAACTAAGGAACCGACTTATTAATGTTAGGTCGTTTCACGCAATTTAATTTAAAGCTAGATTATTGTAGCTGAGCAAACAGGAAAGTTTCCTATACTTACTCATATTTTATTGAGCGAGTTCTCTATCCCGAAACTTTAATTGTTACAAGTTTCCCTGAACCAAACCTTGTATTTATTTTATTGTGCAAGTTTCTGAACTTCACTCCTTATTTGTGCAAGTTCCCTGAACCCATTCTTGTATTATTTATTGCAAGTTATTTATTTAAGCTTGAACCTTTAATTCTTCAAGCATGCTATAAGTGGCTTAATTACTTAACAATTATTCCACATCATTGTTATCGACACTCGCACATTGTGCAATTGTTTTCGTACAGATGTTGACTCCTACCTTATTAAAGTTCTAACATGGATGAACTGCCATAATTAAGTCTTAGCCTTTGTCCGGCTAGACATATGCGTTATAGATTTTAAAAGCTATCCAAACCAATTGATGGTGCGGAATGTTGGACTTTATGAACACCCCTTTTATTATAGGGGAGTGCCCCACGTATCTAATGTAAGATACAAATAACAGAGTTGAATATTATGCATATACATAGCGTACGCGAGGCTGATCCCCTCAAGTACATATTCTGTAGCTAGTAACCAAAGGGTCAATCAACTATTGATTCCATTAGACATTTATTGTTCAAAGTCTACTTGACTATCATTTGTTCTAAAAGAAATTCTTGCTTCCGATATTCATGTTGTTAAATTCCTCTCTTTATATTTCGTTCATCATGATATATCCTTTATTGTTGTATTTAAACTTGCTGAGCAAACTAGTTGCTCAACCTTGCTATATCATGACTTTTATTGCAGTTAAACCCGAGACTTCAGGGAAGGGCAAGGGTAAAGAAAAGATGAAGTAATAGACTTCCAGCAGTTGAATATTTATTTTGCGTTTTGTTTATGGTTAATATTATTATAATGTGAACCCTAATTAGTATCCTAGGGTACTTTTGGATTGTGTAATTCAGGTTACGAATCTTGGGACTAGTAACTCCTTTTGAATGAACACCATATGTTTATTTTATTTCGCATTTAGTCATTTTATGTTGTTTGGAGGTGGATGTTTGCATTGGATCGTGATGACCAAATTCGGGCATTTGAGACCTGAATTTGGGGGCATCACAGTTGGTATCAGAGCTTTAGGTTATAAACGTTCGGATTGCGAAACTTAGGTTATAACCTTAGTATTAAACTCGTATAGAGTGCATTAGGAGATAAATCGGGGAGATTTATCATATTTGGTATTTTGAAGAATTGGGGAATTCATCGAGTCAAGTAGTACCCAATGAAATATAATTTCATTCTTTCAATGGATATATTTTATTATCGTACTAATGTTAGTTTTGTGTGTTTGTAGGATGGCTGTCGTAGGAGCAACCAGTGGAGTTCGAGGGGAGGAGTTATTCACAGACATACCCATTGTTACGGAGCAGCTGGTGGGCTATGCACTCGTTGCCCCAGTAGTACCATTGAGTGGGTCCAGGCCAGAAGAGGACTACTTGATGGATTTGGTAGAGCCTGACATGGGCGGAGTACTGAGATCCGGCACTCAGGACAGTGATGATGAGTCCGAGGAGGACCCGGCTGAAATAGAGTTAGGTGGAGTTGTTGAAGAGATACCCGAGGAGGGATCTCCAGTGTTCCACACGTTTCAGGATGACTTGCTCGGAGAGTATGCCGATCGCATAATAGATCAGGAGCAGACTATCGAGGAGTAGAATGCTCATATTGCACATTTAGAAGAGGAGAATTATGTCCATCAGGAGATGGAAGATCGATATAAGGCGGAAACGTACTTATTACAGTTCGAGGTAGTTGAACTGAAGGCTCAGATTCAGCAGTTAGAGGGTGCCACACCTCAGTTGAGCCCCACTGTGCAACAAGTGATGTTGCAAAATAGTCAGTTGAGGGAGGCAGTAGAGTAGTCAGATGCCAAAGAAGTGGAGCTGCAGTCAGCTCTCAGGCCGTCAGGGCCGATCGAGACTTGGAGCACGCAGACATAATTCAGGTATAGGAGTTGTGGGTTCGCGCAGCCACAAGGGTGGATGTGCTAGAGGGAGAGGTTTGAGATGGATCCGCTAGGATCGATACCTTAGAGTATGCCATGTTCACGGCATTGCCCAGACTGCAGGATCGGGTCAGAAGATACCCTCGGGAGGAGGGCAGGAGTTGACACATGATTAGACGTCGAGTGGTTGATCGATTAGCTCGATAGGCATTCCGTCAGGCAGTTCTCCGTATCAGGCATTGACTTGTTAGATTAGTATCCTTGCCTGTACTTGGTTATTGTAGTGAGTCCCACTTTTGTTTAATAGGGACAAATTTATGTTGTAAATCCGTATGCTGCTGTGTTGTATGCATAGGATGGTAGTCGACCCCAACTTTTGTTTTGTTAAAGGGGTAGGTAGTAGTGAATCCTCATCGTTTGTTCAGTGAAGGATAGTTAGCAGTCGACAGTTTATGCCGTTGGGCGTTTATAGAAATATGCCGAATGTCGAGTCAGTTTGTATTGCAACCTTGGTATATGAATATAAATGTAGTGTTTCCTTCTAAATCAAATACGTGTTTGATAGACAATTTTTTATGTTAAGTTGCATGCCTTGTAGCATAACACATAGAACCTTAAGTATAAGGGTGCGTTTTTCTTTTGGCAGATCATAATGCCGCCAAGAGGTAGACCCCGCAATCAGTGAGTCACAGAGTCAGAAAATGAGGTTGGGGATCAACTCAATCCAATGAGAGTGTTCGCGGAGATGCTGGCGGAAGCCATGAAAGCGAGACCACCACCTGTGGTCCCAGTAGGGACACAACCAGCGCCCCAGCCAGCGCACCAATTAGCTAACTTTAAGGATTTCAAACTGGTTGGACCACTCGAGTTCAAGGGGACTCTCGACCCAATAGAAGCACAAACTTAGGTTGAAGATATGGAGAAAGTCTTCGAGGTCGCACGAGTGGCCGAGGAGCAGAAAACCGGATTCGCCACCTTCATGATGAAGGGCGAAGCGAACTATTGGTGGAAAGCCAATAGGGGACGGGCAGGCGATGGAGTCACTCCATGGGACAGATTCAAGGAGCTATTCTTCGAGAATTACTTCTCGGAGAATACATAACAGGATATGGAGGTTAAGTTTCTGGAATTGAAGCAGGGTGGTATGACGGTCGCGGAGTACGCGGAAAAATTTAACGAGTTGGCCTGATTCGCTCCACATCAGGTGGACACGGAGGCCAGGAAGGCAAGGAGATTCGAGTTGGGATTGAAGCTGTGGGTGCAGAAAACTGTCGTTGTGTTGAAGATCAAGAGTTTCTTTGAACTACTAGAAAGGGCTATCATTGCGGAAGGAGGCAATGAAGCCATATCACGATTTAAACAGGAAAAAAAGGCCGGTCAAGAGGGGCCGAAAGGGTGAAGCAGCGGAGGCAGCAACCCCAATAAGCGTAAATGGATGGAGAGCCAATCCCTCAGAGGCAACAAGTCCGGGGGAGAGGCCAAGTCAAGTGGGAAGTGCAACAGCTACGGAAAGAACCACTCAAGGGAGTGTATGAAAGGGAGAAGCGTTTGCTACCGCTGCGGATAGCTGGGGCACATGGCTCCTCAGTGCCCGAATAAGCAGAAGGGAGGGTGTTTTTCTTGTGGAACACCCTGTAATATCCCGAATATTTATGAGTTAGTAAATCATGATATACAATTATTATGATGATTGTTGCATACAATGATCCTTAGAAAAGGAAATTGATGGGTTAAAGATATGATAATACTCAGAGTATAATTGACTTGATAAAGGTTATATAATAAAATCTACGAGAGTTGGTTGAGGACAATTGATTGAATAGGTAATGTAAAACCTATGATATTGTAATACGTTGGAATTATTCAATGATAAAATTTTAGAAGAAGATTTACGTGAACTAAGTAAGAGAGGTTTGATATTTGTGATTCCGAGGACGGAATCCTTATAAGGAGGGAAGGATGTGACAACCCTGATTTTCGAGAATAATTATAATAAAAATTTAATATAGAATAATTCTTATTATGAGGCGTGTCGAGTTCGAATATATATGTGTTCTATATATTTATGTAATTTATTTGGTATAAATTGTTAACCAAATATATGTGGGTTACATGTATATTTAGGTACATGATTTTATTAAGCTAATTGGTTAGTAAATAGCTAACCTATATTAAATGAGTCCATTAATGGATTAAATTAATGCGCTAATAAATGGCTAAATAAAATATTATATTATTATTATCCAAGTGTAGGATCTTATAAGAGTCCATTGAGGTTTTAATTAGTAGCCCAAATGTTTATTATGGGTTACCCAAATAAAGGGCCCAACCCAAGATCCATTATTTTTGCCTAAACCCAAGACCCTATATTTGACCCATGTGATATATGGGTAAAGAAATCAGCATTTTGGAATAAATATGGGGACTATTCGGGTAGTGGGAGGAGAGAGAGTAAACCAAATAGGTGTGTAAGTTGGTGTGTTGCTCAATAAAAACACCATGAGCCAATCAGAGAGAGAAGAGGGGAGTACATGCGGCAACATGTTTGGCAATTGCTAGACACTATGCTTTGAAAGTCTCAATTAGTAAACATTCTCCTCATTGGCCAACAAAAGAGCTTGGGTATTACAACATTATTCCTCCCACACCATTTCTATCCATGTCTTGCTCTCCCTCACCCGAAAAGCATCAGCTCATTGTTAGCAAGAGAAGAGAGAAGAAAGTTAGAAGATATTACAAAGGAGAGGAGAGAGAATACACTTTCATCTTCATCTTCTTCATTAAAGCTTCAACCATTCTAGAGAGAGAAAGAAGTGGGTGTGAACTAAAGTCGAAGGAAAGCGTTCAGGAGTACTCAAGAAGGAGAGGAGGGATTCTAGCAAAGCTCTAACAAGTTTTTTAGCATCCAAGAAGGAGGAAAGTCAAGAAGTAAGTGTCTAAAACCCTAAAACTCCATTTATCTCCTTAAAGCTTCATATTTTGTTAGAAGTTGTATTATCTTGAGTTTATGAGTTGAGGAACATCCTAGGAATGATGTTCATAGGTTTAACAAACCACTAATAACACGAAAGTGGAACAAGAATGAAAGAAATCCAAACTCATGCGTAAAGGATGAAGAACAATGAAGAACATGGATATTTTGGACAAACATGGACATTTAGACTGTTTTAGAAAACTGTAGCTTCGATTTTGTGTTTGTTTACTTTATTTGTTATTGTGGTATTGAAGTTCCATGGGTTATCTTCATAACCCAGTTGGCACGGAGTAAAAAGCTTTTAAAACGAATTTGTGGCGAAGATTTTTGTAAACTATGTCAAGCACACGATTAGTTTGTATGAATAGTGACCTTATAATTAAATCTGGTATTGATGTGTTGCTTGTAAAATTATGAGCTTCTAGAGTAGTATATTACATTGAATTAGGAATCCATGGGCTTTGGAATGAACGCATTTCGACCTCGGATGAGGGAGATATAGCGATTTTAAGAAAATATGTCAAAGCTGTCAAGAACACAAAAAACTGGTACGACCAGGCTCCTTGAAGCCGCTGTTTCAATCTGTTAACGAATCTGAAATGTTATAATTTTTGGAAATGTTGTAGTTCAGTTTACAAGCTTTCCATAGCCTTAAGAACAGACTAATTCCGACTTAAAATGAAGGAGTTATCATGTAGGAGGTCATAGAGTGCAAGTCGTGGGGTAGTCTATGACCATCGTAGAGTGCCAATGGTGGAATGGGCTCTGAGGGTCGTAGAGTGGTCTCAGAAGGTAGTAGAGTGTCTCTCGGAATCGTAGAGTACCTCTCGGAATCGTAGGGTGCAATTTTGGCTATGTGTAGGTCGTAGAGACTGAAATCGTAGACTCGAAATTTGGCTAAGTGTAAAATCGTAGGGACTACTTGTCAGTCAGAACCTCACTTAGTAATTCGAGCATAACTTTCTCATACGAACTCGGATTGAGGTGATCCATGATGATTCGGAAAGAGAAAGAGTAGACCTACAACTTTCATTTACTGAACTTTGAGAGTTAAGGTCGGGATGAAGCTCAAACTTGAGCATCTTTAGCACTGAAGGCGATCGTAGGGAGGAAGGGTCGTAGACTCGAAATTTAGCTAAGTGTAAAATCATAGGGACTGGTCAGCCAGAACCTCACTTAGTAATTCGAGCATAACTTTCTCATACGAACTCAGATTGAGGCGATCCATGATGATTCGGAAAGAGTAAGAGTAGACCTACAACTTTCATTTACTGAACGTTGAGAGTTAAGGTTAGGATGAATCTCAAAATTGAGCATCTTTAGCACTGAAGGCGATCGTAGGGAGGAAGGGTCTTAAACTCAAAATTTGGCTAAGTGTAAAATCGTAGGGGCTGAAAATCGTATGGACTGGTCAGCCATAACCTCACTTAGTAATTCGAGCATAACTTTCTCATACGAACTCGGATTGAGGTGATCCAGGATGATTCGGAACGAGGAAGAGTAGACCTACAACTTCCATTAACAAGAATTGAGATTACATACATGGATGAAATTCGAAAATGGGCAGTTTGGTGACGTTGTGTTTGTCGGGCATTCGAATCGTTGCAACGTGCAATGTTTTCAACTCTAAATTATATTGTTCTATGTTATAAGTTCTAAAACCTGATTAGCATGATTTATAATGACGGTTAGCCTTAATCAATGATGAATTAGATAATTGTATGAGCATGCTAAGCATGTACTAAGGAGGCGAATTGGGCGTGTGACCTATGAACGTCGAAATGCCGTGTGAAGTGTTAATGAAGCTAAATAGTGTTTCTATTTAAATGAAATGGACATTATAAGATATAAAGTGGGGTTTTATAAACCAATGAGTATAGATGATGATGATGATGATGATGATGATGGTCGTAACGTTTTCAAACGACGCGACGCCGAGATATGTTTTAGAGCGAATCGCGATTATTAATTTATAATGCGCGTACAATATGAAATAAGAATTATTATATTATGAACCAATATATGTGAAGCCTTTTTAGTGGCTAATTGGTACTTTTTATTGTTAAATAAATTGTGTAGGATATGTGAAAGACGAATGGTCATAATTTGGCAAGGAACGCTTGAGGCAAGTTCTTTTAGTAACTTGTTGACTTGTTTAAATGTATTGATGTACATGACTTGATTACTAAATCTTTCACTATTATGTGGATTATATGCGAGCATGGTAAAGTGTGCACAATATGTAATTATGTAGAACTTGAATTATTGTAAATATACAATGTGAGATGCATGAGGTATATATATACATGAATTGCATAAGATTTATAATGCATGAGTAAGATGCATAGTATGAGAATCATGATGCATGGATAAAATGCAAAATCATGTGTTACGTGAAGTATGAAATGTGAAAATTGTTAGTTTTTGCTGAGCTATCGTGCTCATTCTTGCAAAAATAAAACTTTTGCAGATTTACGATGCAATGCAATTATCTTGATATCATGATGATAAGGATTAAAGGCGCATGAAAACAGGAAGGTTGCCAAAAGTTTCTTTATTGTAATTATTTAGTCGTGATGACGGTATATGATGTACGTGAATTTGACTATGTAAACCTTGAGTCAAAAATGAAGGTTATCCATTATAGTATGTAAGATCTGATTATGTTAGTTAATTGTTATAGTAAACTAGAAGCATGACGATGATGTATAAATGACATTTTTATAACGAATGCATAGTTATTGAATAACCTTGTAAATATTCAGGGATCGACTAAAGTCAGAATCTGAACCTTGCGTTCACATGAGATATTATAAAGGATCATGGTATTTATTCAACCTTGATCATAAGTGTATTATTTAAGGTCTTCGTGCCTGGGATTAGATTAGTATATGCTGTAATATTATTATAATCGCATTAGTGTAGTACGCATATGTTGTATGGGTAGTACCGTGACGTGCCGGAATCGGGTTCAAGGTAAGACCCGAGTTTTGGGGTCGTTACACACCCGACCACCAAATCAAGGATTGTTCGAAGAGGAAGGGCGACGCAGGGAGTGGCAACAGAGGAAACAACAACAATAACAACAACATGTTGAGCTTCGGAGGGCCAGCCACTCAGGCCAACAGACCAGCGGTACGCACGTTCAACATGACCGCACATGATGCGGTGGAGTCCAAAGACGTGGTGTCAGGTATCATCCCAATCAATGATATAAATGCATATGTGTTATTTGATTCGGGTGCTACCTGTTCTTTTGTTTCCGAAGAATTTGCTAACCAATTAGACTTACCTCGTGAAAAGTTAGAACACCCTATGAACGTAGAAGTAGCAAACAAAGAAATTATCCCCGTAGAATGCATTCATAGGAACAGTTGTGCCGAATTGCGAGGATGTAAGCTCAACGTGGATTTGATACCAATTCGTTTGGGGGAGTTCGATGTAATCCTTGGAATGGATTGGTTATCAAGTCACGGAGCAGTCATCGACTGTCAGAGGAAGTGTGTACACCTACAGACTCCAAATAAGTCGAAGGTGGTATTCTATGGTAGTAAATCACCAAGACAATTTTGTTGTCTGACGATGATGCAAGCAAGGAGGTTGCATAGGTTATTTGGCTCACGTGGTGGACACTCGACGAGTCGAAGGTGAACTGAGCCACATACCTATCGTAAGGGAATTCACTGACGCCTTCCCAGATGAAATTCTGGGACTGCCGCCAGATAGAGAAATAGAATTTGTGATTGACTTAGTACCCGGGACGGTACCAATATCCAAGGCGCATTACCGAATGGCACCAGTAGAGATGAAAGAACTGATGGTTCAACTGCAGGAACTATTAGATAAGGGTTATATCAGACCGAACGTGTCTCCATGGGGAGCGCTAGTTTTGTTCGTAAAGAAGAAGGATGGTTCGATGAGGCTTTGTAGACTATCGCGAGTTGAACAAAGTTACGATTAAGAATAGGTATCCGCTGCCCAAAATTGACGATCTGTTTGATCAACTCAAGGGAGCGAAATACTTTTCAAAGATCGATCTAAGGACGAGCTATCATCAACTGAAGGTGAGGCAGGAAGATATCCTGAAGACTGCATTCAGGACTCGTTATGGACATTTTGAGTTTCTGGTAATGTCATTTGGATTAACGAATGCACCAACGACATTCATGGATATGATGAACAGAGTGTTCAAGCGGTACTTGGACAAGTTCGTAGTCGTGTTCATTGATGACATTTTGGTGTATTTAGAGACAGAGGAGGAGCATGCTGAACGTTTAAGGATTGTATTGGAGACTCTCAGTAGAGAGAAGTTGTATGCAAAGCTTACTAAGTGTGAGTTTTGGTTACAGATGGTGCAGTTTTTAGGCCACGTCATTGACAAAGATGGTGTTTCGGTGGATCTACCAAAAGTAGAAGCCGTTATCAATTGGGATCAGTCGAAGACGCCAATGGAGATCAGTAGTTTCTTGCGATTAGCGGGATATTATCGGAGATTCATCCAGGATTTTTCAAAGATAACATCGTCGTTAACCAATTGATGAGTGGGTGTTATACCTACGAATTGGATGTTCTCTAGGCTCAATTCTCGGCAATCTTTAAGCATTTATATCACTATCTCACTAGTTATTTCGTTATTGTGCAGGAAGTGGCTCTAAGTAGGAAATTGTGGAATTGTGGAACTTTTGGAGCAAAAATGCAAAATTCCAGCAGTAAGTCCACCGCCGGGGCGGCAACCCCAGGCTTGTTTCAGCGTCGGGGCGAAGCCATCGTCGGGGCGGCGTCCCCAAGCCATTTTCTATCGCTGGGGCGACGCCACCGCCAGGGCGAGCCTCTAAGGCTTAATTTTACCGTCGGGGCGACAGAGTCGGGACAGAAATGAGGCTGGCTTTTGTCACGTATGCTGATAATGGGGGTTCATTGGAGCAATTTTGGGAGCACGAGGAAAATGGGAAGAGAGAGAGTGACCAAATTATTAGGCATCCAGGGAGAAAAAGGGCCGTAGGGGAAGCTTTGTTACACAATTTTGGAGGCGGGGGTTTGAGAGAAAAAGGAGAAGAACAAAGGAACAGAGGCAACAATTATCTGAATTTCATCAACTCAAGGAAGGCTAGAGCAACTCAAGAGGAACTCCACCACACCAATTCGGGAATCTCATCACAAAAGGGGTGTTTCTTCATATGTTTTAGTTCTTCATTCTTATTTTGTTATTCCAAACCATGTACAATAATCAGATTATGATGTTATTGAGATTGAATATGAGCTAAACTCTTCATTCTAAGATTGCAATGGAACCCAACTTGTAGTTTAAATTGAATGCTCTCTTTTTGAATGGTAGTTAGTCATTACATGAATTGGAGTTCATAACCTTTGCTTAAGGATTAATTGCTTGGCCCGTAATTACTTTGGTAACTTATATGGAATTGAGAGAGGAAATATAAGTTGAGACCTAGTTATGAATTCATGTGAAAGTTGGATATTCTTTATAGATAATGTATAAGATTATGTGACGTGAGTCTTATGTATTATTCTTGAGGGTTGATAATTTAATTGTATTTAGGATAGACATATACCTAAATACCACATGTATCCAATTGAGAATCCTTGCTTAATGATTTCTATTGTGAAAGTTGGTAATTGATAGAACGGTTAATAAGATTTTACGTGACATGTGTCTTATTGATTGTTCTTGATATGAGATCCTTGTTAGTGTGTAGAATAGAAATATATCTATACACCACAATAGGAAATACGTATTCGACCGTTGAGAGAGGCTTATATATACTTGTGATTTCTCGGATAGCAATTCTTATGTGCTAATTTACTAAACAAGAGAGAGTATGATGTTTAAATGAAGAGTTGGGAGAAATTGTAATCTTCGATCTTTCTATCTTGAACTTTATCCGTGTGTAGTTAAACGTGTTTTCTAAATTATCTTTATTTAGTTTTAATCAACAACAAATTCAAACCATATTGTCATTGTTTAAATTAGATTAATTTTTCATGCGATTGATATTTGGTAATTATTTAACATAATTCCTCGTGGGTTCGACACTTTACTTATCTTATATTACTTGTGGAGCGCGTATACTTGCGCGTGTTTTGTTCATATACAAATCGGACAACAAGTTTTTGGCGCCGTTGCCGGGGAATTATTTTATAATAGTTTTACCAATATTGAGTATAGTCGAGTTAATCTTAATTTAGACTTGTATTTAATTTTTCATTTGATTGTGTACGTACTCTTGATTTGTATGCGCCGATCAAAAAGTCTTGAATTATTTCCGTACGATCCCGAGATCGAGAGAAATACCCGAAGACTAAGAAGAGAAAAAATCAGGGGGTCTAACAATCAAGAAACTATGGCGGCAGAGGAACAAAAAGCATTAAGAGACTATGTAACGCCGCAAATAAGTGATTTACAGTCTAGTATCACAAGGCCGGCAATAACTGCAACTTCCTTTGAAATTAAACCGGGAACAATACAAATGGTGCAGAACTCGTTACAGTTTGGGGGTTTGGCTAATGACAACCCTAATGAGCATTTGTTGAGCTTTATTGAGATATGTGATACTTTAAAATTTAATGGAGTGACGAATGATTCTTTAAGACTTAGACTTTTTCCGTTCACTTTGAGAGACAAAGCTAAGAGTTGGCTTCACTCATTGCCACCGGGATCCATCACTACATGGTCAGACTTAGCACAGAATTTTTTGGCGAAATTCTTCCCTCCTGCAAAGTCTGCTAGATTGAGAAATGAAATTGCAACCTTTGAGCAACATCATGGGGAGTCATTGTATAAGGCTTGGGAAAGATTTAAAGATTTGCTTTGAAGATGCCCACATCATGGATTCCTCCCATGGATGCAATTGAATACCTTCTACAATGGTTTGGGATCTCATAATCGATCTTGCATAGATGCAGCTGCGGGAAGATCTTTGATGGCTAAAAATTATGGAGAAGCACTTGATTTATTGGACGTCATGGCTGCAAATAATTACCAATGGCCAACTACTAGAATGAGTCAACCAAAGGTAGCTGGAGTGTTAGAGGTGGATGCCATCACGTCCTTAGCAGCCTAGATGGCAGCAATGTCGAAGAAACTTGATTTCTTGACTGATTCAAAAGTGCAGTAGGTGGCTGTTGTTTGTGAATTATGTGTAGGGACACATGCCAACGACCAATGCCCATTTGACCACGAGGCAGTTCAGTTTGTAAGTAGCTATCAAAGACAACCAAATCAGTACCAAGACACTTACAATGCTGGAAATAGGAACCATCCCAACTTTTCTTGGAGCAACAATCAAAATTTTCAGCAAGCTCCAAAACCACACCATCCACCAGGGTTCCAAAATCAGCCACAACATCATGCAGCTCAGACTTCACAACCAGAGAGAAAATCAGATTTTGAAGAGTTGATATTGAAACACATGGCTAACCAGGATATCTTGATAAAAAACCAAGCTGCAGCACTCAAAGCTTTGGAAAATCAAATTAGGTAAATGGCTAGTTCTATGTCAAATAGACCCCAAGGATCTCTTCCTAGTAACACAGAAACTAATCCAAGAAGAGATGGGAAAGAGGAATGTCAGGTAGTAACTCTCAGAAGTGGAAAACAAACCTTACAGGAGCCCGAATTGCAAAAGGGAGCAGCCCACTCAAGTTCCATTCCGGACTTGAATAATACTGATTTCTCTAAGGAAATGGACAGCAGTGTACCACCTGAGTCGGAACATAGAGATACCACAGACCAACCCAATGTTGTGCCTATTCCAAAAGTGTATCCACCAGTACCTTTCCCTCAAAGACTACAAAAGCAAAAGTTAGATAAACAGTTTGCAAAATTCTTGGAGGTCTTCAAGAAGCTACAAATTAACATTCCTTTTGCCGAAGCCTTAGAACAGATGCCGAGTTATGCCAAATTTATGAAGGGTATTCTGTCAAGGAAGAAAAGGTTGAATGACTTTGAAACAGTGGCTCTGACAGAGGAAGGTAGTGCAGTGTTGCAAAGAAAGCTACCTCCCAAATTGAAAGATCCAGGCAGCTTCACTATACCGTGTACTATTGGTAGCCTTTCATTCAACAAATGTTTGTGTGACTTAGGTGCCAGCATTAATCTCATGCCTTTATCTGTGTATACTCACTTGGGACTGCCTGCACCAAAGCCAACAAACATTTCCCTTCAGCTTGCCGATATGTCGGTCACGTACCCAAGGGGAATTGTTGAAGACATTCTTGTTAAGGTGGACAAATTCATCTTCCCGACTGATTTTATCATCTTAGATTTTGAGGAAGATAAAAACATTCCCATTATTCTTGGGAGACCATTTTTAGCCATTGGGAGAACTTTAATCGATGTGCAAAAAGGAGAGCTCACTATGAGGGTTCAGGATCAAGAAGTCACCTTCAATGTATTTAAGGCCATGAAATTCCCTTCGGATAAGGAAGAATGCTTTCAGGTGGATACGATCGAGGGAGTTGTAAATGATGAGTTCCTGAATGTGTTAAATAATGATCCATTAGAGACTGCACTTCTGGGAGAGTTTGATTTGGATGATCCAAATTTGGTTGAGTATCTACAGATTTTGGATACATTGCCACGGGGAAGAAAGTTTCAAATCCCATTTGAATCTCTAGAGAGTGCTGAGAATGCTACAGATCGGTTGAGACCATCTCTTGAGATACCTCCATCACTTGAGCTAAAACCACTGGCTAATCATCTCAAGTATGCATATTTGGGTGATTCATCTACTTTACCTGTTATTATTGCATATGTGCTTAACGAGTTTCAGGAAAGCAAGTTGTTGCGATTCCTTAGAGAGTACAAATCTGCTATTGGATAGACCATCGCTGATATCAAGGGAATAAGCCCATTATACTGTATGCACAAAATATTGATGGAGGATGATAGTAAACCAACTATGGAACATCAAAGGAGACTCAACCCAATCATGAAAGAAGTGGTGAAAAAAGAGATCTTGAAATGGTTAGATGCTGGAATTATTTATCCCATTTCTGACAGTGCTTGGGTGAGCCCAGTTCAGTGTGTACCTAAAAAAGGGGGTATGACAGTAGTGGCCAATGAAAATAATGAGTTAATTACGACAAGGACAGTGATCGGTTGAAGGGTGTGCACGGATGACTTTTTAAGTGTTTGGTGATTCGTTTGACAATTGCTTGGAAAATCTAGTTCTAATACTGAAGAGATGTGTGGAAACTAATCTAGTGCTCAACTGGGAAAAATGTCACTTCATGGTGCAAGAGGGAATCATACTAGGGCATAAGGTGTCATCCAAGGGTCTTGAGGTGGATAGAGCAAAACTTGAAACAATTGAAAATTTACCTCCACCAACTTCAGTGAAGGGCATTCGCAGTTTTCTGGGACATGCGGGGTTTTACCGAAGATTCATTAAGGACTTTTCTAAGATCACAAAGCCTTTATGCAGTCTATTAGAGAAAGATGTGGCGTTCAAGTTTGATGAAGAGTGTTTGATCGCATTTGAGCTTTTAAAGAAGAAATTAACCACTGCACCAGTGATAATTGCTCCGGATTGGTCAAAGCCCTTCGAATTGATGTGTGATGCCAGTGATTATGCGGTTGGGGCTGTTTTGGGACAGCGCAAGGAGAAGGTTTTTCATGCTATTTACTACGCCAGCAAAACCTTAACTGATGCACAACTCAATTACACCACTACCGAGAAGGAGTTGCTTGCAGTAGTTTATGCCTTTGACAAGTTTCGATCTTACTTGATTGGAACAAGGGTGGTTGTATTCACAGACCATTCAGCTATTCGGTATCTAATTGCAAAGAAAGATGCTAAACCGAGATTGATTAGATGGATCTTATTGCTGCAGGAGTTTAACTTAGAAATTCGGGACAAAAAGGGGACTGAAAACCAAGTTGTCGACCATCTATCTAGATTGGAGAATCCGGGTCATGATAAGGATGACAAAGTGCTAATCAATGAGTCTTCCCCGGATGAACAACTGTTTGTGGTGTCGACGCCGGGAAAACTCGCTGACGTGGTATTTATTACCCTTCCCAATTTTAGCCTTTTTATTAGATGATTTTTTGGAAAAGGTCGGCACAAATGTCGACGGGGTTTTGAAAGATCGTTTTTTATGATGAGCCAATTAACCAGAGTCGCCAGTTGGTATATTTGAAATGGATGTACCAACTCATCCGAACTTCGTTTTCGTAAATCGCTGGCTCATATGTGACTCCGAATTAATTGGTCTGCAAACCGAGATTCATAGAATTCGGGGGCTTGCTTAAGCGAGGGGAAGGTGTTAGGCACCCCCCGACTTCCGTGAAACACGGTTACCGCAATCTCGATGCTTTTCCTATCCTTTAAATCTTTATAATGTGTGTGTGCATGCGTGTGTGCCTATATGAATGTTGTGGTGAGTTTTGCCTAAAAAAACTATTTGGGTTTTATGACAAGTCGTGTTTTATTTTGAGAATGCTTTAGAATGTCTTTCGGCCTATACGAGAAAACTTTATTTATTTATTTATTTAAAGAAAGGTTTGATTTTTATTGTCGAAATTGTGAGATTTTCATTAGGTGTCATTTCGGCAAAATAAGAATTTTTAAACCTTCGTCAAAATAGGAATCGAGACCTATACGTTGCTTTCGTAAATAAAATAACGGGCAACTTCTAGGATCTCTTTAACCCTATGCACGAAGATTTAATAAAACGTTATTTATTTTTATAAAACCATTTTTTGTGATGTTTGAAAACGATGCTTTCTTTAGCTTTCTCGTTTAAATAGGAATCGACATTCGTTAGCACTTCCAATTTTAAGCCTCGTGGTGCTAATACCCTAATTTGATTGATTTTATGAAAATCTTCATCGTTTAGCTTTGAAATCAATTTTTTGTGTCGTAAATCAAATCAAGCATTAAAATGCGCGGGGGCTATTCATGGGCATGTAAGCCATCAAAATAACCCAAACGCCCACAATCACATATTTCACTATTACGGGGCCTTAAACCCGATTTTCAACATGATATCGTTTTAAGGCCCAAGAATTACGTATTTACAACAAAGGATATATCGACCCTACTATATACACCCAAAAATGTCCATCATCGGATTTGGACCACGGGGTCGCGTTCCTAGGCTCACACCCAAAATTGTTACACGCCCACAAAATGGATATTACAAGCAATAAACAACACCGGATTGCCTAACACACCACAATATCCTAAAATAATAATCCGAATATACACACATAATACATTACCATAACGAGCTAAAAATCACCAAATGGATATCACCGGGCCATTAGGAAGAATCTCGTTCCGTTGGAACCCTCACTAACGGTCCCTAATCCATGTATCCTCCATAATATACAAGAGAACTACATTTAATATAGTCCGAATAACAAAAGCTTAACAAAATGATATAACAAAAATGCTATAAAACAAAGGCTTTTCACCTTGCAAATGACACCACAATGCGTATAAACTCGTAGATTAATTGGAGTAGGAAGTGGATGTGTTACAATCTAACAAAAGAGGTATAAATCCTCACTTTTCCTCTCTTTTCTCTCTTCTCCCGCTGCTGCTATTCTGCTGTTTCTTCCTTTTTTTGCTTTCAAAACTCTCTTTTCTTTTGTTTCTGCCTTCCCTGGATGGATATAGGCTGCCAGAGGCAGTCGCAGATTGATCTGCGGCTGGCCTCGGTAGCCCCGCTCGGCGCTTAGTTTCTCCCCCGTCGCGCTCGACTGCCGTGTCAGCTATCCCATCATTGGCCGCAGATTGATCCGCGGCTGGCTGGGCTAATTTTTTCGATTTCCGTTCTGCACCTCGATTCTCGTGTCGTACTGTTGGTTTTAGCTGAAAGGCTTGTATTTTACAGTCCGAGAACTGCTGGGAAATGTGCCATAACGTTCAGGAATGCTCGCTTCGAATGGCTGCGACATGATACGGGATTTGTATTTGGAGCTTGGTTTCTAAGGGGCGCTGCCCCCCCCCCCCGACTCCCATCAGCTCAGCGGCGATCAGGTTAGCGTAGTGGCCATTAGTCGATTCCTGATACCCGCTCGTTGTCGTGTCGGCTTTGATCGCAAGTCGTTGTAGTGGCTTTGAGTGTTTGTACTTATGTCCACCTTTCGTTCTCGTAGGCTGAGTTTATTGACGAATTTGCCCTCCTGTCAGGGTTAGTATACGAAGTGCAAAATTTGGGTGTCTACAGCTGCCCCTCTTTATCATGTTTATGTTAAATGAAATGACATGATAAAGAAATAGACACCCGCTGCATGAATGACAGTGCATAAGAATGACAGTACATACATGATGCAATACATATAGCTTATGATGAAATACAAGATGTAAGGCATGCGAAACATTCGTAAAGGTGTCAATGCATCATGCAATCGTAAATTTATTGTGAGTATTGATCTCAACAGGACTCAATCGCTGATCGCATCGTTCTTGTCGGGTTCCGTCTCTGACAGGTCGTTGCTATAATCGTTATCGCAGATGTCGTGTTGTAATCGCCGTCGTCTCATAACTGTCGGGTTTCGTATCCGATTGGTCGTCTCGTAGTTGTAGGGTCTAGTCTCCGATTGATCGTCTCGTCTGTGTCGGTTCTCGTCTCCGATTGGTCGACTCGTCTGTATCGGTTCTCGTCTCCGATTGGTCGACTCGTCTGTATCGGTTCTCGTCTCCGATTGGTCAACTCGTCTGCACCGGGTCTCGTTTCCGGTTGGTCGTTTCATAAACACCGAGTCTCGTTTCCGGTCGATCGTTTGGTAAATCACCTCGTTTCTGTCGGGTCCCTCCCCGACAAATCGATTCGTCGTGTTCCACACCCGATGGGTCGAAATCTCGTATTTTATTTTCACATAACAAGTCAAATGGGTCTCGTCTGTATCGGTTCTCGTCTCCGATTGGTCGCCTCGTCTGTATCGGTTCTCGTCTCCGATTGGTCGACTCGTCTGCACCGGGTCTCGTTTCCAGTGGATCATCCTGTCTGTATCGGTTCTCGTCTCCGATTGGTCGACTCGTCTGTATCGGTTCTCATCCCCGATTGGTCGACTCGTCTGCACCGGGTCTCGTTTCCGGTTGGTCATTTCGTAAACACCGGGTCTCGTTTCCGGTTGATCGACTCGTCTGCACCGGGTCTCGTTTCCGGTTGACCATCCTGTCTGTATCGGTTCTCGTCTCCGATTGGTCAACTCGTCTGCACCGGGTCTCATTTCCGGTTAGTCGTTTCGTAAACACCGAGTCTCGTTTCCGGTCGATCGTTTGGTAAATCACCTCGTTCCTGCCGGGTCCCTCCCCGACAAGTCGATTCGTCGTGTTCCACACCCGATGGGTCGAAATCTCGTATTTTATTTTCACATAGCAAGTCAAATGGGTCTCGTCTGTATCGGTTCTCGTCTCCGATTGGTCGCCTCGTCTGTATCGGTTCTCGTCTCCGATTGGTCGACTCGTCTGCACCCGGTCTGGTTTCCAGTGGATCATCCTGTCTGTATCGGTTCTCGTCTCCGATTGGTCGACTCGTCTATATCGGTTCTCATCCCCGATTGGTCGACTCGTCTGCACCGGGTCTCGTTTCCGGTTGGTCATTTCGTAAACACCGGGTCTCGTTTCCGGTTGACCATCCTGTCTGTATCGGTTCTCGTCTCCGATTGGTTGACTCGTCTCCGATTGGTCGACTCGTCTGCACCGGGTCTCGTTTCCGGTTGGCCATCCTGTCTGTATCGGTTCTCGTCTCTGATTGGTCGACTCGTCGGTATCGGTTCTCGTCCCCGATTGGTCGACTCGTCTGCACCGGGTCTCGTTTCCGGTTGGTCATTTCGTAAACACCGGGTCTCGTTTCCGGTTAGCCATCCTGTCTGTATCGGTTCTCGTCTCTGATTGGTCGACTCGTCGGTATCGGTTCTCGTCCCCGATTGGTCGACTCGTCTGCACCGGGTCTCGTTTCCGGTTGGTCGTTTCGTAAACACCGGGTCTCGTTTCCGGTTGATCGTTTCGTAAATCACCTCGTTCCTGCCGGGTCCTGCCCCGACAAATTGATTCGTCGTGTTCCACACCCGATCGGTAAAAATCTCGTATTTTTATTTTCACATTTCAAGTCAAATGGGTTTTAAAATTGATCAATTTTGCAAAAGGGCAAAAAAATGGGAATGCACTTTTGCTTTTCGCGATTTTGCACCCTCATACGTCCCCTTTTGCCGATTTTTTCAACCTTCTCGCAAAAACCGCTCCGGTTAGATCGATCTACACGCTACGGGTAACATTTTTACCGATTATTTTCTCATCTCGTTAATGTTTCGCAATACATTTGCTATTTTGAATGTTTAGAGCCAAAATTTCATGCTTTGAAATGCTATGCCATGTGTCATTGCATGTATATGTTATGTCTCAACTGTGCGAGTCATATTCTATGCTCATGATGTGGGTTACACATACTTGTCGTTCTTTTTGAAAAAATACATGCATTATGGTCATTTTAATATCGTAATTAACCATATAAAATACAATTTTGATCTGTTGTGGCTTGGGTTAATTGAAAACATGCCTAGCTGTGCATGGGACGCTCATTTTATAGACGACACTCTGCCGAAATTTCGAAAAATCTGGAGTCCCACTAAAATCTAATTCATGCATATATAGCAACCATGCATCATGCTGCATTAATTATACGATAAAAATATGCAGATAACAATGTTTGTGATATAATTCTAAATAGAATATACCTCCCTTTTTGACTATTTCGTTCCAGCTATGGATCCTGACGCTCCCAGCAGCTCCACTGCGCCTCGTGCCTCGGGTGTTCTCCGCCGTAGGGCTGTACCCGCCCCGGTTTTGACTCGGACTCGCCAGGCTCGCCAACTGGCGGAGGCTGTCATTCGGCCTGATCCTCCTGAGGTTGATGAGGCCGTTCTTCCGGACATTGAGGCAGAGAGGCCGCCCTCCGGCACACCAGCTCCCTCTACTCGCCGTGTTTTATCCGGTGCCTCTGTTCAGGTGCACGATCTGTTGGGTCGAGATCTCAGTCGTCACCCCTCAACATATCTTGTTGCTAATGAGGTATATTCATTACTCCTCTGAATTCATTCCCAATCTCTGTTCGTATCTGGACTGATCCATTAGTGATTACCGCAGGTGCCCGAGTTCACTCAGCCGAGGGGCAACTGGTTCAACGTCTACTCCCTCTACACAGCACTGCACACCGATTACCACACGATGGTGGACTCCTGGGGTTTCCGTTCTTTCTTCACCATCATTCCCCGTCAGTGCCCATGGGGTTATATGAGGGCTTTGTCTGAATGATGGTTCCACCAGACCTAGTCCCTTCATCTTTTGGACTGCGAGGTCGTGCTGACTCCTTGGGATTGGAGATACATCACCGACATCGAGTTCACTGGAGTCCGTGTTCCCCTAGATCTCGATATTACTCCAGTGGAGGTCCGTTCTCTATTGGGTTTCACTGCCGAGGACCGGGTCTTCAAGGCCCGCAGCATTCAGTCCGGAGCATTGGCTGTTGATGCTGTTGGAGGTATCTATGCGACGCCGTTCCCTGCAGACCGAGCTACTCGTGACATTCTGCTCCGGCGTCTGTTCCTGACTATTATGAGGGGTTGTTTTCTAGGGAACAACTCTTCTACCATCCACTTCAGCGTTGTCGGAGACCTCAGGGATGTGGATCGGATCGGTGATTATAACTGGGGGTCCTTCAGTTTCGCCTATTTCCTCCATGGTCTCCGTCTTCGCTCAGAGGGACAAACAGATGCTTGGCTTGGGTTTTACCCCTTTCTGCTAGTAAGCCTTATCTTCTTACTGCACTTCTTATCATTTCATTTCCCTTCTCTGCATCTGCCGGTTTACTCGTGTCGTTTCTTGTCTTTGTTCACAGTTCTAGGCGTACGAGCGACTCCCATGCCTGAGGCCTATCACGATTCTCGGTCTGGATACCTATCTCAGGGGTCGGCGGTGGCACCACAGCACTTTGGAGGAGGTCCCGGTGTCTGGCAGCTTTGCCCACTGCCGTATTCAGTTAGAGTTGATCACCGCCGCTGAGGTCGTCTGGGTTCCTTATCGTTCTGAGCATCTGGCTGTGGGGTTTACAGACGGATATCCCTCCGGCCCAGAGTTCGCACTTTCCACCCGTCGCCTTACTTTGCAGAGTGTTGGAGGATGGGTGATGTATTTGGGAGAGCGCGCATTCAGATGTGTAACTGGAGAGATCCGTATTCCGCACTCCCTCCCCTTCACTACATCCTGGCCGGTTGACTCTCAGCCTTCAGAGATTATGCTGGAGGGAGAGGATGGCCTGACACTTTCTTCAGGTCCCAGCATGAGTGAGGCTTTCCGTACCTGGTGGGTGCCCCGCACTATCGGTCCTCAGACTCGGGCCACATTTTTCCTCGGAGATATGGTCTCTGGATCGGTGATGATGACTGATTGGGCTACCTGTGTTCGGGCTCCTACCCATGCTGAGCAGATTGCCACTCTGACCCGCCAGGTGGACCAGCTATCCTTATATCTTTGGGTGTTAGGCCGAACCCCAGAGGATGCTTATGCGTATGACCCTGACAGTGCGGGTTTCGATGCAGGGCCGAACTCATCCGATGCCCCGGTGCACCCGTATATCCCAGATATTAACTTTGGGGCTTCGACTTTGACTTCTACTCTAGGGGATCAGTTTGAGGACCCCGCCTTCATAGACGATATTACTTTTGAGTAGATCCTGATAGGATAGGGCTTTTTTGAACCTGTTCAATTTCTTTTTTCATTTCATGCGCTATGTATTGAACTCCTTTACTTATTTATGCACAGTTTAATCATTATGATAATTCAATTGCCCTATTATTAACTGTATGATGCATGCTTTTTATTCATGGATAGATAATGACCCCTGCACAGTCTTTTTGATACTATTTTTCACAGATGTTGTGACACCCCCAAATCCGGGTACTTAATTCCCACAGATTTGGTGTTCACTATCTCATTCATTCACATCTAACTACCCTTAATTAAGAACAATTAAACAAACTTAAAGAAACATCTTCCCAAAATGGGTTACATCACCAAACTGTTAAACAATTAAATCCCAGTTTATCTTAACCTTAATACATCAATGCGGAATAAAACATAATTTTAAACAAGTCTTGTTACATAAAACATCAAATAGACAACAAGTCTTAAGCTACTTCTGCAACTTGCCCTTTCCTTTACTCGTGGACGGCTCGTCCTGCTTTTCTGGCTTAGCTGCAATGATTAGTGCAACAGTGAGCAAACAATTGCTCACAAATACGATAACAATAATATTTAAATGAAATGGATTTCAACTGAGGAATAATAGTTTTCTGAATCTCAGTCAATAAATGACCAAAGTCTAAAAGCTCGTTAGAATGCTTGATTCAAGGAAAAATAGATTTCAAGATTTAGAAATTATATCTGAGGGTCACAAGACCTCGAACTATGTCCTAGGTTAACAAGTATTTCTACTGTAACCTTTAACAGTCATATAGACTATGGACCATCATCTCGTACTCAGGGGGATCAGCCCTTTGTACAATGTATTGTGCACAAACATTTTAACGCTGTCGCGTAGTTAATCCCCTATATTATGGTTGTTCATCTCAGTTTATCATCAGAGTCCGTACCAAAAGGAACTTGGCTTGGAACAAGTTTAAAATATTCTAAGTCTTTGAAACGCTCATCAACTAAGGACTAGCTGAATCAATAAGGGTTTGCTAGTCGCTAATACATTCGATTCAACAATAAAGTTTGTTCAATAGAAACTATACTCGAAATTTGAATAACAAACAATGATTGGAATAAAGCTTAAGTACGTAACATGATAGTAACCTTGCTCGAATATCAATAATCTAAGGTCAATAAGCTTGCTCAATATAAATAAACTTGCTTTGAATAAATTAACAAGTTAAAAGGGAAGAACAACTTGCCTCAAGCGTAGATTACAAATTAAATATCTCACAATCCTTAAACAACCTATACATTTAATTATAAAATGGTAACATAATTAGTTACAAAACAATATACACTTTAGGATTTGTTCTTATCCCATTTCATTTAATACATCAAATGTCATTTGATATTCATTAAATATCCACTTGCCATTCATTGTAATACTTTAATCTAAGCTTTAAACATGTACACGTCATCATAATAAAAATATTTCAGTTACTGTTCCCTCGCCGGGGCGAGGATTTACTGAACAAATATCTCGCCAGGGCGAGACGTCGTCGGGGCGAGGTTTTCCTTAATAAAATTCTCGTCGGGGCGAGCCTTCGCCGGGGCGAATTTTCACAGTTCATTTCTCTCGCCGGGGCGAGAGACTCGGCAGTCGTCTCCTACAGTTCGCGAACAGTAGGAGACGACTATACGGGGCTTTTGATATAGGGGCTGTACCCGGTGCTAAATCGATTACAAACTCAATTTCCCTATTTGGCGGTAGTCCTGGCAAATCTTCAGGAAACAAATCCGCAAAATCCCTCACTACAGGTATCTCCTCCAGCTTTGCACCCATCTTTCGTGTATCAACTATGTAGGTTAGATATCCTACACATCCTTGTCGCAACAACTTCTTGGCCTGCATCATCGTCAGACAACTCGCTTGTTTAGGCGACGTGCTGCCACAAAACACCACCTTTGACGGAGTCATAAGGTTTACACACTTCTTTTGACAATCAATAACTGCCCCATGATTGAACAACCAATCCATTCCCAGGATGACGTCAAACTCCCCAAGACGAATTGGGATCAAGTTTACTGTCATCACATGACCCTTAATGTCTACCTGACAGTTCTTGTGGACAAACTTAACAGGAATCACTTCCCTATTTGCAATTTCTATATTCATAGGGTAATCTAACTTTTCCCGAGGTAACTCTAATCTCCTAGCAAAATCATCGGATATAAATGAACAAGTATCACCCAAATCAAATAATACGTAAGCATTTACACTATTGACCGGAATGATACCTGACACTACATCCTTTGACTGCACAGCATCCTGCACCGTCATGTTGAATGTTCGAGCGGTAGGTCGATTAGGCTGCGTCGGTCCTGTGATAGTTAGATTGCCACCACTGTTGTTCCCCTTTCCTGCACTAGTTCCACCTGCAGCTTTCTTAGGGCAGTCTCGAGCAAAGTGATCTTTCGACCCACAAATAAAACATGCGCCCTTCTTCGGATTAGGGCAATTCGGTGCGATATGGCCCTCCTGACCGCAGTTAAAGCATACTCTCTTACCCTTCAAGCAAACACCCACATGGCTCTTTCCGCAGTTATTGCATACCTCCACTTTCCTTTTCTGGCTTCCCTGCTGACTGCCACTAGAGTTATTATCACTCCACTTTCTCTTTTGATTGCTGCCACCATGGCTAGCACTTACTTTATTATCATTCTCACTCTTCTTTTTCTTCTGCTCTTGATTGTATTTAGACAGAGCATCACTCCCTCCTTCAGCGATAATCGCCTTTTCTAACACCGCTGCAAATGAATTCAGTTGAAACATCGATACTCGGCTATACAGCCAGGGCTTCAGTCCCTGCTCAAACCTTCTAGCCTTTCGCTCATCCGTGTTGACCTGATATGGCGCAAACCTCGCCAACTCATTGAACTTTGCAGCATACTCAGGTACCGTCATGGTACCTTGCTTCAACTCTAGAAACTGCACCTCCATTTGATTTTGCGCGCTTGCCGGAAAATAGGTCTCGAAAAATATTTCCTTAAATCGCTCCCACGGTATTATCCCTTGTCCTCCTCGGGTTTTATTAGCTTGCCACCAGTAACTTGCTTCTGATTTGAGCATAAATGTTGCAAAAGCAGTCTTCTGGTGATTGACCCTAACGACATCAAACACTTTCTCCATCTCCATGACCCAGGTTTGTGCCTCGATCATATTCATAGACCCTTGAAATTCTTGGGGTCCAACAGCCTTGAAGTCTTTAAAAGTCGTGGCCTGAGCTTGGGGTCGATTCGCAAATGCTCCCGTTAGCAAATTTACCAGCTGCTGCATTGGATTAACGTTGTCTTCTTCGTTGTTATTGGTGGATCCCTCAGGGGTCTGTTGACGGGTTTGTCTTCTTGGCGGCATCTTACTGTTAAAAATTTACGTTATTAAATTATTACTCAATAACTTAAACATTTAAGTCTTAACTTAAACATTTATAAACAACACTTAACATATAGCACATCTGATAAACTTTCGCATTTTTATTCATTTACTGCCCAAAACATAATAAAATAGCATCATAGTTATTTACATCATCTATCCTGAAATCATAAAGTTCCAGGATTACATCATTATTCTATCCCATCATATAAAACTGGGATTTACAACTTATTAATCATCATAGATTTTTATACTAACACCTCTAATCCTAATCTACGATGACATTCCACGGCGCACAGTTTCCTCGCATTCCTGCTCCAT
Organism: Aralia elata; assembly: GCA_034770075.1. NCBI lineage: Eukaryota > Viridiplantae > Streptophyta > Magnoliopsida > Apiales > Araliaceae > Aralia > Aralia elata. Next base: position 9,196,780 of record CM068387.1, read on the forward strand.
AATACGAGTCACCATCCTTCGACCCATTATATCTGGATGACGATGAACTCGATCCTGAGCTCTATCTACTGTGGTGTGAAAAATATACTCCATCTCATCAATCTTGGCCTTCTTTGACCGCACCTCACATTCAACACAATCTGCGCGATTAGCCTCCCTCAACCAAGCGTTTTCAGTTCTAACCCGTTTAGCTGTCTCCTCTTTCAATTCATCTCGTACAATTTCATTCCTGGCTATCAACTGTCCTCGCCGATACTCAGACTGTGCTAGCCTCTGCTCAACCTCCGCAAGACGTGATGAAAGGTCTTGGATCTCAGCATCCTTCTGCTCTAGAGCGGCTTGACGTTCCACAACATGTTCTCCTAACTCCTCCTTTTCGCTCTCAACATGAACCAGCTTCCACTCCACGTCCCCAAGACGTATATCGAGCTCCTCTATCTCACTGTTCTTCTGCTCCAAGACAGTCTGTCGCTCAGCCAGCTGCCTCTCTAACTCCTCCACTCTATCTTGCAACTCTATGTTGCGATCATACACCTGCTCATACATCTGAACACCTAAGGAGGTTAGTGATATCTCCTCTGGGTCCTCCTCTTCCTCCTCAACCTCCTCCGGATCCTCCTCAGGATCAGTCTCAGGCTCGTACTCGGGACCTGCAACTGTAACTAATGGGGATGGCTCCCTTTGCACTAGCTGCTAATGAACTACGTGAATATCCCGGGGCTCCTCCTCCCTAGCCTGGCTGGGTTCTCCTCTATCAGTCATCCTGACAACAAAATTTTAAGTTTTAATTTACTAATCGATAATACTCGCGAGCACATAAGTTTGTTATCAAATAAGCACATAGCACATAATCATTTTATTGTCTTTTATAAATTTCCATAATCCATTCCTTAGAACTCGATAAGAGTTTATCACCACTATATTCTCTATCTTCTAAAAGGCTACTACCCTAAGGTTTCCCCACCTAAAGGTTCATAACCTATGTAACGACCCCAAAATTCATACACTTCAACTCTCCACATCGGTCGTTAACAATACATCCATTTTCTGAGTTACAACATTATACAATACTAAACTTAATAAAATGCGGAATAATATTAAAACTTTTCAGTTTTCTTTCTTTACTTTCCCTGAATCATAACCTTTAAACATTTACATAATCTAGAATCATATTTGATTCTCTTAATCAGAATTATAACAAAAATAAAACTTCTAGATTCAATAACCTTTATACATCGGATAATATTAAATTACAACTCAATATAAATTTAACAACTTTACATCTGTTAAATTTAATACATTCTCAAATACAACATTCAGAACCTTAGTCATGGTTCAAAAACATTAATTTAAAACTACCACACTTAATCTGCATGCATTACATCTGTGTCATACCATTCAAGTAGTATTTAACTTTACCTTGAATCTTCAACCTGCAAAACTGGTTATTTGCAAGAGTGAGCTTGACAGCTCAACAAAATCTAACAGTTTGCATGCATCACATAGCACATAGATAACATGCTCATTATTTAAATCATAATCATAATCATTTAACTAAACATATCATACACAATGATCATCACATAACAATTAAGGATTGAGTTCCATAACTCAATCAACATTCTTCATTCGACGAACGTAGTCATAATTTGACATTGTCGTCTCATACATGTAACATATATAAAATGCATCATGCCTTTACATCGTATGATTAAAACAGTTAATCAATTAATTCACATAACAAATAGGAACTGAAAGACTTGTCTGGCTTGTAGATTATCAATTACCATACCAGCTTATATATATCTGCACTTCACGTATCCTTTAATTCTTCTTTAGACTTAGGTGATTACACAAGCTTTGATTAAATCTTCTTCCTTCTTGAATTCTCAAAATTCTTCTTTCAATTTCTCTCTTCCTCTCTTTTTCTCTGCTCTTTGGTTTGGCTCACAAAACTAACTGATAGAAAACTTACGTGACTTTTCAGCCGTTATAAAATACAAGGGGTCTCTATGCCTTGTTTGGCTAGAACCCAAAAATCCTCTTTTAGCTTATTTTAATAATCTTTTATTATAAGATATATATATGTTGTCACACTTAAAAATAATTTTATTTACTAAAATAATTTTGTTTAATAAAATCATCTTTCACATAATAAATAATTTTATTGAGTAAAATTATTCATCCTCTCATTTAATAAATTACCAACATCTATGCATAATAAAACACGCATCAAATATAAAAATATTTATTATCACTTTACTTAATATTCTCATACAAATAAATTGTCACACAATATTCTCATCAAATATTTATTTTATTAAATAAACATTCCAATTAAAAATATTTATTCTATTCAATAAATATATTATCCATTTACGAAAATTACAATCGTAACACATTAATATGTTACATATATGCAACACATTACTCTCTCATATAATTAAAATAATTATATCCTCATTAATTTCTTATTTTAATTAAATAAAACACTCACATTATTATGAAATTCAATTCACAATAATCACCATTGTTCACAACACATAACATTCCAATTATATTATTTCATAATATAATTTTTAACTTTCTAATATTCAGTAAATATCTTTTTCGTAGCAATTTCCTTCACTTCATTCAATAGTTTAATTAACTATTACACCTTTCCCAAATACACAAACATATAATTCTCTTCACATTAAATCATATATTTCACAATATATATATCATATATACACATACTCAAAACTCAAAACGTCACATAATAAGAATTTTATTTATTAAATTCTTATTTATTAACTTCCAAAAATCTGGGTTGTCACATCCTTCCCTCTTTATAAGGATTCCGTCCTCGGAATCAACGAAACCTCCCTTACTCGGTTTTCAATAAATCTTTTTCACAATCATCGTTGAAGTTAACGCATTACCTTAGTGTAGGTTTTATTTCCTCGCCTTCACTTAAACTTGAAACACTTCGAGTATTATATATTCTTTAATCCCTTAACGCATTCATTTCCTTCCTCTAAGGATCATCGCATAACACACTCGTTGTAATCATAAAATATCTTGATTTAGCATCGTACAAATATTCGGGACATCACATTCACCCTTTCTTCCAAGAATTTCGTCCTCAAAATTTCGATTTACTAATATTCATTCCTTCCATTTATTGAAATGGACTCTTCGTTAATCTCTACTTATTCATTGGTTATTCAACCAAATTGTTTCTTTAGAGACCTTTCTAAGGTCATCGCATTCTTCACATCTTCCTCTTCTAAACTTTCTCATCATTAGTCATCATCAACTAAATTTATCTCTTCTCTTTCTAGAATTTCTTTCTTTTCTTGGATTATTATAGTTTGTTTAACTTATCAACACATGTCACATTCTATAGGCTATCTCTTCTTAAGGAATATCCTCCTTTCCACTTCCACCTTTCAAAAGAATAAGAATCTTCCACAATTGTTCAATAATTGGGAAGCAGTATGAATAACTCAGGAATTTTTAAAGATTCCAAATCATGCTGAGGGGTCACAAGACCTTGAACTCATCTTTAGGTTTTATAGTGCTTCACCCCCGGTACTTCACACTGTAACCCTTTTTATAAGATGTTTATCAATCACAAAGACTGAAAACACTGCAAGTACTCCAGGTGATCAACCTATCGTACTACGTCGTGCACAACGTTTTTCTTTGTAACGGCTATATGCGTCACTTTCGGAACCATTGTCTCCGATAACATGTCCCCTTTTTATAGGGTTGTTCACCCCAGCTTCTCAACATCTGAATCCGCACCAAAACAATTTGGTTTGGCAAACTTCACAAAGAACGCTTGATTTTTGTAAAACATCTTTCAACAGTTGTCTAGCCAAATCAATTAGCTTAGACCTTGAACAATAATTCGGACATCAAAGAAAATATTTTTAGCCAACTTAATTGGCATATCCTTTCATAAATTAAAAAGGAAACCAAAATTTCTTTTATGACGTCATGATACCGTACCGTCTATTAGTACGTTGAGGATGCTGTCATTTTAGGACTTTGTCATGCTACATCATACCATAGTGGGCTGACGATCCTTTGATCACATCCAACACTAGGTTCAATTGCATTGATGACTCCATCGTTCAAAATACATTTTGATAATTTTTAAATCATTTTTGTCTAGCTGAAACAATTAGCATAGACGTACGAATAATAGTTTCTTTTTAAAACTTATTGGTTCAAATATTGACCCAATATCTTTCGAGAATTCAAAATTACGAATATCAGCACGATGTCAATAAATTTCGAAAATCTAGCATAGCTAGAATATTTGGAATATCTAATTTTCTCAATCAACTTCAATCTTTACTCCATTGCTTCATTACTTAATCATTCAATTATTCTTCAATATCATCAATGCTCTTTATTCCATAACGTTTCTATACCCAATGTAGTTCATCAAACTTACCACACTTTGGAAATTCAGGAACTTACCACAATCATATGGGTTGAGGAACTTATCCTAGTCAGACCAAAATCGTCCATTCGCTGAGGGGTTCCACCACATGATTATGAGTCACGAACCTACCACAAGTATGAGTTTTAAGAACCGCACGTAACCTTAAATATTCTCTAACTATCAATTATAAATATGAGAAAAGAATCACCTTCTCGTCATATGTATATCGATAGTGCGATACAAATATTTCAATGATTATCAATATAGGAAGCTAAGTGGTTGTCGAACCAACTCGACCACTAATCAATATAGGAAGCTGAGCGGTTGTTAAACCATGGACAAATCCCGTCCCATACCAGGATTTGTTCAACTCACCCACTATATTAATATAGGAAGCTAAGTAGTTTTCAAACCAAGCACAAATTCCCCGCCCATACAAGGAATCGTACAACTCAGCCACTAACATGAGTCCTCAATTGAAATCCCACCTAATTTCATCTTGCTCTTAACTTAACTCTTTACTTGATACGAATTTCTCATATTTTATCATCCATAACTCCTCGTGAGTTTATCTCGTACTATTTCATAGTACCATCTTCTTATAGCATCATGCTACAACTATTCAATCATTTAAGATCTTCTAACATTTTATAATTTTAACAGATCACGTCGTGATCTCATTCTATCATCAACTCTTCTTACGATTCTTTCTTGTCTCTTGATCGTCTCATCCTACGATCTTCTTTATTCTTCTCTTTAATCACATTATCTTATGATTAATCAACTCAGGTGTTCCCTGTTCTTTTAGCTATTCAGGTTCTTCTTTGAACCTATTCATTTTATCATAATCTTGACTCACATGAATTCTCTAAACTCTATTTGAGTTTATCCTTATCATTTATATCATTCTCATCTTATAAATATCATCTATTTATTAACACCATCTTTATTACTGGAGTCAAGTAACTCCTGGTTCTCATCTTTCATAACTCTTCAAGATTCTTCTTTGAATCTTCTTGTGTATATGTATCAATCCTTCCTTTTAGAATCTCTAACTTCATTCATATTATTCAATATTTTATTCGAGTTTACTACACGTCATACGCGTCTTCTTCGTGTAACATTTCTAGGACTTAATTCATCTCATGTATTTACTTATACGAAAAATCACTTCTTAATCATACGTATTCATAATTCTATACTCGGTACACATCGAGTCTCTAACAATGTTCAGTATAGTACCTGAGTGGTTTCCCACAAACAACCAACAAGCTAGTTCCCGTCTCGTCTACACTGACTTGCACAACGAGTTAGATCGGTTGCTAGTTCGTATCAACCTCCGCTCTCTGAAAGAATTATTTAGCCCAGATACCACACTTCAACCATTAAAGAATACGATCGCACCATAATTATACTTAACTTATTATTCTTTTATCTCTATCATCTTCACTTCTCTTCTCTAAGGTTATAGCCTAAGGTACTCGTACCTAAGGTTTCTAACCTATCAGCTCTGATACCAACTGTAACGACCCCAAAATTCATACACTTCAACTCTCCACATCAGTCGTTAACAATACATCCATTTTCTGAGTTACAACATTATACAATACTAAACTTAATAAAATGCGGAATAATATTAAAACTTTTCAGTTTTCTTTCTTTACTTTCCCTGAATCATAACCTTTAAACATTTACATAATCTAGAATCATATTTGATTCTCTTAATCAGAATTATAACAAAAATAAAACTTCTAGATTCAATAACCTTTATACATCGGATAATATTAAATTACAACTCAATATAAATTTAACAACTCTACATCTGTTAAATTTAATACATTCTCAAATACAACATTCAGAACCTTAGTCATGGTTCAAAAACATTAATTTAAAACTACCACACTTAATCTGCATGCATTACATCTGTGTCATACCATTCAAGTAGTATTTAACTTTACCTTGAATCTTCAACCTGCAAAAATGGTTATTTGCAAGAGTGAGCTTGACAGCTCAGCAAAATCTAACAGTTTGCATGCATCACATAGCACATAGATAACATGCTCATTATTTAAATCATAATCATAATCATTTAACTAAACATATCATACACAATGATCATCACATAACAATTAAGGATTGAGTTCCATAACTCAATCAACATTCTTCATTCGACGAACGTAGTCATAATTTGACATTGTCGTCTCATACATGTAACATATATAAAATGCATCATGCCTTTACATCGTATGATTAAAACAGTTAATCAATTAATTCACATAACAAATAGGAACTGAAAGACTTGCCTGGCTTGTAGATTATCAATTACCATACCAACTTATATATATCTGCACTTCACGTATCCTTTAATTCTTCTTTAGACTTAGGTGATTACACAAGCTTTGATTAAATCTTCTTCCTTCTTGAATTCTCAAAATTCTTCTTTCAATTTCTCTCTTCCTCTCTTTTTCTCTGCTCTTTGGTTTGGCTCACAAAACTAACTGATAGAAAACTTACGTGACTTTTCAGCCGTTATAAAATACAAGGGGTCTCTATGCCTTGTTTGGCTAGAACCCAAAAATCCTCTTTTAGCTTATTTTAATAATCTTTTATTATAAGATATATATATGTTGTCACACTTAAAAATAATTTTGTTTACTAAAATAATTTTGTTTAATAAAATCATCTTTCACATAATAAATAATTTTATTGAGTAAAATTATTCATCCTCTCATTTAATAAATTACCAACATCTATGCATAATAAAACACGCATCAAATATAAAAATATTTATTATCACTTTACTTAATATTCTCATACAAATAAATTGTCACACAATATTCTCATCAAATATTTATTTTATTAAATAAACATCCCAATTAAAAATATTTATTCTATTCAATAAATATATTATCCATTTACGAAAATTACAATCGTAACACATTAACATGTTACATATATGCAACACATTACTCTCTCATATAATTAAAATAATTATATTCTCATTAATTTCTTATTTTAATTAAATAAAACACTCACATTATTATGAAATTCAATTCACAATAATCACCATTGTTCACAACACATAACATTCGAATTATATTATTTCATAATATAATTTTCAACTTTCTAATATTCAGTAAATATCTTTTTCGTAGCAATTTCCTTCACTTCATTCAATAGTTTAATTAACTATTACACCTTTCCCAAATACACAAACATATAATTCTCTTCACATTAAATCATATATTTCACAATATATATATCATATATACACATACTCAAAACTCAAAATGTCACATAATAAGAATTTTATTTATTAAATTCTTATTTATTAACTTCCAAAAATCTGGGTTGTCACAACCTATCGGCTTTGATACCAACCTGTGACACCCCCAAATCCGGGTACTTCATTTTCACGGGATTTGGTGTTCACTATCCAAATTAATCACATCACATCTAACTACCCATTCATATATAAATGGAAATTCTTAAATAAAATAGAAATCTCCCATCAAAGGGTTACAACATTCTTAAATAAATAAATCCCAAGTTAACTAACCTCTATTACATTAATGCGGAATTAAAACATAAAATTAAATAAGTCTTATTACAATAAAACATCAAATAGGTAATAAGTCTCTTGCTACTTTGGCATCTTGCCCTTGCCTTTGCTCGTGGACGGCTCGTCCGATTTCTCTGCCTTAGCTGCAATGTTTTAGTGCAAGAGTGAGCAAACAATTGCCCACAAGTGTGATAGCAATAACAATTGAATAACCAATGAAGTAGATTTCAGTTGAGGTATAATAGTTTTTCTGAATTCAATCAATAACTAGTCAAGATCTGAAAGCTCAATAGAAAGCTTAGCTCAAGAACTGAATATAGATTCAGGATTAAAAGTGTATCTGAGGGTCACAAGACCTCGAACTGTATCCTAGGTTATCAAGTATTTCTACCGTAACCTTTAACAGTCTTATAGACTATGGATCATCTTTCTCGTACTCAGGGGGATCAGCCCTTTGTACAATGTATTGTGCACAAACATTTTAACGCTGTCGCGTAGTTAATCCCCTATATTAGGGTTGTTCATCTCAGTCTAGTATCAGAATCCGTACCAAAAGGAACTTGGTTTGGAAAGATTTTAAAATGTTCTAAGTCTTTAGAACGCTCATCAACTAAGGACTAGCTGAATCAATAAGGTTTGCTAGTCTAATTCATCAATAAAAATTTGTACAATAGGAACTATGTTCAAAATCTGATTAAACTATCAATGATCGAATAACAATTGTCTGGAATAAAGCTTAAACACTTATCATGGTATCAACCTTGCTTGAATAACAATAAGCTGAGGTTAGTAACTTGCTCAATGAAAGTAAACTTGCTTTAAATAAAATAACAAGTTTAAGGGAGGAAAAACTTGCTCAACGTAAAAGTAATAAATTGAGATAAGGAACTTGCCTCGTGCGTAGCTTACAGATTTAAATAATTCACGTTCCTTAATCGACCTATACACTTCGATTATAAAATAGTAACAATAATTAGTTACAAAACAATATACATTTTAGGATTTGTTCTTATCCCATTTCATTTAATATATCAAATGTCATTTGATATTCATTAAATATCCACTTACCACTCATTGCAGTATCTTATTTATTATTAAATACTTTAATCTAAGTTTTAAACATGTACACAGCATCATAATAAAATAAAATAAAAATAAAAATATTTTGAGTTACTGTTCCCTCGTCGGGGCGGGAATTTTCTGAACGAAAAGCTCGCCGGGGCGAGGTTTTCCTTAACAAAATTCTCGCTGGGGCGAGACTTCGCCGGGGCGATGCTTTCCAGTTCAATATTCTCTTCGGGGCGAGATACTCGGCAGTCGTCTCCTACAGTTCGCGAACCAGTGAAAACTTAGGTCAAATTTGGCCAAATTTCCCGAATTCTACCATCCAACACATAGTTTAAACATACCCATATATCATATATGATATAAAACAATTACCCATCATGTTTCTAAACATCCTAACCATTATAATACACATAACCAACCAAATTGAACCAAAAATTCTATGTTTAAACAAAATATTCATGTTTTAACCATTTTAATGAAATCAACTACTGTGAATTCATCTCTCAACCATTCTAACCCACTCTAATTGCATTCTTTTCGTTTTTCATTATATAAACACAATCAAAAGTCAACTTACCGATTAATAATCTAATTGAACATCAATTTTCATATATATATGCCATACATGAAATAAGACTCTGTAAAAAAACAAAAACTTCATTCTAAAATATGCTTTCATAAATTAACTCTTTCAAATTAGTTTATAATCATCACATAATCTCTAATTCATGCTTACTAATAACCATAACCAAGTAATTCATGTATTTAGCATATAAATTCGTATATAGTGAAATAGAAATCATATAAAGAGAAGTAAAATAATAAGATTATAGTGAAGAGCAAAACTAACAAGAATTATACCTTCAAGCTATGTATGATTCTTAGTTTCCCTTTTCTTCTTGATTTTCTCAATTAACAAAACTCTCTTACTCTCAAATTTCTCTCTATTCTCACCTTGATAGAACTCTGGTTTTTTTAAGCAACTGATGAACACTTCTTACTTAACGTATTCAGCCTTCAAATAAAAACTGATGAAACATAATCATGTATTTTAATTTTAAAAATCATCAGTTACAAAAATTCAAAAGCCAAAAGGCTTGTTTGGCAAAACAAAATTGAAATAACTCATTATTTCCAACCAAAGGTCATAAGGCCTTGTTTGGTTTGATGGAAATAAAAAACTCTTTCTATTTATTTTAATAAATCATTACATTATATAGTTTTAATCGTCACACTTTTATTATTAAACAAATTCAATTAAACCTTACTAATTTAATTTAATAATTCTATTTAACACCAAATAAATTATCTTATTCAAATAAATTCTTTATTCAAATAAATCATTTAATCATCTAATTTAATTATTAAATTAAATTAGAATAAACACATCAAATCACAATCAAATAACATTTAACAAAAATTCTTTCACCATAACTTATAAATTATTTATTTAACTCAATAAATTAAATAAAAATATTTATATAACTCAATAAATATTTTTATTTATTCACAAAAATTTGCATTCGTTACATAGATAACAGGAGGAGTGAGTTAAATGGTACCAATTTCAAGAAGAGAAGATTCAACAATAACCATGAAAAGGCTCTAACATCAGCACCAGTACCAGTTTCGAGGGGAGGAGAACGACCGCCAGTCAGATGCTACAGGTGCGATAAAGAGGGACACATCAGTCCAAACTGTACACAACCACCATCCAAGGTTTGTTACAATTGTGGAAAGGAAGGCCACATAACTTGATTTTGTCATGCAGCAAAATCAAGTCCAGCTGCAATGATGACACCAAAGACTGTCACGGACAAGTCAAAGTTTGTGGTTCAGGGGAGAGCTTTTGTCGTGACATCCCAAAAAGTGCGGAACCCGAATGAAGTTATCACGGATAAATTACTTATTAACTCTTGTGAAGTCTATGCTTTATATGATACTGGTTCTACCCACTCTTTTATTTCTCCTACTTGTGCTCAACGTTTAAACTTGACTCTAGAAAATTATATTTTGACTTATCAGTTGAAACCTCATTAGGAGAAATAACTATTATATCTATTGTCTATAAATCCTGTTTGGTCCAAGTCAATAGCCTCACATTACCCGTTGACCTTATTTCTTTAGAAATGGATGAATTTGATGTGATTTTAGGAATTGATTGGTTGACTATTCATCATGCTAAAATTGATTGCTTTCGTAAAGTCGTTAGTTTTCATATTCTCAATCAACCTATTATGAGAATTCAAACAACCAAACTATTGAAATCAATAACTATCATTTCTAGCCATAAAGCCATTCGTTTATTAAAAAATGGATGTCAAGCTTTCTTAGCCCATGTCACTAACCTAAACAAAAATGCATTAAATGAAAATGATATTCCTATTATTAATGAATTTCCTGATGTTTTCCCTGAAGAACTTCATGGCCTACCCCCAGACCGTGAAATCGAATTTTGCATCGACCTTGAATCCGGTACAAAACCCATTTCCAAGACCCCATATCGAATGGCTCCTATTGAACTTTGGGAGTTAAAAGTCCAACTACAGGAGTTGTTAGATACTGGTTTCATACGTCCGAGTACATCACCTTGGGGTGCTCCTGTTTGATTCGTAAAGAAGAAAGATGGAAGTATAAGACTGTGCATTGATTATCGAGAGTTGAACCATGTCACCATCAAAAATAGGTACGTACCCGTTACCTCGGATTGATGACATGTTTGATCAATTACAAGGTGCTCAATACTTTTCAAAAATTGATCTCCGTTCTGGGTATCATCAGCTAAAGGTTAAAGCCGATGACATTCGTAAGACTGCTTTCAGAACTCGCCATGGGCATTACAAGTTCTTAGTCATTCCTTTTGGATTGACCAATGTTCTTGCAGCTTTCATGGACATGATGAACCGGATATTCAAAGAATATTTAGATCATTTTGTGGTTATCTTTATTGATGACATCCTCATATACTCTAAGAGTCGCGAGTATCATGAACAACACTTGAGATTGATATTCCAAAAGTTGCGTGAGAATAAGCTGTATGCCAAGCTGAAGAAATGTGAGTTTTGGTTCGAGGAAGTAACATTCCTTGGACACGTGATTTCTAATCAAGGAATATCGGTTGATCCTGCGAAGATTGAAGCGATTTTAAACTGGGAACAACCAAAGACAGTCACCGAAGTACGAAGCTTTCTGGGTCTGGCTGGTTATTATCGACGATTCGTAGAAGGATTTTCTCGAATTGCCACTCCGTTAACTCAGTTGACTCGAAAAAGTACAAAATTCGAATGGAACGAGGAATGCGAGAAGAGCTTCCAAGAAATCAAGAGTAAACTTGTTTCGGCTCCTATTCTGGCCATACCATCAGGATCGGGAGGATTTATTATCTACAACGATGCTTCAGACAAAGGCCTTGGTTGTGTCCTCATGCAACAAGGAAAAGTTATAGCTTATGCCTCTCGACAACTCAAATATTATGAAAAGAATTACCCTACTCATGATCTAGAGTTGGCAACAGTCATTTTCGCATTGAAGATCTGGAGACACTACTTGTATGGAGAGAAGGTGGAGATCTTTACAAATTACAAAAGCCTCAAATATTTCTTCACCCAAAAGGAACTCAACATGCGGCAACGACGTTGGCTTGAGCTGTTGAAGGATTACGATCATAAAATCCAATACCATCCTAGAAAGGCGAACGTGGTAGGCGACGCATTGAGTATAAGATCATATGCGAGTACGAATGCGATACTGACAACACAAGGACGCATTTTGCACGACTTACAAAAGATGGAGATAGAGATAAAGACACCAGGGACCTTTATGCATATTGCGCATGTACGAGTAGAACCAGTTTTAATCGATAAAATTAAAGTTGCTCAAACTACCGACCCAGAATTGATAAAGATGAGGAAGAAGTGTTGTCCGATTTCACAATCAACAATTACGTGCAAGTATACACGATCAACAAGTAATAAAGTGATAAATAGGGTATCGTTCCCATAGAGATTTATTATGTTTATTACCTTCAACTACCAATCTAAATTACTCTATTCTATTAAACAATCATGATTTGAATTATGATTTAAAACTAATTAAATTGAAACTAAAATCAATAACTAACACAAAAGTTAAAATTCAAATTTAAAGGTTTAAGACTACAATATCCCCAATCAAGTAGAATAACTAAGTTTTCCAATTTATCCAATTATTAAACCCAATAGAGTTGTTAACAGGAATTCAACTTTATTTGTAAGCCCTTTTCCAAGTGATCAAACAAATTTATTTAACCTAGTCAATTCTGCAGTATTCCTATGCAAAGCTTAAAAGGTTAAATTCATCAAAAACCAATTCCCAATAGTTACATACAGTAAAGAGATATCCCTATTCACTTCACAACCCTAATTATTCATCACACGTAAATAATTAAGAATACATGCTAACTTATTCAGATCAAACCCTAGATTTCATCTTCCGAATTCATCTAAAATATCTCACTAATTGTTGGCCAAACAATTAATCAATAAGCACATAATAAGCTAGACAACTCATTCATAAATCAATAATTTGATTAAATAAGATACTTAAGTCATACGCACAAAAGGTTCAATTGCAGCCTTAATTTAAGTTTAGTTCATGCTGATAGTAAAAACTAGAATTCTAAAATAAGTCATCGTAATCAATTACAAATCAGAGATAAAAGGTTAAAAGAAAACTCAATGAAATCTTTAATCTTCAATCCACCAATCTGAATTCTCCACGATGTTTGTCCTGATCTCTAATTTCCTTGCTCAGTTCTGAAAATTCAATCTCTATGCATTCTTCCGTTAATGCCCTTTTTGTATCCCTTTATATGTCTCTTATAAGTCCCCATCAGATTAGTCAAACGAATCCTTGTTAGCATCCAACTTCTAAAATGACTGATCCTATCACAAATCAATTTCCTTTTTCCTCCAGCCGCTTTCTCGCCCCGGCGAGAAATTCCTTCATAAAATCTCGCCCCGACGAGGAATTAAGCTTGTGGAAGCTCACCCCGGCGAGAATGCTCTGCACCCCATCCTTTGTTCTTTATCCAATCTGCAAACAGCCTCAACCTACAAAAGCAACACAAAAACAAATAAAAAGATAATAAAAAAACACTTAAAGATTGTAAAGAATTAAGCCGAAGATGTATCTAACTCATAGGTTAAAACCCACTCATCAAGAAGGTACAAGAATGTGCTATTCTGGAAGCGAAAATCGACAAGGAAGGAATACTTCGAGTAAATTCTCGACTCTGTGTCCCTAATGATCCTGATTTGAAGCATAAAATATGATGGAGGCACACAACACACCATTTGCAATTCACCCTGCAAGTACCAAAATGTATCGTGACCTTCAACATACATTTTGGTAGAATAACACGAAAAGAGAGATCGCAGAGTTTATCTCAAGGTGTTTAACTTGTGAACGTGTCAAAGCAGAGCATTAAGTACCTAAGGGTCCATTACAACCACTCGAAGTTCCATAATGGAAGTGGGAGCACATTAATATGGATTTCGTGACAGGTCTTCCCAAAGTTTCTCAAGGCTTGGACGCAATTTGGGTCATTATGGATAGATTGACCAAATCTGCTTATTTCTTACCCATACGAGAAAACTATTCCCTTGAGCGTCTTGCTAGTATGTATATAAGCGAGATTGTGAGACTGCATGGCATGCCAGTATCCATAGTTTTCGATCGAGACCCTAGATTCACTTCACGATTTTGGGTCAGCTTGCAGAAAGCTATGGGTTCTGAATTACGATTTAGTTCTGCATATTATCCTAAAACGGATCGGCAATCGAAAAGGACAATTCAAACTCTCGAGGATCTATTGAGACTTTACGTACTAGACTTCAAAGGAAGTTGGGACAAATACTTGTCATTGGTCGAATTCTCCTACAACAATAGTTATCAAGCAAGTATAGGCATGACCCCATTCGAGGCTTTGTATGGATGAAAGTGTCGCTCTCCAATATGCTGGAACGAGGTAGGAGAAGCAAAATTATTGGGACTCGAGTTGGTGCGCATGACAACAGAAAATATCCAAAGGATTCGACAACGTATACTGGTAGCACAAGAATGACAAAAGAGTTATGATGATCTTCATCAAAGGGATGAGAGATTCAATGTCGGGGACCATGTATTTTTACGTGTTTCTCCATGCAAAGGAGTTATGAGATTCAGAAAGAGAGGAAAGCTTAACCATCGATTTATTGGCCATTTTGAAATTCTCGACTATGTATGAGTTGTGGCCTATAGACTTGCTCTACCGTTAAATATATCTCGCATTCATTACGTTTTTCACATATCCATGCTACGTAAGTATGTGAAGGATTCAAATCACATCATTGAGTTGGAGCCAAACGTAATTACGCTCAAAAGTTATACCTCAAGTCAAAGTTTTGTGGAGAAACCAAGATACAGAGGAAATGACTTGGGAGCTAGAATCTGATATGAGGGCTAAGTATCATTACCTCTTCTAAATGCCAGTCAAGATACCAGGTACGTTAATTTTGGGGACGAAATTTTATAAGGAAGGACGGTTGTAAGACCCCAACTTTTTATGAATAAGATTTTAACTTATCTTCTTATTATTATTCTAAAATTGTTAGGTGTTAAATTGATATAATGATAAGTTAAGGATAATATGTGCAATTATACAGTATGTCGGGGAATATTCCTTCTATCGGAGAATATTATATTCGGTAAATTACGACGGCGCCGAAATAACCAAACATTTGTGGGCCCCACAACGGAATAACTGTCCGATATAAAAAGCGGGAACTTTTTAAATTGGCGGTAAGACTTTTACCGTTAACTGTTGAAATACCCGATAATAAAAAAATAGTAACACGCGTTATTCCACAGTACCATGCGGTACTCCACAATAGCACAAGGTATTCCACAGTAGCACACGATATTGCACAGTATTTTATATTATTGGTTCAATAATTGCTACAGTGATAATAACATAGTATTTTATATTATTTACTTAATAATTATCACAGTAACAACTACACAGTATTTCACATTATTAAATCAATAATTATCACGGCACAATAACTCATATTATTGAAAGGATATTATTAGTTAGCATTATTGGCAATGTCTAGAAGTTCTGTAGAGGAAAAGGGTTATTTAGTTGCACGCCATTTATATACAGAAGACCCCCTCTTTCCTGGGAACGATCTGGTTGCCAGTATTGAGAGTATATAATATCTGTGATATTAATACATTTAACATAATAATACAAAAAATAGATTTATTAATAATAATAATTTTTGATAATAGATTTATTTTTTATAATGGATTTATCTTTTTGATAATGGGGTTATCTTTTTGATAATGGATTTATCTTTTTGATAATGGATTAATCTTTTTGAAAAAAATGAATAGATGATATAGATTAAAGAAAAAATGGATGGATGATATAGATTGAAGAGAAAATGGATAGATGATATAAAAAGAGTGTGATAATTGATGTATGGTAGATATTGATTACATTTTACTATAAATAGGGGGGTTTAGCATAAGGAAAATCATAACTTCCTTACTTGCTTATACTTCCTTCCACTCTCTAAATTTCTATGTGTAAGTTCTCTTTAAGTGTGCTACAC
Source organism: Aralia elata (assembly GCA_034770075.1). NCBI lineage: Eukaryota > Viridiplantae > Streptophyta > Magnoliopsida > Apiales > Araliaceae > Aralia > Aralia elata. The sequence goes on from CM068387.1 coordinate 9,213,488, forward strand.
TATCTTGAGTTTTTTTGTGAAGATCAGTAAGAATACTGGTATTGTTCAAGTAAGTTTTTCTATAAAAGTTTGTCAAGCACCCACACACATCACACGGTCTTTATAATTCTTCTTTTAGAAGAGTTATTTTGAAAAAAAAACTTCATTTGAAAGATTTTATTTTGAAATATTATTTTTGAAGTTTACACTAAACAGAATATACTATATAATCACTTTTGATAATATCATAATATACGAGTTAGTGTACACCATATGTGATAGTTACTAATTATATTATAAATATATTTAGGTTGATAAATTTCATAGAAAGCAACATCCAGTCACTTACTAATTAAGGTAAGCGATGTCATTTTCTTAATACTCGTAAGTGGTATCATTTATGTTGTACTCGTAAAGGATATCATTTTCTTTCATACTCCTGTATTTATGGAAGAAATTATTATTCGTTTCCATAACAATATTATTAAATGGTGAAAATTCTTGAAATTAGTTGAATATCCTTAATAGTTTGTGTTTCATCTACTATCTTTTCACTTGAATCTTTCTATTGAATTTTTATCGTTATCTTTGAAATATAAATCTTGAATATCATTCTTGAATTTGACTCCATATTTTGGTCATCATGTTGACAATTTGGACATTTTGGTCTCTAAATAAATTTAATTACAATCTCTAATATTTATTCTTATTCTTGATCTCATTGTTTCTATTGTTTCTATTCATTCTCTATTTTATTGTCATAATCCTCAGACTTAAATTGTGGTGAAAAGTTATCTTTGGCCCATAGTGCAAAGATGAACTCGTGATTGGTATGATTATGACCAGTAACTGTGTATTGGTATAATCTTGACCTTTGGTGTTACAAACAAAGGCTTGTGGTGAAAGTTCTCTTTGGCCCGTAGTGCAAAGATGGACTGGTATTTGACATGATCATGACCATTGGTATTGTAAATGAATATCTTTGGCCCGTAGTGCAAAGATAAACTATTGATTTGCAGGAACTGTTGATTGGTATTACAAATGAATATCTTTGGCCCGTAGTGCAAAGATAAACTATTGATTTGCAGGAACTGTTGATTGGTGTTACAGGGATATAATATTGATGGCAAACTTTTAAATTGGAAAAGATTGTGGACATTATGATCTATTTTACCTCTTAATTGATTGTATTTCCGTTGTAATTGTTGATCTAAGACTTATTGTCTATTATATTCTATCAGATTTATCCGTGTTAAAGACTAAAGATAATTTATTCTTTATTACCTTAGTCATGATATTCTTTACTGGGCTATTTGAGCTCACCCTTTTCAGTTTTGTTCCATTGTTTTTCTCAAGAAAGGAGAGTGTAGTTGAGACTAGCCGAGGAATGAAATAATTGTCCGAGTTAGTGGTTGTCCTCATCAAGTTATAAAATAGTATAACAATAATTGTACTGAAGACTTAGAACGTGTGTTGCCGTCTTTTTATGGCATTATAATAATTTGGGTTTGGATAGTGTTGTACCATATACAGTACAATATTTTTATTGAACTAGTATGTGTGTTATCGTATTTTGCACTACAGTATAATAGTTGTAAATGGGAAAATTTATATTTGTAGTATGTATTTTTGGCTACTCAAAATGGGTTATGTGGACCGATTTTGAGGGCGTCACAAATAGTAGAAGATGTGTTGGTAAAAGTGGATAAATTTATTTTTCCCACAGATTTTATTGTCCTTGACTTTGAAGAATATCGTGAGATTCCTATTATTCTTGGCCAATCAATCTTTGCAACTGGGAGATCTCTCATTAATGTACAAAAAGGTGAGCTTACTATGAGAGTCCAAGATCAAGAGGTAACTTTTAATGTTTTCAAGGCTATGAAATATCCAAGTGATTTTGATGAATGTTATCGGGCTGACTTAGTTGAAGTTGCAGTTAATGATGTGTTTATGGGGAGCTGTATTTTTGACCCTCTTGAGACTTTTCTTATTAGTACTTCTGCTTCAGAATATCCTGCTCCTCCCGAGTATGTTCAATTGTAGAATGTTTCTCCATGGTTCGTCAAGTTTAAGCAACAATTTGAGTCTTTGGATCACTCATGAACTTTTATTTCTCGCACAAAATCGTGATTAGAAGAACCGCCCTTATTAGAGCTTAAACCTCTACCGAGTCATTTGCATTATGCTTATTTGGGCGATTCCTCTACTTTTCCAGTCATTGGTTCGACGTCACTTGATGAAGTATAGAAATGTAAACTCTTACGTGTCTTTAAAGAGTATAAAACAGCCTTAGGATGGACTATTGTTGATATAAAGGGGATTAGTCCCTCAATTTGTATGCACAAGATCCTCTTTTAAGATGATGTTAAGCCCACTATTGAGCAACAACGACGACTAAATCCTATTATGAAGGAGGTGGTCAAGAAAGAGATCATTAAGTGGCTTGATGCAGGCATAATTTACCCCATCTGAAACAGTTCTTGGGTAAGCCCGGTCCAGTGCGTCCCAAGGAAAGGTGGCATGACGGTAGTGTCTAATGAGAACAATGAGCTGATTTCGACACGGACGGTAACCGGTTGGAGAGTATGCATGGATTATCTAAAACTCAACAAAGCAACTCGGAAAGACCATTTTCATCTACCGTTCATTGACCAAATGCTCGATAGACTGGCCGGACATAAATTTTATTACCTCTTGGACGGGTATTCAGGTTATAATTAAATTGTGATAGCACCCGAGGATCAAGAGAAAACAACCTTTACCTACCCTTATGGAGCCTTTGCATTCAGGAGGATGTCATTCAGACTATGCAATGCGTCTGCGACATTTCAGAGGTGCATAATGTCTATTTTTTCTTACGTGGTCGAACAAAATCTCGAGGTATTTATGGATAACTTCTCTGTATTTGGTGATTCTTTTGATTTGTGCTTTGAGAACTTGATTATGGGGCTGAAATGATGTGTGGAAACAAACTTGGTGTTGAACTGGGAAAAGTGTCACTTTGTGGTTCAAGAGATCATTATTTTAGGGCACAAAGTCTCTTCTAAAGGGATTGAGGTGGATAAAACAAAGACAGAGACTATTGAAAAACTTCCACCACCATCATCTATGAAGGGAATTCGAAGCTTTCTTGGCCATACAGGTTTCTATAGGCGGTTCTTTAAGGATTTCTCAAAAATCACCAAGCCTCTTTGTAACCTTCTAGAGAAAGATGTGGCATTTAAATTCGACAAGGCATGCCTCGAGGCATTCGAAGTGCTTAAAAAGAAACCTATTACTGCTCTAGTTATAGTTGTTCTTGATTGGAGTCTCCCTTTCGAGATAATGTGGGATGCTAGCGATTTTGCGTTTGGCGCAGTGTTAGGCCAACGTAAAGACAGAGTTTTTCATGCAATATATAATGCTATCAAGACGTTAACAGATGCTCAACTCAACTACACCACCACCGAGAAAGACCTACTCATAGTTGTACAAATTTCACTCTGACCTCATTGGTACAAAGGTCATCGTTTTCACTGACCACTCTGCCATTAAATATCTAATCTCTAAAAAGGATGCTAAGCCACATTTGATCAGATGAGTCCTTTTACTTCAAGAGTTCGATTTAGAGATTCTGAACAGAAAGGGGGTAGAAAATCAAGTGGCGGACCATATCTCCAGACTTGAGAATTTTGAGCAATAAAAGGGATATGGTACAGTAATCAATGAATTCTTCCCTAATGAGCAAATGTTATTCGTATAAAGTGAAGCACCATGGTATGCTGATTATGTTAACTATATAGTGAGTAATGTGCTTCTTCCTGACTTGAACTACCAACAAAGGAAGAAATTCTTAAACGATGTGAAGTATTATATGTGGGACGAGCCCTTCTTATTCAAGCAATGTGCGGATCAGATTCTAAGAAGGTGTGTACCCAAGGAAGAAATAGAAGATATACTTCATCACTGTCATTCGTCTAATTATGGAGGACATTTTGGGGGAGAGAGAATAGCGACAAAAGTACTTCAGTCGGGTTTTTATTGGCTGACTCTCTTCAAAGATGCACATTTTTTCGTGTCAAGGTGCGATAGATGTAACGACCGGGAATTTTGGATTGCCTTGAAATTCAAATTTTTGAATATTAATGAATATATTATATTTTATTAATATTATTTTTGTGTTACGTGTTTAAAGGTTGTGGGACAACCTGGATTATGTGAATGCATGAAATTTACGTGTTATTATTTTGTTTAAGCGAATAATTGATTTCGCGTAGCGTCGTTAAATCACTATTCACGGGGCACGTTTCTCGAGGCACTATTCATGCCAGATATTTTTATCATCTTTTTCGATGTTGAATAAATTAGTTAATACGTATATGCGTACGAATAATTTTTCCCAGCGTCAGAAATTTTATTTGAGCTGATACGTGATTTTATCCGTATCCGAAATGTATTATATGAGTGTTCTGAATATTTGGACAAAGTCCATAATAATTATTTCTATGCATCCCAAATATTTATGGGAGTACCCATTATAATTTTGGGTGGATTTATTTACCAGTTTTGGTACAAAATTGGGAATTTTCGGATATAATTTTGTGTATTTGGGTATTTATTTTGGCTTGTTATTCCAAAAGGGGACCAACCAAAACCCAACAACCAATTAGAATTGAGAGAGAGAGTGAGTTGCCGGCAAAACACATAGAGCTCATAACCCATTCCCAAATTTACTCCTCCACTCTCAATCCCATTCAAACCATTTGAATTCTCTCTTGCAACCTCATTCAAACCAAACCATCAGCTGAGAGAGAGAGAGAGAGAGATAGAGAGAGATAGCTGCAGAGGAGGGCTCGCTGAAGGAGGAGAGAAGCCGCCGGAGAAGTCGCCGGAGAACAGCCGAAGACACCAACAGAGATCCGAAGTTTCTTGGGATTAGCAGGTTACTATCGGAGATTTATTCTTAATTTTTTGAAGATAGCGACGCCGTTGACAAATTTGACAAGGAAGACTGTGAAGTTTGTATGGACGGATAAGTGCGAGGAGAGTTTCTTGGAGTTGAAGAAGAGAGTTAGTGAAGCACCTGTGTTATCACTACCTGATGATACAGGGGGATTTGTGGTGTATAATGATGCGTCACACAAAGGCCTCGGGTGCGTTTTGATGCTGCATGGGAAGGTCATTGCGTACGCGTCACGACAGTTGAAGGACTATGAGAAGGGGTATCCGACTCATGACCTGGAACTAGCGGCAGTGGTGTTTGCTCTGAAGATTTGGAGGCACTATCTGTATAGGGAGAAGTGTGAGATATACACAGACCACAAAAGTCTGAAGTATATCTTCACTCAAAAGGAGCTAAACATGAGGCAGCGACGATGGTTGGAGTTGATCAAGGACTACGATTGTGAGATTTTATACCATCCCGGTAAGGCCAATGTAGTAGCCGATGCTCTAAGTAGGAAGGGCAGAGATAAGTTGACGATGTTGACAGTTCAAGAAGAACTGATAAAGGATATGAAAAGACTGGAATTGGAAGTCAAGTATCCGTTAAATGCAGATGAGAAACTGTTCGCAGTGGACGCGAGTCCAACTTTATTAGATAAGATAAAGGAGGCTCAAGGAAAGGATGACGAATGTATCGCCATAAGGGAGCGAATCTCGGAAGGAGAGGAATTGAAGTACAAAATTGATAGCACGGGACTGCTAAGGTTTGAAGGAAGGATCTGGATACCGATGGTTCCGGAGATGAGAGAAGAGATTCTGCAAGAAGCTCATTCTACAAAGTATTCGATACACCCTGGTAGTACCAAGATGTATCAGGATTTGCGTCAGCACTTCTGGTGGCCGAACATGAAGAGAGAGGTCGCGGAATGTGTTGGGCGATGTTTGACATGTCAGAGGGTAAAAGCAGAACATCAGAAACCGGGTGGGCTGCTGCAACCGCTGGAGATTCCGGAGTGGAAATGGGAGCATATCACGATGGATTTTGTGACAGGGCTTCCACCAACTCAGAAGGGTTACGACGCGATTTGGGTGATCGTGGATCGTTTAACTAAGACTGCACATTTTCTACCGATCAAGATAAGGTACAATCTGGAGCAGCTAGCAAAGTTATATGTGAAAGAGATTGTGTCACGACATGGAGTGCCGGTATCTATTGTATCTGATAGAGACCCGCGTTTCACGTCGAATTTCTGGAAGAGCTTACAAGAAAGGTTGGGAACCTAGTTGAGGTTGAGTACGGCATATCATCCTCAAACGGATGGGCAAAGCGAACGAACGATTCAGACATTGGAGGACATGCTTAGAGCATGTGTGATGGATTTTAAAGGCAGCTGGGATGATCACCTACCATTGGTGGAGTTTGCCTATAATAACAGTTATCATGCGAGTATTGGCATGCCGCCATATGAAGCATTATACGGAAGAAAGTGTCGAACACCTCTGTGTTGGGACAAAGTCGGTGAACGAAGACTGTTGGGACCTGAATTGGTGCAGCAGACCGTGGATGTCGTCAAGGTAATAAGAGCTCGATTGGTAGCGGCTCAGGATCGACAGAAGAAATATGCCGATTTGCATCGTCAGAAACGAGACTTTGAAGTTGGCAGCTTTGTGTTTTTGAAGGTATCTCCCTGGAAGGGGAAGATTAGATTTGGAAAGAAGGGAAAATTGAGTCCTAGGTTCGTAGGACCATTTGAAGTTTTAAGGAGGTTAGGTGAAGGGGCGTACGAGGTAGCTCTACCTCCTGAACTTGAGCACATCCACAATGTGTTTCACGTTTCTGTGTTGCGGCCTTATAAACCCGTCTACAAGCATGTGATATCCTATGAACCGATTCAAGTTGAGCGAGATTTGTCTTACGAAGAGATTCCTGTCCAGATATTAGATAGGAAAGAGCAGACGTTAAGGAATAAGGTCATTCATTCGGTCAAAGTCCTTTGGAGGAACCACGCAGCTGAAGAAGCTACGTGGGAGCTAGAAGAGCAGATGAGAAAAAATTATCCGCATCTTTTTGAGTGAACCCATGGTAAGTTTTATGTACCTAGAATGTAATTCTGGGCACAGAATTCTTATAAGGGGGGAGGATGTAACGACCGGGAATTTTGGATTGCCTTGAAATTCGAATTTTTGAATATTAATGAATATATTATATTTTATTAATATTATTTTTGTGTTACGTGTTTAAAGGTTGTGGGACAACCTGGATTATGTGAATGCATGAAATTTACGTGTTATTGTTTTGTTTAAGCGAATAATTGATTTCGCGTAGCGTCGTTAAATCACTATTCACGGGCACGTTTCTCGAGACACTATTAATGCCAGATATTTTTATCATCTTTTTCGATGTTGAATAAATTAGTTAATACGTATATGCGTACGAATAATTTTTTCAGGGTCAGAAATTTTATTTGAGCTGATACGTGATTTTATCCGTATCCGAAATGTATTATATGAGTGTTCTGAATATTTGGACAAAGTCCATAATAATTATTTCTATGCATCCCAAATATTTATGGGAGTACCCATTATAATTTTGGGTGGATTTATTTACCAGTTTTGGTACAAAATTGGGAGTTTTCGGATATAATTTTGTGTATTTGGGTATTTATTTTGGCTTGTTATTCCAAAAGGGGACCAACCAAAACCCAACAACCAATTAGAATTGAGAGAGAGAGTGAGTTGCCGGCAAAACACATAGAGCTCATAACCCATTCCCAAATTTACTCCTCCACTCTCAATCCCATTCAAACCATTTGAATTCTCTCTTGCAACCTCATTCAAACCAAACCATCAGCTGAGAGAGAGAGAGAGAGATAGAGAGAGATAGTTGCAGAGGAGGGCTCGCCGGAGGAGGAGAGAAGCCGCCGGAGAAGTCGCCGGAGAACAGCCGAAGACGCCAACAGAGATCCGAAGTTTCTTGGGATTAGCGGGTTACTATCGGAGATTTATTCTTAATTTTTCGAAGATAGCGACGCCGTTGACAAATTTGACAAGGAAGACTGTGAAGTTTGTATGGACGGATAAGTGCGAGGAGAGTTTCTTGGAGTTGAAGAAGAGAGTTAGTGAAGCACCTGTGTTATCACTACCTGATGATACAGGGGGATTTGTGGTGTATAGTGATGCGTCACACAAAGGCCTCGGGTGCGTTTTGATGCAGCATGGGAAGGTCATTGCGTACGCGTCACGACAGTTGAAGGACTATGAGAAGGGGTATCCGACTCATGACCTGGAACTAGCAGCAGTGGTGTTTGCTCTGAAGATTTGGAGGCACTATCTGTATAGGGAGAAGTGTGAGATATACACAGACCACAAAAGTCTGAAGTATATCTTCACTCAAAAGGAGCTAAACATGAGGCAGCGACGATGGTTGGAGTTGATCAAGGACTACGATTGTGAGATTTTATACCATCCCGGTAAGGCCAATGTAGTAGCCGATGCTCTAAGTAGGAAGGGCAGAGATAAGTTGACGATGTTGACAGTTCAAGAAGAACTGATAAAGGATATGAAAAGACTGGAATTGGAAGTCAAGTATCCGTTAAATGCAGATGAGAAACTGTTCGCAGTGGACGCGAGTCCAACTTTATTAGATAAGATAAAGGAGGCTCAAGGAAAGGATGACGAATGTATCGCCATAAGGGAGCGAATCTCGGAAGGAGAGGAATTGAAGTACAAAATTGATAGCACGGGACTGCTAAGGTTTGAAGGAAGGATCTGGATACCGATGGTTCCGGAGATGAGAGAAGAGATTCTGCAAGAAGCTGATTCTACAAAGTATTCGATACACCTTGGTAGTACCAAGATGTATCAGGATTTGCGTCAGCACTTCTGGTGGCCGAACATGAAGAGAGAGGTCACGGAATGTGTTGGGCGATGTTTGACATGTCAGAGGGTAAAAGCAGAACATCAGAAACCGGGTGGGCTACTGCAACCGCCGGAGATTCCGGAGTGGAAATGGGAGCATATCACGATGGATTTTGTGACAGGGCTTCCACCAACTCAGAAGGGTTACGACGCGATTTGGGTGATCGTGGATCGTTTAACTAAGACTGCACATTTTCTACCGATCAAGATAAGGTACAATCTGGAGCAGCTAGCAAAGTTATATGTGAAAGAGATTGTGTCACGACATGGAGTGCCGGTATCTATTGTATCTGATAGAGACCCGCGTTTCACGTCGAATTTCTGGAAGAGCTTACAAGAAAGGTTGGGAACTCAGTTGAGGTTGAGTACGGCATATCATCCTCAAACGGATGGGCAAAGCGAACGAACGATTCAGACATTGGAGGACATGCTTAGAGCATGTGTGATGGATTTTAAAGGCAGCTGGGATGATCACCTACCATTGGTGGAGTTTGCCTATAATAACAGTTATCATGCGAGTATTGGCATGCCGCCATATGAAGCATTATACGGAAGAAAGTGTCGAACACCTCTGTGTTGGGACAAAGTCGGTGAACGAAGACTGTTGGGACCTGAATTGGTGCAGCAGACCGTGGATGTCGTCAAGGTAATAAGAGCTCGATTGGTAGCGGCTCAGGATCGACAGAAGAAATATGCCGATTTGCATCGTCAGAAACGAGACTTTGAAGTTGGCAGCTTTGTGTTTTTGAAGGTATCTCCCTGGAAGGGGAAGATTAGATTTGGAAAGAAGGGAAAATTGAGTCCTAGGTTCGTAGGACCATTTGAAGTTTTAAGGAGGGTAGGTGAAGTGGCGTACGAGGTAGCTCTACCTCCTGAACTTGAGCACATCCACAATGTGTTTCACGTTTCTGTGTTGCGGCCATATAAACCCGTCTACAAGCATGTGATATCCTATGAACCGATTCAAGTTGAGCGAGATTTGTCTTACGAAGAGATTCCTGTCCAGATATTAGATAGGAAAGAGCAGACGTTAAGTAATAAGGTCATTCATTCGGTCAAAGTCCTTTGGAGGAACCACGCAGCTGAAGAAGCTACGTGGGAGCTAGAAGAGCAGATGAGAAAAAATTATCCGCATCTTTTTGAGTGAACCCATGGTAAGTTTTCTGTACCTAGAATGTAATTCTGGGGACAGAATTCTTATAAGGGGGGAGGATGTAACGACCGGGAATTTTGGATTGCCTTGAAATTCGAATTTTTGAATATTAATGAATATATTATATTTTATTAATATTATTTTTGTGTTACGTGTTTAAAGGTTGTGGGACAACCTGGATTATGTGAATGCATGAAATTTACGTGTTATTGTTTTGTTTAAGCGAATAATTGATTTCGCGTAGCGTCGTTAAATCACTATTCACGGGCACGTTTCTCGAGGCACTATTCATGCCAGATATTTTTATCATCTTTTTCGATGTTGAATAAATTAGTTAATACGTATATGCGTACGAATAATTTTTCCCAGCGTCTGAAATTTTATTTGAGCTGATACGTGATTTTATCCGTATCCGAAATGTATTATATGAGTGTTCTGAATATTTGGACAAAGTCCATAATAATTATTTCTATGCATCCCAAATATTTATGGGAGTACCCATTATAATTTTGGGTGGATTTATTTACCAGTTTTGGTACAAAATTGGGAGTTTTCGGATATAATTTTGTGTATTTGGGTATTTATTTTGGCTTGTTATTCTAAAAGGGGACCAACCAAAACCCAACAACCAATTAGAATTGAGAGAGAGAGTGAGTTGCCGGCAAAACACATAGAGCTCATAACCCATTCCCAAATTTACTCCTCCACTCTCAATCCCATTCAAACCATTTGAATTCTCTCTTGCAACCTCATTCAAACCAAACCATCAACTGAGAGAGAGAGAGAGAGATAGAGAGATAGCTGCAGAGGAGGGCTCGCCGGAGGAGGAGAGAAGCCGCCGGAGAAGTCGCCGGAGAACGGTGGAGAGTCGTCGGAAAGAAAGAAAGAAGAAGGAGAAGCACACGGGTGGAGAAGAGGAGAATCCGAGCAAGAAGGACCCTCAAAATCAAGTCTAGCTATCTTCTAAATCATCTAGGAACGATTTGCAGAGGTAAACACCAACCAAATCCTTTCCATTTGATTTCTTATTAAGTTTTTCAAGTTTTCTTAGTTTTTGAGCTCTTGAGCTTGTGGATCGATTTTCTGGCGATTCTTGGTATTTTTGTTTGTTCTAGATGTTTGTAAATGTTGTTAAGAGATTATGTAAGACATTAATAACATCAAAGTGGAACAAAAACACAAGAATGATCCGTACCTATGCTTAAAGGATGAAGAACATGAAGAACATGAAGAACAATGGACTTTGAACATGAACATGGACATTTTGGACTTTTAGAGGACTTTGTAGCTATGGTTTGGTGTGTGTTTAATTTATTTGTTGTTATGGTATTGTAGTTCCATGGGTTACCAAGTTAACCCAACTGGAATCGAGTAAAAAGGTGTTAAAACAAAGATTTGGTGACGAGTTTGGTGAAGAACACTAAGAACACGAAAACAGTGTATGAACTTAGTACTTTGGCCTAAGATTTGTCCATGTTAATGGTAATGGGTAGCTCTGCATTTTTGATATGTTGTAGCCCCATGAATTAGGAGTCCATAGAGTCCGAAATGGACCAATTTGAACGTGTATTGAAGGAGATATGAAGATCGGAATGAAAGGAGGTCGAAGTCGCGAAACTGGTGCAATTCCTCACCTGGGATACAGACGGTTGAGCGCCGACCGCGCTCATTTTAGGCCATTTGAGCGCCGGCGGCGCTGAGACTGTAGTAGGCTAGACTGTTTTGACCTCCTGTAGTAAAATGTTCATAACTTTTACATACGAACTCGGATTGAGGTGATTCAAGATGATTCGGAAAGAGAACGAGTAGACCTACAACTTTTGTTCTTTGAGTTTTTCAATTTGAGGTCTGTAGCATGGCCTAAATTGGACATTTATAGGACTGATGTGTAATTGGGGCCAATCGTAGGGCGTCGGACATGCGCGTAAGTACATGTAATGCTCCCGACATTGTAAAATGATGTTCTAAGTCATAAAATATGAATGTTATGTATTTTTATGATACTTAGCATTAACCATTGAGTATTAGATAAATCTAATGGGTGTGTTAGGCGTACGCAAGTGCGTGTTGCTTGGGCGTTCGAATAGGAAAGGTTGGCTTACGGACGCGCAAGCGTCATAACGCCATAACTAGTGTGTATGATCTTATTTAATATTTTGTTTCTTATATGAATGAAACATTATATAGTAGTATAAACCATTATTTGATTTCCTGTATGTGACTAATTGTTATGTGATTATGTACTTAATTGTGTAGGATATTAAGGAGTGTGTGTTGTAATATTGTAGCAGCGCTTCAGGCAAGTTTCCTAACGCTTGTCTAACCCTTGTGTTGGGCAAGTTTCCTATCCTAAACTCAATTTATTTATTGAGCAGGTTTCCTACCTTATACAAGTGTTGTATACTGTGCAAGTTCTTAAACTTCATTCAAGTTATTGTTTGAGCAAGTTTCATGACTCAAATCGAGTTATTATTTTCAAATTATATTAGTGGATTAATTATTATTGATTACTCCACATCAAGGATAAATTATTGATATTCGCAGCTTATGCATTTGAATTCATTATCTGTTGTTGGGCTGTGAAATGTTTAAGTTCTTTATTCATGAACTGTTTAAGGAGATAGTCTACGCCATTTGTTTCGGCTAGACATGTACAGGTTATTATTTTAAAAGCTATCCAAACCAGTTGTTGGTATGGATTCTTGGACTGAGAGAGCAACCCTTTATAGGGGATTATAATGTGTCGGTTATTCGATGCAGTCAGAGTTAAGTGTTATGCATATACATAGGGTACAAGAGGCTGATCCCCTCAAGTACTACTGACGGGCCTAGCGTTAAAGGGGTTAGTTGAATGACTAATCCTTTGGCCAAAAAGTTCATGGTCTATTGGACCACTCAGCAGTAAATAATCAATATTCATTTCTTTATTTGAACTTTGATTATATTGTCAGTTATTTCTTCAATGTTCTTAAATTGTTGAATTATGCGATTATTATTCTCATTCATTCATGATATATCTTCTTTATTCATTTTAAACTTGCTGAGCAAAATAGTTGCTCACCCTTGCTATATCATGAACCTATTGCAGTTAAGCCGGGGAGTTCCAAAGCGGACAAAGGCAAAGGAAATCTTAAGGAATAGTTATATGTACTATCCCGTTATGTAATCATAGAATCGTTTTGTATTATTATTGTATTCTGTGATGTATTTATTTAAGGTTATAGACCTTGGGACCGTAGTAAACCTTTTGTAATGAACAACATATGTTTATTTATTCCGCATTAGTTTATTTATATTGTTTAGAGGTGTATGGCTGTACTTTATCGTGAGCACCAGAATCGAGGTATTGGTACCCGAATTTGGGGGCGTCACAATAGGTGCCAACGGGTTGGTAATATTTCCAAAAGACAAGAGATGCCCTTAAATAATATTTTAGAAGTAGAAATTTTTGATGTTTGTGGCATAGACGTCATGGGCCCATTCCCGTCATCTTTCAATAATACTCTATATATTGGTTGCGATTGACTATGTATCTAAGTGGGTCAAAGTTGTTACATTGCTGACTAATGACTCTAAGGTGGCATTAAATTTTCTCCAGAGTAACATTTTCACACGATTTCGCACACCAAGAGCGATCATTAGCGATGAAGGTACACATTTCTATAATAAATACTTTGCAACTCTTCTTGCTAAATATGGAATTTCCCATAAGATCGCCACAGCTTACCATCCAAAAACCAGTGGCCCAGCTGAAGTTTCGAATAGAGAAGTGAAGTGCATTCATGAAAAAATAATGAATCCCAATAGAAAGGATTGGTCGAAAAAGTTATATGATGCATTTTGGGCCTATAGAACTGCATACAAAACAGCAATCGGGATGTCACCGTATCGTTTGGTCTACGAAAAAGCTTGTCACCTTCCAGTCAAATTGGAGCATAATGCATATTGGGCAATAAGAAAGCTCAATTTCGACTTGCATGCAGCCGGTGAGAAATGCCTCCTTCAGTTAAATGAGATGGATGACTTTCATCTCCAATCTTATGAGAGTGCCAAACTATATAAGGAGAAGACCAACAGATGGCATGACAAGAGGATTATCTAGCGAAAATTCGAGCCTGACCAAACTGTACTTCTCTTTAATTCCTGATTAAAGCTTTTTCTGGGAAAGCTCAATTCGAGATGGTCGGGACCCTTTATCATCACCAAGGTGTTTCCACATGAAGCGGTAAAAATCGAAGAAGCTAACTCGAAGCGGACATTCAAAGTGAACGGGCAACGACTCAAACATTATTGCGGGCGAAATTGATCGCCAAAAGACCTCTATCATCCTAGCATACCCGAAATAAGAAATAAAGAAGTTAGACTGAAGACTATAAAACAAGCGCGAATTGGGAGGCAGCCCAAGTTTCGCAACCCTTTTCGTCCATTTTTATTTTATTTTATTTCATTTACGTATATTTTTATTAGTTAAGTAGCTTATTTTATTAGGTTTTTCTTCATTCTAAAAAAAAGGGCTTCTAAAATTTTGTTTCAATTGGGGGTTTCAGGGCATTCATCCAAATAGAGGGAGATAGATATTATTGAGGAGTCAAGGAAGACACAATCCAGAGCCAAAAGCGCCTGGTTTAACAGAAAGCATTCTGCCTCCCAAGTATCTGGGTGCTGTTTCCAGAGTGCTGGGGCGCTTGGCTACCGATTCGAAAAAATTGCCAGTATTCCCAACGTACCCCCAGACGCAGCAGAAAACGACGAAGCGAAAGGCGACTACTGACAAATTGCCAGGGAAGTCCTTTGCATTTCATTCTTTTAGAGCTTTCATTGAGGACAATGCCAGTTTTAAGTTTGGGGGTAGTATTTGATATGTTTTTGTGACTATTTTCATACGCATTTTATGTCAATATTTTAGGGGTATTATTATGTTTAGGATGTGTTTCTTGAGCATTAATTTGATTTGAATAGGACTATGACCAATGATAGGAAACTCATTGATTAGATAATAACTCATGAAAACTTGATGAATATTGTTTAGTCTGTGTGCATGACTTTTTGTTGGTTATTGCATTGCTTGTGATTCCTTTCACTTATAAACACATACCCATTTGTAATAAGCCAGTTGTATACTTAGAGAAAGCTTATTTGCCTGAATGTTTGGGGAAAATAGCAGTAAACTCTAGAACTTGTTTAAACATTACTTGAGGCGAAATCCTATGTAACGTATAAATTGGGGAAATGAGTTACTCTAGTCATCTTTGTGAGCCTGTTTTAGCCACCCAAGCTTGAATAGAAAATCATGTGGTGGGTTGAGATGGAGCGTAAAACGCACTCAATCATAAACACATGCTTACAGTAAGATGGAACGTAAAACGCATTCACTTATTAACATAGTTTTAAAGTGAGATGGAGCATAAAATGCACTCACCTAAAACATAGATGGCAAGAAGAAGAAAAAAGGTGATTTAGTTCCTTTTGTTTCCTCGAGTATATGACTTGTCAACATTAATGGAGAGTGATGTGGAAAGCAAGTATATGGAGTTTTAGATTAAAATTAATTCATTTCTTGAAATCTTTCGTTAAGCATTTGGTTACATAAACTCATTCGAGCTATAATTGGTTTAGTACAAATGGGTACACACTTTCACTAAAAGGATCAAGAGTAAGGTATGACTGGCAAACAAGTTCAAATCCTAGACGTTGCACTATTTTGAGAGTTTTCTAGAGTTATCATGTGAAGACATCTTTGAGGCCATTTTGAATTTCATGCATGTTAACTCATTGCTCAAGTTGGTATGATTAGTATAGTCTAATTTTTATAGTTCTTGTTATCATTGTTTTGCTTGAGGACAAGCAAAGAATCAAGTTTTGGGGGTATTTGATGAGTGGGTTTATTACCTACGAATTAAGTAGATTTAGCTTGATAAATTATGAATTTTCAAGTATTTTCTACTACTTTTATGTGTTTTAATCTTGTTGTGCAGGTTAAGGAAAAAAGGGTATAGAAGTTAGAGTATGGAAAGGAAAGTAATTAAATTTCAGCAAAAACAAAGTCCAAGCGTTGGGGCGCCAGATAGAAGCGTCAAGGCGTTGTTTATGCAGAATCTATATGTCCAAGCACTGGGGCGCTGGAAGGAAAGCGATGGGGCACTCCTGTAGGCGGAAAGAAATGTTGGGGCACTGCGGTGTGTTAGTTTGTGGCGGTTTGTGAAAGAAGCTAAGTCTACTAGGTTTTTAAAAAAAATCTTGTAAGTACCTTCCTTTGGCTGGTACTGATAGGTGCAAAATATTCTATATTTTTGGTTCCTTTATGCTTAGTAATATTATATGTTTTCTATTTTATGAGCTAATTTAAGGTATTTTTTGATTTATAGAAGAATTTAGTGTGATTCTGCAAATTTGAGTTATAATGATGATTTTTATGTTGTTTTGCATAATACTTTACGATCGCTGAGTGAGGGTTCTATGTTCGTAGTGTTAGGGTGTAGTCTGGCAGCTCTACGATCGCAAGAAGGCTAGGCAGAGTTGTTCGACGATTCCTAGTTGCACTTTACGATT
The DNA here is from genome assembly GCA_034770075.1 of Aralia elata. NCBI lineage: Eukaryota > Viridiplantae > Streptophyta > Magnoliopsida > Apiales > Araliaceae > Aralia > Aralia elata. The sequence continues at coordinate 9,230,013 of CM068387.1, forward strand.
GCTGAGATTCACTCTACAACCAGGCTCACAGCACTATACGTTTTCAGTCCAGCGGCGAAGTTACTCTACGTCTGACGAGAGTTACTCTACGATGGTGCTCTTTACTCTACGATTAGATAGTTTACTCGACAGCTAGTTACTCTACGATTCCGAGGTTTACTCTACGATCGCGATAAGTGTTAGTGCGGAGTATACTCTACGTTTTACTGAGAGAGTGTTACTCTACGATTTTGGTTGTCATGCAGGATTCCTATTCTGAGTAGGATTTGGATTGTTGGGGTGATAGAATTAGATTCTTACTGTGATTTGGAGATGGAATTATATTCTTACATGGAAAGTATCTCTGATTATGGAAAGTAGAATCTAATATGGAAGATCTAAGTCCAAACGAATATGGAAACTGATGCCGAACTGGAAAAGGAAACGGAAGAAGACTTGGATTTGGAAACTAAATTCTAAATGGATAAGGAAGTTACTTAAAGATGGATTTCAGAGATTGACAAGGATTTAGAATCCTTCCATATCTACAGATTGAAGACTTCCGAAGTAGAGTTGGATTATAATTCTTCTAGGCTTTAGAGATTTATCTATAAATACCTATCACTTGTAATCAGTTAAAAAACATTCAACATTCATTATTCCTGATCTTAGATTTTATTATTCAGCATGCTAGCTTAGTTATTTTATTCAGTTCTGAAGGGATGTGGAACCATATTTACAGTTAATATAATAATTGAGTTACATTATTGATTCTTTCGTACATGAAATTTATTCTGATAATCTGGTTGAATTTTTTATGTGTTAATCAGTTTACTAATTTGGTTTCTGCAGGATTAAATTGGTGAATTATTATCATCTGCTAGATTATAGTATAATATTAAGTAAACGATGTTATATCTGATCACATGTAGTACTTAGTAATATTTGATTGTGGACAACCTTTTGGATTTTATTAAGATTATCATAAGGCAAGTTAAATAATCCCTGATAGTGTGATTGTTGCTTGGAACAACCTAATTCTCTAATTCTTAATGCTTCTGTCATATTAAATCTAAACTGATAGTTTTAGGTTATATAACAGTTAGAGTCTAGTGAGGCGATTGTCACATTAAATTTAAAACCTATGGAGATCCAGAAGAGGCTTTTGTTCCATCCCCTGGTCTCAACATAGCAATTGAGTTACTGTCAAATAATTCACATACTGGTTCAGAAGAAGAAGAAGAAATGGCTGGTCCTAACAATAACCACAAGGAGTGACTGAAACAGATAAAGCTTAGAGCTTTTCCATTCTCACTAGCAGACTTAGCAAAGGACTGGTTGTACTACCTACCTTCAGGATCAATCCAAACCTGGAATGACATGAAAAAGCTATTCTTGGAAAAGTACTTCCCTGCTTCAAGAGTGGCTAACATCGGGAAGGAGATATGTGGCATCAGGCAGTTCAATGGAGAAACTTTCTATGAGTATTGGGAAAGGTTTAAGAAGTTGTGTTCCAGTTGTCCACATCATTAGATTGATGATCAACATCTAATCCAATACTTTTATGAGGGATTGTTGCCCATGGACAGAAGCATGATTGATGCAGCAAGTGGAGGAGCTTTAGTTGACAAGACACCCGAAGCTGTAAAGAACCTAATTGTAAACATGGCTGCAAACTCTCAACAGTATGGTACTAGGATGAATCATGCACCAACAAGAGTAAATGAGGTGAGCACATGTACTCATGACCAGCAAATTTCTGAATTAATTGTTATGGTTAGACAATTGACTGCAGGAAATATGCCAGTAGAAAAAGCTTGTGGGATCTGTTTGTTGTCTGGCCATACCACTGATTCGTGCCCCACATTACAAGAGGATGAGACTATGCAACAAGCCAATGCAATGGGTAACTATCAGACACAAACTCAAAAAAGATATTATCCCTTTTCAAACACATACAACCCAGGATGGAGGGACCATCCTAATCTCAGTTATGGGGGCAATAGACCACCTGCACCACCTGTTTTTCCCAATAGAAAACAAGGATTCCAACCAGCTCCACAACAGTACCAACTTAGACAAACAGCACCTGCCAACCGTGGAACATCATTAGAGGAAATATTTAAAGCTTTTATGACTCATCAACAGCAGTTCCAACAACAAACAAAAACTTCAATCAATGATCTTAAGAACCAAATGGGTCAGCTAGCTACCACAGTTGGGAGATTGGACTCTCAAGGTTCAGGAAAACTACCCTCTCACACAGTTGTAAATCCAAGGGAGAATGCAAATGCCATTACATTAAGGAGTGGAAAAGAGCTGGAAGTGCCTAAAGCCACTACTGAGTTTGAAAAAGAGAAGAATAGGGAAACTGAACCACTTAAGGTAATTCTTAACCCTGCTAGTTCAGTTAAGACTAATGTTTTACCTTTTCCACCTAGAAATCACAGGACTTCAAGGAAGGATGAGCAAGAAAAAAAGATCCTTGAGACCTTCAGGAAGGTGGAAGTCAATATACCTTTGTTAGATACAATCAAACAGGTGCCAAGATATGCTAAATTTTTGAAGGAGTTGTGCACTAACAAAAGGAAATTGAAAGATGATGAAAAAGTCATTGTTGGAGAGAATGTATCAGCTATGCTTCAAAGGAAAATGCCCCCTAAATGCAAGGATCCAGGCATGTTTACCATTCCATGCAGGATAGGTAACACCAGGTTTGAAAAAGCTATGCTAGATTTAGGAGCTTCAATCAACGTCATGCCATTATCTATATTTTCTTCCTTAAATCTAGGTCCTTTAAAATAGACTGGTGTTATTATTCAACTTGCTGACAGAACTAACACTTACCTTGAATGGGTGATTGAAGATGTTTTAGAGCAGGTAATTGAGCTAATTTTTCCTGCCGACTTTTACATTGTGAACATGGAGGATGATTCTTCTCCAAACCCTGCTCATATCTTATTAGGGAGGCCATTCTTGAAAACTGCCAGGACTATGATTGACGTGTATAATGGAACCTTAACTATGGAGTTTGATGGAGAAAAGATCCAATTCAACATATATGAAGATATGAGGTACCCTAGCGACATCAATCCAGTTTATGCTATTGATATTGTTGATTCTCTAGTACAAGATTCTTTCAATCAAGTGCAAAGGGACAGCTTGGAGGTTGCAATTACCAACAGTTTGGAGTAGACAAAGAGGAAGAGATTGAACAGGCTCAGGAATTAAAGGAGACTGTACCTGCTTTACATTCATTATCACAATTCTCAGATAAGTATGCAGTTCATTCTATTCAATTGCTTGTTTCTCATCAAAAATTGCTACCTTTTGTTATACAGGCTCCTACATTAGAACTCAAACCATTGTCAACCCATCTGAAGTATGCTTACTTGGGAAAAGATGACACACTGCCAGTGATTATTGCCAACAATTTAACCAAAGTACAGGAAGACAAATTGCTGAGAATCCTTAGAGATCATATAACAGTCTTTGGTCGGACCATTGCAGATATAAAAGGCATCAGTCCTGCTGTGTGCATGCATAGAATTTTGTTAGAAGAAGGAGCCAAGCCTACCAGAGAAGACTGAACCCACCTATGATGGAGGTAGTAAAGAAATAACTACTGAAATTGCTTGATGAAGGTATTATATACCCAATTTCAGACAGCCAATGGATGAGCCCAGTCCAGGTAGTTCCAAAGAAATCTGGAATCATAGTTGTCCAGAATGACAATAATGAGTTGGTGCCAACAAGAATGCAAACAGGCTGGAGAGTGTGTATTGATTATAGGAAGTTAAATGCAATTACTAGAAAAGATCACTTCCCTCTCCCCTTTATTGATCAAATGTTAGAGAGATTGGCTGGCCATACTTACTATTATTTTCTAGATGGATTTTCAGGTTACAACCAAATTGTGATAGCCCTAGAAGACCAAGACAAAACGACCTTCACATGCCCCTTTGATACATTTGCCTATAGAAGAATGTCTTTTGGACTTTGTAATGCCCCAGGTACCTTCCAAAGATGCATGATAAGCCTATTTTCTGATATTCTAGAAAGTTGCATTGAGGTTTTTATGGATGACTTCACAGTTCATGGTGATTCTTTGGATGCCTGTCTTGATAATTTAACTAAGGTGCTTGATAGATGCTTAGAAACAAATCTTGTTCTTAACTTGGAAAAATATCATTTTATGGTAGAGCAAGGGATAGTACTTGGCCATGTTATTTCTTCTAGTGGTTTAGAAGTTGATAAAGCTAAAATAGAAATTATTTCTGCAATACCTTACCCTGCAAAAGTGCAGGAGATTCGTTCTTTTCTTGGACATGTAGGTTTCTATAGGAGGTTTATCCAGGACTTCTCCAAAATAGCTTTGCCTTTGTGCAAGTTGTTGCAAAAAGATGTGGAGTTCCAGTTTACTGACGAGTGCAAGGAAGCTTTTGACAAGCTGAAGAAACTGTTGACCTCTGCACCTGTGACCCAACCACCAAACTGGGAACTACCCTTTGAGATCATGTGTGATGCAAGCAACTATGCAGTGGGAGCTGTTTTGGGCCAAAGAGTGAATAAGACTGTCCATGCCATTTACTATGCTTCCAGGACTCTCAATACTGCTCAAATAAACTACTCTACGACTGAGAAAGAACTCTTATCAGTTGTTTTTGCTTTAGATAAATTTAGATCTTATTTATTGGGTACTAAAGTAGTAGTTTATTCTTACCATGCTGCTCTCAAGTATCTGCTGAGCAAGAAGGACTCAAAGCCAAGAATTATATGATGGATTCTGTTGCTATAATAATTTGACTTGGAGATTAAAGATAAGAAAGGAGCAGAAAACCAAGCTGCAGATCATTTAAGCAGACTGATGAGGGATGAGGAGACACTCCCATTACATGATTCTTTTCCAGATGAACATTTATTTGTAATCACAGAGGAAAAACCTTGGTATGCTGACATTGTAAATAACTTAGCAAATTCATATGTTCCTAGCAAGTTCTCTAGACATCAGAAAGATAAGCTTAGGGGTGATGCAAAGTATTATGTCTGGGATGATCCACATCTGTGGAAATTCTGTGTTGATAAGATAGTTAGAAGATGTGTTCCCAATAGTGAATTTCATTCCATTCTATCTTTTTGTCACTCATATGCTTGTGGAGGTCATTTTGGACCAAAAAGAACTGCTCACAAGGTTTTAGAATCTGGTTTTTATTGGCCTACCATTTTTAAAGATTCTTATACGTTTTGTAAGACATGTGAAAATTGTCAAAAGACAAGTAACATCTCACAAAGAAATCAAATGCCACAAACTCCTATTCTAATTGTTGAAATCTTTGATGTATGGGGTATTGATTTTATGGGTCCCTTTCCTGCTTCTTTTGGTAATGTTTATATTCTTTTGGCTGTTGATTATGTTTCAAAGTGGGTGGAAGCCAAAGCCACCAGGACTGATGACTCTAAAATTGTTGCAGATTTTGTCAAATCTAACATCTTTAACAGGTTTGGAATTCCAAGAGCCATTATCAATGATAGAGGAACTCACTTCTGCAATAGGGTGTTAGCAGCATTGCTTAAAAGATATAATGTGATCCACAGAGTCTCTACATCCTATCATCCTCAAAGTAATGGCCAAGCTGAGGTATCTAACAGGGAAGTCAAGTCCATTTTGGAAAAAGTAGTCAACCCAAATAGGAAAGATTGGAGCCTGAGATTAGAAGATGCACTTTGGGCATACAGAACTGCATATAAGACACCTATAGGTATGTCACCTTATCGGTTGGTGTTTGGTAAATCTTGTCACCTACCTGTGGAACTTGAACACAAGGCTTTTTGGGCAATCAAGCATTGTAACATGAAGATGGATGAAACTGGGGAGCATAGGAAGCTACAGTTGCAAGAGCTTGAGGAGTTGAGGAATGAATCATATGAAAGCTCTAGAATTTACAAGGAAAAGACCAAAGCCTTTCATGATAAACAAATTTTAAGGAAGACTTTCACTGTTGGACAAAAAGTTCTCCTTTTCAATTCAAGGCTGAAGTTATTTCCAGGTAAACTACGTTCTAGATGGGAAGGTCCTTTTGTGATTACTAATGTTTTTCCTTATGGTGCAGTTGATATTCAAGATTCAAAAACAGGGAAGACTTTCAAAGTTAATGGACACAGGTTGAAACCCTTCTATGAAGGCTATGAGGAACAGGTGTTGGCGTTGGTGGATCCAGTTTATAAATATGACGATTGAGAGAGGAATGATGTCGAGCCAATGACATTAAACAAGGGCAGCTACTTGGGAGGCAACCCAAGATTCAGATTTGATTTTCTATCCCTTTACTTTTATTTTATAGTTGCATGCTACTTCGTAGTACTTTTTTCTTTGCATAATTGTCTTACATTGGGGACAATGTAAGGTTTGAGTGTGGGGGAGGGGTTTAGGTTATTATTTAGGATATGATAGTAGATGATGCTCTGAGTTTTGAAAATTTTGAAGATTTTGAAAAAAAAATTCTGACTCTACGATCGTAGTGTTCTGCTGAACTTTTGAAGGTTGAAATCGTTGAGTTGATATAGATGCTTATTTGCAGAATTTGATTTGATGCTTAATTAACTGATAAACAGTGATGACTTAGTTAGGATCCATGAACTTATTTTGAATTAGAAGTATTTTTGCATTGATACTTGAATATGGGATACATTATTACTTAACTGAGTTATTTGTGGGATTATACTTTGTGCACTGATCTTGAAATTTGAGACTTGTTTAACCTATTATTTTGTTTGCAGAACTTTGTGCAAGAAAAATCTTTGAAAAAATAATGTGAAAATTGTGAAATTGCAGAATGAAAAAAATGCAGATGTCTTGTGGTGGGTTGAGATGGAGCGTAAAACGCACTCACCCATAAACACAAGAAGCGAGATGGAGCGTAAAACGCACTCGCTGGGAAGCAAATAAGTGAGATGGAGCATAAAATGCACTCATTTAAAAAGGAAAAAATATGAAAGGTGAAATGGAGCATAAAATGCATTCACTTAAGGAAAGTTAATGACTGCAGGATCTGTGGTATTATTATGTTTAGGATGTGTTTCTTGAGCATTAATTTGATTTGAATAGGACTATGACCAATGATAAGAAAGTCATTGATTAGATAATAACTCTTGAAAACTTGATGAATATTGTTTAGTCTGTGTGCATGACTTTTTGTTGGTTATTGCATTGCTTGTGATTCCTTTCACTTATAAACACATACCCATTTGTAATAAGCCAGTTGTATACTTAGAGAAAGCTTATTTGCCTGAATGCTTGGGGAAAATAGCAGTAAACTCTAGAACTTGTTTAAACATTACTTGAGGCGAAATCCTATGTAACGTATAAATTGGGGAAATGAGTTACTCTAGTCATCTTTGTGAGCCTGTTTTAGCCACCCAAGCTTGAATAGAAAATCATGTGGTGGGTTGAGATGGAGCGTAAAACGCACTCACTCATAAACACATGCTTAAAGTAAGATGGAACGTAAAACGCATTCACTTATTAACATAGTTTTAAAGTGAGATGGAGCATAAAATGCACTCACCTAAAACATAGATGGCAAGAAGAAGAAAAAAGGTGATTTAGTTCCTTTTGTTTCCTCTAGTATATGACTTGTCAACATTAGTGGAGAGTGATGTGGAAAGCAAGTATATGGAGTTTTAGATTAAAATTCATTCATTTTTTGAAATCTTTCGTTAAGCATTTGGTTACATAAACTCATCTAAGCTATAATTGGTTTAGTACAAATGGGTACATGATGAGGGTGTTTTATACACACAATTTGGATACCTTTGATCTTGATAATTTGTTAGCTTTTGGAAATGTAGTATGTTTTTAGGCATTTTTATCTTGTGTTTAGATAATTTAGTTTCTTGTCATTTTTACTCCTTTTATGTCGCTTTGATGCATTTCCATTGTGTTTGTAGGAAGTTAAATAAAGATGCTCAGATCATCGTTCGCTATAGTTCAAAGCCCGTGCTTGGATATCTGTGCCCCGAATGATTCACGGAGAAAATTGACTCTCGGGGTTTAATTTGATGAAATTTGGAAGTCAGGAAATGCGTACGACGTCGGGAAATGTGCACGGCGTCGGGAAATGTGCATGGTGTCGGAAAACGTGCACGGCGTCGGAAAACGTGCACGGCGCTGGAAAAACGTGCACGGCGTCGACGAAGCCATGAGCAGCAGGTGCAGCGCGCCGGGCCTCGGCAGCTAGCCTCGGCAGATGGGCGCTGAGCGTCGGGCGTCCAGGGAATGGGCGCGGGCCTCGGCAGCTTCGGCAGTCTCGGCAGCCAACTTCGGCAGGCGCGGGGCGCGAGCGCGCGCGGGGCTCGGCAGCACAGGCAGGCGGGTGCATCCAGTGATTGGGCGCGCGCGCGTGGGCGCGGGCCTCGGCAACCAGCAGGCGGGCGGGCGTCACTCGACATGGAAGAACCAGGGCCTGGGGGCGCGCGCGCCAGGCACCGTGCGGGCGCGCCAACGTCGTGTTGAGTGCGATCTGACACAGTTTCAGTGCGATCTGAGCTAAAATTTGTCTGAGCTTGGCTAGGATTTTTGGATGGAGACTATATATATTCTCTTTGAAACTTCATATCAGCCATCTAGAGAGAGGGAGGCTTCATATTACATCAAACAACAGGGCAAAAGACGGCGAATCAAGCTGAATCAAGCCACAAGCCCAAGAACTCAGTCAACAAGAATTGCAAAATTAAGGAGAAGAGTGGGAAACAATTAGCAACTCAAGGAACCATAGCTGAATAGCTTCAAAAGTGGTTTCATTTCTAGATTTTCATATCCTTTGTAATTCGAATTTGATAATGTATAAATTGAAATTGATGTTTATTGTAGCTATCATGAACTAACCTCCTATTCTAAGATTGCAATGGAACCCAACGCTTAAACTGAATTGAATTCTCTCTTTATTGATTTTAGTTATTCATTTGTGAATTGATTGTCATAACCCATGTTTCTAGATTAATTGCTTGGCCCGTAATTACCTTGGGAACCTATATGAACTTGACGAACGGATTATAGGTTAAGACCTAGTTGTGATAACATGCGAGAGTTAAAGATTGTTGTGGGTTATTAATCGGATTAAGTGACGTGTGTCTTATTAATTATCCGCAAGAATAGGTATCTCGATAGCAGTTGGGATAGATTTATACCTAGCTACTGCATGCTACCATTAGAGAATCTAGTCTTAATGACTTCCGATGTGAAAGTTAGTAATTGAAGGGATGGTTAGCGAGATTTGGTGACACGTGTCTTACTAATTATTCTTGAAATTGGTAACTTGATAGTGTATAGGATAGACATATACCTATTCACCGCTTCGAAAGATTCGTGATTGGCCATCGACAGAGGCTCTTGTGTAGTTTTGATTTCTCGGTAGTCAATTCGTGTGACATAACTGTTTAAAAATAGAGAGTTAGGAGATTCAAGTGACGTGTTGGGGGAAATTGTAATCTTAGATCCTTCTTTCTTGATATTTTATCCGTGTTTCGTTTAATCCTTGCTTTATTCATTATCGTATTTAAGTTTTTAATCTTCAACAACAAAAACTCTACGACCGTTGAGTGAGGGTTCTATGTTCGTAGTGTTAGGGTGTAGTCTGGTAGCTGTACGATCGCAGGAAGGCTAGGCGGAGTTGTTGGATGATTCCTAGTTGCACTCTACGATTGCTGAGATTCACTCTACGACCAGGCTCACAACACTCTACGTTTTCAGTCCAGCGGCGAAGTTACTCTACGTCTGACGAGAGTTACTCTACGATGGTGCTCTTTACTCTACGATTGGAAAGTTTACTTGGTAGCTAGTTACTCTACGATTCCGAGGTTTACTCTATGATCGCGATAAGTGCTGGTGCGGAGTATACTCTACGTTTTGCTGAGAGAGTGTTACTCTACGATTTTGGTTGTCATGCAGGATTCCTATTCTGAGTAGGATTTGGATTGCTGGGGTGATAGGATTAGATTCTTACTGTGATTTGGAGATGAAATTATATTCTTACATGGAAAGTATCTCTGATTATGGAAAATAGAATCTGATATGGAAGATCTAAGTCCAAACGAATATGGAAACTGATGCCGAACTGGAAAAGGAAACGGAAGAAGACTTGGATTTGGAAACTAAATTCTAAATGGATAAGGAAGTTACTTCAAGATGGATTTCAGAGATTGACAAAGATTTAGAATCCTGCCATATCTACAGATTGAAGACTTCCGAAGTAGAGTTGGATTATAATTCTTTTAGGCTTTAGAGATTTATCTATAAATACCTATCACTTGTAATCAGTTAAAAAACATTCAACATTCATTATTCCTGATCTTAGATTTTATTATTCAGCATTTTAGCTTAGTTATTTTATTCAGTTTGAAGGGATGTGGAACCATATTTTACAGTTAATATAATAATTGAGTTACATTATTGATTCCTTCGTACATGAAATTTATTCTGATAATCTAGTTGAATTTCTTATATGTTATTCAGTTTACTAATTTGGTTTCTGCAAGATTAAATTGGTGAATTATTATCATCTGCCAGATTGAGGTATAATATTAAGCAAACGATGTTATATCTGATCACAGGTAGTACTTAGTAATATTTGATTGTGGACAACCTTTTGGATATTATTAAGATTATCAGAAGGCAAGTTAAATAATCCTTGATAGTGTGATTGTTGCTTGGAACAACCTAATTCTCTAATTCTTAATGCTTCTGTCATATTAAATCTAAACTGATAGTTTTAGGTTATATAAAAGTTAGAGTCTAGTGAGGGCGATTGTCACATTAGATTTAAAACCTATGGAGAATTTTGGATAATTGAGCGATTGCTAATTATCTAGGGTTATTAGTTTCATTGAAGGAAGAAGTAATATTAACTTGATTATTCTATTACTGTAAATTGGTGAAACTGAACTGAAGAACTGAAGCTTTTACATATCTGATTATCCTTATTAATTTGCTTCTATTTTCCTTAGTTAATTATAATTGATTCAAAACCCTCCAACCTTTAATTACTATTTTTAGTTAGAAACATTAGAATAATTAAAACAATAACAATTCTCTGTGGGATCGATCCTTACTTACTACTGTGCAAGTTTTTTGAATTCGTAGAGTGAAAGTGAGGTTTAATTTTGGATTGCTTAACGACAGCTCTCCCAGGTACGTAAAGAACAAACAAGGATTGTTGGATAGAGTTGGAGACAATGAACTGAAGAGAGAGCAACACAAATGGAGGTCAAGAATTGAAGGCGAAGTTTTGGAGATTGAAGATTGATTCATCACAGTTTTTTATCTCTAATCTTTCCTTTTATTTTTGTAATCCAAAGATGTTGATTAAATTGTGGATGATGTTTTATTTAATCGTTATGAACTAAAATTTTAGCCTAAGATTGCAATGGAACCCAACGTTTAATTTGAATTGAATTTCTCTCCTTTTGATTATTGTTAATCATACATGAATTGTTTATCATATTTTGTACTTTATATTTTAATTGTTTGGCCAATGATTAATTTGGTAACCTATATGAAATTAGAAAGTGGATTATAGTGTTTAGACCTGAATATGATAACACGCGTCTAGTTTATTCTTCTTATGATTGAATAACATGATTTGTACATAGAATATGAATATACCTATATACCGTGTGTAACCATTATGAGAATCTGAATTTAATGAAACCCTTTATAAATTTCTCATAGGAATATAGTAATTTATTTAGAAGTGTTATTTTTATTTATCCATCAAAAGAGACTGATAAATATTTTAGAATTCTCGGTTAACAATTCAGTGTGGTTAATTAATTAAAGGGAGAGTTAGGAGATTTGAATGAAGCGTTGGAGGAAATTGTACTATTAGGTTTACTTATTCTGATATTCATCTTTGTTCAATGGTTTAATTGTTAATTATAAAAAACTTTCATTTTATAAATTTAAATCATTTTGTTTAAATAAGGTTGATTTGATATAATTTTGGTAATTGATAATTATTAGTGATAATTCCTCGTGGGATCGACATCCTTCTTATCATTATATTACTTGTTGATCGTGTATACTTGCACGTATTTACTAATTGCGAAATTGGATAACATTATTGTTGCCCTTGATCATGTTTCTTGAAATCTAGTTTAAGCATCCATCCTTCTTGTCCTCTTGCGGCTTTGGCAGAGCATCAGCCATAGCCGCAGTAAATGTACTCTTGTCTGTATTGTCATAGTAAAAATAGTCGTGGCGGAAGTAAGCATTGATAGGCAGAGTTAGGCTTATTCAACTTAGACTCCATTTATTGATGAGTGAATTCGTCTCTTTATCTCCACCTTCTAGTGATTAAGCTCCAGGGTACACTCACTTGACATTTAAATTTTCAAGCCTTATGCATTATGTGTCTAAGACAGGCTTCTCATGTCCTTTTGGATCGATGTCACACACGCCTTTTCCATGGCATCACGATCCTTGGCCCTTTGAGTAGCTTTTTATGTCACGAAGGACTTGTGAGATATCATCCTTGAGTCTCCATGTATTTCTCGCATCTTTCCTTAGTTTTAATCATCTTGATCGTCATGATACCCAAAGTTCGATTGCTCGGGAAATCACTTCGGAGCTCGTAAAGAAGTGTACCTCCTAGGGACCGAACACTAGGAGGGGCACCCTTGAGTTCTTTTTCTTTTGCTCATTTCTTCCATTCTTGTCCTCGTTTTGTTCGATAGTTTAACTTACGTCAAGAAAGGAAATCCATCGGAATAAGTTTTGAATAGTTGAACCCCTAGGGAGCTTTTGAGCTCAAGCATCCTTCAGGCTCTCTTGTGGAGTTGCTTCTTAGCCACATTTAATATTAAGTTTGTTAACCTTTTCGCATAAATCATCCCCCTAAACGGAGACCATTTAAAAAGGGTCCATCAAACTCATTTGCTAATCTGGAGAATGCTCTGTCAAAAATAGTTCTCCATAAATATTGTCCAGTAACCTATAACAGAACCAGATTTGTTAATCATATGGGCATTTATATATTAACACACTAGTAATTGCCCGTGCCTGAAGGCACGGAGTAATGAAAAATTAGATTAAAATTCGAAAAATACTACATTACTTAAAGACTCTTTGCAACCTAAAATAACTTACAATAAGACATAACAATTATCATAATTCACCATACAACCACAATAATTAATACATACTCAATCATCAATACATATCCAACCACCAAAATATCAAGCTAATCTCTACTAATTTCAAGAAATTTCGGCATTTTCCTTAAAAAATAGTTATCTAGAAACATCTAAACCAACAAAACAACCATCATTCCATACCCAAAATCATCATAACCATGTATAATTAGTTAACTTTACAAAAGACATAACACACAAAATATACACATGCAGCCTATAGATAAACAACTTCGTATTCTTTACAGCTTACACCAAGTATCCTTCAATGTATACCTGAAAATTATCGAAATATGTGAGTCAAAATAAAACAATTGTAAATCCGAAACATACGACCCCTTACTTTAGACTAATTAGCAAATCTGACCCTCCTATTTGTCATGTTTTTGCTAAAGTGTTCCTTATATTTATTTATTTTTGCACAGTTGTTCCTCAAATATGCATTAGTTGTGCAAAAGTGTTCCTTATCTATTTTTGGTCAATTTCCGTTAGTCAAATCGTTAGTCAAATATTTTTCCAAACTTTTATCATTTTCATTTATATATCCACTAAATATAAATATGTATATTATCATTTTCATTTAACTTGATATAATTAATTAAATAATGAATTTGTGCGATAAATAACATAAATGTTAAAATATAACAAATATTTATTTTATCAAGAAAATAAATTCATACATTTTTTTGTTAATTAAAATTTTCAAATATTAAAATTTCCGTAATATACATTAAAACATAATTTTTTCTAATGTAAAAATAAAATTTTAATACCCATAAAAAGTGAAAATTAACACAAAAAAATATTTTTTTTTACTAAATATTAAAATTTACGTAAAACAAACTTAGAAAAAATTTATTACGAAACGAATCTTATATATCATATAAATTAATATTAAAAATTATGTTAAATATGACATCTAGTATTTTAACTTTAGATATCACATCAGGCCAACAATTAACTAATTTTTTAATTTGTTAACATTTGTTCTATTTGATAAAGAAAAAGAAAAAAGAAAAAGAATCTATTTAATTTTTTAATTTTGTAATTGCTTTTTTTTATAAGTAAATTATGATCTTGTTTTTAATTTTGTTTTTTTACCATTGATGTTTTTTATGTATTATACATTTTAAATGTATGCATACTCCAAAAAATTATTATAATTTAAAATAAAATATTAAAATACCAATTAATCAAGTAAATGGAGGAAGAGGGGAAGAGAGAGACACAAGAAGAGGAGAGAGAGAAAGAGGGGAGAGAATGTGGGGAAATAAGAGAGAGGAGAGAGAAAGGGAGAAGGAGAAGAGGAGAGAGAAGAGGAAATTTGGGAGGAATTTTGTGTGTGTGAGATGAAATGTAAGCCTTTAGATTAAGTTGGAAGAATTGAGGTGAAATCTGAACAATTTTTGTGCTTTCTCAAATTGAGATTCAAAATGAGTTATGTTTTATTATATAGATGTTTACATATGTACAAACAAAAATAGGTAAGGAGAAAGTGAGAGTTGTCTCTTATTCTTTGCGCAACACGACTCCTGAATGATCGAGCTTATGGTTCGAACAAGTGAGAACGAGCAGGTAGTCATTCTTTTGATGTCAAATGTTCAAATGATAATGTCTTGATAGGATCTCCATTGTTTCCAGACAATCATCTTCTTTTCAAATCTAACATCCCATCTCAAATCTTTCATATCACTTAGTTATTCGGGAATGTACACTTAAGATGGCCTCCTTCATATCTTGATCATGAATTATAAATCTTTTAATGCTTATAAATTAATTTTGCACAAAAATAAAATTCTTAAGAAATTAAAAAGGAATCGTATAATGTACTTCCCTTGGTTTGAGAAGTAAGAATTATGGAGTACATCATGCCTTTACTTTGTGAAATCGAAAGTAAAGAAAACTTCTTGAAATACTTCCTCAAAAAAAAAATTTGCTTGGTTGTTGTAATCGGTGGACTTCTGACTCTCGTCGCTTCAATCGGTGAATTTTTTTTTTCAGATCTTATTTTTGATAAATTTTATTAGTGAGTCTTCTTTAGCTCAAGTCTTTAGTGGCATTTATCGGTGAAATCTTCTCATGTCTAGTACTTGATGGCACTAATTAGTAAAATATCTTCAAATTTGGTTTTTTGGTAACTCTAATCTATGAGCTCTCTCCAGATCTACTATTTGATGGTTAGTGTCGATGAAAAAGATCCAAAGTTTGTGATGATTGGAATTCGTTGGCTTTCTGTTGTTGTCGGAGGCACACTTTGAATGTCTTTGTTGTTGCCCGCTCTTATTCGTCACTTGCATCAATTGTTGACGAAAGTTCCTCATTTCCTCTTGTTTATTTTACATCTTGGACATCATGGACCTCATCATTCTTTGTACATCTATATAACGTTCATTGTTAGTTGGTCTCCATTCTTCGCGTTGTATGCCCGTACTTGTTTGTCCGGCATTGGTAGGTCGTTGATCAGCTATGTATGAGGAACTTGAACTACCATCTGAGGTGTCTTCTATAATAGGTCTATCTAACTCCATATCTGTAACTTGGAAAGCTTGGTTAGATTATCTCAAGGAAGGATCTGATGAGGTAAAACTTGTGGTCGGAGAAACTCTACTCGTTGTTCTTCCACTTCGAGTTGTGGGTATACCCTTCACGAATCCTATACCTCCCCAGCAGAGTCGCCAGAAAATGTAGGCAATAAAATTGTACCTCGCTTGATTAGGGTTTTGTATTGACTGATGAAGAGAGAAATTCACGAAGAGTAAGAAAAATAATCTAGGGTTTGTAGAGGGGAGAAGAACAAGTAAGCAATCACCAAGACAACACGTGTCAGAACTCTAGAGAGAGAAAGAGCCTTCTTGTGTGTCTTGGAATCTTCGAGAATTAAAACTCCCTTATATTAGAATGAATGGTGTATTTATAGGGTCTCGTGGTAAGTAATCATGTGTGTGATATCCTGGATATTTATGAGGTTAGTAAATATGAATAATGCAATTGTAGTGTACTATGATCCTTATATAAAGAAGTTGAAGGATAGCCATTAAAGAAATAATAAGGCTCAGAATGTAATCTAATACGATTAAAGGATAAGATGTAATACATATATTAAGGTAATTTGATGAAATCATTCAATGAAATAGATGTTGTAATAGTTTAGAAGTTAACTGAATTAAAACATTACAGTAGCAGTGATTTCAGGGAATAATGTAATGACTGAGTAGATCACGTAATAGTGTTATTAATAAAATGAATGTTATTTGAAAGTTTATATGTGTAAATGATGTGGTGAATATATATATATATATATATAACATGTCTCCCAACACATGTCACATTAGACATGAATAAAAAAGGTTAAATCTGAAAAATCTGGAAAAGTTGAAAATTTTGGTTCTGTCGGGGTTGCGCCACCGCGCCGGTTGGTCAGAAACTTGAAATTGGTATACGTTGTAGCCTCAGACGTTTGCTACGCGTGGGCGCAAGAATCACCCAAAAATTCCTTGTAGATTATTTGTTTTGATTTTTTTAACGAGACAGGGTAAAGCTGAAACGTAAAAAAGGGCAGATTATGCTACTGTGTTTGTAAAAATTGTATTAAATCGTGTATTTAGAATCTGAACATGATATAAAAAGAAAAGTTGTAGATATAAAAGTTATGAAGATGTAGCAAAAAGGATTAAGTTAAAATTCATTATAGATTCTGTTTTAAGAATGATTTAGTAAAGCTGGTCAGATTTTTGTAACAATCTGACCTTGTTTGAAAAAGTGAAAATCTGTTTTGATTGAAGAAGGGGTTGGAATTTGGGCCTAGATGAGACTAAAGTAGACTGTATAAGCTTTAATTTGACATAAGAATGAACAAAAACGGATAAGTAAAGAAGGAGTTATGATAAAAACAAAAACAATGTTTTGTTAAAGTAAAATTGTGAAAACGAGTTTTATAACTAGGATTGAGATTAAATTTTGAGTAATGGTATATTTTGACGTATAATAACATATTTTAACGTAAAGAAGAGATTGTCTATGATTTTAAGAATTTTTATGTTAATAAAAAATATTCCATGTGGTATAGGTGACTCAGAATTGAGTATGGGAGAAAGAAATATTGTATGTCAATGAGGTAAATGATGAACTATGGATCGAGACTAGTTTTTCAGAACTTGTTGTTATGTGTTACGTGCAAATTTTCGGTATTATGTGAAATTCTTGTGAACTTATTATTAATGTGCACTATGTGCAACAATGTGATAATAACTGTTAATATTCGGTTGATGCTTTAAGTTAATTGTTCTATGTGAACTATATAATTTGAGAAATGCGAAGCATGAGTATTATGAAGCATGTATCAGATATGAAGCATGTATAAAATGTACAACATGATAAATATGAAGCATGTATAAAATGTGAATCATAAGAAAATGTGAAGTATGTTGAAATGTGAATTATGTGTTATGTGATAGCTGTTAAACTTGATGAGCATCGTAGTTGCTCACCCTTGCTTTAAATAAATATTTTCAGCAAAGCCGAGGAATCCGGAGGTTCCTATAAAGACAAAAAAAAAGGAATGCTTAATGAATAGAAGCAATCGAAGTTTAAGTTTTTGTAATAAAACTATGCTGTTAGGATTGATTAAATATACTGATGTAACCTTTTTGGGGTAAATACGTTTTGAAATGATAAAGGTTAAAAATTTGTTCAGTATAACCTTTAGTTATGCTAGATGAGTGTTGATATTACAAGTCACGGATGATTAGTTGAAGAAGAATGTATAGGAAGAAAGTTAGTTTTGGATTGTGAGCTTATGAATACTCATAATTAATGTATTAGATTAAATCATAATGTATATGATTTTGAGAGGAAGATGTAAAGATTATGATTCTGGAATAGAAAGATGTTGTAAAGTTTTAATTAAACGAGACTTTATCAATTATTTATGTTATTTAATGATGACTTAGTAATTGGTTGTATTGTACCGTGAACACCATACCCGAGGTTAAGGTAACCTGGATTTGGGGGCGCCACAATGTGTCTGGCACATGTCTAAGTCATGTGCCTGACATGTGACCTCAGGTGAAATTCTAGAAATACTCTTAGTTGCCCAAAATGATGCCCAAATCGTTTTTTCCTTCTAACTGTCAATCCAAATCCCTCAACTATTTCTCATTATGAGTTGCCTCCATAAGCCTTCTGACATGGGACTCATGGAGGCCTCTCTCAAGTCATCATTCTTTAAGGTCTTGTTGCTCAATTCATGTTTGTCCGGGCTTCTTTCTTCATTCAAATACTATATGACTCGAATTCATCATCGAAATGCTCCAGAGGATCTCGTCACGGCCTCAGGGTGGCCAAGCCCTAAGGGGGCAAACCCTAGGTTCGTGCCTCCTTTGATATCTTTCTTACTCAGTTTTTATCCTTTTCTCGTGATTCTTGATCATGTAAGAAGCTTTTCTTGTCATGGAGGTTTCAAGGAAAATCTTTCCTAAATCCTCATGAGTTTTCTTGTCACTTTACTTGGTTTCAAGCTTGTTATTTAGTCACTACACCGCTCAAGGCTCGTTCGGTATGACATTCAAAAATATGAAGAGGTGTGCCCCCTAGGAGGCCAACCCCTAGGGTGGCCGAACCCTAGGGTGACTAGTGGGTCACCCTAGTTTTCTTGTTCTTCCTCCGCTCGTTTCCTTGGTTTTATCCTTGTTTCGCTCCGGTAGTTCAAATTAAGTTCAATCGGAGACGTAGTTGCCAAAGTTTGTCACAAGGTAGGACCACCTAGGGGTAGTCGAACCCTAAGGGGCCAAAGCCTTATATGTTCCCCTTTTGTTCATTTATTGTCCCTTCTTGTTCATTTATTTTTGACTTTTTCGTTTTCATTCAATTTTTTAAGTCACATGTGAACCCTAATTTACACTTGGACCCACAGTAACATAAAAAAATAAATATATGAATATATAAACAAATAAATCATTAATCTAAAGAACATTGCTAGCATTTACATTATATAATTATATGAACAATTGTCGTAGATTTTAAATTTTTTTAATTTTTCATCAATATTTAATTATACGTTATTAGTTAAATAATATATTTTAGAAGGAAATAACTTTTTTATAATACTAAAAAGTATAAGACAATACAATAATTTTATAGCAAAATTCATGTTTTGCATTGGATTATGAGCTAGTTACTATTAAATTAAAAGAATTATTAATTAATTTAATCTAAATTAAATAATTCTTTATTTTTTTAGAATGCAAACGATATTTACTTAAATTAAACCTTTAAAAGAGCACATAACAAAATAACATTAAAAAAAAAAACCCACCTCTCTTCGCCATTCCCCTTCCAATACCACCTTCCCCTCCCCTGTTCCCTATCCCCCTTCCCCTTCCACTACCCAAACAAACATTTGGTGCTGAAACAAACATTTGGTGCGTCTGACAAGATAATAATAGAGAAGGAAGAACTGAAACAAACATTTGGTGCTGAAATCTGCATATATAGTGCGTTTTTAGGGTATACTCCCCTCCGTCCCTTGATATAAGACGTTTTAGAGAAGTGTTTTTGTCTCTTAATATATAACGTTTGAGAATTTCAAGTTAGCATTAAGTGTTTAGTTTCCAATATTACCCCAAGTATTAAATATAACTTTGGTTCTCTCACTATTTTTTGCCCAATAACGAACACTCTCTTTTTTCAATACAAGGACAATATAGACAATTGATATTATATTTAATGTTATACAACCATTTCTTTAATACTTGTGCACAACTCTAAAACAACTTATATTAAGGGACGGATGGAGTATCATCTATTTGGTGATGAAACTGATGGGAAACAGATTTTATGGCGGTGGGTTTGGGCATTGGTCGAGCTGTGGTGGGGTGGGCAATAAGGGTGGAATATAAGAGCATACTATTAAAAGTGGTGAGAGAGAATTAATAAATAATTATATTTTAAGGGTCCTCTTAACATGTGTTCTTAAGGGCACACAGTTCAAGAGAATATTTTTTTTGAAATGTGTGCATATTCCTTTGATTTCTGCATTTGCACCAAGTTCAAGGGAATATGCACACAGTTCAATGAAATATTCTCTTGAACCGCGTGTTTAGTATGTGCCCTAAAGACACATGTTAAGAAATTCCATATTTTAAAACTAGAGTTAATAACTATTTTATTGACAAGTGATTAATAAAATAATTATATTAAAAAATTAGTTCTCAAATACTTATTTTTCAAACAACCATTAGTTTACACATCAGATGCCACATGACCCTTGATTAACTATGGTTGAGCCTATGGTCAAATTTTAGGTAATTTTAATAATTGTTTAAAAATTCAATGTTATTGGTATTAAAAAAATTAGTTAATTTGTTATTCTGATAGCTAGATAAGAGTTTATTGAATTTTTCAATAATTAAATTAGAGTAAGATTATTATGCTTAGTAGGATTATTTACAGGTTGGGAGAAAGTGGACTCACAAGAAAAAAAAATACTTTCATTAAATTTGACATGTCTAACAATATATAACATGTTTCTGCTCAAATATAACCAGAGATGTAAGAGAAGGAAAAACATGGAGAAGATCGAAATTTAACCTTATAATTAATGATTATATGAACTAAGATATGGAAAACTTAAGCAACCAAATTATCTTTAAATTAAATTAATTAGACGGCTTAAGTGACAAAGATTCAAATGAACACGAGTGACTAATACCATGGAAGGAAACCGGTTCAGTTATTAAGTACACAACTATCAACGGAAAAATGTCAAAATTTCAACAAAACCGAGGAATAGGCTAAAAGAGCCAAGCAAATTTCGACAAGATATCAATGACAATGCTCAACTAAACCATGTATATGAGGGCAAGCAAGAAGATGGACAATGCTCAACTAAGGTGGTGTTTGATAAAATTGAGTAATTAAGATCTGAATAATTAATACATCTTAATAAATTAGATTATCTGAATGAAATAACATATGAATTTAAAAAATTGTTTGATAACTAAAAAGTGTAAAACATCTGAATGACACTATTTTACCATTTTAACCCTCTGAGTTATTTAAAAAAATTATTTGAATGATCTTAAAATTTGAAATTGAATGAGTACAATATTTATTGAGGCTATTTTTGTCCATAAATTTTAAATAGAGTATTAAAAGGCAGCTCTTAATAGTTAAGATTTGAGTTTCTGTCTTAACGATTAAGAGGCATTAAGAGGCAAAAAAAAAATTACCAAACAAGATTTACCTCTGACTGAATCAGAGACAGGTGAATTAAGAGGTATTCAGACACAAACAAACAACACCTAAACTTCATTAATTAAGAGAGTGTGTGTGTCGCACATGACTCAATTTAGAAAAAAGTCAATCCAATAAATAGATATGAACCAAAATGTCAAATTAGAAAAAGAAAGTGTAATTTAATTCAATGAAATAGTCACTTTAAAACTCGATTGCAGTACAAAGAGACAAATATATAATTCAGCCTTGTTTAAATATCGAGCCTAGAACTTGACTACTCATGTCTAATGAACAAAGACTAATATGAATTAAAAAGTCAATCCAAGAAACAGATGTGAACCAAAATGTCAAATCAAAGAACGAAATTGTAATTTAATTCAATGAAAGAGTCAATTTTAAAACTCGATTGCAATATGGAAATACAAATATATAATTCAGCCTTGTTTAAATATCGAGCCTAGAACTTGACTACTCATGTCTAATGAACTAAGACTGATATGTTGATATTAAAGTTTTTATTTTTTATTCTTTTTTATTATTGCTTATTAAGGGTTAATTGCACCATAGGTCTTTCAAGTTTCACCCATTTTATAATTGGACCACTAAAATATAAATCTTATTGATATACATCTTAACTATTAAGAACTGCAACCGAAAAAATCACCCAAAAATATGTTTTGACCATCTAAAATATAAACAAATAATATAAAAAATAAAAATCTTTTATTTCTTTTCTCTCTCCTCCCTTTCACAACTCATTTTCTACTCCCTTTCTCTCTCTTCTCCACCACCGCTTTATCTTTCGTCCTTTTCTCCCTTCTCCCTTCCACCTCTCATTTTCTACTCCCTTTCTCTCTTCTTCACCACTACTTTATCTTTCGTCCTTTTTTTTCTCCTCCCCGTCATCACTTCATCTTCCACCCCATTCTCTCTCCTCCCACCGTCACCATCCCAAGATTAAAAACATGCAAATTGAGTTTTTTAGAAATCCCAAATCATCAAATTGAGTTTCTTGTTCCATCAAATTTGTTCAATTTAGTATGTAATGATAAATTAAATTCTCTCACAAAAAAAATACTTTTTTATATATTTTAATTCTATTTAATTTATATTATTCTATAAATAAAACTTCCTCATCTCCATCACTACCTAAACCCATAAGAAAGGAGGAATACTGTAGTGCCATCCACCCAAAACAAACAATATTTATACAATCAAATATGTATATATAACTACCCAACAAAATAAAACCCAAATACAATCCTTAATACCTTACCCCAAAACCCAGCAACACCACCAAAATTAAAATATATACAACCGGCTGGAGAGGTTTCTCAATACGATGCCATCGGAAGCGGTGAAGAAGGCGAGAACGTGGGTAACAAAGTGCTTCTCATCAGGTTTGGGGTGGGCAGATTTTGGGATATTGTGATTTTGTAGTTGAAGGTTTAGGATTAGGATTTTAGTTAAGGAAAAATGCTAATTGACGAAAACGGAAAAGCAGAAATCTGGTAGAATTTCTAGAGGAGAGCATCTAAGCAGTCGGCGGAGGAGCGGCAGAAGAGGAGTTTACATGGAGGAATAGTGGAGGGTTTATTTGGAGAGGAAGAGTCTGATGGCAGGGATGGAGTTTATTTTATTTTATTTTATTTTATTTTTGTTTAAGAAATTATTTGATTTTTTTTGTTTGATTTAATTAAGAGAGAGATAGAGAAAATACTTATATTTTAACAATAAATATAAGTTTTTATACAAATTTAATATGTTAAAATAAATTAAATACGATTAAATCGTATGTTTCAAACATTTCAGGATTATCAATTATGTTCTATTGCGTTTAGTTAAATATACTTGAGGTCTATATTAAAAGAATTTTTACTTTGAAGACTCAATTATAACGTGATAGAACTTGAAGAGTAAAGTGCAATTAACCCGTTTAAAAATGTATTTACTTCTTTGTCGCGGTCGCGGTCGCGGTCCCGGTCCAAGTCAACAAGCTAAGGGATACCCTCTTATTCTGGAAATTTTTAGTCCTCACAATCTGTACATTTTGCACCTGTAATATCTAATCATAGATTCGCCTGTTATCATTTAAATATTTATAGGACATAATTTCCATACTTATATTCTTGATCCACTAAGCAAAAAGAAAATTAAAAAAATAGTCGACAGTACTATTATCCCTTCAAAAACATGCATATATATGGGTGACCAATATTGAATGAAGATTCTGAACGGCTAAAAAGTTATAGGCCAAGTCCTTCCCATAAATTGTTTTGTCTTGTGAAAAATTATTCAGACAATTGACTCGACTCAAAGGGCCGGCTAGCCAAGTGTAATTTTGTTAAGCCAATAAGGGAGTCTCTCGTCAACCATTAACAAATTAGGTGTTGAAAAAAATGTACCTAAAAATAATCTCAATCTTAGGAATTTTTTTTTTCTTTAAACAATTAAATAGAAAATCAATAAATCCAATAATGAGAACAAAAATAACAAATAAACATCCACAAGTAAGACACAATATTTAACATGAAAAAAACCCTTAAAGAAAAAAATTACTGGTCAAACTCCGAATTTTCATTATATTACAATAATAGGCTTACAATAATCCTCACAAACTATACATCTTAAAACTTCAGGTTACACAATAAATTGAAAGAGTACAAATTTACCTTTAATTTGGTTGAAAAACCTAATTAACTTCACCACCCAAAACACTTCAAACCAATAAAGTCTTTCAGCTTTCAATTAAACGAATATGAAGGCAGAAACCCATGAGTAACAAACCGTAATCATCTCAATTTATTCTTTTGATATTTTCTTGCTACCAAGCTTCTCTTCTTAATAATAATACTATCTAACAACCTTATTTATAATAATTTTCCTAATACATTCCTATTATGGATTGGAAATAACCTCAGGCCCACCATATGTTCCTAGCTAACAAATTATTCTCTTAATTAGATTAGTGATCACATTTACTTGTCTTGGTCACAAATCAAACAAGTAAATCCATTTTCAACTTGGATTCCGAACTTCTGAGAGGAGGGATCACCAACCACAACTCCACTCTTGGAGTTAATTAATTCCAACGAAATCTTGGCTTAACTCTAACTTTTTGGAATTTTCGACTTTCTTCATATCCGGCTTCATCTTATCGACATGGTTCTTCTCGATGGGAGGATCTAACTCAAACTTGACAAATGTTTTCTTGCCAAATTCATTCACAACTGCTTTATATATTGGCTAAGAGATATCACTTTCCTTCTTCACTTTTGGTACCCATCTAAAGCGAAGAGCTTTCTTCTTGTGGTTCTCATGCAAGGCTTTTCTCCCATCTCGCATGGCTTTGTACCACATCTTTTTGCACCTAATTCCTTCATCCTCAACACTTCTCACATGCGCCCGCATCGTTTAAAGAGTGTTTATTTTCTTATCTCTAATCCTAGAGACCCATTAGTGAGCTTCCGCTGAATTTCACCAAAAAAAATTGTTATAACTATTCTCATCATGCTTACTAATAGAGATCAAATTAATTAAGGCAGATCATATCCAGAACATGTTTGACTTCTCTAAATATCAAACTGCAACCACTGTTAGTCTCTAGACAAATATCTCTAATGCCGATAACTATGAATGCACTTACCATTTACCATCGGTTCGTAGCCAAATCACCACTAGTGTAGAATGTGAAGATCTTACCATGTAAAATAACATGAAATGAAGCACCCGAATCAATCACCCAATCATTAAAATAGAATTTGGGTTTACCATCACAAATAATGGTTACATAACGCTTAATGGATACATAAACAAGTCCTTTTCCTTACCTTTTTCCTTAAATTGTTCCATCTTAAAAAATCCACACTTTCACCTTATGTGACTCGATCTCTAGTAGTGAAAACAAATTACCTATTTTCTATCTCTAGACATTCCCCTAGATTAATTTTTCATCTTCACGAGAGTTTCTTCCT
The DNA here is from genome assembly GCA_034770075.1 of Aralia elata. Lineage (NCBI taxonomy): Eukaryota > Viridiplantae > Streptophyta > Magnoliopsida > Apiales > Araliaceae > Aralia > Aralia elata. The sequence goes on from CM068387.1 coordinate 9,255,386, forward strand.
CTATTTCTGCCCCTACTCTATGTGAATTAGCACCGGTCATTACAATATCTCTTCGCATATGTTCTTCATTGAACAAACTATCCTTGACTATATCCATAGTCAACGTACCATCAGGAGCGAAGTTACTCAACGACAAAACCAACATCTTTCAGCTATATATTAAGCAAAGAGTATAACAACAAAGCCTGCATCTCATCATCAATAACCATCTTCATCGTACTCCTCTGATTTATCAAACTCTGAAAATCATTAAAGTGTTCTACAATGGAGTTTACATCTTTAAACTTAGAATTCACAAGCTTCATAATCAAGAAAACATTATTCTGTGTTATTTTCCTTTTGTACACATGGACTTCAATTTCTGCTAGATAGTATAGACTTTAGTTTCAATGGCAACATGATGAAACACACTTTCATTAATCAACGATCTAATTAGACTAATATGTTGGAAATCTGTATGAGATCACTTAGTCCATTATCATAGGGGGAGAATGTTATAAAGATCTGCATGAGATTACCATTATTCATTATATATGATTTGACTGATGACTAAATAATAAGAAGAACATTCATACAGAAAAAGCCTTGTAAAGTCCTTAATGATATATATGTACAAGGACTTAGAAGATCTAATATGTTAGGATGATCTAAGCTGAATGAATATTTATTTGATCAAAACATGTTTATAACATTAGGCTTTGTAAAGTCCTTAAATGAATATGATGTACAAGGACTTAGACTAGAAAGATCAAATTTCTTAGGTTAATCTTATGAGCTGTAATGCTATATGTACAAAACAAGGGCCAGACTGAACATAGAGCACTGCACTAAGTAAAGGGTCGTAGAACAATCAGTTAAACATCGCAGAGCCAAGTATGTCATCACAGGGTCTGCCAGGAAAACGCAGAGCTCTCTCTCGGCAGAATGGAAAACGCTCTCGGCAGGACGTAGAGCTTCCTCGGCAGGACGTAGAGCTGTCCCGGCCGAACAAAGAACACCCTCGACAGGATGTAGAGTTGTCCCGGCCGAACAAAGAGCACTTTTGCAGGACGTAGAGTTGCCTCAGCATTGCAGTGCTAAAATCCAATATCGTAGAGCTTACTCGGTAGCACTCACTGGGCATCACAGAGCTATGCATGTCAACGCAGAGTGTGCAAAGCAATTGTAGAGTGTGGCTCGACAAAACAAAGAACTTACTCAAGTTCGTAGAGTGCACACTACGAAGAGAAGATCACTGTGCTAACATGGGTTCGTAGAGTCAGTCCAAGTCAACCACTCTACGACTCCCATGATCAGTCTGTAATCAAGCAACAACGAAGAGCAGTCGCTGCTGAAGCACTCAAAAGATAAAGTGGCAATCTTCAAGACTGCCAAGCAAGCTGAGCATTAGCTATCAGACATAACAAGATCTCTGAGCACTACCAAAGAATCAAGCTATAACAGAGATCAAAGGACAAGGTCAAGTAATCAATTTACGATCCATCAAGACTCTAGACCTGCATTAAGGATAAAGTTCGTAGAGTAGAAAAGATTAGCAAGATCAAATGATCGTAGAGATGAGTCTAAAGCAACAGAAACACTCAAGCAGTCTCAACAAAACAAAGTGAAAAGATCATAGAGCAACACTCTATGATATAAGGAACAATGTCTGAAGATTAAGTAGAACAGTCATTTACATGAAAGGTACCACAACAAAATAGAAGATCATAGAGCAGTCCTCTATGACACAGTATCAGAGCCAACATCTATAGAACATAGAGCATTCCTCTATAATAAGCATACTGGAGCAATGGGTCAACAAAGATCATAATGCTATACTTTGGGAACGAAAAGCTAAATGAAGATCACAGAGCATAAGGGAGCACAGACTGCAGTACAGTGAAAAGCTCATCAAAGAGAATGCAAGCATAGTCAACCACTCTACGAACTACAAGGCAGCACAAGGCCACAACTGAAATTAACAATTAACTCTACGGACCAAGACAATAGTCTTTAGTATGAAGCAAACAAGATAGCTCTACGACCAGAGGCAACAGTTTTCAGCAAGCAGCCAAACTCTACGATCAAGGAACAAAATGATACCCTAGCTGATCGTAGAGTAAGTAAGTAAGAAAAGTGCCAGCAAGGATTAAAGTTATCTGAGCACTAAGGATTACTATCCCTAGATGAGCGGCTGAGTAGTCAAAAGAGTAAAATAAGGAATCAATCTGAGTGGAGCTCAAACAGCCATGTTTGCAGCAGTCAACAAGCAGCACATGTGACTCCACCATCTTGGTACCAGCTAATGGATGCTGACTCAGCCATCACTAGCAGACTTTGGGAAGTTAAATGTTCAGTGATACAATAAACAAGTATGTAAAAAGTAAGTCTTCAAACAGAAAGAAGTGCAACGGGAGGATATCAACGGCAAACATCCAACGGAAAGAAATGGAGACATATAAAAGGGAACTGCATTCGAATTGAAGAAATGGTGGTGAACAAGAGAGCAAGAACACAGATAGCATAATCAGCTAGAAGCTTCACTACTACATGAGAGGTATGCCAAAGGGCTGGCATATAAGTTAAGAGTCGAATGACCAAGTAGCCAAGATCTAGAGTAATAAAATCCAGAATGGACAACTCTATGATCAAACAAGGAACACTATGTGCTGAATAGATAAAAGTGACTTGGACAAGTCAAAGTAGTGTTCAACCAAAAGTGATCATCTGCATCTGTTATGTACCAGAAGAAGGAAGGGCTTCAACGACCATCATCAGTAGCATCTAGAAGAAGATCACAGACAGCTGCCAAGTACCTAAACATGAAGGAGATCAAAGTACATCTTGGCAGCACAACCCAACAAGCTATCAACACACCAAAGAGGGCGGGACGTCCTAGTCTTAAGTGACTAAACAAAGTCAAGTTTGCTGGACTTGCTGAGTACTGGATGGTACAAGAGATTCTAAGTCTGTTGGGCTTAGTCTACAGGTTCGAAGGCTGCTGGCCTTGAAGAGTTCTTTGTGAACTGGGTTTCCAAGTCTTCTGGACTTGAAGAGGGTCATAGGATCCTTGTCCAAGGAACTGAAAACAACTCTTTGTGACTAAAACATTTAGTGGATTCCTACTTATTGAAGTAGAAGAGTGGAGTAGGAGTTATTCAGTCTCCGAACCACTTAAAATCTCCTGTGTCATTTACCTTATGTCATTTACGTTATGTTTAATAACTGCTATACCTGTTGTCAAACATATTGAAGATTTAGCCATTGAACTGAGATTATGCTTATATCCGTGAATGGGCTTTTCAAGTATATTCCGTTGTGCATGAATTGATTTGTTTATAACTGTTATACTTTCATTGATAAGAAGAAAAAGTTTTAAAGATCTATTCAACCCCCCTTTCTAGATCATTATTGTGTCCCCAGTAACTAACATAATAATCTTTTTGTTCCTCTTGTTCCACTGCGTATATATCTTGTTTGTGGGCTTGACTCCATCATTCTCAAGTGGTTAGTACAAATCCCTTCAGTAAAGCAACTCTTCCATTCCTGGCTTCCAAATTGCATAATTTGAAGCCTTGGGTTTAATCATGTAACATGTGGTCCAATCCTCCATTAACAACAAAACAACCAAGCTTGTGATACCACTGTTGGAAAAAGTGAACCTAAAAATAATCTCAATCCCAAGAATAACTATTCCCTCTTTGAGCAATTAAATAGAAAATCAATAAACCCAATAATGAGAATGAAAGTAACAAATAAACATCCACAAGAAAGATACAATATTTAACAAGGAAAACCCTTAAATGGAAATACTACGGGTCAAACTCCGAATTTTCACTATATCATCATCAACAAACATACTGATGTCAATGAGCAGATCTATCATCTCATATGAAGAAAATAGTTCAGATGCAGTAAGAACGAAGATATTCTCCAATGAAAAAAAAATCTACATCTACACCCAAGATGTTGTGAAGTCCTACTAAGGATGATTAAGGGGTTATCCAAAAGATAATGCACCATCATCTAATGTACTTACAATGACTCCATGAGCCTCTCAACACTTATGACATATTCCAACTCTACAAGATATGAACACAGAAGTTCATTCAAGCATATTAGCAAGTATGGGATGTCATAACCAATCAAGTGCAGAATTCAAAGATATGCTCAATGTATCAGTCAATGCAGTACAATGAAGGAACAAATAATGAAACCAGAAATGGCCTGAGGGATTTCAACTGACAAGGAAGTGCATCATTTCCTGCAGCACCACTGACTGTCAAGAAATTGACATCAGTAAGGTATCTATCTATGTCTCACCAAAATGCAATTATCATTAACCATTAACATGTATTGCATAGCTGCGTGCTTTCATACTTCTGTAGCATATCAAGAAATCATTTTTCACTCCAAAAGGAAAAAGAAAGAAAGTGAGAATATTGATTTATCTATCACTTTGTTGTCTATCCATATTTGAGGCTGAAAATAAAACTCTTGAGATGAATATCAGAAGTCTTTGCAAATAGAGTCTGTTTTCTACCTTGTTGCTGAAAGAGTAATAGTGTGCTTAAACTGTTTTGTTATTGTTATTATGGGTGCTGGTAAAGACTCACAATTATTTGCCTTGCTTTTGAGAGTTTGTTCCTAGATGAGGAAAACCAAGTGCTTAGGGTTTGTAATATGTAGAATCAAGCGTTTTTCTTAACTCTGTTGTTTAAAAGGTGACTGAGCTTAATGAGCTATTTGCATACTACCCTAGTCCTCACACCTTATCTGAAGAAAAATGAACAACTTCATGATCTAAGTATTTGACAAAATCGTAGAGTGTAGTCTTGTCTGCTGCTGTACATTGAAGGGTTGTAGAGACTGATCAACTCTACGAACCATCTAGGTACAACTCTCAGAACTGACCACTACTCTACTGAGGTTCAAACACTAAGGGACGTGATACAAGTATGAGCTCATCCAAATAAAAGGTTTGAGAAATCCACAACAGCTCCACTCATGTTTTCTCTCACACACACTGTTATGCAACATGGTTAAATTAACGTCTCATATAAGCTGCATAATGTAAATATTGTGGAACCAGTCTCTAAAAGCTCTAGCCTTCAAAAAAAAAAGAACTAACCCAGCAGGACCCAACGAATGTTGGGGACCAAGTTAGAAAATGTATCTAACCTGCAGCTATCATGATAGCTCTATCATTACTCAAACACATTCAAGGAAGAAGCTAGAGACAAATGTTCCTCATCAACAAACTTTTTGCAAATGGCAAAAAACATAAGTCTCTAAACTAGTCACCCTCAAAAGTTGGAGCCCCATTCAACATGATACAGTTCCCCAAGGAGCATACAAGAATCAGGTCTTCAATAACTCTACGATCGCAGTATCAAGGATCGTAGAGTAACCAAGGATCCAAGTCTTCATCAAACTCTACGAACGTAGTACAACTGAAAGGATCGTAGAATAAAGTGTTAGAGAAAATGCTCTACGATCAAGAAAGATGGACATTCATCTAAATTGGAAGCATCAATTATAGGGGAGCAACCATCTGATAAGTACAACAATGTTCAGGAAGAAGTGCTAAGAACGTACTGGGTCAAGGAGTAGAACACCAAGCCATTTCATCTGCGGATCTCAACTGTCTCAACTCAAGCAATATGAGAAACTCCTAAGATTGACAACTCCATCTCATACACCACCTTTTCCCAGAACCAGAGTCTCAAAACTCTATGGCTGACAAACCAAAAAAAAATGAATCTTCACCTTAGATCGTAGAGTCTCTAAACTCTACGGATGTCAAAACAGTCCATCCATACTATTCCAAGTCGTAGAGTCACCATGATTGACATCATGATCATAGCACGATAACTCTACGATCACAGCCTGCTAAACACTACTCCCATACTTCACAATTAACCAAACCCAAGGAGTACAATGATGACACTCTCCACACCATACTCAAACAGCCCTTTCTCAGACAAGCGCCTCAGAGACAAACCAAGCCCTAAGTTTCAAACCTAGAGGCCTGCCCTTTCTGAGCTTCCTTAGTTCTATGAAAGACTACAAGGCATCACTAACATTTCTCCAGAACTTAAGATGTAAATGAAACAAAGGAGAAAAGCTGATCCCTTACAAGAGAGTTGATCATGGGATTCTCTAGAAGAGAAAGAAGTTGGTCCCAAAAGGAAGTCACTACAAGCTCAGCTGAAGACTTTCTCATCAAAGACTAGACTCACTGGGATAAGTACAAGTAAACATCTGAGCTGCAGAAGTTGTGACTAGTTTCCCAAAAACGTTGGTTGTAGAGTAAAAGACCAAAGACATCAGGTCACTCTACGCACTGGTAAAGTCCAAATGGTCAAAGAGGATATGACCACATTCACAAGCCAGGATAACTAATGGGCAATAGTTATGGAAAATACAAAAGTACTGGGCCACGTTCAGCAAATGGGTTTCCTACACGTATACGTAACAAAGAGAGGGAACTGATATAAGTCAAAAACTCAAGACACTGACGGTTATTTCTTCCTTCAAATTATCAAAATCTTCCCTCCCTCAAAACCGTGCTAAACTCTCTAAACCCTAACATCATCAAATCTTCAGCAACCCCAAAATAATAACATCCAGAACTTCAAAAACCCTTACCGATTCACTTCTTCATCTACAGTCAAATATCCTTCACTCATCAAACCCTCATTATGGAATATTGTCAAGTCGTATCAGGTATTTAACTTGGTTTCAACAAATTTGAAAAATCAGATGAAAGATTCAAGGATATCCTCAAGATTCTACAACAAGCAGGGTTTTCAGAATGTTTAGGAACGAACACGAAAATCTTCTCTGATCTTATCAAAAAGTTCTATCAAAATACAGTAGTTGATAATGATGTTCTGTCTACTAAAGTTTGAGGAGTAAAACTGAAGATTGATGCTGTAGAAATCAATAAATGTCTGGGATTTACCAATTAAGGCCTATCATCTCTGGAAGGAATCGACTCTGATGAAGGCAAGAGGCTGATGGGATATGTAAGAAATCCCCATCTCAATGGAATGAAGAAAAAGGAATTCCCAGAAGAATTTGAGTTCTTAGCAGAAATTACAGGTAAATGTATCATGTGCAAAGATACAGCTCATGACACTGTAAGTGATCTCCAATTAAAAAGCATGACTGCCATTGTTATGAAGAAGAAGATGAATTTTGGAGCTGTATTGTATGAGTGGATAGCCAAAGATGTCAGAAAAATGAAGGGCTCTGACAAACCTATCTCAAAGGTGTACTATGGAAGGTTCTTGAACATAATGCTAAAGAAGAAAAGTAAGATTGGGGATGATGAGGGAGAAACCCTAAATGTTCACAAGATCATGTCACCCAAACTGTTTGACAACTGGAAGAAGAATCCCATGGAGAACAAGAAATTGAGAATGCTTGGGAGCAGCAGCAACAAAGGGACTTCAAAGGCAGGCAAAGGAAAAAGGAAAACAAGTACATTAAAGGACAAGTCATCACAATTTGAAGAATCCTCATCTCCTGAGCCCATTCCCTCAAAATCGCTCAAGAAGAAGGTGAAAGTTGAGGCAGTCCCAGTAAAGAGTTCCTCTTCCTCCCAAGATGAATCCAAGGAAGAGAAAGAAGTAGTTGAGGCATCAATGGTCAAACTTTCAAAAAGGAGACAGAGTGCAAGACTAAAGCAAATGATGAAACCCCCAAGTCAAAGAAGTAAAGAGGAGATTCCACAAGTAACAATTGATCTTGGAGATAAAGATGATAGTGATGAAGATGAAGCCACAATGATCAGTAAGCTTATGGCATCTAGTGATGAATCTGCTGAAAAGGATATGACCACAAGCACATCTAAATAAGAAAGCGAGGAGGCAACTATGTCTGTTGAAAAGAGCCTAAATAAATCAACAGAAGATGATGAGGACATGGAAGCAAGCCTTGAAGATCAATCAACTGATAAGTCAGATGAAAAATCAAAAGAAGCAGTTATGGAAAAAGAAAATTCAGAGCGAAGGAGTACCAAGGAAGCTAGCTCTGATAAAGGAAAAGAGGCAATGAATGATGATGAAGTGCAACAGGACTCTAATTCTGACAACAGTGCATCAGAAAGCCACTTCAAGCCAGCAATCAAGAGAATACGAAGGAGGATTGTGCATGAAGCCACTGACAAACCAGGAGCTGTATTGCTAATAAGATGGATCGATCATGGCACCGACCAAATGAAAGTGGTATCAATGACTATAGAGGATCTCCTCAACAATTTTCAAGACATTGAGCTTGATCGCACTACAACTCTATATGATCATGATAGTGAACAACTGACATGGTTTTACCCATGGATGCCCTGGTTGAAGGCTATTGAATTTGGAGATACAAGCTTTATCAGCTGGTGTTACTCACAATTTCCAAATCTGAAGATGATCTCCCAAAACTTCCCAAGAGTACAATCCTTTCCAAAGATGCTGATCAAGGACACTCAACACTTCAAAGTCTACCGACATACTGAAAGTGTCTACGTTCCATACTATAAGTTGGAAAACAGTGTTAAAGGAAAATCAACAAACCAGTTCGTAGAGACAATGATTGAGGAACCCCCCAACTCTACGACTGCAGCCTTCCAAACTCAGCCAAGTATAACTTTTGATATCCCTTCCTCATCCAACAAAGAACCATTTGATATCGTCACTGCTCTTGAGAACATGTACAAGAATGAGAAGTCCAAGTCAACTACCCCAATCCTTGAAGATTTCTCAATCGACCAAGAGCTATTGAAAAACTCGGAAGAATTGCTTGGAAACATTTCCTCAGTCACTAGAGAGTTAAAGTAGATAACTGGAGGAGTAGACAATGATTTCTACAAGAATTTGAAAGTCTCATTCACTAACATGTCTGCAAAGCTTCATCAACGAGATCAGATATATCTCAAATCCATAGAGAAGCAGAAAACTGAAGCCTTGAAACTCCAGAAGAGGAATGAACACTTCATTCAAACTCTGACAGGAAAGGTAGACAACCTTAGTCAGTTCCTCACTGAGTAGATGGAACTTGGCCAGCAGGAGGTGAAAATGGAAGTCGGCAACTCCTCATACCTAGTTGAAAAACTCATTACACATGTTCAACACCTCTCTCAAATGATTGATAACAAAAAGGGGGAGAAAAAGAGAAAGCATAAAAAGGAGAAAAAGATGAAGCACAAAAAGAAGAGGACGAACGTTGGTATGAAAAGAAAGGAGCTGAAGAACAAAGATGAAGCACCAACAACTGAGGGGGAGCCAGGAGAAGAAGAAGAAACAACAAGAAGTAAGGGGGAGCATGTGCCAGAGAAGAACTAAAAAGGAGAAGAAGAAAGCAGCAGTCACAAGGCATCAACAAGGAAGAGGAGGTACATCTCTAACAAACAAGGAAGAATTAACTGCCTTATGCTAATAGCCCAGATCTCCTTGTTAGATTAACTATAGCTTGTGAACTGCACATGGTTAAGTTTATTGGTATGATAAATGATTATCTTGAATGCACTTCATTTCATTTCATGTCTTTTGATCTAGCAATATAGTGACTTACTGTATCTTAAGTCACATTTGCACTCTTACATCTGCATGGTACTGCTTAAATTGAATGTTATGCTATAAGTGTTTTTGTCATCATCAAATAGGGGGAGATTGTTGGGAATCTGCATGAGATCACTTAGTCCATTATCATAGGGGGAGAATGTTATAAAGATCTGCATGAGATTACCATTATTCATTATATGTGATTTGACTGATGACTAAATAATAAGAAGAACATTCATATCGAAAAAGCCTTGTAAAGTCCTTAATGATATATATGTACAAGGACTTAGAAGATCTAATATGTTAGGATGATCTAAGCTGAATGAATATTTATTCGATCAAAACATGTTTGTAACATTAGGCTTTGTAAAGTTCTTAAATGAATATGATGTACAAGGACTTAGAATAGAAAGATCAAATTTGTTAGGTTGATCTTATGAGCTGTAATGATATATGTACAAAACAAGGGCCAGACTGAACATAGAGCACAACACTAAGTAAAGGATCGTAGAGCAATCAGTTAAACATCGCAGAGCCAAGTATGTCATCACAGGGTCTGCTAGGAAAACGTAGAGCTCTCTCTCGGCAGAATGGAAAATGCTCTCGGCAGGACGTAGAGCTTCCTCGACAGGACGTAGAGTTATCCCGCCGAACAAAGAACACCCTCGGCAGGACGTAGAGCTGTCCCGGCCGAACAAAGAGCACTCTCGGCAGGACGTAGAGTTGCCTCAGCATTGCAGTGCTAAAATCCAAGATCGTAGAGCTTACTCAATAGCACTCACTGGGCATCATAGAGCTACCCATGTCAACGCAGATTGTGCAAAGCAATCGTAGAGTGTGGCTCGACAAAACAAAGAGCTTACTCAAGTTCGTAGAGTGCACACTATGAAGAGAAGATCACTGTGCTAACATGGGTTCGTTGAGTCAGTCCAAGTCAACCACTCTACGACTCCTATGATCAGTCTATAATCAAGCAACAACGAAGATCAGTCGTTGTTGAAGCACTCAAAAGAGAAAGTGGCAATCTTCAAGACTACCAAGCAAGCTGAGCATGAGCTATCAGACATAGCAAGATCTATGAGCACTACCAAAGCATCAAACTATAACAGAGATCAAAGGACAAGGTCAAGTAATCACTCTACGATCCATCAAGACTCTAGACCTGCATTAAAGACAAAGGTTGTAGAGTAGGAAAGATTAACAAGATCAAATGATCGTAGAGAGGAGTCTAAAGCAACAGAAGCACTCAAGCAGTCTCAGCAAAACAAAGTGAAAATATCATAGAGCATCACTCTATGACATAAGGAAGAATGTCTGAAGATTAAGTAGAACAGTCATTTACATCAAAGTTACCACAACAAAATAGAAGATCATAGAGCAATCCTCTATGACACAGCAGTAGAGCCAACATCTATAGAACATAGAGCAATCCTCTATAATAAGCATACTGCAGCAATGGGTCAACAAAGATCATAATGCTATGCTCTGGGAACGAAAAGCTAAATGAAGATCACAGAGCATAAGGGAGCACAGACTGCAGTACAGTGAAAAGCTCATCAAAGCGAATGCAAGCATAATCAGCCACTCTACCAACTGCAAAGCAGCACAAGGCCACAACTGAAATTAACAGTTAACTCTACGGACCAAGACAACAGTCTTTAGTTTGAAGCAAACAAGATAGCTCTACGACCAGAGGCAACAGTTTTTAGCAAACAGCCAAACTCTACGATCAAGGAACAAAATGATACCCTAGCTGATCGTAGAGTAAGTAAGTAAGAAAAGTGCCAGCAAAGATTAAAGTTATCTGAGCACTAAGGATTACTATCCCTAGATGAGCGGCTGAGTAGTCAAAAGAGTAAAATAAGGAATTAATCTTAGTGGAGCTCAAACAGCCATGTTTGCACCAGTCAATAAGCAACACATGTGACTCCACCATCTTGGTACCATCTAATGGATGCTGACTCAGCCATCACTAGCAGACTTTGGGAAGTTAAATGTTCAGTGATACAATAAACAAGTTTGTAGAAAGTAAGTTTTTAAACAGAAAGAAGTGCAACGGGAGGATATCAACGACAAACATCCAACGAAAAGAAATGGAGACATATAAAAGGGAACTGCATTCGAATTGAAGAAAGGGTGGTGAACAAGAGAGCAAGAACACAGATAGCACAATCAGCTAGAAGTTTCACTACTATATGAGAGGTATGCCAAAGGGCTGGCATATAAACTAAGAGTCGAATGACCAAGTAGCCAAGATCTAGAGTAATAAAATCCAGAATGGACAACTCTATGATCAAGCAAGGAACACTATGTGCTGAATAGATAAAAGTGACTTGGACAAGTCAAAACAGTGTTCAACCAGAAGTGATCATCTGCATCTGCTATGTACCAGAAGAAGGAAGGGCTTCAACGACCATCATCAGTAGCATCCAGAAGAAGATCACAGACAACTGCCAAATTCCTAAAGATGAAGGAGATCAAAGTACATCTTGGCAGCACAACTGATGAGTTTATTTTATACACACAATTTGGGTACTTTTGGCCTTGATAATTTGTAAGTCTTTAGGTATTTTATGTGGTTTTTATGTATTTTTATCTTATTTCTACATAAATTAGTTTTTAGTTATTTTTACATGTTTTATGTTGCTTTGATGCATTTTCATTATGTTTGTAGGAATGGAAATAAAGACCGCTCGGATCGTTGTTCGTATTGACTCAATGTCCGTGCCTGGACGTCTGTGCCCGAATGGTAGTATGATGGAAATTTGTGCTTGGCGACGCTCAGTGCTTAATTTGATAACATTTGGTAGTTGGGCATGCACCGCGTCGGAAAATGTGCACGGCGTCGGGAAATGTGCACGGCGGCGGAAAATATGCACGACGTCGGAAAATGTGCACGGCGTCGGGAAATGTGCACGGCGGCGGAAAATATGCACGACGTCGGAAAATGTGCACGGCGTCCGAAAACGTGCACGACGTCGACCAAGCCACGAGCAGCAGGCGCTGGGCGCGCGCGCGCGGGGCCTCGGCAGCAGGGCCTCGGCAGCTGGGCGTGGGCGCACGCTGGGGCCTCGGCAGCAGGGCCTCGGCAGCTGGGCGCGGGGCCTCGACAGCAGGGCCTCGGCAGATTGGGGCGCGGCGTGCGGCATGCGGGGCAACCATCCAGGGAGCTGGGCGCGGGCGCACGCCGGGGCCTCGGCATCTGGGCGCGCGCGCGCCAGGCGGCGTGCGGGCGCGGCGAATCGCCCGAGTGCGATTCCAGCTGGACTTTTTGTGCGATCTGAGCTGATTTTTGACCAAATTATCTGATTTTTGCTAGGGTTTCATGGAGGCACTATATAACATCTCATTGGGGCTTCATGTTTGACATCTAGGGATTGGGAGGCTACACTAAAAACACGAATTTGAGAGCAAAAAGGCTGCAATACAAGGAAAACTCAGCAAAAGCAAATGAACCAAGAAGGAATGACTTGTCAAATGGGCATCTGAACCTAGGGAGGCTGCACATTCATCACCAAGAAGAGCAAAAGTGCTGCAATTCAAGGAATTTCCAGCAACAAGTTAAGGAGCAAAAAGAGAAAAGAGTGCCAAAGGAAGAGGAAAAGCTAGATATTGACATCAACCAAGCAAGCAACATATGAACATCTTCTAATTGGGTTTTATCATCTCTTTCTTTCCTTTGAATTTGTAATTCTAATTTATGATGCACACCATGTGTTTGATGTTTTGCTTAGCTACCATGAACTAGACCTTAATTTCTAAGATTTCAATGGAACCCAACACATAGTTTGAATTGATTACTCTCTCTTTGTTATTAATTACTCATTTGTGAATTGTATGTCATAATTTATGCTTCATATATTAATTGCTTGGCTTGTAATTATCGTGGGAACCTATATGAACTTGACAAACGGATTATAGTGTTTAGACCTTGTTTTGATATCATGCGAAAGTTAAAGATTGTTGTGGGTTATTAATTGAGATTTAGTGACGTGTGTCTTGTTGATTATCCTCAATAATAGGTGACTTGATAGTATTTAGGATAAACCTATACCTAGATACCGTGTGCAACCAATAGAGAATCTATTCTTAATGACTTCCTATGTGAAAGTTGGTAATTGAAAGGACGTTTAATGAGATTTAGTGACACGTGTCTTGTTATTGTTCTTGAAATTGGTCTCTTGATAGTGTGTAGGATAGACATATACCTACATGTCGCATTAGGAAGATTCAAATTTGACCATCGACAAAGGCTTATAAGTAGCTTTGATTTCTCGGTTGACATTTCTATATTGTTAATTAGTTCAAATGAGAGAGTTAAGATATTCAAATGAAGTGTTGGGGGAAATTGCAATCTTAGACTTGTTAATATTAGATTTCATTATTTTAACGCTTTCCATAAATCTTAGTCATTACCAAACAACAAAAATTCAATTGTCATTTGTTTAAATAAGATTGAAATGATAAAAGGTTAATACTTGGAAAACATTAGTAATAATTCCTCGTGGGATCGACACTCTACTTACTCTTTATTACTTGTTGACCGCGTATACTTGCGCGTTAATTGTCGTTATATAAATCGGACAACAACAACCCAACAAGCTATCAACACACCAAAGAGGGCGGGGCGTCCTAGTCTTAAGTGACTAAACAAAGTCAAGTCTGCTGGACTTGCTAAGTACCGGATGGTACAAGAGATTCTAAGCCTGCTGGGCTTAGTCTACAGGTTCCAAGGCTGCTGGCCTTGAAGAGTTCTTTGTGAACTGGGTTTCCAAGTCTGCTGGACTTGAAGAGGGTCATATGATCCTTGTCCAAGGGACTGAAAACAAATCTTGTCTGTTGGACTTGAGGAGGGCGTAGAGTCCTTGTCTTTGTGACTAAAATATTTAATGGATTCCTACTTATTGAAGTAGAAGAGTGGAGTAGGAGTTATTCAGTCTCTGAACCACTTAAAATCTCTTGTGTCATTTACCTTATGTCATTTACGTTATGTTTAATAACTGTTATACCTGCTGTCAAGCATATTGAAGATTTAGTCACTGAACTGAGATTATGCTTATATATGTGATGGGGCGTTTCAAGTATATTCCGATGTGCATGAATTGATTTGTTTATAACTGTTATACTTCCATTGATAAGAAAAAAAAGTTTTAAAGATCTATTCAACCCCCCCTTCTAGATCATTATTGTGTCCCTAGTAACTAACATAATAATCTTTTTGTTCATCTTGTTCCACTGCGTATATATCTTGTTTGTGGGCTTGACTCCATCATTCTCAAGTGGTTCGTACAAATCCCTTCAGTAAAGCAACTCTTCCATTCATGGCTTCCAAATTGCATAATTTGAAGCCTTGGGTTTAATCATGCAACATGTGGTCCAATCCTCCATTAACAACAAAACAACCAAGCTCGTGATACCACTTTTGGAAAAAGTGAACCTAAAAATAATCTCAATCCCAGGAATAACTTTTCCCTCTTTGAGCAATTAAATAGAAAATCAATAAACCCAATAATGAGAACGAAAGTAACAAATAAACATCCACAAGAAAGATACAATATTTAACAAGGAAAACCCTTAAACGGAAATATTACGGGTCAAACTCCGAATTTTCACTATATCAATAATAATGGACTTATAATAATCTATCCATGTTTTATGCCCTAAAACTTGAGGTTACACAATAAACTAGGAGAGTATAAATTTACATTTAATTAGGTTGAGATTCTCAACCTAATTAACTTCACCGCTTAAAACATCTCAAACCAATAAAGTCTTCTAAATTTCAATTGAACGGAGATGGCGGCAAAAACTAACAACAAACTTTAATCCTCTCAATTTATTCTTTCAGTACTTTGTTGCTACAAAGCTTCTCCTCATAATAAAACACTATCTAATAGCCTTATTTATAATACTTTTCCTAATCCATTCCTATTATGGATTGGAAACAACCTCAACACCAACACATGTTCCTGACTAACAAATTATTCTCCTAACCAGATTGGGGATAAAATTTACTTGACAAATTCATTCACAACCACTTTATACCCTGACTATGAGCTATCACTTTCCTTCTTCACTTTTGGTACCCATCTAAAGCGAAGAGCTTTCTTCTCGTGGTTCTCATGCAAGGCTTTTCTCCCATCTCGCACGACTTTGTACCACATCGTTTTGCACCTAACTCCCTCATCATCTACATTTTTCACATGCGCCCACATCGTTTAAAGATTGTCTACATTCTTGTCTCTAATTACCACTAAAGACCCTTTAATGAGCTTCCACTAACTCTCACCAAAAAAACTATTATAACTATACTCATCAAGCTTACTAATAAAGATCAAATTAATTAAGGCAAATATCCGGAACATGTATGACTTCTGTAAGTATCAAACTGTAAAAATTGTTAGTCTTCAAACAAATATCTCCAAAGCCGATAACTATGGATGCACTACAATTTACCATCGGTACATAGCCAAATCACCACTAATGTAGAATATGAAAATCTCACCATGCGAAATAGCATGGAATGAAGTACCCCAATCAATCACCCAATTATTAAAATAGAATTTGGGTTTACCATCATAAACAATAGCTACATCAACGTCGGATGGATTTTTTCCTCTATTTCTGCCCTTACTCTGCGTGACAAATGTAAGATCCCTACTTCTATTGAATATAATTGTTTTTTTTCTTATTATTATTATTATGCGATACAATAATGTGTTAATTTGATAAAATGGTAAGCTAAGGATGATATGTGCAAATTATAAAGTATGTCGGGGAATATTCCTTCTGTCGGGTAATATTCGTTCTGTCGGAAAATATTATATTCGGTAAAATACGACGGCGCCGAAATAGCGAATCATTGGTGAGCCCCACAACGACTAATTGTCGGATACCGAAAACGATAGAAATAAATCTTTAATAAAAATTATCAACGGTACTATCATTTTTAATAAAAATTATCAACGGTACTATCACCTTTAACTGTTAAAATACCCGGGTGATAAAAGTACAGTAGCACGTGGTATTGCATAGTATTTCATATTATTGATTCAATAATTGTTACAGTAATAATTACATAGTATTCTAACTCACTAATTGTTACAATAACATCTGAATAATATTTTATATTATTGATTCAATAATTGACACGACATAGTAACTGTGACACCCCCAAATCCAGGTTGCCTTAACCTCGAATTCGGTGCATCACTGTGCAACTCATAAAGCATTCTATCAATAACTAGTTGCGGAATAATAGAAATATTTACATTGATATAACATAAATACTCTCGTCCTAAGTCTCGATACCAATACAAATACCTGACATAACATAGTACACACTATAATTAAGTCTTAATACATAATACATCGGAATACATAATCTTAAATAAGTCTTAGCACAAGACAGAAATATAACATAGTAGGACAAAGCTAATCCGTAGCTTTGCCTTTGCCTTTATCCTTTCCCGAGCTCTCGCCTCTTTCAATAACAATTGAAATGTTTTAAGGAAAGCAAGGGTGAGCAACAAATTTTCCCAACAAGCATAATAACAATAAAAGCGAATAACCATGAGTAAGGTTTCACAATCCAAAAGGGCTATGACGAAGATTGAATAGCTCAGGAAATAAATATGTAGATTGTGAATAAAGTTTCAATACTATTCTCTATTATCACCAATGAGTCACTATGGACCGATGGATTGTTAGAATAATCCAAGGATTTCAACGATTTCAAGGTAATGAACATACAACACTGAGTGACCTCTATAGACCGAAAAAATCTGACTAGACTTAGCAGTATTACACTGATAACCCAAAACTGGGTGGTCATTAAGGACCAAGAACTCTTACTAGAATCACCAGCATTACACTGATAACCCAAAAAACATGTATAATAGGTGATCATCCTAAAATACCCTGCGTTATGCATAACCCCCAAACATTCAACTTACTTTCAACTTGCGTGCATGCCGGTCCCCCGACAAAAACATAATTTCCCCTTCCATGAGGGTTGTTCATCTCAACAGATATAAAAGTCTGCACCAAAGCAATTGGTTTGGATCGCTTTTTAAATTATGGATACTAGTCTAGCCGAATCAAATGACATCGACACTCTTCCTAAACAGTTCATGGATAATTTGAATTCAAAAGCTTTAACAGTTTATGGCAATAACGTATCTCGAACACTTGTGCAAATACTAAGGATTTACATAAGTACGAAATTCACACAATCATATATGTATTGCATAAATATGAACTTTGAACATTAAATAGCATCCGTAAGAATATAATCGAACGAAGTCGATAAGCTTGCTTAGCACGAGGACTAGCCAAGGGTTAGAAGACTTGCTCAAATTTAACTTGAGTAAGGTAGAACACTTGCATTCAATATATAGAAAGAATGAAGTTAGGAAACTTTGCACAATATAACTTGGGTAGGGTAAGGAACTTACATAATATAGAAACCTAGTTCAATATCAAATTAAATAAGAGTTAGAAAACTATATGCATCTTTTGTATAAGATAAGAAACTTGCATTCAATACCGAAAGTGAATGAAGTTAGAGAACTTGCCCAACACAAGGGTTAGACAAGGGTTTAGGAAACTTGCACAATATACGTCTTTTGTATAAGATAAGGAACTTGCATTCAATATCGAAAATGAATAAAGTTAGAGAACTTGCCCAACACAAGGGTTAGGAAACTTGCAACAATATACAACATTTGTATAAGATAGGAAACTTGCTCAAATAAAAATAGTTGAGTAAGGAACTTGCAATAATATAGAATGATTGCTCAATCAATAAATAACTCGCACAATAAATAAAAGTTGTACGGTTAAGAAAACCTGCCCAATATTAAATTGAGTTAAGTTAAGGAAACTTGCCCAACACAAGGGTTAGACAAGGGTTATAAAACTTTCCTTACGCGCTGCTAATAACTTGACGTTAATCGTCCTTCAAATGCCCTACACATTTAAGTACGTAGCCACATACCAATTAGACACACAATTAATGCTAAAGATTGGTTTACATTACTCTATACTGTTTCATTCAAATTAGGAATATAATATCAAACAAGGTTACACACACTTGATACGATGTTACGACGCTTGCACTTCCGTACGCCAAACTTGCTTACTCCAACGCCCAAGCGACACGCATTTGCGTACGCTTAGCACGCGCATTCGATTTATCTAATACTCATTGGTTAATGGTAAGCATCATTATAAATCATAATGTACAAGTTTTAGAACTTATAACAACATCTTTTAGCGTCGGAAGCATTACACGTTACATACGCGCATGTACGACGCACTCCGTTTGCCTTCTAATGCACAATATTCCTAAAAATGGCCAATTTAGAAATTGATCAAGGCAATAACTTTCAATTATAAACAATGGAAGTTATAGGTCTACTTATTAGCTTTCCGGATCATCTTGAATCATCCAAAACGGAGTTCGTATGAGAAAGTTATGTCTGTTTTACTAAAACATGTCGAAGCTGTCTAGCCATCTGTTGGTCTAGCGCGGGGGGCGCCAATTTAGCCTTATAGTGGGCGCGGGGCGCGCCCAACCGGCAGTGTGTTCTAGGTGCCCATTTCCAGCATGCTCTGTTTTGACACACAATTTCAAACCTTCATAACTTCTTCGTTATAAGTCGGAATTAGGCCGTTCCAGAGGCTATGGAAAGCTTCATGAACTACAAAACCCTCATGGATTCATAAATCTTATAGACTCTTTAATAAATCGAAATAGTGGCTCCAAAGAGCCTAGTCCAACTAGTTTTCAGCGAAACTAAGAGTTGGGCCAACTCATTCTCCCTCTTTATTTCTTAGCTATTATACAACAAGTCAATATGACTTAACACATGCTTCTATTACTAAGCTAAGCAACATAACACTATTTCATCAATTAATCAACACCTAGTTCTCATGTTTCTTAGAGAAATTCTTCTCTTGGGCATTAAATCAAACAATTTATGGGCATAACTTACAAACTCATATTGGAGTAGGTTTTAACTGAGTTCTAGCCCAGATTTCCAAATGAAATCATTACCCACAACTTCAGAACACATAATCGTCATACACAA
This sequence comes from Aralia elata, assembly GCA_034770075.1. Taxonomy (NCBI): domain Eukaryota; kingdom Viridiplantae; phylum Streptophyta; class Magnoliopsida; order Apiales; family Araliaceae; genus Aralia; species Aralia elata. Next base: position 9,275,016 of record CM068387.1, read on the forward strand.
CCAATCATACAACCAACCATATACTACATTTTTATTAAGGTATATGAATTGTCCATATCAGTCCATAAATGTCTATAACAGTCCATTCTTGCTCCTTATGCATAGGTTTTGATTCTCATTCATTGTTCCACTTTCATTGATTATTAAAGAGGCTTTTACAAAGTTAACAACAATCATACATGTTCATGCGCCAACTAAGCAACTTCAGCAACATATACTCCCACAAGCAATCAATAGCAAACTGAAAACTTGAAACCATAATGGAAATGAGCTAGGCTCTATATCACTAACATCTTGAAGCTCCTTCTATGATGCTAAGAGAATCAATGTAGCTGCTTCCACACTTCTTCTTCTTCCTCAAATCACCCGTGCACTCAATACTCACAACTCTCATAATTTTCCAGCATTCTTACTAAGCAATGAACAAAGGAAATGGAAGGCTAAGCAATGGTTGGTACTTATAAGGGGATGAACTGAGCTTCTTTGGAGGTGGAGATGGTTGAGCATGCTTTCCATTGTAGCTCCCCATTAATGGGTGGTTGAGCTTTTGCTCTCCCCATGCACGGGGACTCCCCCTCTCTTCTCCCCATTTGTTCCATGCTCTCTTTTCCTCTACCAAATGTGGAATGGCTTCTTCCCATATATTCTCATTCCCTCCTCCCGTGTTCTTCTTCTTCATTCAATTTGTAGCTGATGATATAACCCATTTTCTTCATGGGTCATGGGTTACGGGTCATGGGTCGGGTCATGGGTTTGGGCCACCCTTAAAGCAAGTTGGGGCTTCTAATTAAATCCAATTGGGCTTCAATAATATCCAACACTTGGATTATTAATCCTCCACATTCACGTTTTGACAAAAATAAGGAAAGTCGAAATAAACGAAAAAGACGATATTGGCGTGGATAGTGTTTTAGCGATATTAACCCGAAATCATTTATTCATACCACTAAATAACAACACTCATAAACATTGCAACACATAATCTAGGTTATTACATAACCTTTAAACCCATCACATAAAATAATATTAATAAAAAAATTCATTTACTAAATAATATTTATAAGCTCGGATTACAAAGTCATCCAAAATTCACGGTCGTTACAGTAACTCATATTATTTGATATGATATTATTAAGCTAGTTAGCATTATTGGCAATGTCTAGAAGTTCTATCAAGGAAATGAGTTCTTTAATTGTGCGCCGTTTATACGGAAAGCCCCATCTTTCCTGAGAACAATCGGGTTGCCGGAATTGCTAGTCTATAATATTTGTGATGTTAATAATGATTATCTTTTGATAATGATTTATCTTTTGAATAAATAATGATTTAGCTTGTGAATAAATAAAGATAATGATTTATCTTTTGAATAAATAATGATTTATCTTTTGAATAAATAATGATAAAGATTTATCTTTTGAATAAATAATGATAATGATTTATCTTTTGAATAAATAATGATAATGATTTATCTTTTGAATAAATAATGATAATGATTTATATTTTGAATAAATAATGATTTATCTTTTGATAATGATTTATCTTTTGAATAAATAATTATGACGCCCCCAGATCCGTGTACCATCAAACACAGGATGTGGTGCTCACGGAACAACATAAACCATCATCTATCTAAATAATAACTCAGATTAATAATAATTACATAATATCCAAATAAAATCCCAAGTTTACACAACCTTAATAAACTTAAACTTAGCGTTCATTGCTTATTACATCAATTGCGAAAACTAAACTATTACATAACGTAAACTATTCATTCATCTTTGTTTTCCCCATATCCTTGCCCGATCCTTCTGTCTTCTCACGCTTAGCTGAAATATTTAAGCAAGAATGAGCACAAATTGCCCAACAAGTAAATAAAATAATTTGATAATGAACATCCAGAAAAGAAACATCTGTTTAGGCATCCTTCAACATTCGAAACAATAATTGTGAAGTAATCTTGAATGTCAAAGATAAGAGTTTTACAGTTTATCGTCAACAAACTAAACGGTAATAAATACCTTGAACATTACTTTTATTTCATCGAAAACCATCAGAAGTTTTGACAATCAAATAGACTATAAAACATTCTTCTCAAGTACTGTAGGTGATCAGCCTATCGTACCATACACTGTGCACAACATATTAAGTTTAACGCATAAGCGTAAAATGAGACTATATGCCCCATATCGGTTACCCCGTTATCCAAGTTGTTCATCTTAGTTTTAATGCGAGACCGCGCCAAAGCAATTTGGATTGGTAGACTTAAATAGCTACAATGAATTTGAATAATTCAATAATATAACATTTCGTATCAATAGTATCTAGCCAAAAAAAATGGCCAAAACACATACTTTAAAGCAGTTCATAAATAATTAAGAACTTATAAACAATTGGAATGATAATTGTGTTATCATCAATAGAACTTGCATAATATATAAGCTTGAATGAATTATAACTTCTAACATAAGAAACTTGTACACAATAATAAATTGTACAAGTTAAGAAAACTTACATTCACTACAATAAAGTGAATAAAGTTAGGAAACTTGCCTGATATATCTTCTATAGATAATGCTATTAAATTATCTTTCAAAAGACCTACTCATATCATTAAGGTCGTTGCACAAATTAGTCACAGTTAAACTCAATTCATTGGATTAATACTCCTTTTAGTTTAATACTTAATCCTGATTTTAATATATGAAAGTTCATAATGTTTGTATTTTAGAAATGCATAATTAAATCATAAAAAATGTGGCATGGCATTACAGCGTTCAGAAAACTGCACGCCGCTTGCCCGCGCACGCCCATTCTAGCCCGCGCCCGCGCACACTGCGCCCAGACAGCACCAGCGCAGCTAGTTCTCTCTCTCTTGCTTGCTCAATCCTCCAGCAATCCCTCTTTTTCTCCTGAGCCCCTTTTTGCCCTCTCTTTCTCACTCAATTCTTGCGGGTATGAAATACTTGCAAAATGGGTGAGTATCTTAGGTAGCAAGTACTTATAGAGGAAATACTTGCCAACTCCTCCTCTCCCAACTCTTCCTTTTCTCATTCATTGGTTAATTAAGTAATAGAGATGTAAGTTATGAATTTGAAAGGCTTTGGGTTAAAAGAAAAAGAAACTCCCATAACCCCCATCCTATTTACTCCCTCCATTTTAATTCATCCTTGATAATTAACTAGCTTAATGATCTTTTTTCCCTCTATCTAGTCTAGGTTCAACCAACCACGTGGGGTCCACACATCCCAGCTGATTTTTTTAAATATTATTTTTCCTTTTTAATTACTCAATTAACCATTTGACTAATTTGATATCTGGAACTCGACTTTTTCGTGACTACAATCATTTTCTACTAAAATCGACGTTCCGAATGTTGTGGGAATATTTGTTATGCCAAATTCAACTTTGAAACTCGAGTTTGACTTTTTACCCGAAAAAGTCAATCGATTGACTTTGACCAAAAAGTCAACGCCGACACATTTTTGTTTTTAGAGTCCAATCTAATTATTTTTGACGTTCTAGATTCAATTTCGCAGGCTGTTTCACTAAATTCCACTCCGAACTCAAATTCGAATTTTAGCTTTATTACTAGTGTTTAATACAAATGTTAACTCCCTTAGTTAGATTAAACAATTAAATTAGTTAAAACTAACTATTAATACACATCTCATCACATAACTGACAATATATATATATATATATATAACACATGTACATATATTCGTTTAATCACAAAGATATTCAAATAAAATTTATTTAAATAATATACATCAATTACAAGTTATTCTCGGGTATTACAATAATGATTTTGCTTTTGAATAAATAATGATAATGGATGAATTTTATATTTATAAAATATGGAAGATTTTTGGCTATAAATAGGAGGAGTTAACATAAGGAAATTCACAACTTCCTTGCTTATACATCCTTCCACTCTCTAAAATTTCTTAAGTTCTCTCTAAGCGTGCTAGGCTATCTTGAGTATTTGTGAATATCAGTAAGAGTACAAGTATTGTTCAAGTAAGTTTTTCTTTAAAAGCTGGTCAAGCACCCACACACAGCACACGGTGTTCATAATTCTTCCTTTAAAAGAGTTATTTTGAAAAACTTCTTTTAGAAGATTTTATTTTGAAATATTATTTTGAAGTTTATTATGTACACTACATTGTACAGTCACTTTCGATAAATACACGAGTGAGTATACACCATATGTGATAATTACTAATTAGCTTATAAAATATTTATGTTGATAAACTTCACAGAAAATAACATCCAGTCACTTGTTAATTGAGGTAAGAGATATCATTTTATCTCATACTTCTAAATGTAAACTTACTATGGAAATCATTAAAGTGTTATATAACGGAGTTTTCATCCTTAAACTTAGAATTCACAAGCTTTCAAATCAATAAAGCATTATTATATGTTGTTTTCCTTTTGTACACATAGACTCCATTTTCTACCAAATAGCATAGACTCTAGTTTCCGTGATAACATTATGAAACACTTTCATCAATCCACGATCTTATCAGACCAATAGTCTTTTTGTTCATCAACGAGGTTGTCATTTTATCACAAATTAATTATAGAAATATAGTCAAGCTACACGGATGCTGTTTGGAGACAAAAGTTCCTTTACTAGTATATGAATTCATCCCTAATGGAACTCTTTTTCAATATATTCATGACCAAAATGAGGAATTCCCACTTTCCTGGGATGTGCGAGTACGTGTGGCTACAGAAGTTGTAGGAGCTCTTTTCTATTTACACTCAGCAGCTTCCATACCAATTTATCATCGATATATCAAGTCTACAAACATACTATTGGATGATAAATATAGAGCAAAAATGGCAGATTTTTGGACTTCGAGATCAATTGGTATTGATCAAACTCACTGGACCACAAGAGTACATGGGACCATTGGATACTTGGACCGTGAATACTTCCAATCAAGCCAATTTATAGAGAGAAGTGATATTTCTAGTTTTGGCATAGTTCTTGTCGAGCTCTTTGAAAGTAATATGCCCTCAAGCCAATTACATTTGAGGTAATAAGCATTTACTTTATAATCTTATTTAAATATTAATAATAGAATAAAAGGCATATTTTATCCATGTTAATTGGTTGAATTAATAAATGTGATGAACCCATAGTTTTCGAGCAATGCTTTTAGAATCATGATGAGATCATGCTAGTGAGATCTAAATTCAAGAAAGCTCAAAACTAAAATGTTCCTAATCGTTGGATCACTAATATTGGGATTACTGATCTGGATAGATTAGTACATACTATGTTTGATCTTTAGAAGATGATGATTGATCTCATAATCATTTGTGTGGAGACACTAAAACAAGTATGTAGGTGCTTATTGGAGAATAAGTTCACTAAACGTGACTTGCTTAAAGAACCCTAATGGAGTTTTATTCACCTGTCAATAGGGAAGTTCTTAAGTGATAGTTGTACAAGTGATCCTTGGACTTGAGATCAGCATAGCACCTTGTGTATGTTAAGTTATACTTTATCATATTCCTTAATACCTTAGGGTATGTACGGGTATAATAAAATATACACGGAGGTAGGTGAATGATGGACAAAGGATCTACCACTTCTAATAAAGTTTGAGAATGTCCTATGCGATTTGATAAATGACAACTCAGAAATCCTTGACCAGGGTTGAATGAAAATTAGAAAGGAGTTTCTAATTTACATTAATCGGAGTTGTGCATTCTTAAATCGAAATGCATATGATTAAATAAAATAAGATTTGTCAGTAATTCCATGTCTTATATTTAATCGGGACATTGTATGAGAGAAAGATTGAATTGTACGGTAACTACTGCTGAATAGGTTCTATGTGATTAAACAATGATTTCATATTATACGGATAGTCATGACACATTATCGTAAAGTGTCCCTCGTGATGTAGAATAAATAATATTTATTTATATATGAATTAAAGGGGTTTAATTCATTATAAATAATATTAGAATAGTTCTAATTTATTTATTCTATGATCGACATAATATTGAACCTAAAGGGTCACACCGCAAAAGAATAATTTTGTATTGGAAACAATTGGCTAAATAATAATAAATTAAGTATTTAATTTATTAGTTGAATAAATTGAAATGCTTAATATTTATAATGATATATTTGGAGAAATTGAAATCTTATTATTATTATTATTATTATTTAATTCTTAATTAGATTGAGAATTAAATTAAATGAAAATGCAAATTAAATAAAATGGTAGTATACTTGCTTAATGTTAATTAAGCAAGTAACACATGTTAATTGCTTAAATAAATAACATGTGGGTTAGAAGCAAATGTATACTTACATTTTATGTAAGTATTATTTTTGTAAGTATCCTAATAACATTAAGGTTTCCTAATTAAACCTACTAACATTTTCATTAGCCTCCATCTTAAGAGTTAAGAGAGAAATATTAAAAAGATCATCTATGTGTTCTTGTTATTCTTAAGAGTTAGGAATAAAATTAATGGGATTAGCCATCCAAGATTTCTAGGAAATCAAAATATTGTTTCTTGTATAATTGTTCTTGATGGATTACCTCTAGAGTGCTACATACACTTTGTAGCTAGTGTTTAATCCAAGGAACAAAGATTGGAGGAGTTTGACGAAATCAACAAAGGATTGTAGATTGGAAGAGCTTGAAGAAATCAAGAGAGGAGTAGATCTTGTAGCAGTTCAAGAGTTGAATCATCAAAAGTATTATCTCTTGTTCATCTTCTTCTTCAATTAATAGCTATGCATAAGGTGACTAATGGATAAGTTGTAAAAAATTTTAATTTCCATTTTCGTTGCGTATCTCAATATGATTGTGGTTTTGCATACTTATAGTGGTATCAAGAGTCATCCTTATGCGTACTATTAATTGTGTCAATCATATATATGTTGATATGTGTTTAAAACAATTGTTTTTGGGTATAATTGTTAGTATGAAATTATGTTTTTTTTTGAAAATTATCAAAATAAAAAAAAATAAAAAAACAAAAAACTCTTCGCCGGGAACTGTTCACGCCGGACACTGTTCATACCGGAACTGTTCACTGCTGCCCGCGGGCACTGTTCACCGCTGACCGACACTGTTCACCTCTGCCCGCGGGAACTGTTCAAAAAATTAATAATAAATTTGATTTTCCAATTTTAAAATTTCAATGTTAAAAATAAAGATATTTATTTTGGACTTGGAATTTGTTTAAAATAAAAGAGTTTATTTTAATTAATATTGGATTTCAATTTTGAATAGAGATTCTAAATTTTTATAAAGGAGTTTATATTAATTTGGAATTGATTAAAATAAAGGAGTTTATTTTAATTGGATTTTGGATTTCTACTAGTCAATTACCCATTAAATGATATCAATATATATTGAATGGTTTATTTTCATGAGATGAATAGATTTACATATGTTGATATATAAAGGGGATGATTAAGGACTATTAACCAATGTGATTGGATTTAATTTGAATGGATGTTTGAATGAATGATTTTATTCATAATTGGGTCTGCGTACCTCGCCTATCTAAATTTCTAAATGTAATTTCTATCTCTCTTCTATGTACTTCACCTTGACTGTTGATCAAGGTTTCTATATTGTTAAAATAGATTGTAATAAGATTTTGTAAAGTTACTCAAGAAATTGGAGCCAAAGATCAGGAGCATTAAAGACCCATTTGTAATGAAGTCTGGGTTGAATGTAATAGTTATATTCAAATTCATTTAAGCACCCCTATGTTTGACCTATTTATGAACTCGGTGGCTCGAGTGAATCAAATTAGATAAAGTCCATAATCATCCCATATAGAATATAGTATTCTATAAATGCATGCTTATTATATATATATTAAATATATTATTATTCATGTTGATGAATGTTTAATATGACGCGTATTTATTTATATATATATATATATATATATATATATGTGTGCATGTCCGCTAAACAAGATGAGACCATTAATAACAAAACCCTCATTTTCAAAATATTAAGTTGAACACGTTCAAAGATATTTCAATAAAAGTATCGAATGTAGCCTTCTAGCATGATAAACCAATATATAATTGATGTAATTTACAAGAGTTGTCTACCCTTGAATGAATATATAGTTTATCGTGCACACACAATGCTATATATTTAGGTCATTGGATCTTATCTCACTAAACAAATTTCAATAAAAATTTGTCGAACTATATATGGAGGGTCATATAGTTTGTATAAAATAGTGGGAGAGACCCTTTTAATAAAGTCCTATATTAAATTGGTGATTAATAAAATGAATATATGCTAATATTTTTTAAATAAAAATTCATTTACAGATTTTTACAAATGGCCCATTCACTATCACTGCAGAGCATATTGGATGCTAATAAATTAACCGGACCGAACTACACGGATTGGTTAAGGAATTTGAGAATTGTTCTCACCGCTGAAAGGTTATCTAATGTCCTTAATTCACCCCTTCCTGCAAATGTTGCAGAGAATGCCTCTGAGGAAGAAATTGTTACTTTTAAAAATGGCAAGATGATTCTATGGTAGCCCAATGCATCATGCTCGCATCCATGAGTAACAAGTTGCAACGTCAACACGAGAAAATGGACGCACCTACTATTTTACTTCACCTTCATGAGTTGTATGGTGAACAGAGTAGGTCTGCAAGATATGAGATATCTAAGGAGCTCTTCCGATCTAGAATGACCGATGGCACCACAGTACAGGCACATGTCCTAAAGATGATCAATCTGATTGAACAAATAGGACAACTTGGTTTTGTTATGGATGGAGAGTTGAGCCAAGATTTGATCTTGCAGTCACTCCCGGAATCCTACTCACAGTTCGTTGTGAATTTTCACATGAACAAGCTTGATGTCAGTTTACCTGAATTGCTTAACATGTTGAAAACTGCAGAGAGTCACTTTCCATCCAAAAAGAACCATATCTTACTTGTGGGAAACGCTTCCAAGAAAAGGAAGTTGTCCAAAGGATCTTCTTCAAAGAAGGCAAAAGGAATGAACACTGAAAAGGGCAATAAGATTAAAACAACTGCAGATAGCAAAGGTGTTTGCTTCGACTGCAACAACCTGGATATTGGAAAAGAAACTGCAAAGATTATCTTGCAGAAACAAAGCAGAAAAAGCTTGGTGAAGCTTCAACTGCAAATACATGTTTATTCATGATTGAATTAAATCTTTCTGTAAGTTAAAATTCTACTTGGGTATTGGATACCGGCTATGGTTCTCATATATGCAATTCATTGCAGGGAATAAGTAGAAGTAGAAGGCTAAACAAAGGCGAAGTAACTCTACGAGTGGGAAATGGAGCAAAGGTTATTGCATTAGCTGTGGGGACTTATTGTTTAGCGCTGTCTACGGGAAAATCTATCAATTTAATAAATTGTTATTATGTACATGTTCTCATTAGAAACATTATATCTATTTCTATGTTGGACAAAGAAGGATTCGATGTTATATTTAAGAACAATGGTTGTTCTATTTATAATGATAATGTTTTGTTTGGAACTGGTAGATTAATTGATGGACTTTACTTACTTGACTTACATGAAAATATTTTTCAAATTGAACAAACTTGTAAAAGAAAAACAGATGAAGTAAATCATACTTTCATTTGGCACTGTAGGCTCAGTCACATCAACGAAACAAGATTAAACAAGTTGCATAATGATGGTCTTTTAGAACCATTCGATTTTGAATCATATGCAACTCCATGATGAGTTTTACCGATCTTCCAATATCCATCTGGGGTTATGCCCTAGAAACGGCTGCATATCTACTAAACAAGATTCCCTCAAAGTCCGTCCCTAAAACTCCATATGAGATGTGGACAGGGAGGAAACCTAGTCTTAAACATGTTAAGATTTGGGGTTGTACAGCTTATGTAAAGAAGTTACAAAGCGACAAACTTAAGACTAGATCTGACAAGTGCAAATTTATGGGGTATTCTAAAGAAAGTTTAGGATACTATTTCTATAATCCTACCGAGCAAAAGGTGTTTGTTGCAAAACACTCTACCTTCTTGGAAAATGAGTTTATCCTTGAAGGGGCTAGTGGGAGGAAACTAGATCTTGAAGAAATTCAAGAACCACAAATCACTACAGATCAAGTGGATGAACCTGTTCAAGTAGATATAACTTCTGTACCACAACCGAGTCGTAAATCTGGAAGAGTGCCAAAGATACCTGAGAGGTATACACTCGTCATAGAAGATGATGATGAAGTACGCATCATAACTGATGATGATCCAGTTACATACGATGAGACAATGAGTAGTAAAAACTCAGAGAAATGGCAAATAGCCATGAAATCCGAAATGGACTCCATGTATGAGAACCAAGTATGAACTTTGGTTACTCCACCTGAAGGCATTGTGCCTATAGGGTGTAAATGGGTCTTTAAGAAAAAGACTGGAGCAGATGGCAAGGTGGAAACCTATAAGGCCAGACTGGTTGCAAAAGGTTTCAAACAAAGACAAGGAGTTGACTATGATGAAACATTCTCACCAGTAGCCATGATCAAGTCCATTCGGATTTTGCTTGCGATTGCAGCTTATTATGACTAAGAGATCTGGCAAATGGACGTGAAAACGGCCTTCCTCAATGGGAAACTAGATGAGGATGTATATATGATACAAACAGAGGGTTTTGTTTCAAAGGTTGGAACAAATCAAGTATGTAAGTTACAAAGATCCATTTATGGATTGAAGCAAGCTTCTCGAAGTGGGAACATTCGTTTTGATGAGACAATCAAAGAGTTTGATTTTATCAAAAATGAGGATGAACCTTGTGTGTACAAGAAAGTCAGTGGGAGTGCTGTGACATTCCTAGTGTTATATGTTGATGACATATTACTTATAGGAAATGACATACCTATGCTTCAATCAGTTAAAATTTGGTTATCTAAACATTTCTCCATGAAGGACTTGGGAGAAGCATCCTACATTTTGGGGATAAAGATCTATAGAGATAGATCAAAGAGGATGCTCGGCTTGACCCAAGGTACATACATTGATTCGATGCTAAAGAGGTTTAGCATGCAAGACTCCAAGAGAGGACTCATACCGATGAGCCATGGAGTGTATCTCTCTAAGAAATTGTCCCCAAAGACACCTAAAGAGAGAGAACGCATGAATCAAATACTTTATGCTTTGGCAATAGGATCCATAATGTATGGAATGATATGTACCAGACCAGATGTTACTTATGCACTTAGTGTAACAAGTAGATATCAGTCGAATCCTGGAGAAGAACACTCAAAAGCTGTGAAAAACATCTTGAAGTACTTAAGAAGAACTAAAGATGTCTTTCTAGTGTATGGTGGGTCTGATTTGAAACTAGAGGGCTTTACAAACTCAAGTTTTCAAACTGACCAAGATTACAGTAAATCCATGTCAGGGTATGTATTTACCTTGAACGGTGAAGTAGTGAGTTGGAAGAGTTCCAAACAGCAAAAAGTTGCTGACTCGGTGACAGATGCAGAGTATATAGTTACAAGTGAAGCTGCAAAGGAAGCTGTTTGGATGAAGAAGTTCATTTCAGAACTTGGGGTAGTTCCTAGCATTACTGGACTTGTTCCGGTTCATTATGCCAACACTGGAGCTGTTGCACATGCTAAGGAACCCAGGTCTCATCAAAGATCCAAACATGTATTGCGGAGATTTCATTTAATCAAAGAGATTATTGAAAGAGGAGATGTCACCTTAGAAAGAGTGGACTCCCAGAACAACATTGCAGATCCATTTACTAAAGCATTATCGCAAGATCAATTCAATCGCCATTTCGATAAAATGGGTATTAGATACCAAGGTGATTGTCTTTAGTGCAAGTGGGAGATTGAAAGTAATATTCCCTCAAGCCAATTACATTTGATGTAATAAGTATTTACTTTGTAATCTTATTCAAATATTAATAATAGAATAAAAGGCATATTTTATCCATGTTAATTGGTTGAATTAATAAATGTGATGAACCCATAGTTTTCGAGCAATGTTTTTAGAATCATGATGAGATCATGCTAGTGAGATCTAAATTCTAGAAAGTTCAAAACTAAAATGTTCCTAATCGTTGGATCACTAATATTGGGATTACTGATCCGGATAGATTAGTACATACTATGCTTGATCTTTAGAAGATGATGATTGATCTCATAATCATTTGTGTGGAGACACTAAAACAAGTATGTAGGTGCTTATTGGAGAATAAGTTCACTGAACGTGACTCGCTTAAAGAACCCTAATGGAGTTTTATTCACCTGTCAATAGGAAAGTTCTTAAGTGATAGTTGTACAAGTGATCCTTGGACTTGAGATCATCATAGCACCTTGTGTATGTTAAGTTATACTTTGTCATGTTCCTTAATACCTTAGGGTATGTCATAGTGTATGTACGGGTATAATAAAGTATACACAGAGATAGCTGAATGATCGACAAAGGATCTACCACTTATAATAAAGGGAGAGAATGTCCTATGCGATTTGATAAATGACAACTCAGAAATTCCTGGCCAGGGTTGAATGAAAATTAGAAAGGAGTTTCTAATTTACATTAATCGGAGTTGTGCATTCTTAAATCAAAACGCATATGATTAAATAAAATAAGACTTGTCAGTAATTCCATGTCTTATATTTAATCGGGACATTGTATGATAGAAGGATTGAATTGTACGGTAACTACTGCTGAATAGGTTCTATGTGATTAAACAATGATTTCATATTATATGGATAGTCATGATACATTATCGTAAGGTGTCCCTCGTGATGTAGAATAAATAGTATTTATTTATATATGAATTAAAGGGGTTTAATTCATTATAAATAATATTAGAATAGTTCTAATTTATTTATTCTATGACCGACATAATATTGAACCTAAAGGGTCACACCGCAAAAGAATAATTTTGTATTGGAAACAATTGGCTAAATAATAATAAATTAAGTAATTAATTTATTAGTTGAATAAATTAAAATGCTTAATATTTATAATGATATATTTGAAGAAATATTGAATTATAAATTAATGAGAGAAATCTTATTATTATTATTATTATTATTATTTAATTCTTAATTACATTAAGAATTAAATTAAATGAAAATGCAAATTAAATAAAATGGTAGTTTACTTGCTTAATGTTGATTAAGCAAGTAACACATGTTAATTGCTTAAATAAGTTAAATAAATTAAATAAAATGGTAGTTTACTTGCTCAATGTTGATTAAGCAAGTAACATATGTTAATTTAGATTGAGAATTAAATTAAATGAAAATGCAAATTTTATGCAAGTATTATTTTTGTAAGTATCCTAATAAGATTAGGGTTTCCTAATTAAACCTACTAACATTTTCATTAGCCTCCATCTTAAGAGTTAAGAGAGAAATATTAAAAAGATCATCTATGCGTTCTTGTTATTCTTAAGAGTTAGGAATAAAATTAATGGGATTAGCCATCCAAGATTTCTAGGAAATCAAAATATTATTTCTTGTATAATTGTTCTTGGTGGATTACCTCTAGAGTGCTACATACACTTTGTAGCTAGTGTTTAATCCAAGGAATAAAGATTGAAAGAGTTTGAAGAAATCAACAAAGGATTGTAGATTGGAAGAGGTTGAAGAAATGAAGAGAGGAGTAGATCTTGTAGCGGTTCAAGAGTTGAATCATCAAAGATATTATCTCTTGTTCATCTTCTTCTTCAATTAATAGCTATGCATAAGGTAATTCATGGATAAATTGCAAAAAAAATTTAATTTCCATTATCCGTTGCGTATCTCAATATGATTGTGATTTTGCATACTTACACTCTTAATTGGACAAAAACCAATCCTATCAGCTAGATCTGATAACGAAGGACGAAGTTTAGCAACAAATTTTCTATTGGCAATGGAAGAAAATCGTTTGTTTGATATTCTTGATCCTCGGGTGATAAAAGAGGGTGGGATAGAAGAGATCATGGCGTTCGCTAACCTTGCATATAGTGAAAGTAATATGCCCTCAAGCCAATTACATTTGATGTAATAAGTATTTACTTTGTAATCTTATTCAAATATTAATAATAGAATAAAAGGCATATTTTATCCATGTTAATTGGTTGAATTAATAAATGTGATGAACCTATAGTTTTCGAGCAATGCTTTTAGAATCATGATGAGATCATGCTAGTGAGATCTAAATTCTAGAAAGTTCAAAACTAAAATGTTCCTAATCGTTGGATCACTAATATTGGGATTACTGATCCGGATAGATTAGTATATACTATACTTGATCTTTAGAAAATGATGATTGATCTCATAATCATTTGTGTGGAGACACTAAAACAAGTATGTAGGTGCTTATTGGAGAATAAGTTCACTGAACGTGACTCGCTTAAAGAACCCTAATGGAGTTTTATTCACCTGTCAATAGGGAAGTTCTTAAGTGATAGTTGTACAAGTGATCCTTGGACTTGAGATCATCATAGTACATTGTGTATGTTAAGTTATACTTTGTCATGTTCCTTAATACCTTAGGGTATGTCATAGGGAATGTACGAGTATAATAAAGTATACACAGAGGTAGGTGAATGATCGACAAAGGATCTACCACTTCTAATAAAGGGAGGAAATGTCCTATGCGATTTGATAAATGACAACTCAGAAATCCCTGGCCAGGGTTGAATGAAAATTAGAAAGAAGTTTCTAATTTACATTAATCGGAGTTGTGCGTTCTTAAATCGAAATGCATATGATTAAATAAAATAAGACTTGTCAGTAATTCCATTACTTATATTTAATCGGGACATTGTATGGTAGAAGGATTGAATTATACGGTAACTACTATTGAATAGGTTTTATGTGATTAAACAATGATTTCATATTATACAGATAGTCATGATACATTATCGTAAGGTGTCCCTCATGATGTAGAATAAATATCATTTATTTATGTTTGAATTAAAGGAGTTTAATTCATTATAAATAATATTAGAATTGTTCTAATTTATTTATTCTACTACCGGCATAATATTGAACCTAAAGGGTCACACCGCAAAAGAATAATATAGTATTGGAAACAATTGGCTAAATAATAATAAATTAAGTATTTAATTTATTAGTTGAATAAATTGAAATGCTTAATATTTATAATGATATATTTGGAGAAATATTGAATTATAAATTAATGAGAGAAATCCTATTATTATTATTATTATTTAATTCTTAATTAGATTGAGAATTAAATTAAATAAAAATGCAAATTAAATAAAATAGTAGTATACTTGCTTAATGTTGATTAAGCAAGTAACACATGTTAATTGATTAAATGAATAACATGTGGGTTAGGAAAAAATGTATACTTACATTTTGTGTAAGTATTATTTTTGTAAGTATCCTAATAAGATTAGGGTTTTCTAATTAAACCTACTAACATTTTCATTAGCCTCCATCTTAAGAGTTAAGAGAGAAATATTAAAAAGTTCTATGTGTTCTTAAAGAAGTGATCTTGTTATTCTTAAGAGTTAGGAATAAAATTAATGGGATTAGCCATCCAAGATTTCTAGGAAATCAAAATATTTTTTCTTGTATAATTGTTCTTGGTGGATTAGCTCTAGAGTGCTACATACACTTTGTAGCTAGTGTTTAATCCAAGGAACAAAGATTGGAGGAGCTTGAAAAAATCAACAAAGGATTGTAGATTGGAAGAGCTTGAAAAAATCAAGAGAGGAGTAGATCTTGTAGCAGTTCAAGAGTTGAATCATCAAAGGTATTATCTCTTGTTCATCTTCTTCTTCAATTAATAGTTATGCATAAGGTGATTCATGGATAAGTAGCAAAAAAAATTTTAATTTCTATTTTTCGTTGCGTATCTCAATATGATTGTGATTTTGCATACTTACAATGATATCAAGAGCCATCCTTATGCTATTATTAATTGTGTCAATCATATATATGTTGATATGTGTTTAGAACAATTTTTTTTTGGTATAATTGTCAGTATGAAATTATGTTTTTTTAAAAAAAACATCAAAATCAAAAACAAAAAAAAACAAAAAAAAACTATTCACCGGACACTGTTCACTGCTGCCCGCGGGCACTGTTCACCACTGCTCGCGGGAACTGTTCATAAAAAAAAATGTTGATTTTCCAATTTTATAATTTCAATGTTTAAAATAAAGATGTTTAATTTGGACTTGGAATTTGTTTAAAATAAAGGAGTTTATTTTAATTATTATTGGATTTCAATTTTGAATAGAGATTCTAAATTTTTATAAATGAGTTTATATTAATTTGGAATTATTTTAATTAGAATTTGGATTTCTACTAGTCAATTACTCATTAAATGATATCAATATATATTGAATGGTTTATTATTCATGAGATTAATAGATTTACATATGTTGATATATAAAGGGGATGATTAAGGACTATTAACCAATGTGATTGTATTTAATTTGAATGGATGCTTGAATGAATGATTTTATTCATAATGGGGTCTGCGTACCTAGCCTATCTAAATTTCTAAATGTAATTTTTATCTCTCTTCTATGTACTTCCCCTTGACTGTTGATCAAGGTTTTTATTTTGTTAAAATATAGTGTAATAGGATTTTGTAAAGTTACTCAAGAAATTGGAGCCAAAGAGCAGGAGCATTGAAGACCCATTTGTAATGAAGTCTGGATTGAATGTAATAGTTATATTCAAATTCATTTAAGCACCCCTAGGTTTGACCTATTGATAAAATCGGTGGCTCGAGTGAATCAAATTAGATAAAGTCCATAATCATCTCCTATAGAATACAGTATTCTATGAAGGCATGATTATTTTATATATATATATATATATATATATATATATATATATATATATTAAATATATTATTATTCATGTTGATAAATGTTTAATATGACGCGTATTTTTATATATATATATATATATATATATATATATATATATATATATGTGCATGTGCGCTAAACAAGATGAGACCATTAATAACAAAACCCTCATTTTCAAAATATTAAGTTGAACACGTTCAAAGATATTTCAATAAAAGTATCGAATGTAGCCTTCTAACATGATAAACCAATAGAGTATTAATTATTTAATATTAGTTTGTTGTGCATACACAAGGCTCATATTAAAATTTTAAGATGTTGGCTTTATTACATGAAAATGTTTTATAAAGGAATTGAACAATACTATTTTGTTGTGCACACACAAGAACCGTATTTTTCTATACCTTATATGGAAATGCTAGGTATAACTTAACTTGGATTATTTAGTTCGGATGTGCACACACTTGACTATTATAATCTAAGAGGCAAAATAAAAGGAGTTACATAGTTGATGTAATTGACAAGAGTTGTCTACCCTTGAATGAATATATAGTTTGTTGTGCACACACAAGGCTATATATTTAGGTCATTGGATCCTATCTCACTAAACAAATTTCAATAAAAATTTGTCGGACTATATATGGAGGGTCATATAGTTTGTATAAAATAGTGGGAGACACCCTTTTAATAAAGTCCTATATTAAATTGGTGATTAATAAAATGAATATATGCTAATGTTGTTTAAATAAAAATTCATTTACAGATTTTTACAAATGACCCATTCACTATCACTGCGGAGCATATTGGATGCTAATAAATTAACCGGACCGAACTACACGGATTGGTTAAGAAATTTGAGAATTGTTCTCACCGATGAAAGGTTATCTTATGTCCTTAATTCACCCATTCCTGCAAATGTTGCAGAGAATGCCTCTGAGGAAGAAATTGTTACTTTTAAAAAATGGCAAGATGATTCTATGGTAGCACAATGCATCATGCTCGCATCCATGAGTAACGAGTTGCAGCGTCAACACGAGAAAATGGATGCACCTACTATTTTGCTTCACCTTCATGAGTTGTATGGTGAACAGAGTAGGTCTGCAAGATATGAGATATCTAAGGAGCTCTTCCGATCTAGAATGACCGATGGCACCACAGTACAGGCACATGTCCTAAAGATGATCAATCTGATTGAACAAATAGGACAACTTGGTTTTGTTATGGATGGAGAGTTGAGCCAAGATTTGATCTTGCAGTCACTCCCGGACTCCTACTCACAATTCGTTGTGAATTTCCACATGAACAAGCTTGATGTCAGTTTACCTGAATTGCTTAACATGTTGAAAACTGCAGAGAGTCACTTTCCATCCAAAAAGAACCATGTCTTACTTGTGGGAAACGCTTCCAAGAAAAGGAAGTGGTCCAAAGGATCTTCTTCAAAGAAGGCAAAAGGAATGTGTCGACGCCGGGTTTTTCTCGTCTCTTTTGTCTTTTCCAATTTTAGCCTTTTGGTTGAATGATTTTTTTGGAAAAGATCGGCATTAAATGTCGACGGGGTTTTTTAAAGATTGTTTTTATGATGAGCCAATTTTAACCAGAGTCGCCAGTTGGTATATTTGAAATGGATGTACCAACTCATCCGAGTTTTCATTTTTTATAAATCGCTGGCTCATATGTGACTCCGAATTAATTGGTCTGCGAATCGAGATTCATAGAGTTCGGGGGCTTGCTTAAGTGAGGGGAAGGTGTTAGGCACCCCTCGACTTCCGTGAAGCACGGTTACCGCAATCTTGATGCTCTCCTATCCTTTAATTCATGAAATGTGTGTGTGTGCGTGTGCGTGTGTGTGTGCCTATGTAAATGTTGTGATGAGTTTGCATAAAAGAATCATTTGGATTATTAGGGAAAATTGTGTTTTTTCCTTTTGAAAATGCCTTAGGATGTCTATCGGTTTAAACGAGAAAGCTTTGCGAGAAAGGGTTGATTTCAGTTGGCAAAACTATGAGATTCTCCTTAGGTGTCGTTTTGGCAAAACAAGAGTTTTAAACCTTCGTAAAAATAGGAATCGAAATCTATACATTGCCTTCATAAAATGATGGGCAACTTCTAGGATATCTTTCACCCTACGCACCAAGATTTAATAAAACGTTATTTTATTTTATAAAACCATTTTTTGTGACATTTGAAAACGACTTTCTTTAGCCTTCCCGTTTAATAGAAATCGACATTCATTAACACCTCCAAATTTTTAGCTACGTGATGCTAACCTCCTAGTTTGCTTGATTTTAAGGAAAAAACCTTCATCGTTTAATCTTTGAAATCCTTTTTCGTGTCACAAAATCCAATCAAGCATAAACACGCGTCGGGGATATTCATGGGCATGTAAGTTAAGCCATCAAAATAACCCCAAACGCCCACAATCACAAAGTTTCACTATTTCGGGGCCTTAAACGCGATTATCGCCTTGGCGTCGTTTTAAGGCCCGACGATTACATATTTACAATAACGGATACATCCACCCGATTACATACATTCAAAAATGTCCATCATCGGATTTGGACCACGGGGTCGCATTCCTAGGCTCACATCCGGACTTATTGCACAACCACCAAACAGATATAACGAAAATAATCAACAACGGGATGCCTAACACTCTAGGACATCTTACAATGACGATTGAAATACATTACGAATGATACATTACCATAATAGTTAAAATTTGCACCAAACGAATATCATCGGGCTATTAGGGGGAATTTCATTCCGATGAGACCCTCACTAATAGTCCCTAACCCATGGCATCACAATAATATGTAAGAAAAAAACTACATTTAAGGTAATTTGGATGACCAAAAGCTCAACAAAATAGCATAACAAAATGCTAAGAACAAAGGGTTTTTACCTTGCAATTAATCCCCACAATATGTATGAATTTGTGTATTGAGTAGAGTAGAAAATATGAGATATAATCTCACAAAATAGGTACAATTTCTTACTATCTCTCACTCTTTTCTCTCTTAATTTTTGCTGTTTTCTTCCTATTTTTCTTCCTCTCCCCGAACTGCTGCTGCTGCTGAATTCTTCTCCTTCTTTTTCTTCCTGTATGCGAACTGGCCTAATATAGCACTGCCAAGGGCAGCCGCAGATCTATCTGCGGCTGGCCGCAGATATATCTGCGGCTGGCCCTTGGTTCTCCCCCCAGCCGCGCTCGAGTCCCGTGCGCTTCGAGTCCCGTGCTGCCTCGAGTTCCGTCCTTGGCCGCGAATTGATCTGCGGCTAACTGTGCTGATTTTCTCGTTTTCCATGCCTCGTCTCGATTTTCGTGTCGTACCGTTGGTTTCCGCTGACGGGTTTGCGCTCGGCAGTCCGAAACCCGTCGGGAAACGTGCCAACGTCATCCGGGCAAGCACAGTGATCAGTAACTGACTCTCGACATTCGTTTGTTGTCGTGTCGGCTTCAATATCATCCCGTCGTGGTGGTTTTGAGGGTTCGTCTTTATGTCCACCCTTTATTCTCGTGTGCCGGGTCAATTGACGATTTTGCCCTCCTGTTAGGGTTAGTATAGGAAATGCAAAAATCGGGTGTCTACAGCTGCCCCTCTTTATCATGTTTATGCAATGATGAATGAAATGAACAGGATAAAGAATAGACACTCGATGCATGAATGACAGTGCACAAGAATGACAATACATATGTGATTTGCTTGGATCTCAGCCCTTCCCAGGGTTGTTATTGGTTTGGATCTTAGCCCTTCCCAGGGTTGTGGTTTGTTTGGATCTTAGCCCTTCCCAGGGTGTTAGTTTGGATCTCAGCCCTTCCCAGGGTGTTAGTTTGGATCTCAGCCCTTCCCAGGATTTTTGTTTTGGTTGGATGCCTTCCCAGGTTTGCTCACCACTCTGTCGCGGTTCGCTTGGATCTCAGCCCTTCCCAGGGTTTGTTGTTTTTTTGTCTTTTTTCTTTTTGTGGATATCAGCCCTTCCCAGGGTTGCTCACCATCTTGTTGTGGTTCGCATGGATCTCAGCCCTTCCCAGGGTTTGCTCACCACTCTGTCGCGGTTTGCTTGGATGCCTTCCCAGGTTTGCTCACCACTCTGTCGCGGTTTGCTTGGATCTCAGCCCTTCCCAGGGTTTGTTGTTTTTTTGTCTTTTTTCTTTTTGTGGATATCAGCCCTTCCCAGGGTTGCTCACCATCTTGTTGTGGTTCGCGTGGATCTCAGCCCTTCCCAGGGTTTGCTCACCACTCTGTCGCGGTTTGCTTGGATGCCTTCCCAGGTTTGCTCACCACTCTGTCGCGGTTCGCTTGGATCTCAGCCCTTCCCAGGGTTTGTTGTTTTTTTGTCTTTTTTTCTTTTTGTGGATATCAGCCCTTCCCAGGGTTGCTCACCATCTTGTTGTGGTTCGCGTGGATCTCAGCCCTTCCCAGGGTTTGCTCACCACTCTGTCGCGGTTTGCTTGGATGCCTTCCCAGGTTTGCTCACCACTCTGTCGCGGTTCGCTTGGATCTCAGCCCTTCCCAGGGTTTGTTGTTTTTTTGTCTTTTTTCTTTTTGTGGATATCAGCCCTTCCCAGGGTTGCTCACCATCTTGTTGTGGTTCGCGTGGATCTCAGCCCTTCCCAGGGTTTGCTCACCACTCTGTCGCGGTTTGCTTGGATGCCTTCCCAGGTTTGCTCACCACTCTGTCGCGGTTCGCTTGGATCTCAGCCCTTCCCAGGGTTTGTTGTTTTTTTGTCTTTTTTCTTTTTGTGGATATCAGCCCTTCCCAGGGTTGCTCACCATCTTGTTGTGGTTCGCATGGATCTCAGCCCTTCCCAGGGTTTGCTCACCACTCTGTCGCGGTTTGCTTGGATGCCTTCCCAGGTTTGCTCACCACTCTGTCGCGGTTTGCTTGGATCTCAGCCCTTCCCAGGGTTTGTTGTTTTTTTTGTCTTTTTTTCTTTTTGTGGATATCAGCCCTTCCCAGGGTTGCTCACCATCTTGTTGTGGTTCGCGTGGATCTCAGCCCTTCCCAGGGTTTGCTCACCACTCTGTCGCGGTTTGCTTGGATGCCTTCCCAGGTTTTGCTCACCACTCTGTCGCGGTTCGCTTGGATCTCAGCCCTTCCCAGGGTTTGTTGTTTTTTTGTCTTTTTTCTTTTTTGTGGATATCAGCCCTTCCCAGGGTTGCTCACCATCTTGTTGTGGTTCGCGTGGATCTCAGCCCTTCCCAGGGTTTGCTCACCACTCTGTCGCGGTTTTGCTTGGATGCCTTCCCAGGTTTGCTCACCACTCTGTCGCGGTTTCGCTTGGATCTCAGCCCTTCCCAGGGTTTGTTTGTTTTTTTTGTCTTTTTTCTTTTTGTGGATATCAGCCCTTCCCAGGGTTGCTCACCATCTTGTTGTGGTTCGCGTGGATCTCAGCCCTTCCCAGGGTTTGCTCACCACTCTGTCGCGGTTTGCTTGGATGCCTTCCCAGGTTTGCTCACCACTCTGTCGCGGTTCGCTTGGATCTCAGCCCTTCCCAGGGTTTGTTGTTTTTTTGTCTTTTTTCTTTTTGTGGATATCAGCCCTTCCCAGGGTTTGCTCACCATCTTGTTGTGGGTTCGCGTGGATCTCAGCCCTTCCCAGGGTTTGCTCACCACTCTGTCGCGGTTTGCTTGGATGCCTTCCCAGGTTTGCTCACCACTCTGTCGCGGTTTCGATTGGATCTCAGCCCTTCCCAGGGTTTGTTGTTTTTTTGTCTTTTTTTCTTTTTGTGGATATCAGCCCTTTCCCAGGGTTGCTCACCATCTTGTTGTGGTTCGCATGGATCTCAGCCCTTCCCAGGGTTTGCTCACCACTCTGTCGCGGTTTGCTTGGATGCCTTCCCAGGTTTGCTCACCACTCTGTCGCGGTTTGCTTGGATCTCAGCCCTTCCCAGGGTTTGTTGTTTTTTTTTCTTTTTTCTTTTTGTGGATATCAGCCCTTCCCTGGTTTTCTCACCATCTTGTTGTGGTTCGCGTGGATCTCAGCCCTTCCCAGGGTTTGCTCACCACTCTGTCGCGGTTTGCTTGGATGCCTTCCCAGGTTTGCTCACCACTCTGTCGCGGTTCGCTTGGATCTCAGCCCTTCCCAGGGTTTGTTGTTTTTTTGTCTTTTTTCTTTTTGTGGATATCAGCCCTTCCCAGGGTTGCTCACCATCTTGTTGTGGTTCGCGTGGATCTCAGCCCTTCCCAGGGTTTGCTCACCACTCTGTCGCGGTTTGCTTGGATGCCTTCCCAGGTTTGCTCACCACTCTGTCGCGGTTCGCTTGGATCTCAGCCCTTCCCAGGGTTTGTTGTTTTTTTGTCTTTTTTCTTTTTGTGGATATCAGCCCTTCCCAGGGTTCAGTCGGGTCTTGCCTTGATTCGTCGTGTTCGACGTCCGACTTATTCAGAATTTTGTATTTTATTTTCACATAACGAGTCATGTATGATGCAAGCTTTTTATTCATGGATAGAGAATGACCCCTGTACAGTCTTTTTGATACTATTTTCTACAGGTGTCGTCGCCAGATGTCGTGGTATGCTTGGATCTCGATCCCCACAGGATTGGTCGGTGGCTTCTCCGCTGATTGGACGGTTTGTCGCCGGTGACAGAGATATGGCAGATGATCTTCCGGAGCGTTCTTAATCCTTATTATTCTTTCCGGTGTCGGCGGGCTTTGCGAAGGGTATTCTGAGCCATTAGGTCCCCGTCCGTCCGGTGTTCACCCATCTCGATTACTACCGAGGCTGAGAGGTATACTGCTCTTGTTGAGAGAGATGCTGCTATCCTGGCCAGGGATGTTGTTCATGCTGATAGAGACGCCATTGTATTGCAGACTAAGGCAATTATAGATGCTCACTCTGAGACCGTTAGCCGAGCCACTGCTTATTGGATCGCGTCGACATGATGGGGCAACAGATTGCAGGGAATGCCGATGCCTCAGATCTATCCACCCACTTAATCCATCCTGCTTTGATTAGTTTCAGATTGGTAGATCATTTTATTTCCTGCATAGACTATGTCAGTTTCATCGGTTATCAAAAAGAGAAACCTTGTAACAAAATGACCTATTTATATAGACAAGTATTTAGATTTAGTCGTTTTCCCCTTTTGTCGTATCGTTGCCTTTCATTGGACCCTCATTTTATCCAGCTAACCATGATTTTGATATTTCGCCTTCTTTCTCTTCTCAAGTCTTGATGGGGACTTGTCAGATATTGCCGCATATCCTGTCGATTTCATCGGATGAGCCTTAGATTCGGGATAACTGCTTGGTTGGGTTAGGGTTAGGTCATTTGAGATGAAACTGATCAGGTGGCTGGTTTCGGGAGAGTTTCGAGTGTATAAGAAGGTTTCCTGGCTGTTGGGAATCAGTTTTGATAGAAGAAAGTGTTTATTTGGTAAGGAATGGGACCGTGCCACAATGGCTGCCTACGTACCCCCACAAGTCGGGAGATCAGGTCCTACGTAGTACGTTCCTTCAAAGAACGAGGAGAAAATGATGAGGGATATATATATATATATATATATATATATATATTTTTTTTTTTTTTTTTTTTTTTTTTTAATGCATAGAACCGCTTCACCGAGTTAGTCGGAATTGAGGGGTTGTGGAAACACCTCCCCATCCATCTCCTGCAGTATGAGGGCTCCTCCGGACAGCACTTTCTTAATCACAAAAGGCCCCTCCCAGTTCGGGGCAAACTTCCCTTTGGCTTCGTCTTGACAAGGCATTACTCTCTTTAACACTAGGTCATTTTCTTTGAATTTTCGAGGTCTTATCTTCTTGTCGTATGATCGGGAGATCCTTTGCTGATATAACTGACCGTGCAACACAGCGGCCACCCTCCTTTCATCAATTAGGGCCAATTGGTCATATCGACTTTGCATCCAATCCTCCTCGTTTATCTGAGCATCAATCAAGATTCTGAGGGACGCCATCTCAACCTCAACTGGCAGAACCGCTTCCATTCCGTATACCAGAGCGTACGGGGTTGCCCCTGTAGAAGTACGTACCGACGTTCTGTACGCCAGCAAGGTGAGAGGTAGCAGATCCGGCCATCCCCGATGATTAGCGGACATTTTCGCCATGATCTTCTTGATATTCTTATTTGCAGCCTCCACTGCCCCATTCATCTTAGGACGGTAAATGACAGAATTGAGGTGTTTGATCTTAAACTGGTCGCATAATCCTTTCATGGAGGGCATTATTCAAATTCTTGGCATTGTCGGAGGACTAAAACCTCAGGTTGCCCGTATCGGCAAATGACATTATTCCTGATGAAACCGACGATGATCTCCTGAGTTACTTTGGGGAAAGAAGCTGCTTCTACCCATTTAGTGAAGTAATCGATCATGACGAATATAAATCGGTGGCCGTTGCTTGCTTTGGGCTCTATTGGTCCGATCACATCCATAGCCCACATTGAGAATGGCCAAGGGGAGGTCATACAGTGCAGTTCATTGGGAGGGCGCATGGATAACATTTACCGTGTTGCGCCTGGCATTGGTAACACCGCTTGACGTGATCATCACAGTCGGCTTTCAGCGTCAACCAGTAATGCCCCGTTCTCAAGATCTTCTTGGCCAGCATCGGCCCACTCATGTGTGGCCCACACACTCCACCATTGTACTTCGTCCATAATCTTTTGGGCCTGCATTTCATTTACACATCGTAGCAATCCCAAATTGGCATCCCTCTTGTACAGTGAATCTCCGCTCAGATAAAATTTCATTGCCATCTTTTGAATTCTCAACCTCTCCGCTCGGCTGGCTTGGTCGGGAATGGATCTATCCCTCAGATATTCCCTTATGTCGTGATACCAAGGCTGCTTTGGCAGAACCCCCTCGTCCGATAGTACCGCCACGTGCTCCTCGTATGCCGGGGCGTTCTGCACTGCTATCTCAATCTGTGGAACGTCCCTGCTCTTGATTGTGTGGATTAGGGAAGCTAAAGTCGCCAATGCATCGGCGAAATCATTTCGTCCCCGGGGGGGATATGTCGGAAAGCGATATCTTCGAACTCTTGCATCAGTTGGATAACGCAACGGTGGTATGGAAGCAACCGGAGCTCTTTAGTGTTGTACATCCCGATCGCTTGTCTGATTACCAGCTCCGAATCCCCGAACACCGCTAACCTTTTCACTCCCATGTCACGGGCCAAACGGAGTCCCAAGATACACCCCTCGTATTCAGCGGTGTTGTTCGAGTTACTGAACTGCAATTTAGTGGCTACGGGGTATTGCTCTCCTGTGATAGAGACCAAGACTGCTCCGGCTCCTGCCCCCTCCGCATTCATGGCACCATCAAAATATAATTTCCAGAACTGCCCCTCGTCATCCTCTCTTGCGCGCAAGATCCAGAATACGTCTTCGCCCGGCAAAGGAGTGTCTAAAGGCTCCATTCCCCCTGATGACGCTTCTGCCAATTGATCTGCAATTCCCTGCCCCTTCATGGCTTTCTGAGTTACGTATACAATGTCGAACTGTTGTAAGATTAACTGCCATCTTGAAAGTCGACAGTTCAGCATGGGCCGTTCAAAGATATATTTCAGGGGATCCATCCTTGATATCAGGTACGTGGTGTGCCCATGGAGATAATGCTGTAATCTCATTGCAGCCCAAGCCAAAGCACAACAGGTCCTTTCGATAGGGGTGTAATTCTGTTCACATCGGCTAAATCTCTTGCTGAGGTAGTAAATGGCCTGCTCTTTGCCTGATTCATTCTTCTGCCCCAGCATACAGCCCATCGCAATGTCATTGACTGATATATACATGAATAGAGGGATCTCATCCTTCGGGGGTACCAGCACGGGTGCTTCCGTCAGCTGCTTCTTAATGATCTGAAAGGCTTCCTGGCATTGCTCATTCCATTCTTGGGAGACATCTTTTCTTAACAGCTTGAAAATTGGCTCGCACGTGGTTGTCAAATTAGATATGAAGCGGCTGATGAAATTTATTCTTCCCAGAAATCCTCTTATTTCCTTCTCAGTGCGGGGTGCCGGCATATCCACAATGGCCTTAATCTTGGCCGGATCCAACTCGATGCCACGATCACTAACCAGGAATCCCAAGAGTTTGCCCGATTGCACTCCGAAAGCACACTTTGCCGGATTGAGCCTTAAATTATATTTTCTAAGCCGGTCAAATAGCTTTTGGAGATGGGTCACATGATCAGATTCTATCTTTGACTTCACGATAATGTCATCCACGTAGACCTCTATCTCCTTGTGCATCATATCGTGGAACAGGGCCATCATAGCTCTTTGATAAGTAGCCCCTGCATTTGTGAGACCGAAAGCCAACCGTCTATAGCAGAAAGTGCCCCAAGGGGTGATGAAGGCTGTTTTCTCCCGGTCCTCCTCTGCCACCATTATTTGATGATACCCCGCAAAGCAATCAACGAAAAGAGTACATCTCGTATTGGGCTGTGTTATCCACCAATATGTGTATAAAAGGTACTGGGAAATTATCCTTGAGACTGGCCTTGTTCAGATCTCTATTAGTCAACACATACCCTCACCTTTCCTCCAGGCTTAGCCACTGGGACCACATTGGACAACCATTCTGGGTAGGTGGACACCATGATGATTCCAGCCCTGAACTGTTTGATGATCTCCTCCTTTACCTTCAAGCTCCATTCCGGTTTTAGCTTTCTTAGTTTTTGCTTGACGGGCTTGAAACCTTCCTTGATGGGCAGCTGGTGTACCACAATGTCGGTGGATAATCCGATCATGTCCTCAATATACCATGCGAACACATCCTCATACTGGCGCAGCAATTTGGTCATTTCTACTTTCTGGTTAGGGGTCAGGTCTGTCCCGATCTTGAGCTCTTTGGGTTGGTCAGGGGTTCCGATATTTATGGTGATGGTTTGGTCTAAGTTGGGTTTGGGTTTATCCTCGACCCACCCTTTTGATCTCGTCAGGCGCGTCGTCGTAATCTGTCTCGTCCTGCTCAATACCCATTAAATCGAAATCCAGCTCGATATCAAAATCATAGTCATCATTCAAATTTGAGGGATCGCTTGTTAAGCAAGGAATACTCAAATTGGTACACCTGACATTGAAACAAAATACTGTCATATATATAATTCATCTTTCCACAATGGTTGCTCTTAAAATAACATGACAAACTAACATAGTTATGCAAAATATAAAATAAAGAACCAAAACTGGTAGACATTCATCCCCCACTCTCCGGGGTCTACCACCCCGACACCGTGCTTTACCCTTGTCTGGATATTATTGGCTCCACCGTCCAGTTATCGGTGGTCAGATCAGTCGGGATGCGACATATGACAGGCGGCTGCGCACCAGAGACTTCCTTGACGACTACCGCCACATCGTATCGGTCCTCCCTCATAGCATTGTTAGGGATAACTAACCCTGCCCAATCGATGACAGGCACACTCTGTTGGGCCCCCGACGTTATGGCCGTATCCTTCCCCTCTCCAATGTTCATTGATGGTCCAGAGATATAGCATTTGGTTTCGAACTGCTGCATGACCTCCCGCAGGAAACTCTTCCTTTTGACTGCCTCATCATCCGCAGGGGTCAAATCTTTACCTTCTAATTCGGACACGGGCTTGTCCGTTCCTTGTTCATTATGGTCCCTCGGCATTAGGATTCCAGTCGATCGAAATGGGGCTTCCCTTTGAGAGTGGTTCCGCTCTATGCCTCCATGATATCCCAACCCTGCCCTGCTTGTCTGGTTGGGCAGTTGAATAGGCGTGGAAATTCCTTGGTTGTCTTTTCCCAAACCCTGCCCAGGTTGAAACTTCATCTTCATCATTTCTCTAGCAACGAAGGTGAGCTCAGGGGAGGCTTTCGATTTTTATGGCTGGAGCTCCCAGACCTCTATAGTGGGGAGAGCTGATTTCCAGTGCTTGAAAACTGGCAGGCGCCGCGGATTCGTCCACATTGATTACTGGCAGACCATTCTTGGACGGGAAAGGGTCATTAACGCTCTGCGGAGATTGTTACCAGATTCCCGCTGACGATGAACTTGATTTGTTGGTGTAGTGTAGAGGGAACTGCCCCGGCCATATGTATCCATGGTCTTCCCAATAACATGTTATAACTGGCCGAGATATCCAATACCTGAAAGGAAATATCGAAAGTACACGGCCCTATCTCCACGGGCAACTCTATTTCTCCCAATGTATCCTTCCGGGATCCATCGAAGGCTCGCACCACCACGTGACTGGCCCGCAAGCGCTTGGGATTAATGTTCATTTTTCTCAGTGTACTGAGGGGACAAATATTCAGTGCTGATCCCCCATCAATCAATACCCCATTCATGACATACCCTGATGAGATCACTGCGATGTGCAGCGGTCTCCGATGCCCCCTTCCCTCTTTCGGG
Source organism: Aralia elata (assembly GCA_034770075.1). Taxonomy (NCBI): domain Eukaryota; kingdom Viridiplantae; phylum Streptophyta; class Magnoliopsida; order Apiales; family Araliaceae; genus Aralia; species Aralia elata. The sequence continues at coordinate 9,304,205 of CM068387.1, forward strand.
ATATCATCATCTGTGAATGATAGCACATTGTTCTCTAGCAGATGGTCCACTAGGCGGCCGAAACTTTCTTGGCTAATTGTCTTGGGAATGTGAGCCTCCCCTAGGACTTTGGCCAAGATTCTGCAGTGGTCGCTGGACGATAACACCAAATCCATGATCGACGTTAGAGTCGATTCCTCGCTCACCGTCCTGATCCCCCTTACTTCCGGATGATCCATCTTTTCCAAGAACTCCACGGCTTTTTCCTCGGATATCCTCTCGTTCTCTTTTCTCTTACTCTTGAGGACTCTTCCTGGAAGATACAAGGGATTCTCCTTTGATGTTACGGAAGCACAACTGGCCGCCTCCTCTAATACACCCCCGTAGTTCCACGGTACTGTTTTTAGATTGCAAATAGGGATCTGTGGTCTTGCTGCGATGATGAGAGGTTTTGGAGCCGCTAACTTGATAGGCCCCCCTGTGATACTTCGGCTTGCACCCGTCAACCTAATCGGTGCCCCCTGCATATTCTCCTGACTACCCGTCATGCCAACCATCCCATAAATCCCTATCATATAATTTCGCCTTGGCGGTCCTTCGGTTTCGATGGCTTCCACCATATTGACCCCTCCCCCATCATGCTTCGGTAGGGGATTGATTTTAACATTTGGCGGCTCGGGCTGCTCCACCACGATTTCCCCGCTATCAATCAGGTTTTGAATTATGTGTTTCAGCGTCCAACATTCCTGAGTGTCATGACCTGGGGAACCCGAATGATATGCACACTTTTTACTGGGGTCAAATTTTCTTCCCTTCGGGTCACATGGAGGTGCCAAATCGACAATCTTCCTCTGTGATATCAATATTGCCAAAATCTGCTCAAGAGGATCCCCAAGCGGGGTGAATACCCGCCTCTGTGTGGTCTCAAACCTCCTTCGTCCGTCCGTTCTGGGATTATCAAAATTGGGTTGCCGGGGCGGCACAAATCTCTGTATTTGTACAGGAGGGCTATTCTCCACTTTCCTGGATGATCCCTGCAGCACGAGAGAGACATCTTCCTCTTTTCGCTTTTGGGGCCTGCGGGAAGTACTGCCATAATTCCCACTTTGGATTTGTTCCGCAGCCGTTTCAAGAGCTGTGAAGTCCCGGATTTTACCCGATTTCAACCCCATATCCACCATTTCTCCGTGTTTTATCATCTCGGCGAAAGGTCTTCCAATCCCTGATATGACCCGCTCATAATAAGGTGCTTCCTGTATATCCACAAAGGTCATCACCATCTCTGACTCACTCATTGGAGGATTCACTTGTGCGGCCATACCCCTCCATCGTTGGGCATAGTCCCTGAAGGTTTCCCTTGGTTGCTTCTTGATTTTTGTCATTTGATATCTATCAGGGGCCATCTGTGCCTGAAAGCTATACTGTAGTCAGAAAGGTATGGGCCAGCTCCTCCCAATTATGAATCCGGGCATTATCGAGACGGGCATACCAGATCCTCGCCTCCCCCGTCAAGCTTTTCTGGAATAATTGCATCCTTAATCCTTCGTCTTCCGCATAGGACCCCAGTTCTCCAATATATATTTTCAGGTGAGTGTAAGGATCCCCTTTCCCATTGTATTTCTCGAATTCGGGGATCTTAAATTTCTCTGGATATCTGGTTCCGGGGGAATACACACAAATCTGCATAATTAACCCTACCCAAGGAGCCTATGCCCTTTAGAGATTGGATGGTCTCCTCCATCTGCTTCATTTTCCTGCGAAGGTCATCAGTATCTCCCTCCTCTGGAATTGTGATTACTGTCTTGTTGAGGGCAGGAATGACCTTTGGGAGGATCGGCTCGTCCTTAAGCTGATGTTGGTTATTTTTAAATAGGATTGCATCATCCTTAGGAGGATTCTGGTCACCCCCTGGCGGTGGTACATTGTGCGGTCCCTGGTTTGACGGATCCTGTCTGATTAAGAACTGCTCTTTTAGCATTGTGGCCATTTCCATCATCTGCTTCCTAAAGTCATCAAACTCTTCTCGAGATACAGAACTATGATTGGGGAGATCAGCCATTTCAGAGTTAGAGACCTGGGCTTTCTTAGACTGCGAACGGGTTTGAGGAGCAATCCTGCAGGCAAACGGTTCGAAGTTTCAGTCTTGGGCAATGAAAGGATGCGGATGCATGCTAAAGCTGTAAAATTTTTTGTGTTTTGGGTTTTTTTTAATCTTTCCCTGCAAAAGAGAAAGTTAGTAGTCTTTTAGTGCAATAACAAATGCTAAACATGACTTTATTATGCTTCCCCAGCTGTTTCCTGCAAAACATGGAGGTCAGTATTTTCTTTTGACAACAGGGGAGGTATATATGATATTTTATACGCTTGAACGTAAAAAGGGCATGAAGAGACTTTTCCTGCGTTGGGTTTATCAGAGGCTGACCTACCCTAGGGTTACTCTCACGGGCTTTTCGGCATGAAGGTTCCCAAATCTTCGCAATCTACTCGTTTGAGCCCTTTCGATTGGAGCGGATTTGAGTGGTACATTTCCTGAGCCATCTCCGGGGAGCAGCCCCATCGAGTCCAGTAATAAGCAACCGACGGGTTCGCCTCAGGAGGAGGTACTCTCTCAACATACATTCACATTCATCGTCCTCACCGCATGCAAATGATTACTTTGAAGTAAAGAAAAACCCATTCAATCATTCATTCATTGGACAACAACACACATTTACACAACAATAAAAAGACGTCAAAATGTCATACGCACATACACAATTATAAATTTTAAAGGATAGGATAGCATCAAGATTCGAATGCGGCTTAAGCCCTCTAATGTCCCCAGCAGAGTCGCCAGCTGTCGACGCCGGGTTTTTCTCGTCTCTTTTGTCTTTTCCAATTTTAGCCTTTTGGTTGAATGATTTTTTTGGAAAAGATCGGCATTAAATGTCGACGGGGTTTTTTAAAGATTGTTTTTATGATGAGCCAATTTTAACCAGAGTCGCCAGTTGGTATATTTGAAATGGATGTACCAACTCATCCGAGTTTTCATTTTTTATAAATCGCTGGCTCATATGTGACTCCGAATTAATTGGTCTGCGAATCGAGATTCATAGAGTTCGGGGGCTTGCTTAAGTGAGGGGAAGGTGTTAGGCACCCCTCGACTTCCGTGAAGCACGGTTACCGCAATCTTGATGCTCTCCTATCCTTTAATTCATGAAATGTGTGTGTGTGCGTGTGCGTGTGTGTGTGCCTATGTAAATGTTGTGATGAGTTTGCATAAAAGAATCATTTGGATTATTAGGGAAAATTGTGTTTTTTCCTTTTGAAAATGCCTTAGGATGTCTATCGGTTTAAACGAGAAAGCTTTGCGAGAAAGGGTTGATTTCAGTTGGCAAAACTATGAGATTTTCCTTAGGTGTCGTTTTGGCAAAACAAGAGTTTTAAACCTTCGTAAAAATAGGAATCGAAATCTATACATTGCCTTCATAAAATGATGGGCAACTTCTAGGATATCTTTCACCCTACGCACCAAGATTTAATAAAACGGTGTTTTATTTTATAAAACCATTTTTTGTGACATTTGAAAACGACTTTCTTTAGCCTTCCCGTTTAATAGAAATCGACATTCATTAACACCTCCAAATTTTTAGCTACGTGATGCTAACCTCCTAGTTTGCTTGATTTTAAGGAAAAAACCTTCATCGTTTAATCTTTGAAATCCTTTTTCGTGTCACAAAATCCAATCAAGCATAAACACGCGTCGGGGATATTCATGGGCATGTAAGCCATCAAAATAACCCCAAACGCCCACAATCACAAGTTTCACTATTTCGGGGCCTTAAACGCGATTATCGCCTTGGCGTCGTTTTAAGGCCCGACGATTACATATTTACAATAACGGATACATCCACCCGATTACATACATTCAAAAATGTCCATCATCGGATTTGGACCACGGGGTCGCATTCCTAGGCTCACATCCGGACTTATTGCACAACCACCAAACAGATATAACGAAAATAATCAACAACGGGATGCCTAACACTCTAGGACATCTTACAATGACGATTGAAATACATTACGAATGATACATTACCATAATAGTTAAAATTTGCACCAAACGGATATCATCGGGCTATTAGGGGGAATTTCATTCCGATGAGACCCTCACTAATAGTCCCTAACCCATGGCATCACAATAATATGTAAGAAAAAAACTACATTTAAGGTAATTTGGATGACCAAAAGCTCAACAAAATAGCATAACAAAATGCTAAGAACAAAGGGTTTTTACCTTGCAATTAATCCCCACAATATGTATGAATTTGTGTATTGAGTAGAGTAGAAAATATGAGATATAATCTCACAAAATAGGTACAATTTCTTACTATCCTCTCACTCTTTTCTCTCTTAATTTTTGCTGTTTTCTTCCTATTTTTCTTCCTCTCCCCGAACTGCTGCTGCTGCTGAATTCTTCTCCTTTTTTTTCTTCCTGTATGCGAACTGGCCTAATATAGCACTGCCAAGGGCAGCCGCAGATCTATCTGCGGCTGGCCGCAGATATATCTGCGGCTGGCCCTTGGTTCTCCCCCCAGCCGCGCTCGAGTCCCGTGCGCTTCGAGTCCCGTGCTGCCTCGAGTTCCGTCCTTGGCCGCGAATTGATCTGCGGCTAACTGTGCTGATTTTCTCGTTTTCCATGCCTCGTCTCGATTTTCGTGTCGTACCGTTGGTTTCCGCTGACGGGTTTGCGCTCGGCAGTCCGAAACCCGTCGGGAAACGTGCCACGTCATCCGGGCAAGCACAGTGATCAGTAACTGACTCTCGACATTCGTTTGTTGTCGTGTCGGCTTCAATATCATCCCGTCGTGGTGGTTTTGAGGGTTCGTCTTTATGTCCACCCTTTATTCTCGTGTGCCGGGTCAATTGACGATTTTGCCCTCCTGTTAGGGTTAGTATAGGAAATGCAAAAATCGGGTGTCTACAGAATGAACACTGAAAAGGGCAATAAGATTAAAACAACTGCAGATAGCAAATGTGTTTGCTTCGACTGCAACAACCTGGACATTGGAAAAGAAACTGCAAAGATTATCTTGCAGAAGCAAAGCATAAAAAGCTTGGTGAAGCTTCAACTGCAAATACAGGTTTATTCATGATTGAATTAAATCTTTCTGTAAGTCAAAATTCTACTTGGGTATTGGATACCGGCTGTGGTTCTCATATATGCAATTCATTGCAGGGAATAAGTAGAAGTAGAAGGCTAAACAATGACGAAGTAACTCTACGAGTGGGAAATGGAGCAAAGGTTGCTGCATTAGCTGTGGGGACTTATTGCTGCCTACGGGAAAATCTATCAATTTAATAAATTGTTATTATGTACCTGTTCTCATTAGAAACATTATATCTATTTCTATGTTGGACAAAGAAGGATTCGATGTTATATTTAAGAACAATGGTTGTTCTATTTATAATGATAATGTTTTATTTGGAACTGGTAGATTAATTGATGGACTTTACTTACTTGACTTACATGAAAATATTTTTCAAATTGAACAAACTTGTAAAAGAAAAAGAGATGAAGTAAATCATACTTTCATTTGGCACTGTAGGCCCGGTCACATCAATGAAACAAGATTAAACAAGTTGCATAGTGATGGTCTTTTTAGAACCATTCGATTTTGAATCATATGCAACTTGTGAATCATGTCTCATGGGTAAGATGACTAAATCTCTATTTAGTGGACATGGAGAGAGAGTTGCAGGGTTGTTAGAGTTGGTACATACAGATGTATGTGGACCTATGACAACAGATGCTAGAGGAGGGTATTCGTATTTCATTACATTCACTGATGATCATTCAAGATTTGGATATGTGTATTTAATGAAATATAAATCTGAATCGTTTGAAAAGTTCAAAGAATTCAGAAGTGAAGTAGAGAAACAGACTGGCAAAAATGTTAAGATTCTTCGATCAGATCGAGGAGGAGAATACTTGAGCAATGAGTTTCTTAATCATCTCAAAGAAAATGGTATTCTCTCACAATGGACACCTCTTGGTACGCCACAATTAAATCGTGTATTTGAAAGGAGAAATCGTACCTTGTTAGACATGGTGCGCTCCATGATGAGTTTTACCGATCTTCCAATATCCTTCTGGGGTTATGCCCTAGAAACGGCTGCATATCTACTAAACAAGATTCCCTCAAAGTCCGTCCCTAAGACTCCATATGAGATGTGGACAGGGAGGAAACCTAGTCTTAAACATGTTAAGATTTGGGGTTGTACAGCTTATGTAAAGAAGTTACAAAGCGACAAACTTGAGACTAGATCTGACAAGTGCAAATTTGTGGGGTATCTTAAAGAAAGTTTAGGATACTATTTCTATAATCCTACCGAGCAAAAGGTGTTTGTTGCAAAAGACGCTACCTTCTTGGAAAAGGAGTTTATCCTTGAAGGGGCTAGTGGGAGGAAACTAGATCTTGAAGAAATTCAAGAACCACAAATCACTACAGATCAAGTGGATGAACCTGTTCAAGTAGATATAACTTCTGTACCACAACCGAGTCGTAAATCTGGAAGAGCGCCAAAGATACCTGAGAGGTATACACTCATCATAGAAGATGATGATGAAGTACGCATCATAACTGATGATGATCCAGTTATATACGATGAGGCAATGAGTAGTAAAAACTCAGAGAAATGGCAAATAGCCATGAAATCCGAAATGGACTCCATGTATGAGAACCAAGTATAGACTTTGGTTACTCCACCTGAAGGCATTGTGCCTATAGGGTGTAAATGGGTCTTTAAGAAAAAGACTGGAGCAGATGGCAAGGTGGAAACCTATAAGGCCAGACTGGTTGCAAAATGTTTCAAACAAAGACAAGGAGTTGACTATGATGAAACATTCTCACCAGTAGCCATGCTCAAGTCCATTCGGATTTTGCTTGCGATTGCAGCTTACTATGACTACGAGATCTGGCAAATGGACGTGAAAACGGCCTTCCTCAATGGGAAACTAGATGAGGATGTATATATGATATAACCAGAGGGTTTTGTTTCAAAGGTTGGAACAAATCAAGTATGTAAGTTACAAAGATCCATTTATGGATTGAATCAAGCTTCTCGAAGTTGGAACATCCGTTTTGATGAGACAATCAAAGAGTTTAATTTTATCAAAAATGAGGATGAACTTTGTGTGTACAAGAAAGTCAGTGGGAGTGTTGTGACATTCCTAGTGTTATATGTTGATGACATATTACTTATAGGAAATGACATACCTATGCTTCAATCAGTTAAAATTTGGTTATCTAAACATTTCTCCATGAAGGACTTGGGAGAAGCATCCTATATTTTGGGGATAAAGATCTATAGAGATAGATCAAAGAAGATGCTCGGCTTGACCCAAGGTATATACATTGATTCGATGCTAAAGAGGTTTAGCATGCAAGACTCCAAGATAGGACTCATACCGATGAGCCATGGAGTGTATCTCTCTAAGAAATTGTCCCCAAAGACACCTAAAGAGAGAGAACGCATGAATCAAATACCTTATGCTTCGGCAATAGGATCCATAATGTATGGAATGATATGTACCAGACCAGATGTTGCTTATGCACTTAGTGTAACAAGTAGATATCAGTCGAATCTTGGAGAAGAACACTCGAAAGCTGTGAAAAACATCTTGAAGTACTTAAGAAGAACTAAAGATGTCTTTCTAGTATATGGTGGGTCTGATTTGAAACTAGAGGACTTTACAGACTCAAGTTTTCAAACTGACCAAGATGACAGTAAATCCATGTCAGGGTATATATTTACCTTGAACGGTGGAGCAGTGAGTTGGAAGAGTCCAAACAGCAAACAGTTGCTGACTCGGTGACAGAGGCAGAGTATATAGTTGCAAATGAAGCTGCAAAGGAAGCTGTTTGGATGAAGAAGTTCATTTCAGAACTTGGGGTAGTTCCTAGCATTACTGGACTTGTTCCGGTTTATTGTGCCAACACTGGAGCTGTTGCACAGGCTAAGGAACCCAGGTCTCATGAAAGATCCAAACATGTATTGCGGAGATTTCATTTAATCAAAGAGATTATTGAAAGAGGAGATGTCACCTTAGAAAGAGTGGACTCCCAGAACAACATTGCAGATCCATTTACTAAAGCATTATCGCAAGATCAATTCAATTGCCATTTCGATAAAATGGGTATTAGATACCAAAGTGATTGGCTTTAGTGCAAGTGGGAGATTGAAAGTAATATGCCCTCAAGCCAATTACATTTGATGTATTAAGCATTTACTTTGTAATCTTATTCAAATATTAATAATAGAATAAAAGGCATATTTTATCCATGTTAATTGGTTGAATTAATAAATGTGATGAACCTATAGTTTTCGAGCAATGCTTTTAGAATCATGATGAGATCATGCTAGTGAGATCTAAATTCTAGAAAGTTCAAAACTAAAATGTTCCTAATCGTTGGATCACTAATATTGGGATTACTGATCCAGATAGATTAGTATATACTATGCTTGATCTTTAGAAGATGATGATTGATCTCATAATCATTTGTGTGGAGACACTAAAACAAGTATGTAGGTGCTTATTGGAGAATAAGTTCACTGAACGTGACTCGCTTAAAGAACCCTAATGGAGTTTTATTCACCTGTCAATAGGGAAGTTCTTAAGTGATAGTTGTACAAGTGATCCTTGGACTTGAGATCATCATAGCAGCTTGTGTATGTTAAGTTATACTTTGTCAAGTTCCTTAATACCTTAGGGTATGTCATAGTGTATGTACGGGTATAATAAAGTATACACGGAGGTAGGTGAATGATCGACAAAGGATCTACCACTTCTACTAAAGGGAGAGAATGTCCTATGCGATTTGATAAATGACAACTCAGAAATCCCTGGCCAGGGTTGAATGAAAATTAGAAAGGAGTTTCTAATTTACATTAATCGGAGTTGTGCATTCTTAAATCAAAATGCATATGATTAAATAAAATAAGACTTGTCAGTAATTTCATGTCTTATATTTAATCGGGACATTGTATGATAGAAGGATTGAATTGTACGGTAACTACTGCTGAATAGGTTCTATGTGATTAAACAATCATTTCATATTATACGGATAGTCATGATACATTATCGTAAGGTGTCTCTCATGATGTAGAATAAATAGTATTTATTTATATATGAATTAAAGGAGTTTAATTCATTATAAATAATATTAGAATAGTTCTAATTTATTTATTCTATGACCGGCATAATATTGAACCTAAAGAGTCATAACGTAAAAGAATAATATAGTATTGGAAACAATTGGCTAAATAATAATAAATTAAGTATTTAATTTATTAGTTGAATAAATTGAAATGCTTAATATTTATAATGATATATTTGGAGAAATATTGAATTATAAATTAATGAGAGAAATCTTATTATTATTATTATTATTATTATTTAATTCTTAATTAGATTGAGAATTAAATTAAATAAAAATGCAAATTAAATAAAATAGTAGTATACTTGCTTAATGTTGATTAAGCAAGTAACACATGTTAATTGATTAAATGAATAACATATGGGTTAGGAGAAAATGTATACTTACATTTTGTGTAAGTATTATTTTTGTAAGTATCCTAATAAGATTAGGGTTTCCTAGTTAAACCTACTAACATTTTCATTAGCCTCCATCTTAAGAGTTAAGAGAGAAATATTAAAAAGATTTATGTGTTCTTAAAGAAGTGATCTTGTTATTCTTAAGAGTTAGAAATAAAATTAATGGGATTAGCCATCCAAGATTTCTAGGAAATCAAAATATTATTTCTTGTATAATTGTTCTTGGTGGATTACCTCTAGAGTGCTACATACACTTTGTAGTTAGTGTTTAATCCAAGGAACAAAGTTTGGAGGAGCTTGAAGAAATCAACAAAGGATTGTAGATTGGAAGAGCTTGAAGAAATCAAGAAAAGTGTAGATCTTGTAGCGGTTCAAGAGTTGAATCATCAAAGGTATTATCTCTTGTTCATCTTCTTCTTCAATTAATAGTTATGCATAAGGTGATTCATGAATAAGTTGCAAAAAAAATTTTAATTTCCATTTTCCGTTGCGTATTTCAATATGATTGTGAGTTTGCATACTTACATATAGGTGCTTGTATTCGAACGGTAGAAAAAAGCCTATAATGAAACAAGTGTCTCTGGAGTTGGAAGGAATTAAAATGTCTCATGGAGCACCCGCTGATTACCAACACTATGAAGAGGTTGAATATGTTGGAGCTGAGCTGATGGGGCCATGCGAAACTACTTCAACTCCAATGGGTTCTTCTGCAAATAGTGTAGCATTAGATGTATAGCCTCTAATATCCATATATAGTGGCTCCCTCGAATAATCTTAGGTGCTTGCCTTACAAAATAGTCTTTGCCCCTACCAATTGTCTTCTCTTAAATTCCCTTGACAATGTAACAACCAGTGTTTGTCATCCCCATTGATCACGATGGCAAAATTGAGAAAAGGGGAACAATTAATGTAGACAAGCTGAAAATTTTAAGTAGGAAACAGGGACAGGCCCTAACCACCTTGATTTTGGAATATTATCCTTTCGTATTTAATACACAATGTAATAATTCCTGTTTCTTTTAATAACTTTGTATGTGCCTTTTAATACTTTTGTTTATTGGTTATAGTTATGGAATATTACATGGATGATAACTCCTTAAAAGATTTTCTTCCTTAAACTTATTTCTAATCCTTCCCCCATGTGGGCCATGTTACATATTACCCCCCTCTCTATCTGTCTCTCTCTATTATTGCTATTGGTTAAAAAAATAATTATTATACAAATATCAAAAATGTATAGGAAAGTCCTTTCCCTAGTTAGAAGACCTGGACCTTCTAATAAAAGCTCCGTTTTATATACCTTCTAATATCTTCTCTGCCACAAATCACTGAAATCAGCCAAATAATACATATATTATTTGTATATCTGATTATATTCTATTAAAATAAATAGAGACAATTTTTTACCTTGATATATGCATTTCAGGCATAGTTATAAAATATAATATTAAAATTTTGAAGAGTTCGGTCATGTAGCTATTTCTTCGAAACACTTAATTATATTAGTTTTTACTTAGTAAAGTTTGACAGGTGGATAATTTTTATTTAATATGCTTTCTTAACAAATGATTTTCAAGACATAAGAAGCTTATGATTAAGTCAAAAATATCATTGCACCAAAAAAAAAGAAAAGAAAAAAAAGTCAAAAATATCATACTCAATGAAAAAGATGATCAAAGTTAAGATTATAATATGCCTCTTGATAATTTTGGTAACTTACATATTAATCTAAATTAAATTGTATGACCATCAAGGACCTCTGCTCAAAAGAAATCCTGGTTCTATCCTGAACCTACACTATTCGATATCCTTCATAAATGCTTCTAATTTGCAAAACTAAAAACCTGGTTACATATAACTCATTCTACTATGTTGAAACCAGGATTCTAAAGCTCTGTTCCCTTTGACACTACTATTTCAACTATTTTGCTATCTACTACTTTTGATAAAACAAAAATTACCCAAAAAGGTAGATCAAACAGATGGTAAGAAAGAACCTAGGTTAGATTTTAATCTCGATCCGTGATGCACCTGTGTTTGGCATCTTAAATCGCCTCCCCCATAAACCTCAAACCAGTAGCTCTAATACCAAATATTAGATTTTAAGATCGGATATCACAGGCAATCATACATAAATTAAAAAATGAAAAAAATAAATGAACACATAAAGTTACACAGGTTCACCAATTTTGGCTAGTCTTGTTTGTCTGATTTCATGGTAGCAGAAAACAGAAATGAAGATTGAATTATACTAACAGAATCGCATATGGAAATGATGATGGAAGTTTTGGAAAATAAAATTACATTGAAAATGTATTTGAGATTTTTTCAAACTGCTGACATCACTAATTTATTGATTATATAAAGATAACCCAAAAAATAATCCACTACATACTAGAGGATTTCATATTTTAGTTGAATAGAGAAGAAAGACTAATTCGAAGGGGTATTTCAAATGACAGATTATCCTTTGTTATATGATATAATTCAACACAATTTTAAAATCACTAATTGACTAAAAAGTAAGAAAAAAAATACATTCTTCTCTTTTCTTTTTTCTTTTCTTTTTTATTTATATTATTTTCAACTTTTCCTCTTTTGAATCTTTCTTCCTTACATGATGATATAGCTAGGTAGGGAAAGAACAAAGAAATATCCACATGGACCACATCGTAGCACGTAAAAATAACAAGATAGTACTGATAGAAAGCATAAGCAGATAAGAAAAATGATGGAGAGAAAAATGTTGTTACATTGATAAAGTAGTAAAGAAATTATTTAGGCTAGCTATCTGAACTAGATATATATACACAAATACAAAGTTATTTCTGTTGCAAGATGATCTTATCTTATACAATCCCAACTGATGCAACACACTTTTGAATTTATTCCTTGGCATTCTGTTTTGACTTGGTCTTATCCTTATCATCCCCCCTTAAGTTGGAAGTGGTAATAAGATTAAACACTCCCAACTTGAACAACAAATCATGCAAATGTTTTGAGGTTAATGGCTTAGTAAATAGATCTGCAGGTTGAATTTTGGTGGATAAGTGAGCTGGGGCAATAACTCCCTCTTGAATTTTGTCTCTAACTAAGTGACAATCAATCTCGATGTGTTTGGTTCTTTCATGAAAAACAGGATTCGCAACAATGTGGAGTGCTACCTTATTATCACAATACAAAGGTACTGAAGTCAAATTGAAGAGACCAAAATCTTTTAGTAAAGCCAGCAACCATGTTACCTCACATGTGACATTAGCCATTGATCTATACTCTGCCTCTGCACTTGATCTTGAAACAGTTGATTTCTTTTTGCATTTCTATGAGATAATAGATGATGGACCAAGCATCACACACTGTCCTGAAAGAGATCTTATAGTCATGGGACATGTACCCCAGTCAGCATCACAAAAGGCTTTTAGTTGAAGAGTTGAAGATGACGGAATAAGTAAGCCTTGGCCAGGTGCTCCTTTGATGTATCTTACCAGTTTTGTGGTAGCTTCCATATGAGAAGTTGTTGGTTTAGCCAAAAATTGACTCAAGATATGTGGTGTGCTGTCGCAAGCAACCAAAAATAAAATCTTACTTGTGAAAGATAATAATGTAGTGGTGCAAGTAAGAGTCGATCCCACTGAGAGTGATTAGTCTAAAATTATTCTTTGTTTACTAAAAGAGGGGGGGTTTATAATTTGATTTCACTAATTATTAAGAACAAAATTTAAAGTGATAAGAATAACCAATTAATTAAAGATTTCAGTTCTCCCGGTTCAGTATCACCTTTTTACAACAATAGAATAATTAAGTAAAGCAATATTTATCCTTCAATGAAATTAATAGCCCTAGGTAGCAACAAGCTCTACTACCCGAAACTCCCCTTAGATTATCACTTAATGAAACAAGCTCTTCACAAGATTCTAACCATTATATAACCTAGAACAAGCTCTCTAGATTTAATATAGTAGTTATATTAAGAACTAGGGAATTAGACTAATCCAAGCAACAATCACACAAGTTCGGATTATTTAACTTGTCTTCCGATAATCATAGCAATACTCAAAAGCTTGACCACAATCATGTATCACTAATTTCTACTTGTGATTAGGAACAATATCAATTACACGTAATACTATCCCTTAATCTAGCAGATGAAATTAATCAAATTGACTTAATCGATCACATTAAACCAATTGGAATAAATATCATTCAAAAGTTAAAATAGATTATCAATAATGAACTTCATGTAAGAAGGAATAAATAGCTTATACTTAATCAAACCATTACCTGTAAACAAGGTTCAACATCCCCTTCGAACTGAGTAAAGGAACTAGCCTAACATATTAAGTCCAATTAATATTTTCTTGAATTATTAAAGGGGTGAGGACAACAACCTCACTATGGAGGTGATCCTCTTTCCCTACTAATTTATAAAAGGGGTGAGGACAACAACCTCACTATGGAGGTGATCCTCTTTCCCTACTAATTACACTAGAATTTGGAGAAGATGAAGAAGATGAAGAAGATGGTGTGTATTAGTTTGTGAATTAGCAAAATACAAGTCTAGCTTCACTTGCTATTTATAGGCACTCAAGTGTACAAGATTTCAAGATCCAACAACTAATTTGGGTCATGTGAATCAGCCATCTAATGCAATCAAAAACCCAAAAACGTGCTCCTCATAAGAAGTCAAAATTTGACACCAAAACTGATCAGCAGCTTGCAAGTTGATTTTGAATTAGTAGACTGCCGAATTTGGACTTGACCAAAGAAGACAAGTTGTAGCCCTGGAGTTTCTAATGAATTTGGGCTTTTGAATCACCTGATTTGGAGTTGGGAAGCTCAAGTTATGGCCCAAATACTACACCTGGTCCGAACAGAAATCCATTCCACGCGGGATTCGGATCAGCTGTATAAAAAGCAATATTTGGAGGCCCAAATGAACTCGGAATTTTGCTCACCATACCATTCTAGAAAGCTTGAGAAGTCTACTAAAAACTTCAAGAAGACCACATTTTCATTTGGGAACTTTAACACAATTCAAATCTCAATCGAAGCCCCAAAGGTCAATCTGTCCAAAAGCTTAATTTCCTGAAATTTTCAACTTTGACGCATGTTGGTAAAATTGTCATAACTCTCTCATCCGAGCTTCGATTTAGGCGTTTCAAGATGATCCGGAAAGCTAAGAAATAGATCTACAATTTTCCTTCTTTGAGTTTTGAGAGAATAAGGCCTGATCAAGTATAAAATTGAGCCTCAAGCAGACAGACGAATTTCAAAACAATCCAAAAGTGTGGCAATAACACAGTTTTCATTTAATGGCTCCATTTGCAACCTAAATCAAAATATAAGAATAGTGAGTACATTTAGGTGCCAAATAAGTATAAAAGACTAGATATTAAGAGATAAAAACATAACAAATTTTATACTTATCAAATTCCCCCACACTTATCTTTTGCACGTCCTCGAGCAAAACAAAAATAAACTATAACAAAAAAAATTCAACTAATCTAACTTGACAACCTTGAGCCACAAATTAAAATGAACTTCAACATTAACCTCAAAGATTCAAAACAGTAACTCTTGAAAAACTTCAAAACACCGCTTCATCTAAAATTCAAGCTTACTTATCAATCTTACTCTATTCTTAACCCTTCGTGTGTGTGTGTGAATCCACATGTATCAAACCAATTAAAACTTAGAAAAATTTATGAAATCAGAGCCTTGAAGGAGAAAGAAAAACTCTAAACACCTATTTTCACACTACTCGCAATTAACATAAGCAAATAACAGTAGAGATCAATAGGCTTTTTCTTCCTTTGGTAAGTGCATTTTATGCTCCGTCTTACCAACGAGTGCGTTTTACGCTCCATCTCGCATGTCACGTGTTTATGAATGAGTGCGTTTTACGCTCCATCTCAATTCACCACATGAATCATAATTTTTCTTTTTCTTCTCTTTTTTTTTAAATCAAACATCTAACTTTTGCCTAAATCATTTCCCTTTTCTTAAATAAGACCTCATGTTTACTTCAAGTTATGATCAAACAAATGATAGAGTTCAAGAATTTCTCCCCTCGACATTCAATCGAAATAAATAAATAAATAAAATCCTTTCCAAGTTAAAACTAGGCCGACCAAGTGGATAAGTGTAAAGAAATTAAAGGGTCTCAAATAAAGTAAAAATCAACAAAGAAAACCAAATTCAAACTCCACAATGTCTATAAATTTTCCAAAATATTATCAACGAGAATCAAGATTTTATCATTGGTCAAAAATCAAAATCCAAATTAACTCATTGCTCAAGTGACTTATTTTAAAAATTATCCCATTTTCGTAGGAAACACGATTGCACTTAGCATGTACAACAAGCCTTTAAACCCCAAGGTTACCCCAAGTGGACGAGTTTTGTCTCGTGAGGGTTTGCAGAGAATATACCCACAAAATTCAAAATTCAAACTAACAAAATCAAACTTAATTTTTTTTTAAATTTTTTTATTGCATATTGTTTTTAAAACACCCTAAATTTTAAAACACCCTAAATCCTTACCCCACACTTAAAACTTACATTGTCCCTAATGTAAAGTAAAATGCAAAGAAAAGAAAAATAACATAACCGAAATATAAATGCGAAAATAAAAAGAAATGAACTCCCCTTGGGTTGCCTCCCAAGCAGCGCCTTTGTTTATTGTCATTGGCTTGACATTAAACCTCTTAATCTTCATAAACTTGATCCACCAAATCCAGCAGCTCAATATTCTCCATTTGATATCCTTCATAGAAGGGTTTGAGCCTGTGACCATTTACTTTAAAAATCTTCCCTGTGCTTGGACTTTGAATTTCCACTGCACCATGATTAAAAATGTCAGTAATAATAAAAGGCCCGACCCAACGGGAGCGCAACTTACCTGGAAATAATTTTAGCCTTGAATGATAAAGGAGAACTTTCTGCCCAACAACAAAGTTCTTTCTAGTAATCTTCTTGTCATGAAAGGCTTTTGTTTTCTCTTTGTAAATTTTAGAGCTCTCGTATGCATCATTCCTTAATTCCTCTAGCTCTTGCAACTGCAACTTCCTATGGACTCCGGCTGAATCTAAGGTCATATTACATTGTCTAACTGCCCAAAAAGCCTTGTGTTCTAACTCCACTGGTAGATGACATGGTTTTCCAAACACTAACCTATAAGGTGACATACCTATTGGAGTTTTGTAAGCTGTTCTATAAGCCCAAAGTGCATCTTCTAACCTCAGACTCCAATCTTTTCTACTCGGTTTGACTACTTTTTCCAAAATAGACTTGACCTCCCGGTTGGATATCTCAGCTTGCCCATTGCTCTGTGGATGGTAGGATGTAGAAACTTTATGCATCACATTGTATTTCTTGAATAGTGTCGCTAGCATCCTATTGCAGAAGTGGGTTCCCTTATCACTGATTATGGCCCTTGGCGTTCCAAACCTGACAAATATGTTAGACTTGATAAAATCTGCAACAACTTTAGAGTCATCAGTCCTGGTGGCTTTAGCTTCCACCCATTTAGAAAACATAATCAACAGCCAAAAGAATGTAAACATTACCATAAGAAGCAGGAAATGGTCCCATAAAATCAATACCCCAAACATCAAAAATTTCAACAATTAAAATAGGTGTTTGTGGCATTTGATTCCTACTTGATATATTTCCTGTCTTTTGACAACTTTCACATGACTTACAGAACTGATAAGAGTCCTTAAAAATAGTCGGCCAAAAGAAACCACATTCCAAAACCTTATGAGTTGTTCTTTTAGGTCCAAAATGGCCTCCACAAGCATAAGAGTGACAAAAAGTTAGAATAGATAAAAACTCACTTTTAGGCACACACCTTCTAACTATCTGGTCAGCACAAAATTTCCATAAGTATGGATCATCCCATATATAATATTTAGCATCACTCTTAAGCTTTTCTTTTTGGAATTTAGAGAACTCACTAGGAACATAGGCACTCACTAAGTAATTTACGATATTGGCATACCAAGGTATAGCCTCATCAATGGAAAATAAATGCTCATCTGGAAAAGAATCATGCAATGGTAGCGCCTCTTCATTCTTAATCAGCCTGCTCAAGTGATCCGCCACCAAGTTGTCCGCTCCTTTCTTATCCTTGATCTCCAAGTCAAATTCTTGTAGCAATAGAATCCATCTAATGATTCTTGGTTTGGATTCCTTCTTGGTTAGCAAATACCTAAGAGCAGCATGGTCAGAATAAACTACAACTTTAGTACCAAGCAAATATGATCTAAACTTGTCTAAAGCAAATACAACATATAAGAGTTCTTTTTCAGTTGTAGTGTAATTAATCTGAGCAGCATTTAGAGTCCTAGAAGCATAGTAAATGTCATGGACAACTTTGTCAACCCTTTGGCCTAAGACAGCTCCTACTGCATAGTTGCTTGCATCACACATGATCTCAAATGGAAACTTCCAATTTGGTGGTTGTATCACTGGTGCCGAGGTCAATAGCTTCTTTAATTTGTCAAATGCCTCCTTGCACTCGTCATCAAATTGGAATTCCACATCCTTTTGTAGCAACTTACACAATGGCAAAGCTATTTTTGAGAAGTCCTTGATAAATCTACGATAGAAACCTGCATGACCAAGGAAAGAACGAATCTCCCGCACACTGACGGGGTAAGGCAGAGCAGTAACAATTTCTATCTTAGCTTTATCTACTTCTAATCCTTTAGCTGAAACCACATGGCCAAGTACTATACCTTGTTCCACCATAAAGTGACACTTTTCCCAATTAAGAACAAGATTAGTTTCTAAGCATCTATCTAGCACACGAGTCAGATTATCGAGGCATACATCTAAAGAATCACCATGTATTGTGAAGTCATCCATAAATACTTCAATGCAGTTTTCAAGAAAATCAGAAAAGATGCTTACCATACATCGTTGGAAGGTACCTGGTGCATTACACAGTCCAAAGGACATTCTACGATACGCAAATGTACCAAAAGGACATGTGAATGTGGTCTTTTCTTGGTCTTCGGGTGCAATTACAATTTGGTTATAACCTGAAAAACCATCTAGAAAACAGTAATAAGCATGCCCAGCTAATCTTTTCAACATTTGATCAATAAAAGGAAGAGGAAAGTGATCCTTTCTAGTTACAGCATTTAACTTCCTGTAATCAATACAAACTCTCCATCCTGTCTGCATACGTGAAGGCACCAACTCATTATCATCGTTTTTGATGACTGTGATTCCAGATTTCTTTGGTACTACCTGTACTGGACTTACCCATTGACTGTCTGAGATGGGATAAATTATACCTGCATCAAGTAATTTCAGCACCTCCTTCTTCACTACCTCCATCATGGGTGGATTAAGTCTTCTTTGTGCATCTCTAGTGGGCTTGGCTCCATCTTCTAAAAGGATTCTATGCATGCACGTAGCAGGACTGATACCTTTGATATCTGCTATAGTCCAACCAAAGACTGTTATATGGTCCCTTAGGACTCTGAGCAGTTTATCTTCGTGTACTTTGGTTAGATTGTTAGCGATAATCACTGGTAGCGTCTCATTCTTCCCTAAGAATGCATACTTCAAGTGTGCAGGTAATGGTTTCAGTTCTAAGGTTGGGGCCTGCACAACAGATGGTAATAACTTTTGATGAGAACTGGGCAATTGAATAGAATAAACTGCATATTTAGCTGAGGTTTTAGGTAAAGAATGTAATGCAGCTACAGTCTCTTTCAAGTCCTGATTCTGCTCAATCTCTTCTTCTTTATCTAATTCCAGACTGTTGGTGATAGCGACCTCCAAACTTTCCCTTTGTGTTTGTTCAAAAAGACTTCTGCACTAAAGAGTCAAGTACATCAATAGCAAAAACAGGGTGAATATCACTAGGATACCTCATGGCCTCATATATGTTGAATTGTATCTTTTCACCATCAAACTCCATGGTTAAGGTTCCATTGTGCACATCAATCATAGTCCTTGCTGTTTTCAAAAATGGCCTCCCTAAAAGTATATGTGCGGGATTTGGGGATTTATCATCATCCATATCCACTATGTAAAAATCTGCAGGAAAGATTAGTTCATTCACCTGCACCAAGACATCTTCAATTACCCCTTGGGGGTAAGTGTTAGTACGATCAGCCAATTGAATAATAACACCAGTTTGTTTCAAAGGACCGAGATTTAAAGAAGCAAAAATAGATAATGGCATGACATTAATTGAAGCTCCTAAATCTAGCATAGCTTTCTCAAATCTGGTATTACCTATTCTACATGGAATTGTAAACATGCCTGGATCTTTACATTTAGGGGGCATTTTTCTTTGAAGGACTGCTGATACATTCTCACCAACAATGACTCTTTCATCATTTTTTAATTTTCTTTTGTTAGTGCATAATTCTTTCAAAAATTTTGCATACCTGGGTACTTGCTTAATTGCATCTAGTAAAGGAATATTCACCTCTACCTTCCTGAAAGTTTCTAGAATTTCTTTTTCTTGCTCATCCTTTTTTGAAGTTTTAGGATTCCTAGGAGGAAAAGGTAAAGGATTAGTCTTTAGCTGAACATGAGTGTTAGGTTTTACCTTTGATATTTCTGCATCCTCCTTAGACTTATCCTCCTCAAGTTCACAAGTAACTTTTGGTGCTTCCAATTGTTTTCCACTCCTCAAAGTTATGGCACATGCATTCTCTCTCGGATTAACAATAGTTTGAGAAGGTAGCTTCCCTGAACTTTGAGAGTCCAATCGACCAACTGTCGTAGCAAGTTGACTCATCTGATTTTCTAGATTGTGGATGGAAGTCCTTGTCTCTTGCTGAAATTGTTGTGTTTGATTCATGAATGCCTTGAACATGCCCTCAAGAGATGTTCCAGAATTAACAGGAGCAGCTTGTCTAGGTTGGTACTGTGGTTGAGCTGGTTGAAAACTTTGCTGCCCATTTGGGAAAACACCTTGCACTGGTGGCCTAGTACCTCCATAGCTCAAATTGGGATGATCCCTCCATCCGGAATTGTAAGTGTTAGAGTAAGGATCATATTTTCTCTGAGGTTGTCCTTGATAATTCCCCACTGCATTTGCCTGTTGCATATTATCATCCTCTTGCAGTGTTGGGCATGCATCTGTATTATGATTTGTTAACAAACAAATACCACAAGCTTTTGCTGCTGGCATGTTTCCTGTAGCCATTTGACGAACAAGAGAAGTTAGACTTGCAATTTGTTGTTCAATAGCAGAAACCTTTACCTCATTCACATTCCTAGGTGAGAAATTAAGTCGACTGCCAAATTGTTGAGAATTAGCTGCCATATTTGCAATGAGATTTCTTGCAGCCTCGGGAGTTTTGTCCACCAGAGCTCCTCCACTAGCAGCATCAATCATGCTCCTATCTGTAGATAAAAGACCTTCATAGTAGTATTGGATGAGGAGTTGATCACTAATTTGATGATGGGGGAAACTTGCACATAGTTTCTTAAAACGTTCCCAATACTCGTATAGGGTTTCTCCATTATTCTGCCTCACACCACAAATTTCTTTTCGAATGTTGGCTGCTCTTGAAGCGGGAAAATATTTTTCTAAGAATAATCTTTTCATCTCTTCCCATTTTGTGATACTTCCGGAGGGTAAATAGTAAAGCCAATCCTTAGCCAAATCTTTTAGAGAAAATGGAAAGGCTCTTAACTTGATTTGTTCTTCGGTTACTCCGGTAGGCTTCATACTTGTGCATACCACATGAAATTCCTTCAAATGTTTGTGAGGGTCTTCACCTGCCAAACCATGAAAAGTAGGTAAAAGATGTATTAGTCCAGATTTTAATTCAAAATGAGTATTAACATCTAGATTAGGGAAGGTTATGCATAAAGGTTGTTGATTCAAAGCAGGGGCCGCAAGCTCCTTCAAAGTTCGGGTTTCTTCCATGGTGTCCTTCTCTTCACAATTATTCCGAACTACTTTCCTTAATCTATGAATGGTTCTCTCTATTTCTGGATCACACTTTAAATCACCTTGATTAGTAGATCGAGTTTTGGACATAAACAATCAAAGGAAATTCAAATTACCTGAGTACAAAAAAAAATAATAAATAAAGATAAAAATAATGATAACAAAGAAAAATAAACTAAAATCACTCCCCGGCAACGGCGCCAAAATTTGGTGTGCTGTCGCAAGCAACCAAAAATAAAATCTTACTTGTGAAAGATAATAATGTAGTGGTGCAAGTAAGAGTCGATCCCACAGAGAGTGATTAGTCTAAAATTATTCTTTGTTTACCAAAAGAGGGGGGGTTTATAATTTGATTTCACTAATTATTAAGAACAAAATTTAAAGTGATAAGAATAACCAATTAATTAAAGATTTCAGTTCTCCCGGTTCAGTATCACCTTTTTACAACAATAGAATAATTAAGTAAATCAATATTTATCCTTCAATGAAATTAATAGCCCTAGGTAGCAACAAGCTCTACTGCCCGAAACTCCCCTTAGATTATCACTTAATGAAACAAGCTCTTCACAAGATTCTAACCATTATATAACCTAGAACAAGCTCTCTACATTTAATATAATAGTTATATTAAGAACTAGGGAATTAGACTAATCCAAGCAACAATCACACAAGTTCGGATTATTTAACTTGTCTTCCGATAATCATAGCAATACTCAAAAGCTTGACCACAATCATGTATCACTAATTTCTACTTGTGATTAGGAACAATATCAATTACACGTAATACTATCCCTTAATCTAGCAGATGAAATTAATCAAATTGACTTAATCGATCACATTAAACCAATTGGAATAAATATCATTCAAAAGTTAAAATAGATTATCAATAATGAACTTCATGTAAGAAGGAATAAATAGCTTATACTTAATCAAACCATTACCTGTAAACAAGGTTCAACATCCCCTTCGAACTGAGTAAAGGAACTAGCCTAACATATTAAGTCCAATTAATATTTTCTTGAATTATTAAAGGGGTGAGGACAACAACCTCACTATGGAGGTGATCCTCTTTCCCTACTAATTTATAAAAGGGGTGAGGACAACAACCTCACTATGGAGGTGATCCTCTTTCCCTACTAATTACACTAGAATTTGGAGAAGATGAAGAAGATGAAGAAGATGGTGTGTATTAGTTTGTGAATTAGCAAATACAAGTCTAGCTTCACTTGCTATTTATAGGCACTCAAGTGTACAAGATTTCAAGATCCAACAACTAATTTGGGTCATGTGAATCAGCCATCTAATGCAATCAAAAACCCAAAAACGTGCTCCTCATAAGAAGTCAAAATTTGACACCAAAACTGATCAGCCGCTTGCAAGTTGATTTTGAATTAGTAGACTGCCGAATTTGGACTTGAGCAAAGAAGACGAGTTGTAGCCCTGGAGTTTCTAATGACTTTGGGCTTTTGAATCACCTGATTTGGAGTTGGGAAGCTCAAGTTATGGCCCAAATACTACACCTGGTCCGAACAGAAATCCATTCCACGCGGGATTCGGATCAGCTGTATAAAAAGCAATATTTGGAGGCCCAAATGAACTCGGAATTTTGCTCACCATACCATTCTAGAAAGCTTGAGAAGTCTACTAAAAACTTCAAGAAGACCACATTTTCATTTGGGAACTTTAACACAATTCAAATCTCAATCGAAGCCCCAAAGGTCAATCTGTCCAAAAGCTTAATTTCCTGAAATTTTCAACTTTGACGCATGTTGGTAAAATTGTCATAACTCTCTCATCCGAGCTTCGATTTAGGCGTTTCAAGATGATCCGGAAAGCTAAGAAATAGATCTACAATTTTCCTTCTTTGAGTTTTGAGAGAATAAGGCCTGATCAAGTATAAAATTGAGCCTCAAGCAGACAGACGAATTTCAAAACAATCCAAAAGTGTGGCAATAACACAGTTTTCAATTAATGGCTCCATTTGCAACCTAAATCAAAATATAAGAATAGTGAGTACATTTAGGTGCCAAATAAGTATAAAAGACTAGATATTAAGAGATAAAAACATAACAAATTTTATACTTATCAATATGAACTACATATGAGATGTTAGGTCTTGTGATAGTAAGATAAATCAATCTCCCAATTAATATCCTGTAAGAACTTGGATCATGAAGAGGATCACCAGAGTCATCAACTAGATTATGATACTGTTCAATTGGGATGAGACTTGGTTTAGCTCTAGTTAAACCAGTGTCTTCGAATATGTCAAGGGCATACTTTCTTTGATGTAAGTAGATGTCTCGCTGTGATCGAGCTATTTCCAGGCCTAAAAAATACTTTAATGCACCCAAATCTTTTATTTTGAATTGAGTACATAAATAATTTTTGACTGTGGATATTGAAGTAGGATCTGTGCCAGTTAATAGTATGTCATCCACATATACTAGCAATGTTGTAAATGATGTAGATGTAGTGAGAGTAAAAAGAGAATGATCACTATTTGATTGTTTAAATCCGAATGCTATTGAAGCAGTGGAAAATTTTGAAAACCACTGTCTAGGAGCCTGTTTCAAACCATATAGTGATTTCAATAGCTTGCATACTGGTTTTGTGATTCGGATCTGTAGAATGAACTTGAAAGCTAGGTGGAAGCTCCAAATACACCTCCTTATTAAGATCCCTATGAAGAAAAGCATTAGTGGCATCTAACCGAGATAAACTTTAGCCCTTTGAAGCAGCCAAAGTAAGAAACACCCTCACTATTGTCATCTTTGCAATGGGGGCAAAAGTTTAAAGTAATCAAGTCCTTTAACTTAATTGAAACCTTTGGCAACTAACCTTGCCTTGTACCTGTTTATGGAGCCATCTGCTTTATACTTCTCTTTGTACACCCATTTACAACTTATAGCATTCTTATTAGCAGGTAATGATGTTAGAGTCCATGTATGATTGACTTCTAGAGCTTGAATTTCAACAAGCATTGTTTGACACAAATAGGAATGAGGTTCACAAATAGTAGAAGTTACAATAAGAAAAGTTTGATAAGTTGGAGATAAATGAGAATATGACAAATAACAAGACAAAAGGTACCTTGTACTTGAGTTGAGAGAGGTAGAACCTGAATGTTGAGAGACAATGACAAGTAGTGTATTTGGTAAATTTGCAGGCAATCCTGTATAATCTTGAAACTTAGTTAGCAAAGATGTTATTCTTTGAGATTTAGATGGAAGAATGGGTTGAGAGGATGGTGATGATGATATATCAGGTATAGATGAAGATTGATGCAATGTATTGGATGGAACAATGGGAATATGTAAGACATGACATTCATTCAAATTATCAACAAAAGTATTGGAGACCAGAAACAAAGAGGAATTAGCAGTCAGGTGATTAAACGCGATAGCAAATGGAAAAATATGCTCATGAAAAACAACATCTCTACTAATAAATGTTCTTTTAGTTTCCAGATTACAAACCCTATATCCTTTTTGACCAAATAGATTACCTAAGAAGACACATTTGACAGCTCTAGCAGCAAATTTATCTGTAGGTTTTGGAAGTATGGAAGCGTAACAAAGATAACCAAAAACTTTCAAATGTTCATATCTAGGAGGTTTTTGAAAAAAAATCTCATGCGGTGATTTTCCGTGGAGAGAAGAAAGAGGCATTTTACTGATAAGATAGGTATCTGTCAAGATAATCTCCCCAAAATTGAATTGGAAGGTGAGCTTGGAATCTCAAAGCTCTAGCCATTTCAAGTAAGTGTCTATGTTTTCTTTCAGCTACCCCATTTTGTTGAGAGGTAGCAACACAACTACTTTGTTGAGAAATTCCATTGACAGCAAGTAAAGGTCCCAAATCTTTGTTAAAAAATTATCTACCATTGTCTGTTCTAATGGTTTTCATAGTAGTATTGAATTAATTAGAAACATAAGCAAGAAATGATTGAAAAATAGAAAAGACTTGTGACTTGGTACTCATCAAGTATGTCCAAGTACATTTGGAAAAACATCAACAATAGTAAAAAACAAAGTGCAATTATGATGTGTTTTATGCATATAAGGGCCCCATACATCACAATGTATCAATTCAAAAAGGCTAGTAGATGTAGTTGTACGCAATGGAAAAGATTTTCTAATTTGTCTCGCCATAGGACAAATATCACAAGAATTCAATGAAGTACAATTTTTAACAAAAGATAAGGTAGGAATGGAATGTAAAACAGACTTAGGTATGTGACCAAGCCTAGCATGCCAAAGTTTTTCATCTGAGATTTGTTGAGAGTACATTGCAATAGTACTTTGATCAGGTAACTCTAGTTTAAACAAATTGTTATGCAATCTACCAATCCTTTTCATTGTCTTCAACACAAGGTCCTGAAAAATACAAGTGGTTGGAAGGAAAGACAAACAACAATGTGAGTCTTTCGTTAATTTGCTAACAGATATGAGATTAAACTTAAAATCTGGAACACACAAAACGTCATATAGAATTAAAGTAGAAGACAATCTAACTGTGCCCTTGTGTGTGATGATTGATGTGTTTCCATTTGGAAGGAATATTATTGAATTCACGATACTAGGATTTTCTAAGGCAGTATAAGATGATATGATATGTGGCTCCCGAGTCAATTATCCAATCAAAAACACAACTATGATTGGATAAACAAATAATTCTAGCAGATTTAATGAAAGTTGGAGACATACCTTCTTGTGGTATGTCAAGATGACCAACCATATTAGAAAATGAAGGCATACCTGGATTCATCATTGGTGTAAACTGCTGAAATTGTTGTCCTCCTCCAAAAGTGTTTGTATTTGCTCTAGTAACTAGCATGTTCACAGTGCTAGAAGCACTATTTAGATTAACATTAGGCAACATTCCATTCATCTGCCCAAAACTATAAGGAGCATGAGAGATATGCATTTGTTGTGGTTCCTGCTGCGGTTGAGTTTGCGTCACTTGCGCCACAATTTTCAAATTTGGAGAGTTTCCCTTGTACAACCTATGCCACTCAGGATATCCATTTAGAAGAAAGCATTTATCTTTAGTGTGATTTTTTCTATTACAATAATCACAGTTCATATTGCATTTCTTAATCTCATTTTTTTTGTTAGCACCAAACTGATTGATAGAAAATTGACCACCCTTATGAGATTTGTTAAGATTTCCAAAAATTTTACTCAGTAATGCAGTGGATTTAAATGTAATAAAGGATTGATTTTGAGTGTTTCCACACTCTCTTTGCTTCTCTTCTTGTTGAAGCAATGAGAATGCTTGGTTTAAATTTGGAAGAAGTTACATCATAAGAATATGTCCTCTAACAACAGTAAATGAATCATTAAGTCCCATCAAAAATTGAGTTAGCTTAATAGATTTATCACTTTCCTCTTGAAGTTTAATTGCTCCACAAGTACAATTACAAGTACACATTGGTGCATGAGTTAGACTTGTCAATTCATCCCATAAAGACCTGAACTTTATAAAATATACAGATATGGACAAGTTACCTTGAGGTAAAGATGCAATATCTTTTCCAATTTCAAACAGTCTTGGACCATTATTCTGCGTAAACCTAGCATGCAGGTCATTCCAAATCTCATGTGTAGTAGGAACATAAACAATACTTGAAATAATTTCTGGAGAGATAGAACTTAAAAGCCAAGAGATTACCATATCATTGCATCTTTGCCAATGCAGAGAATGAGGTGAATCTGCAGAGGGAGATTTCAGTGTGCCATTTACCATCCCAAGCTTGTTCTTCGCAGACAGTGCCAACGTCATAGATCTTTTCCATTGATTAAAATTAGTGCCGGTTAGGATCTGAGACACTAATATCAAACCTGGATGGTCTGATGGATGTAAATATAATGGATGGTTGGAGTCTAATTAAACTGTTTGATATTCAGTAGTAGAAGTGGAATTGGAGACATCTTGTGTTGTCATTATAAAATATAAGTAATTTAAGTTACAGATGGAGTAAAGAAAAAATAATAAATGATAAAAATATCAATGATAATAAGGAACAAACAAGAAGATAGATCGAGCATTCGTAAGCTTTGATACCATGATAGAACGCATAAGCAGATAAGAAAATGATGGAGAGAAAAATGTTGTTACATTGATAAAGTAGTAAAGAAACTATTTAGGCTAGCTATCTGAACTAGATATATCTACACAAATACAAAGTTATTTCTGTTGCAAGATGATCTTATCTTATACAATCCCAACTTATGCAACACACTTTTGACTTTATTCCTTCGCATTCTGTTTTAACTTGGTCTTATCCTTATCAAGTACAGTAGAAACCATTGAAAGACACGTGAGTGATGGCTATACAACTTATGCTCTGAAATCCGGATGATGCATATATAATTCAGAACAATTTATTCCATTTTAATCTTCAGTGCAATGCAATATGTGAAAAGTGAAGACCATTCATGAATACCTCCGATCTCTTCATATTCCAGTTAATTAGCTTTAATATTTATGCGTAAATTACAAATTCAAGGTAGGACCTTATTTTGAAATGCAGGAGAAGAGAAAATTATTATTCAACTACTTTTTTTATCTAAAATTTTAGATCAAATGAAAAGTACGCAAGAAAAGAAAGAATAACAGTAAAAGTAAAAAAAGAAAAGCATGAAGTTATTCAAATTGTACCATTTTAAACCGATTGTATGTTACAGGCTAGTTTTCTTTCTCATTAGTTAATATATTTATTTGTATTTCAAATTAGTTAAGTATTTCAATTATTCTAGGAGTATACGCGGTCCATAAATAATATATAGTAAGTAGAGTGTCGAACCCACAAGGAAATAATGCCAATAATTATCAACTACCAATTTTATGTCAAATTAATCTTAATTAAAATAAATGATTATTGTTGTCCGATTTATATAACGACAATTTACGCGCAAGTATACGCGATCAACAAGTAATAAAGAGCAAGTAGAGTATCGATCCCACGAGGAATTATTACTAATCTTTTCCAAGTACTAACCTTTTATCATTTCAATCTTATTTAAACAAATCATAATTGTTTTTGTTGTCTTGCACTAAGGAAGATAGAAAATAATCAAAAAACTATATAAAGCTTTAAGATAATAAAATCTAATATTAACAAGTCTAAGATCACAATTTCCCCCAACACTTCATTTAAATATCCTAACTCTCTCTTTTCAACTAATTAAATCACAAGAATTTGTTATCCGAGAAATCATAAGTATATACAAGCCTCTCTCGATGGTCAAATACGTATTTCCTAATGCGGTGTATAGATATATTTCTATTCTCCACACTAGCAACAATCCAATATCAAGAATAATTAACAAGACACGTGTCACCAAATCTCATTAATCACCCTATCAATTACCAACTTTCGCAATAGGAATCATTAAGCATGGATTCTCAAATGGATACATGTGGTATTTAGGTAAATGTCTATCCTAAATACAATCAAATTCTCTATTCATGAGGATAATAAATACAACACACGTCACTTAATTTCATAAATTACCCAAAGAAATATCTAATTTTCACATGATATCATAACAAGGTCTTAACACTATAATCTATTTCTCAATTTCATATAGGTTCCCAAGGTAATTACTAGCTAGGTAATTAATCCATAAGCATAAATTATGATATCCAATCACAAATAATTAACCAACATCAAAGAGAGAGCATTCAATTCAAACTATGTATTGGGTTCCATTAAAATCTTAGAAAATGAGTTCTAGTTCATGGTAACTACAAATAACTTTATATTCAATTTATACATCATGTTGGATTACAAAATAGAAGGAAAAACTAGAGATAAAACCACTTTTGTAGATTTTCATATGATATTTGATGGGTTGATGATGAACACTAGCTTCCCCTCCTTGATTTTGCAATCCTTGATGTTTTTGCTCCTTGGCCTTGCTTGATGTAGCTTGATTTTAGAACTTTAGCCCTCTAATTTGATGTATTTGGTAGCTTCCCCTCTCTAGATTTGATGTTAGATGGTGTTAGATGGAGTTAGATTGTGTTAGAATTGTAGTTCTAGCCGCCCCCAAGGGGTTATAAGAGATGGGTATGAGAAACCCTAGCCTAGATATCAAAAATTGGCCAAAAATCGCGAATGTCTATTGTATCCCGCGACGAGCTCGCCCCGGCGATGAAATTAGCCTGAATTCCGTCGCCATGGCGGTGTTCCCGCCCCGGCGGTGTTCTGTACCGCGAATCAGTTTCGACGTCGGATGGTAAAATGACCATAACTTCTTCGTCCGAACTCGGATTAAGGCGATTCAGGAGGGCTATAGAAAGCTAAAAAGTAGCTCTACAACTTTCATAACTGGAGTGTGTCGAGATAATGGTCGGCGCACGGCTCAAATTGAGCCCGTAGAAATAGATGTGTAAAATTCATGCCAAATCCGATGGTAAAATGACCATAACGCTCTCATACGAACTTCATATTGGATGATTCCGGATGTTCTGGAAAGCTGAGATGAAGATCTACAATTTTCATGCTTTGAGGTTTGAGCGATTCGGATTGGATCATGGGTCAAATTGACAAACAAGCAGCTAAAACGCCAAATTCAAGCCAAAAACACATCGATCCAAGGGGCCTTTATTTCAATTCCTACAAAACAAAGTAAAAACACATAAAAGCATACAAAAATATATAAAAGTAATACAAAACTACATTATACAACAATAAGATGAAAACACATAAAACCAAACGAAAAAGCCAAAGACTTACAAATTATCAAGGCTAAAAGTACCCAATTTGTGTGTATAAAACACATTTATCAAATACCCCAAACTTAACTCTTTGCTTGTCCTCAAGCAAAACACAAAACAACTATCACATAAACTAACTAACAACCTACAACGCGAGCAATGAATCAATTATTATCCAAAATATGGCCTCAACGATTTCAAAACTAATAACTCCAAGCAAAATACAAGAGCATGCAAGTTTAACAATTTTAACCTATACAACGGTTCCATGACAATCACGACCCACAAAATGCAAGCACATCCACACCGTATAAGCCACGCTACTTAGATAAGAATATATAGCAAACTCTAAGCAAAAGATATTCAAAATCAATTTTCGAAGCCTATTACCACTTCAATCTTAATTACGATAAACAACAAATAAATCCGGGGGAATACAAAGGATAAGCATCATCAAACAAGCTATCTTCCCTAGCATAGCATTCAAATGCTATAAATAACTTTTTCTTTTTCTTCCTTTTCCTTTTTCAATTTGAATTTAGTGAGTGCATCTTATGCTCTATCTCACTTCCAAATGAACGAGTACATTTTACGCTCCATCTCGCCTCACATGTGTCCATGAATGAGTGCGTTTTATGCTCCATCTCACTCACCACATGAATCAATGTAAACTAGGGAAAACATTTATAAAAATTAAAACAAGATGCAAAACAATCCAAGAATTCCCCCAAACTTATATGAATGCCTAACTTTGCTTTAATTGATGTTTAAATAAGTTCATAGAATCTCAACAACAAGAATAAGCTATATAAACTTTCTAAGACACAATTAACTCAACGGTGGAATAAAAATGCTAAGAAAGCGAAAAAGGGTTATAAATATCGTAGAACCAATACGCAAGGTAGAATTTAAACTAGTATGCTCAAGGATTTCACGAGATTTACAAAATGCTCACCAAGTTCATATCATAGGCCCAACAAAGACTCAACCAAAACACTGCTGGAAAACTCTTTAATTTAAAAAAAAAATCAAATTTTAACTAATATGCATAAATAAACCTAACACATGCTATGTAACTATGACGCCAATGCTATGTGATCCACCCCCAAACCTAAAGTGAACAATGTCCTCATTGTTTAAAAGATAAAGAAATGAAAACTGAGAACTTCCCTGATTGGCCAAGCGTCATGCTCGACCATAGCCTTCTAAACATTTGAGTCTGATGGTGACTGAAATTCTTCATTAAAAACCTCCCCCAAACTTGGTTTCAATAAAAATTGCTAAGTTATTGTAATATTCAATCAAATCAAAGCATTGAACAACCCAAAATCCTCCAATTGAGCCAACACAAACTCAATTGGGCAACCAATTTACATTTATTCAAATTTCAGCAATGTATGATTACCCAGTGCAAATCCAAGTATAACAGTTTAACAAACCAAGAATACCCATCACAATTGATAATTTGATCTTACTTGTATGCAAAAATTGGAGTGAGTACCTTTCTTTGTGTTGGTAAAAAAGAAGTTGTTTGTTAGTACCCTCAATTTGGAGATGGACTCTTTTAATGCTCAGTGGGTTGAAGATGAATCCGTGTGGGAGAGGACTTGCAGAGCTTGGGAGCGATGGAGAAAAGATGAACAATAAACTGCCTGGAAGGGAGTTTTAAAAACTGGAATCCGCGTTTACCGTCTGGGCGGTAAACTAAGCCTAGGAATTGCCGCCGGGGCGAGCTCAGTGTTGGGGCGGTAAAAATTGCTCTTGGTTTGCCGCCGGGGCGGTAACCCCTTGTATCCCCAAAAAGTTTATTTTTAAAAATTCAATTCCATGGCCATTCTCAACACACCCAACCTGATACAATGCAACATACCAAGAATACATTAGACAATTTGAGCGAAGAATGGGCATATAGAGCAAATAAAACTCACAAGCTAAACTAACAAAACCACATGCATTGAAAACTTAAAAATTTTGAAAATTTGAAACTTGCGTAATTGAAAATGCAGTAAATGAAATGCAATGAATGAAAATGAATGGGTTTCCTCCCATCGAGCGCTTGGTTTATAGTCCTCGGCCTGACTAACACCCTGTTTTTATCCAATTCCCCTTCGATAATTGAGGAACCCACCATCCCTTAATAACCAAGTGACATTTGAGGGCTTCGCCTCGGTGGGGGTCATTATATCAAGTTCACCTAGCTTGTAACTCTTGGATACATTCTCATTTATACACTGCACAAAGCTAGGTGATTGTTCCACTATGTATGTGGATGAAGTGTTGAATTGAAGCTCTGCAAACACAATAGAACCATCGACTCTCTTCTCATGGACCTCTACGTCCTCACACCATGGTTTCAAATTTATGTTAGCTCCATTGTCACATAGAGCCTTGCCTAAGACATGACTACCATTTGGGCATGGGACTGCAAAATCGCCCGGATCCTTGAGCTTTGGAGGAGAAGGCATATGGGCTACAATCAAAATTAGCTCATCATCATTTGGGCTCAAGGCTAGGTCCTTGGCTTCCTTTTCCTGTTCCCCACTTGTTTCCTCCGTTTCAAAATCATCATCAATTACTCCGTCCGGTTGTAGCTTTTGCATGGGCAATCCATCAGTTTCTGGAACCATGTCATTGGGCCATTCACCTGGATAGCCATCGTTGAAGGCGATAATAAGTTGCCCCATCTAGTTCTCAAGATTTCGAATTGACATTCCCTGACTTTTTAACATCTCCTTATTCGAAGCCATGATCTTGGACACAAGTTCCTCAAAGTTTGACATCTTCTCTTCTTGAATAGGAGCTTGATCCTGAAAGTCTAGAGGGTATGATTCGCTTGGAGCAAATGTTTGAATTTGATTATTATGGCTCCATGAAAAATCCGAATGATTTTCCCAACTATGATGATAATCATTGGAATAGTCATAACTGTTGGGGTAATCGCCGAAGTTGCCACCATACCATACCGACTCGACACCGATAGTGCATTGGTGACTCGGATGGTTTCCAGCACAATAATCAAGAATCACCACCATACTTTGAATATTCCATGCTTCTAAAGCATCAACCTTCCTCGATAGTGTTTCAAATTGTGCTAACAATGCAGAAAATGCATTGAGTCCATCAATCCAAGTTTCCATTGGTTGAGTCATACTCGTGTACGACCATTGATCAACAAAGTCATCCATGGTGTACCTTACAAAGAAGAAAACATTAAAACAGAAAAATAAATGATAAAATAAATTAAAAGCAAATTTATATACAAGTTTAAATTAAGACTAATTTGATTATGACTAATATTGGAAAAACACTAGAAAAATAATTCCCCGACAACGGCGCTAAAAACTTGTTGTCCGATTTATATAACGACAATTACGCGCAAGTATACGCGATCAACAAGTAATAAAGAGTAAGTAGAGTATCGATCCCACGAGGAATTATTACTAATCTTTTTCAAGTACTAACCTTTTATCATTTCAATCTTATTTAAACAAATGATAATTGTTTTTGTTGTCTTGCACTAAGGAAGATAGCAAATAATCAAAGAACTATAGAAAGCTTTAATATAGTAAAATCTAATATTAACAAGTCTAAGATCACAATTTCCCCCAACACTTCATTTAAATATCCTAACTCTCTCTTTTCAACTAGTTAAATCACAAAAAATTGTTATCCGAGAAATCACAAGTATATACAAACCTCTCTCGATGGTCAAATACGTATTTCCCAATGCGGTGTATAGATATATTTCTATTCTACACACTAGCAAGAATCCAATATCAAGAATAATTAACAAGACACGTGTCACCAAATCTCATTAATCACCCTATCAATTACCAACTTTCGCAATAGGAATCATTAAGCATGGATTCTCAAATGGATACATGTGGTATTTAGGTATATATCTATCCTAAATACAATCAAATTCTCTAGTCATGAGGATAATAAATACAACACACGTCACTTAATTTCATAAATTACCCAAAGAAATATCTAATTTTCACATGATATCATAACAAGGTCTTAACACTATAATCTATTTCTCAATTTCATATAGGTTCCCAAGGTAATTACTAGTTAGGTAATTAATCCATAAGCATAAATTATGATATCCAATCACACATAATTAACCAACATCAAAGAGAGAGCATTCAATTCAAACTATGTATTGGGTTCCATTGAAATCTTAGAAAATGAGTTCTAGTTCATGGTAACTACAAATAACATCATATTCAATTTATACATCATGTTGGATTACAAAATAGAAGGGAAAACTAGAGATAAAATCACTTTTGTAGATTTTTGTAACGACCGCGGATTCGTGGGTAGCTTTGTAACACGAGCCTATGAATTTTATGGAATAAATTAAACTTTTATTAATATTATTCCGTGTTATGTGTTTGAATATTTTATTACTACAAATGACGTGTATGTGATAACTTTTATTGTTATTATTTCTTTGGTATTGATTAAATCATTAGAGAAATAGCGCTAAAACACTATTTACTCCAAAGACGCCTTTTTCGATTTTATGACTTTTCATAATTTCGCCAAGGCATTAATGAGAGGGGTTAATATTCCAAGTGTGGGATTTATTAGAAGTCCAATTGGATTTTTATTTGAAGCCCAATTGGAATTAAATTAGAAGTGCAAGAGTGGCCCTAATTGAAGCCCAAGACCCACGGGTCGAACCCATGACCCAAACCCGCGACCCATGACCCACAACACATGACCCATGAGGGAAATGGGTATACAATCAGCTGAACCAAATTGAAGAAGGAGAAGAGTGTGGGAGAAGGAGAGGGAGGAGGAGTCACCGACTAAAACCATGGGGAGGAACAATCCAACACTTTGCTAAGGAAAGAAGAGACCAAACATGTGGGGAGAAGGGGAGGGAACCACCCAACATCAAGCATGGGAGAAGGCCAAACATGCTCAGCTCATTCAAGAGCTGAGCTCCTTCATCTTTATATACACTCCCTTGCATAGCCATTCTTTTCCTTTTCCTTCAAGTTTGTTAGGGCAAGAACAAAGAAAATACCAAGAAGCTAGAGAGAAAACTTGAGAGAAAAGAGTGAGAAGAGTAAATTCGAGTGATTTGAGGAAGACGGAGTGGTGTAGCAGCTGGGTATTAATCCATTAGCAACCTAGAAGAAGCTCCAAGAGGTATGCAATGAGTAATCAAACTCATTTCCTCAATATTTTCAAGTGTATAGTTTTGTTTTGGTTGCTTTGTTGGAGTTGTGTGACTAATTTTGCTCAGTTGGTGTATGAACATTGAATGTTGTTAGCTCTATTAAAACCTTGTTAATCGTATGTGAAAGTGGAACAATGAATGAGAATCGAACCTATGCATAAGGAATCAAGAAATGGACTGAAATGGACATTAGTGGACTGTTATTCATGTTTTGTTAATAGTGTAATCACTATGTATTAGTTGTGTATTGGTTGTGTTAGATGGTTGAGCATTGTTGCTATGTGCTCATAGATGTGTGGGTAAGGATTTCAATTGGAAATCTGGACTAGAGTATAATGAAACTCTACTCCAATGAGTTTTCAACTCATGCCCACCAACTATTTTGTTTAATGCCCAAGAGAATGATTTCTCTAAGGAACATGAGAATTAGGAATGACTAATTGATTAAATGATGTTATGTTGTTTAGTTTGGTAAGAAAGCATGTTTTAAGTCATATAGACTTGTTGTATAATAGCTAAGACACAAAGAGGAAGAATGAGTTGGCCTAACTCTAAGTTTCACTAAAAAACTTGTTGGACTAGGCTCTTTGGAGCCACTATTTTGATTTATTAAAGAGTCTATAAGCTTATGAATCCATGAGGGTTTTGTAGTTCATGTTATAAGTTTTCCATAGCCTCTGAAATGGTCTAATTCCGACTTATAACGAAGAAGTTATGAAGGTTTGAGGTTTGTGTGTCAAAATAGAGCTTGCTGGTAGGCTAAAACCGAGGCATACAGAAGGTTTCTCGCTAGGGCGAGCTTATTTAGCCTAGGATTCTAGCCGGGGCGAGACCCATGTGTTCCAGTTTTGCGATTCTGACATCCTTTAGTAAAATGGACCTAATTTTCTCATACGAACTCCAAATTGGATGATTCAAGATGATCCGGAAAGCTAAGGAGTATACCTACAATTTCCATTATTTGGAATTGGTAATTTCAGACTTTATCAATTTCTAAATTGGCCATTTTTAGGACTATTGTGCATTAGAAGTCAAACGGAGGGCGTCATACATGCGCGTATGTAACGTGTAATGTTTCCGATGCTAAAAGATGTTGTTCTAAGTTCTAAAACTTGTAAATTATGGTTTATAATGATGCTTACCATTAACCAATGAGTATAATATAAATTGAATGGACGTGCTAAGCGTACGCAAATGCGTGTCGCTTGGGCGTTCGAGTAAGCAAGTTTGGCGTGCGTTGTGCAAATGTCGTAACATTGTATCAAGTGTGTGTAACCTTGTTTGATATTATATTCCTAATTAGAATGAAACATTATAGTGTAATGTAAATCAATCTTTGGCATTAATTGTGTGTCTAATTGGTATGTGGCTATGTACTTAAATGTGTAGGACATTTGAAGGACGATTAACGTCAAATAGTAGCAAACGCTTAAGGCAAGTTTCCTAAACCCTTGTCTAATCCTTGTGTTAGGCAAGTTCTCTAGCTTCATTCGTTTTCAGTATTGAATGCAAGTTTCTTATCTTATACAAAAGACGTATATTGTGCAAGTTTTCTAACGCTTGTCTAACCCTTGTGTTGGGCAAGTTTATTTGATTCATTTGATTATATTCTCATGACTCTCATGCGATGTTTGAAGTTCCGATTTACGCAATACATATATGGTTGTGTGAATTCCTTACTTATGTAAATCTTTTAGTATTTGCACAAGTATTCGAGCTATGTTATGACATAAATTGTTGAAGCTTTCAAGTTAACATATATATGAACTGTTATAGAGAACGTCGATGCCATTTGTTTCGGCTAGACCGATATTGAAATGTTATTGATGATTAAGTAGAGCTATCCAACCGAATTGTTTTGGTTAGGATTCTGAGACATGAATGAGATGAACAACCCTAATATTTGGGGCAGTTTTTAGTCAGTTATTCTGACAAGGCATCGAGCGCCTAAAACAAACGCATATAGTCGTTTCCAGCTAGAGTGTTGATCAACATAGAGTACAATAGGCTGATCACCTAGAAGTGCTCGTAAGTAAGACGTTTACAGTTATATTGTTGTGTACCTTTTTAAGAAAGCAAAAGAAAGTTCAAGGTCTTACGACCACTCAATGTCGTTTCAAAAATATATTTTTAAAACGAAAGTCAAGTATTATTCTTGTTTATTCAGAATATTTCACAACTATTGTTCAGTTGGCGAAGAGAAATGATATGATTGATGATATTGTTGTTATTCAACTATTATACTTGCTGGGCAATTGAATGGTCATTCTTGCTTTATATTAAACATTGCAGCTAAGTCCGAGCGGGTTGAAAGTTCCGGTAAGGACAAGGGAAAGTGCAAGATGAACATCTAGATGGCGTCGTAGTTTATTTGTATTAGTAATGATGTAATATTAAGACTTATTATGTATTTGGAATGATGTTATGGTATTAGAACCTGGGATTTGAGAGTAAGATGTGTTGTAATAATATGGTAATTACATTCATGTCTATTATGTTGTATGAAATGGGATGTACCGCGTAGCACCGGATTCGGGTTTGAGGTACCCGGATTTGGGGGCGTCACAATTTTCATATAATATTTGATGGGTTGATGATGAACAATAGCTTCTCCTCCTTGATTTTGCAATCCTTGATGTTTTGCTCCTTGGCCTTGCTTGATGTAGCTTGATTTTAGCACTTTAGCCCTCTAATTTTATGTATTTGGTAACTTCCCCTCTCTAGATTTGATGTTAGATGGTGTTAGATGGAGTTAGATTGTGTTAGAATTGTAGTTCCAGCCTCCCCCAAGAGGTTATAAGAGATAGGTATGAGAAACCCTAGCCTAGATATCAAAAATTGGCCAAAAAATGCGAAAGTCTGCTGTATCCCGCGACGAGCTCGCCCCGGCGCCGAAATTGGCCTGAATTCCGTCGCCCCGACGGTGTTCTGTAGCGCGAATCAGTTTCGACGTCGGTTGGTAAAATGGCCATAACGTCTTCGTACGAACTTGGATTAAGGCGATTCAGGCGGCTATAGAAAGCTAAGACGTAGCTCTACAACTGTCATAACTGGAGTTTGTCGAGATAATGGCCAGAGAAAGGCTCAAATTGAGCCCGAAGCAACTGCTGTGTAAAATTCATGCCAAATCCGATGGTAAAATGACCATAACGCTTTCATACGAACTTCAAATTGGATGATTCAGGATGTTCTGTAAAGCTGAGATGAAGATCTACAACTTTCGTTCTTTGAGTTTGGAGATATTCGGATTGGATCATGGGTTAAATTGAGAAACAAGCAGATGAAACGCCAAATTAAAGCCAAAAACACATCGATCCAAGGGGCCTTTATTTCAATTCCTACAAAACAAAATAAAAACAAATAAAAGCATACAAAAACATATAAAGATAATACAAAACTACATTATACGACAATAAGATGAAAACACATAAAACCAAACGAAAAAGCCAAAGACTTACAAATTATCAAGGCTAAAAGTACCCAATTTGTGTGTATAAAACACACTCATCAATTATATTTTGTGATTTGGTGAACAATTAATCTAACGAGTGAAATTATAAAGGGAAGTTGATTTGTTTTTCTGTTTATAATGTAAAACAAGCTGAGGTCACAATTTCCCCAAATGTAAGGGTTAATCTCCTAACTTTCTCTTTAAATCAATAAATCATACAAATAGATAACCGAGAATTTAAAGCAATTATAC
Organism: Aralia elata; assembly: GCA_034770075.1. Classification (NCBI taxonomy): domain Eukaryota; kingdom Viridiplantae; phylum Streptophyta; class Magnoliopsida; order Apiales; family Araliaceae; genus Aralia; species Aralia elata. The sequence continues at coordinate 9,343,341 of CM068387.1, forward strand.
ACCCCTTCCAATAGTAGTATAAAAGTCTCCTGTTTAATAAAACACTATATTCCTATGTGAATTAATTAAAACATGAGTCATTAAGGATACATTCTCAACTGGCTACACATGACATTTAGGTATATTCCTATCCTACCTGCAAATTATGTATTCACCCCTATAGAAAAAAGTCCATAACATGTGCTTTCATATTGGTGATTTTAGTTTTGTAATCCATTTTCCAATTTCGTATAAAACATCACATGAATTACTTTCCGGTTAATCCATACATTAAGCATACAACATGAAAATCCAGTCAAACATGATTCACAAGAAATAAAAGGAAATAAATTTAATTAACACTGTACATTCAGTTTCATTGCAACCTCAGAATAAGAAATTAGTTCATAACTGTGAAAATAAATATAACTGACAGAGAACTAAACATCATTGGATTAAACAATAATCGGAGGAAAGGAGAGAAACTAAATTATATATGAATAATTTAATTCTCAAAAACTCCCTTTGATAATGAACAATCCTCCTTCCCTGTAGATAATTAGGCTTCCACTTAGTTGCAATGTTTTCACAATTGCTACAAGGTTTCAGCCTCCTTCTTCTTTTTTCTGAAGGAAAATGATGCCCAGCTCTCTATTTTCCTCCCTTCTAGAGATGATAAATCTGATGATAGGGTTGATGGTGGTTATGGAGTTGAGTTTGGTAACCAAAAATGAGTTGATGGAATGATCCTTGGGGGATGGGAATTAATCCCTCTTTTTTTTGCTATATGCTTCTTCCCATACCTCCAATATTCCATCCCTTTGTTTCCAAAAACATTCCTCTCGGGTTCCTCCATTGTTGGCAAAACAAGAGAATAATAAGAATAAAAGGGGGACATTACATTTGGGACAGCAGAACGATTCAAGAAAACAAAGTCATAGGTCCGACACTGCGGCGCCGTCATAGAGCTTAAAAAGGGCGCTGCGGCACTGGAGCAAATAACTTGGATCTGAGACCCGGACCCGGCGCTGCGGCGCCATGATCTAGTACAAAAGCGGCGTTGTGGCGCCGGTGCAGGAAAAATGACGATTTTGCCCTTTTTGCCTGAAAATGCCAGAAATGTCCCTACTTCACCTAATTCCACAAAATAACACAAAATATAACATAATTAAAGTAAAATAGGCACGAGCATACAACTTCTCGAGGTTAAAAGTGTCTGATTTGTAAGTATAAAAGCTACTCATCAAATACCCCCAAACTTGAGCCTTTGTTTGTCCTCAAGCAAAACAGATAAAATGAAAATACTACAACTACTAACAAGAAACATAAGAAGCAATGATTCAACATTTATCTAACTTATGGCCTCAAATATCAGAATTAACAATTCAAGAGGGCCCAACACAATGCCAAGAAAAAGGTTTTAATATAATCGCTAGTTTAAACCAACTTTTGACCCTACATGTGCGTGGGTGAAAACCAACTACTCTAGACCAGTCACAACACAGATAAAATCATAAAGACAACTGCTTACGAAAAATGCTAACTCTACAAATTCTCCCGCTATATCAAAGTTGACCGAACAAGGCACAAATACAAGAAAAGGGATCTAAGGTCATTAACATGCAATTCATCCTAATCCAAATTGAATTCGTCACTTTAAATATGGCGAGTGCGTTTTACGCTCTATCTCGCCTCAAATTTCAAACTTGACTTGCACAATGTCTAATTATCATAGGCTTTTCAAAGTTACTCATGTAACAAGCGTTTGATCAATGACTCCAAAACCAGTTGGTTTTAGGGCATTAGGTGGAAAGACACCCTTGAGGATCTAATAACTCGAGCAACAAAGGCCACATAATTAGACTAGTCAAAATAAAATTTCTAAATACCTTTTTTTTACTAAATTATTACATGGTACATTTCCAGACTTTCCCGAATCTACATAAGAGCCTAAATCATACAACCAATACCAAATGCAAGTATAACAGAGTTACATTTTCAGAAAATCAAAAGCAATTAGCATATAACTTCTCTGACTCGCGACTAGCCACAATAGCAGGCATGTGCTCAAAAAGATAACATGGAGATAGGCAGTTTTAGACCATCAATTAAGTTAAAATCCTCAACCACACATGCATGACCATCACCCTTGAATGACATTAAACAACAACTTATCATTGGCCATAATCAACATAAAACAAAAACAAACCATTGTTGAACTTAAACTTAAGATAGAAAATTAATCTAAACGTCTAACAAGATCCACCAAAATTAAGAAAGCAAAAGATACATAAGAAACTAATTAATTGTGACAGCAGATCGACGAGGTAGACGACTTTATATGGCATATGACAGATACGAAAGCAATAAACACCCCCAAACTTAGGCTGACAATGTCCTCATTGGCTATATAGGTAGAATTGAAATAAAGTCTTCCCTGAGGTGATATCACTCCATATCATCATTGTGGTAGCCCTCATCGTGGTTGGGAGATGAAGGTGGGTAAGGCGACAAGACAAGAGGCACGGGGGTCTGGGAATGCTCGGATCCGGATGCAGCCCCACCAGCTGAGTAGGCGGCGAACTGCGTGTGGTACTCCATCATCATATCTTGCATCATAGCCATTGTATCAACCCTCCTAGTCAATCTGCTCAATGATGCTAATATGGCGGTCATGGGTCCATCTGAAGAAGAATCTATCTCCTTGCGCTCAGAAGATGGTCCGACTCGTGATGGAGATGCACGCTGTGGTACAGAAAGAAATCCTTCACCCCCCGGGTGTGACTCTGCGCCCTCCCACACCTTGTAACGAGCGATCGTCGCATGATCAATTATGACCATAGGTGGCTGGAGTATCTCTTCAGCCCGCCACTCAACATTCGCCGCCCGACAAAGCTCAGTGATCAACGATGGGTGTGGGAGCCTTCCTGAAGTGGTACCGCTCAATGCTCTCTCAATCGAATCCTGGATGACCAGCCCTACATCAATCTTCACCCCGATCATAATAACAAATAGCAAGACGGCTCTTTCTTTTGTAGCATCGCTAATGTGCCGGGTTGACATCAGGTTCGAACAGATAAAGTTGTACCAAGCCTTGCCATAGCGACTCAACTCGGTGTGGGAGAAACTGTTTCTCTCAGAAGTTCCTTCCCTATACTTCCAGGTAGTTCCCGGCTTGCACAGATGTTGAACAACACTGGCAAGACACTGGCAAGGTTGGAGCGTTCCATCCCGTCTAATATGTAGGCATCTTCCTCAATATCCGCCAAGTTGTAGTAGGCATTGATGGTACGGCGGTCGAATCTCACTGTTTTTCCCCGAACCTGAGAAACAAAACCATCCCTAGTCGTGGCATTAGCGTATAATTCTTTCACTAGGGAGATAACTACGGCCTCAGACTGGCGGGTAAAAGGGACCCATCTGCGCTCCGTAATCATAGCGGTCATCTCTCCGTCTTTTCGCAAATCAGGCCTAAGACCTCTTTCAGGCACAAGGTTTTTCCCCTCCAGTACCTTATGAAATTTCAGAGCTGCCTGAGCATATACAAACTGTGTACTGTCAAATTGCACCTCTGACTGGGAAGTAGCACCTCGCTGCCTCTTGGACGCCATGCTTATCAAATTTCAACCAATAAAGCCCAACTGCCCAAACCTGAACCAATTAACTGCAAGAACAAACCCCAACTGATCCACACCCAATTTGACAGTACACAACCCAACAGAGTTCAACCTGTTAAAACAAAGCATCAACCATGCCCAACAATCAATTCTCAAGTAAAGTAATGAATACTTAACATGCACGACCAATTCAAATGACCACTAACATTACCAAGCAACTAATTAGCCAAATTAATAAGAGAAAACAGATCCCAATATATGAAACATAAGTCTCCTTTAACCCAAAATGCTCAGCCAAACAAAGTTCACGCCCAAAACCAACCACCAAAAATAAATAGTTCTCCTAGGCAATTTTACAAACACCTAGCATGCAACTGCAATTTTTGTTAGTGACATAGCCCTGTGGGTGTGGTTCAAAACCAAATTTTTTTTTTACCTCAACCCTGTTAGACAAAAATAATCACACCCAACAAGCAGTTCACAAGCATGGCAATATGCAAATTAACCTTTACAAGAACAGAGACAACAACTAAGCATTTAACAATTCCCAAACTACGAAAATGAACGACAAGACCAAACCAAATTCAGATTCTCTAACAGTTTCAATACAAAACAAATCCTCTTTAAACTTTTTGACTCCCTAAGGACTGACCTTAAGCTAATTCCGAATTGAACTTACTTGTTTTAAGAACACCTAATCGTGTGGATTCAATCGGAAGGAACGAGCACTGTGGAAGCTATGAACCCTAGATTTCTAATTAAAGCTTTGAGCAAAACATGATTCAAGCTAGCAAAGGGATGCTTAGGGCTTGGAAGAGAAGGGGTGAGGAGTTTGATTTGGTGAGGAAATCAGTCCCTAACTTTGGATGGAGTCGCCGGAGAGGAATTTGATGAGCCGCTACAATGTTGGAATGGAACTAGGCTTGTGAATCGAGCTTTGAACGAAGGAGGGGAGGAGATGGGTGTGGGTATGGGTATGGTTTGGGAAAGGGGAGGAGCACCAACTGGATGAGAGAGAGGGGCTTGGGTATGAAAACTGCCGAAGAAAAGAACTTAAAAACAAAATTTCTCGACCGGAGTTGCGGCGCCGTAATTAACCCGTGAACTGGCGATGCGGCGCCGTATATGCAGTAGTTGCGTGAAATTGTTGGCGATGCGGCGCCGTATATGCAGTAGTTGCGTGAAATTGTTGGCGATGCGGCGCCGTTCCAAAACCAATTAGAGGCGCTGCGGCGCCGTCTCCTATACTTTGATTTTATTTTTTTTATTTTTTTTACAAAACAAACAACTAACATATAAATCAAATACAAACACTTAAACACAACTAAGGCCTAATCAAATAAAACAAACTAACATTTACTGCATGAAAGTGATATGAAGCTAACTACAAATTAAAGAGAAAAAGAACACAACTTAACAAAGAAAACAAACTAAATGCAATGCTACTAGTCACTTAGTATAGCTAAAGTCTTAAGGACATGCATGCAAAATAAAATAAAACCACTAAAAATAGAAGCAAGTAAACCAAAACAAGAAGAAACAATTCAAGCTACAGAATAAGATTTCATAGAAAAGGATACTGAGCTAGGATTGCCTCCCCATTGAGTGCCTCATTCTTTAGAGTTGTCGGCTCGACTATTCACCACCTCATTCTGGATCCGCAAGACTGATTGAAGTCTTGTGACGCTCAACGTCACCACCCCAATAATGTTTGAGCCTTTGCCCATTAACCTTGAATGCCCACCTAGAATTAGGTTCCTCGACCTCAATGGCACTATGAGGAAAGACTTTGACAATGGTGAACGGGCCCGACCACCTTGACTTCAGCTTTCCCGGAAAGAGCTTCAACCTTGAGTTAAACAGAAGGACAGCTTGACTGACCTCAAATTCCCGTGTAATGATTTTCTAATCATGCCACCTCTTAGTATTTTCTTTGTATAGTTTGGCATTTTCATAAGACTATAGTCGAAATTTGTCTATCTCATTCATTTGGAGGAGTCGTTTCTCGCCTACTGCGTGAAAATTAAAGTTGAGCCTTTTAATAGCCCAATATGCTTTATGCTCGAGCTCAACCGGCAGGTGACAAGCCTTTCCATAGACTAGGCGGTACGGTGAGATTCCAATTGGCATTTTATATGTCGTTCGGTATGCCCATAGTGCATCGTCCAGCCTAGTAGACCAATCCTTTCTGCTAGGATTCACAGTCTTTTCTAATATGCTCTTAACCTCCCTGTTGGATATCTCTACTTGGCCGCTTGTCTGTGGATGATATGTTGTTGCAATTTTATGATTGACGCCATACTTAGCTAGAAGGGTTGCAAATGGTTTATTACAGAAATGTGACCATTCGTCACTAAAGATTGCCTACGGTGTTCCAAAGCGAGTGAAAATGCTTTTTTACAAGAAATGAAGCACTATCTTGGCACCATTGGTCGGCGATGCTATTGCTTCAACCCATTTGGACATATAGTCCACTACCACCAATATGTACAGATTGCTGAAAGAAGATGGGAATGGTCCCATGAAGTCAATGCCCCACACATCAAGGATCTCAACTTCCAGAACATTGTTAAGGGGCATTTCGTTTCTTTTCGAGATATTGCCAACCCATTGGCATCTGTCACATCTTTGCACGAAGGCATAATCATCCTTGAATAGAGATGGCCAGTAGAACCCCGATTGGAGAACCTTAGTTGTTGTTCTCTCTCCACAAAAATGACCCATAATCATATGGGTGACAATGGCGAAGCACGTCCTCCGTTTCTTCTCCACGTAGACACCTTCTAAGAATCTGATATGCACATTGTCTGAACAGATATGGCTCATCTCAAAAATAGAACCTCGCATCCTTTAGGAATTTTTTCCTCTGTTGGTATCTTAAGTCTGGAGGTAGCACACCACTCACAATGTAGTTGGCAAAATCAGCATACCAAGGCATTACATTCTGAATGGCAAACAATTGTTCGTCGGGGAAGAACTCATTAATTTCCATGTCATTACATCCCCGCTGCTCATTTTTCTCAAGTCTTGACAAATGGTATGTAACCTAATTCTCAGTACCCTTTGTATCCTTAATCTCTAGATCAAACTCTTGGAGAAGGAGAACCCATCTAATTAGGCGCGGTTTAGCGTCCTTCTTTGATACAAGGTACTTGATGGCAGAGTGATCAGTATACACAATCACCTTTATCCGAATAAGATAGGAGCAAAATTTATCAAAGGCTTATACAACAGCTAGAAGCTCCTTCTCCGTAGTGGTATAGTTTAACTGAACTCCTGTTAGCGTTTTGCTGGCATAATAGATGGTATGGAATAGTTTGTACTTACGTTGTCCCAAAATTGCACCAATTATATAATCACTAGCATCACACATAAGCTCAAACGGCAAATCCCAGTCAGGAGCAACTACAATGGGTGCTGTAACAAGCCTCTGTTTAAGCTTCTCAAAAGCTTCAAGGCAATCGTTTCTAACCTTGCATGGCATATCCTTCTCTAGCAGGCTACATAAGGGCTTTGTGATTTTTGAAAAATCCTTTATGAAATGCCGATAGAGCCACGCATGTCCCAAAAAGCTTCTAACTCCTCTCACAGATGTTGGAGGCGAAAGTTTTTCAATAGCTTCGATTTTAGCCTTGTCTACCTCAATTCCACTAGTAGATACTCTATGCCCCAAGATGATTCCCTCTTGAACCATGAAGTGACATTTTTCCCAGTTCAATACCAGATTTATCTTTATACATCGCTTAAACACCAAAACCAAGTTAGCCAAGCAAGAGTCAAAAGAATCACCAAATACTGAGAAGGCATCCATGAAAACCTCAAGTGTCTGCTCTACCATATCAAAAAAAATAGACATCATGCACCTCTAAAACGTAACAGGCTTATTACACAGCCCGAATGACATTCGCCGAAAGGCAAAGGTTCCATAGGGACATGTGAAGATTGTCTTCTCCTAATCATCGGGTGCAATAGCTATCTGATTATGCCCCGAATATCCATCAAAGAGATAGTAAAATTCATGCCCAGCCAGTCTATCAAGCATTTGATCGATGAATTACAAAGGAAAATGGTCTTTCCGAGTGGATTTGTTAAGTCTTCGAGAATCAATGCACACTCGCCATCTTGTAGATGTCTGTGTGGGTATCAACTCGTTGTTCTCATTATTCACAATAGTCATGCCCCTTTTCTTTGGGACACACTGAACTGGCCTTACCCAAGGACTGTCAGAATTTGGGTAAATGATTCCTGCATCCAACCATTTAATGATCTCTGCTTTCACCACCTCTTTCATTATGGGATTCAAACGCCATTAATGTTCAATAGTAGGCTTAGAATCATCCTCCATGAGGATGTACTTATCCCTTTAATATCAACAAGTGTCCATCCCAAAGCTGTCTTGTTATCTTTCAACACCTGCAATAGCTTACTCTCATGAACCTCATTCAATAATGCAGAAATAATGACAGGTAGAGTAGATGATTCTCCCAGATAAGTATACCATAAATGGATTGGTAGAGGCTTTAGTTCCAAATCGGGTGTTTGCTCCATTGCTGCATTAATCTAGGAAGTAGAAGATTTCGGTTGATCTAATGATTCAAATGGTTGTCTAGAGTTAGTGAATCATGGATATTCATTCAACAAATCCACATACGCTAAATGAGTAGGATCTTCCATATGTATTGCTCCAATCAGGGTTGCCTCAAGCGAGTTAAAGTTGTAGTTGTTCAAGAAAACCTCATTTACTGCCTCACCAACCAAGTCAACCCGGAAAAAATCTTCAGATTCACTAGGAAACTTCATAGCCCTAAAGACATTGAAAGTTACCTCTTGATCTTGGACTCTCATTGTGAGTTCTCCTTTCTGCACATCAATGATAGTTCTCCTTGTAGCTAAGAATGGTCGCCCCAGAATAATGGGCACCTCTCTATCTTCCTCGAAGTCCAGAACAATAAATTCTGCGTGAAAGATGAACTTGTCTACTTTGACTAATACATCTTCCACAATCCCTTTTGGATAAGCCAATGATCTATCCGCCAGCTGCAAAGTGACACTGGTAGGTTTTGCTTCAGTCAATCCCAGCTTCCTATAGATTGACAATGGCATTAAATTAATGCTAGCCCCCAGATCACATAAAGCTTTACTGATGGACTGGTTCCCAATGGTGCATGGTATAGTGAAACTTCCCGGATCTTTAAGCTTATGTGGAAGCTTCTTCTGTAGTATAACCCTACACTCCTCTGTCAGTGTTATAGTCTCATAATCTCCCATTTTCCTCTTCGGGATAGAATTTTCTTCATAAATTTGGCATAACTGGGCATTTGGTCCAAGGCCTCAACAAATGGAATGTTGATGTGAAGCTTTTTGAACACCTCCAAGAACTTGAAAAACTGTTTGCCTAGCTTCTATTTTTAAACCTTCTGTGGAAATGGCATAGGCTGAATAATAGGAACTGACTTGCATTACTCAACACTAGCCTTTAGAGGCAAGACTATGTTTTCCCTTGCTTTCTTTTCCCTGTCCCCATTAACTTGGCTCTCTCTAGATGGCTCAACATCTTCATTATTTACAATGGCAAGATTTTCCATAGTTACCTCAACAACTCCAGGCAATTTAGTCCCACTGAGCAGTGTAATAGCCTTACAATACTCTTTTCTAGCCCTCCTTGGATTGACCTCAGTGTCACTTGGTAAAGTACCCTGAGGAAGATTGCTGACAGCATTTGCCAGTTGCCCCACTTGGGTCTCCAGATTCCATAAGGACACCTCTTGGCTATTCATTCTGTTGTCACTGTGAGAAATAAATTTAGCCAGAATATCTTCCAGATTAGACTTCTTTTCCTGATACTGAGGAGCTTGCTGCTAAAATCCTGGAGGGTGTAATGGTCTTTATGAAGAAGGTTGAGCCTGATTGTTATCTCTCCAAGAGAAACCCGGATGATTCCTCTAACCTGGATTATAACCATTGTTGCTCTGTTGGTTGTAATTGTTGGGATTGCTAACATTTTGTGGCCTCTAGTAATTATTAACATACTGCACTGACTTAGAATTGATGGCACATTGCTCACTAGCATGGTTCCCCTCACACAGTTCACAAACCACAGACACATTATGAACAGGTTTCACCGCCAAAGCATCAAATTTCTTAGAGAGAGTTGCCACCTGAGCAGCTAATGTCGTGATTGCATCAAGTTCAATAATGTCTGCTACCTTGGGTTGATTCATCTTTGAATAAGGCCATTAGTAGTTGTTAGCAGCCATGGTTTCCAATAATGCATAAGCATTATCAAAATTCTTCCCCATTAGAGCACCTCCTACAGCTGCATCCACACTCTGCCGAGTTGAACTAAACAACCCATTATAAAATGTCTACACTTGCAGCCACTGTGGAAGACCATGATGAGGACATCCCCGTAGCATTTCCTTAAACTGCTCCCAAACTTCATATAAAGACTCTGAATCATACTGCGAGAATGAGGTAATGTCATTCCTCATTCTTGCAGTCTTAGCAGACGGGAAGAACTTTGTTAGGAATTTTTGGGCCAAGTCAGCCCATGTAATAATTGAACCTGATGGCAAATAGTGGAGCCAACTTTTTGCACGAAATGTGAAAATAAAAAGTCGCAGCTTAATAGCATCATCTATGACTCTGTTGTATATGAATGTGTCATAGATTTCTATGAAGCTCACCAAATGCTCATTTGGATCATCCTTCGGCAAGCCCCCAAACTGCACATGATTCTGGATTATCTGTATTGTGCTCGATTTGATTTCAAAGTTGTTTGCTTGAATAGTGGCCTCTGCATACTAGAATGGATTTCTGTGACAAGAGGCATTGCATAATCCCTTAAGGATTTGTTGTTCTTTTCGTCTACCATGGTATTTGGGTCTAGTATGCCTTGGGCTCTTTCCCTAAGTAGACGTCGAAAATTTATTTTAATTTCAATATCGTAGGGAGTTATCTTAGACCCTTGAGAACGTGGCATACGAGATCACAAGTACCTGCACAAGAATGTAAATCAATAAATAACTAAAACAAAATAAATATATATTAATTTTAATTTAAAACTAATTTGATTGTTACTGATATTGACAAAGTTAGAATTTGTTTCCCCGATAACGGCGCCAAAAACTTGTTGGTCGATTTCGTAATCGATAAAACACGCGCAAGTATACACGGTCCATAAGTAATATATAGTAAGTAGAGTGTCGAACCCACGAGGAAATAATGCCAATAATTATCAACTACCAATTTTATGTCAAATTAATCTTAATTAAAATAAATGATTATATTTTGTGATTTGGTGAACAATTAATCTAACGAGTGAAATTATAAAGAGAATTAGATTTATTTTTCTGTTTATAATGTAAAACAAGCTGAGGTCACAATTTCCCCAAATGTAAGGGTTAATCTCCTAACTTTTCCTTTAAATCAATAAATCATACAAATAGATAACCGAGAATTTAAAGCAATTATACACCTCTTCCGATAGTAGTATAAAAGTCTCCTGTTTAATAAAACACTATATTCCTATGTGAATTAATTAAAACATGAGTCATTAAGGATACATTCTCAACTGGCTACACATGACATTTAGGTATATTCCTATCCTACCTGCAAATTATGTATTCACTCTTATAGAGAAAAGTCCATAACATGTGCTTTCATATTGGTGATCTGAGTTTTGTAATCCATTTTCCAATTTCGTATAAAACATCACATGAATTACTTTCCAGTTAATCCATACATTAAGCATACAACATGAAAATCCAGTCAAACATGATTCCCAAGAAATAAAGGGAAATAAATTTAATTAACACTGTACATTCAGTTCTATTGCAACCTCAGAATAAGAAATTAGTTCATAACTGTGAAAATAAATATAACTGACAGAGAACTAAACATCATTGGATTATACAATAATCGGAGGAAAGGAGAGAAACTAAATTATATATGAATAATTTAATTCTCAAAAACTCCCTTTGATAATGAACAATCCTCCTTCCCTGTAGATAATTAGGCTTCCACTTAGTTGCAATGTTTCCACAATTGCTACAATATTTCAACCTCCTTTTTTGTTTCGAAGGAAAATGATGCCCAACTCTCTATTTTCCTCCCTTCTTCCGAACGGTAGAGATGATAAATCTGATGATAGGGCTGATGGTGGTTATGGAGCTGAGCTTGGTAACTAAAAATGAGTTGATGAATGGTCCTTAGGGGATAGGAATTAATCCCTCTTTTTCTTGCTATATGCTTCTTCCCATACCTCCAATATTCCATCCCTTTGTTTCCAAAAACATTCCTCTTGGGTTCCTCCATGGTTGGCAAAACAAGAGAATAATAAAAATAAAAGGGGGACATTACAATTGGGACAGCAGAACGATTCAGGAAAACAAAGTCACAGGATCGGCGCTACGGCGCCGACATAGAGCTTCAAAAGGGCGCTGCGGCGCTAGAGCAAATAACTTGGATATGAGACCCGGACCCGCCGCTGCGGCGCCAGGATCTAGTACAAAAGCAGCGTTGCAGCGCCGGTGCAGGAAAAATGACTATTTTGCCCTTTTTGCCTAGAAATACCAGAAATGTCCCTACTTCGCCTAATTCCACAAAATAACACAAAATATAACATAATTAAAGTAAAATAGGCACGAGCATACAACTTCTTGAGGTTAAAAGTATCTGATTTGTAGGTATAAAACCTACTCATCGAGGGGACCGGATTTAGTGACCGGTTGATGGGGATTGTCCACATCAGCAGAGAAAGAAAAATCACTTTGTGAATCAATACATCTCACTTTCAAATACCCATAATCCCAAACAACTCCCCACTTTCAAATCGTTTTACCAATAATTCTCTCTCTCTCTCAGTAAACTCTCTCGCTACCGCCTGCATCCGGAAAGACACAGCTTCTCCCCCTCTACAAACTTCCTCCTGGAACAAAATCCGGTCCAAAATCAGCAACTTTCACCGTATGCATACATATATATAATATATAATGTACGCATATCAATAATATATATGTATATATTTATGCCCTAAAAACTGATTTCATGATTTTGAAACCATTTTTTGCATCAATTATTGGGTATTAATTGAAGCTTTGAGCTCTTGACATATTTATATGGAGTAGTAGACTTTTTTTTTGTGTTCCTATTAGTGGTTTGGAATTGGCCATTTTTTAGGTATAGTGAGTGTGTAAATATATATAGATTGAGGCATTATATTTTTTAATTTCTGAATAAGATTTTTCGTTTAGCTAAATAAATCCACTATAAGCTCCAAAAAGGCGGGGAACCAAGTACATGTAGTGTGTATAAAGCTTGGGGAAAATAAAAGGCACACCTATGCTGAATATATTAGAGGCCTTGTTATGATACAAGCAAGTTCATTTTAGCCATTTGTACCTTGCATCTAAATTTACTTCCATAGGTGAATTCACCTTCTAGCTAGTCTTTAGTTAGTCCACAGATACTTCTGCAAATATGGAAAATGCAAGCATTATGTACTACAAGCCATAATGCGATAACTTCACTTAATGTAATGAGTCATGAATCCAATGTTAAAAGAAACTATAACAAGAAAATAGAACAAAAATTTAGGCAACAAGAATTAGAAATTGTTTCCTAACAAAAAACTACTGGCAAAAACAGAAAGTGTGTTATGGGAATATTGGAAAAGGCCTCAGGTACATAAATGTAGTGGTTGTTCAGCGTTGATGATTTAAACATATCGAGCCAATAATTAAATAATCACAATTTTGTCAGCCCAAACACCTGTAGAGAATGTTATTGTAGCCTATTATCTACTCTGTTAAAACAGTTATTATAATTCAGATTACTTTCCCTTGGTTTAGCAGTTATGGCATTCAATGCATTTTTCTTATAAAAGTTTAGGGTTTACAAGGTAAACTTTTTATTTGTCATTTTTGTAGAAAGGCAACATGGCATCAGGAAACATGGTAGAGAGCAACGAATTTGATTTAAGGATTCAAAGCAAGCAATGTCATTGTGGACAATTTGCGATTTGTAAAATTACCCGCTTCGATAAGAATGGAAATGAAGGTCGAATCTACTATGCATGCTCGAATGGAAAATGCGGTTTCTTGGGATGGTACAAGACTATAAATGAAGAAAAATCATCACCAACTTTTGAAACGCAACTGTCAAATAATTCCATTATGCATGATCCTACTATAATTGAAATGAGACATGAAATTAAACTATTGAAGAAATTAGTTGTTGTAATACTTATTCTCTGTTTGTTTGTTATTATGAAAAACTAGTTGTCTTTTGTTGAAAGTTGTAATGGAGGTTAAATTGTGAAAGAAATTGTAATGGACGAAGTGTAATGGAATTTATAATGAATTAGGTTTTGTTGTAGAAGTTGTAATGGAAGTGTCCTATTTTTTATTGACACTAAATTGATTGGATTGCCTGAAAACTGTGTAGATTTTGTTTATGCTATAATTGAACATAATATTACTCCAGAATGGTTGAGGGAGTATGTTGAAAGAGTTGTGGGGTGAAATGAGCACATATATTGATGACTAAAAAGTGGTGTTGAATTGCTATTGATGGGTATCTGATTGATTTATTAAATTGATCAGCAACTTTGACATTTATTTTCTTTATTTGAAATTGTAGATTCTTTATTTAGTTCCCAAGTAGATGCTATAAAGATGCATGTTGGCGGCACCTTGTATCCTGCACCAAAAGATCTACAAGCTTGCACATCTGAGAAGATGAAAGGCATTTATGTTTATGGAAACAACCAGGCGGATGCCATTACCATTGTAGGAATAGTGGGAACATCAGTTTATTCAATGGATTACGGGCAGAAATGCATTCCTATGTAGATATCACTGTCGGATATCTGTTGGATAATGAACTGAGAATAGAACAGTTGTTGAATCAGACTAAATTAACAGATCATGATTTCAGAAATACCTCTATCTGTCCATTCAATTGTCAGAAAAATCATTGTACAATTGAAAAATAGAAGATCCTGAACTACCAACATTAACGTTGAAGATAATCAGCAACACAGTTTGGCTCTCAATAACACATTCGGCTGCAGTCCATACACAAATTACAGTCATATTACTTCACGATTATCAGCTATTCGAGAGTGAAACCTACAGTCAAATTACAACAAAATTATCCGCTCCTATTGTTCGAATTATATCCTTCACCACTCCTCCAATATGGGTTATAGTAATCCTGAAACAAGAAAAATAAAATGGTGGTTTTCAGCAACAAATAACACCGAAGAAGGCACCAAAAAATGAAAGAGAAAGCAATAAAATAAGACATTATACCTTAAAATGAAAGGGGAAACCCCCCCTCCATAATAGACATCATGATTTGTGGCAAATGGAAAGTCATCAACATGTGATGATTGCATATTTGCGTTTAAAATAATGATCATTAAAGCCTCTAAGAATGTGACTTATTCATATAAATTAATGACAAACCTGTAAATTAAGATCTATTGCACCATATCTCATGTAGTCTTCGGGACCATGTTCAACTTGAGAATTGTACCTGTAAATTAAGATCTATTGCACCATGTCTCATGTAGTCTTCTGGGCTTAAATATATAGTACCCTCTGATGTATCAAATGACGAGTAAAAAAAACAGTCCATAAGATTGTCATCGAAAAAATACTTAAAGATATTAAACTAGTATAAAAAAGTTAAAATAGTTGCAATCATGCAACATAATTGAAAAGAGAAAAGGTAACAAACTTGCTATACTTTACAATTGCACTAATAAAATCTTCTTCATAGTGGAATTAATAATATCAGCTGCATTGAGTAAGCTAAAATATAAAGCAGTTACCATAGAATACAATGAAAAAAGGACTCTTGTTGGCATTTGGTCGAACAGGTCTTGGGCTCTATCATTATGTATTCTTGTAGAGGACCTGAGCACCTTATCAGCTACAGCTGATGAAGAATGTGCATACTGTTATATGATTGGTTGAATTCATTATAGAAGAGGGCACAAAGAAACTCAAATTGTAGAGGCAGTGCTAACTTACCTGATTTCATGGTAGCAAAAAAATAAAATGTAGATTTGATTGTGCCAGTAAATCATATGTGAGATAAATCTTAGATCAACCTAGTTAATTTCTGTGTACATAGGAATTTCACATAAGGAAATGATGATGGTTGACTTTGTTTCAGCCAGAATAATACAAGATAAATGTATTAATTTATTGATTACAAGAGAAATATACTAATTTACTGATTGTATAATGAGAATCCAGAAAATATTCTATTAGATATTTTGAGGATTTCAGATTTTAGGAGACTAGAGAAGAAACTAGAAAGACTAATTAGAAAGAGCATTCAAATGAAAGAAGAAACCTACATATACTTTTCCACAGTCACATTAATTTTAATGGTCCCACAACAATGGTAGGCTTGACATTTGGACTGTGAAAGACTACCTCTTCAGATAGGATATGATATAATTCAACACAATTAAATCAATTATTGACTATAAATTACATTCCTCTCCCTCTTCGGTATTTGTTTTTCTTTTTTAAATAAAAAAAAAAAGAAAAGAAAAGAAAGAAAGAATTTTCTTCCATTGAATGTTTCTTCCTAACATGCTGATATAACTAAGTAGGGAAAGAAAAAAGAAACATCCCACATCATGCCACATAAAATTAACTTAAATATAGAAACCATTGAAACACACACAGAGATAGAGAGATGGCTATTCAAGCCCCTTTACATTCTCAGACGCCCAAAATCGATTCACCGCCATGGGTTGTGACAACGTTGCATTAATCATCCAGCAAGGGTTAACTATAGGAGGTTGCACATCATTTTGCAACACTAATAATTCAAGCAAAAACAGTTGCTTTGGAGTCAACTGCTGTCAAACAAGAATCCCTCCATCCCTCACATACATCAACGCATCTTTGAGAGAAATGGATCCTAACAATGATCTGGAAAGCTGCAAGTATGCATTCATTCCAGACCAAAATTTACTCTAACCCACTGATGTCCCAATGCATATGGATAGTTGGACACTTACATATTCATGCACTATTTATGTTTCAACAATTCTCTTAAACGAGTTACCCAAGTAAACTCTTTAACTTGCAAAACACCTTTTTTAGGGAATAGAATCCTCTCCATTTCATTTGAAATAGAGAGTCTCCATTTCACTTCATTTCACCAATTATTGCATCATAATAATTTGGTTAGTAATGATCCAAATATGTTAATAGATAGTTAATGATATTAAGATCAATCTTAAAAAAAAAAGTAATCCGACACTTTTTCACCGTTAAAAGTCTAAAAGATTTTTCACCGTTGAAATTAACGATGAGAAATCTTTTAGACTTTTAACGGTAAAAAAATGTCGGATTACTTTTTATTTTATTTTTAAGATTGATCTTAATATCAGTAACTATCTATTAACATATTTGGATCATTACTAACCAAATCATTATGATGTAATAATTGATGAAATGGAGACTCCATTTCATTTGAAATGGAGAGGATCGTATTCCCTTTTTTAGGGGCTTCATCAACCTTTTTCATCATCTCTATTTAAATTTTCATGACATGTACAAATCATTAACACATTGGAGGGCTTCGATCACTTTTCCAATTTCCATCTACGTAATAATCTTAATTTCTTTTCTTTTTTTTGCCTCGACTTTTTTCTTCACGCATGCTTTGACCTGCCACCAGGGGCGGAGCTATGTAGGGGCTGGGGTGGGCTCCAGCCCAGGGTAAGTTTTTGGAAAAAAATTAGTACTATATCTTCTTCAATAATCCAGCCCATACATAATACTAATAGCACAACTCATAACATAAGACCTAACCAACCCAATATCCCAAGAGAGAATTGGATTTTGAAACCCAATATCTTCTTCAATCATTTTCGTCTTTTTGGATTAGGGAGGAGCCATCATTTCTACTCATCTTCCTTTCTTTACCCTATATCTTCACTTCCGTCCCTATCATCAGACGCAACAAGGTACAATCTCTAATTTCTACTTATTTATTTATTTTTTAATTTTTTATGCTCCTTAATTTTGGTAGAAACCATACATAATACCTTCTCATCTTGTGTTTGTGAGTTCAATTTAATTGTTAATTGAAAATTGATTAGTTGAAATTACTCAAGTCCTGACCTAAAATGGTGCTGAAAGTGAAGGCTATGTCCTAACTTAGAAGGCATCACTCTCTGCAGTAAGAGAAACAAGGCTTGAGTGTTCATGACACCGAGTAATAGAAACTATGTAGCTTAATTGATACGTATGGTGCAACTATTTCAGTATTTATAAATTTTTTAGGGGTCAAATTGAAAATTTATAACTTTGTCAATCAAAATATTAATCTAATTTATATTATTTTTAAAAATAATTAATGAATTAATTACTTATGAATAATTGTGATTAAAAAAGTCTATTATGAGTCAACATAGTGTATATATACCATATATTATTACTTATTATATTGTCGTTGTAATATAGTGTATATATTTATATGACCTGAAAGTACAAAAATATTAAAAAAAATTGGCTCGGGGGCGCTGCCCCCGAACCCCCGCCATTTTCTGGCTTCGCCATTGCTTGTTAGCCCAGGGCGCTCTCAATTCCTGGCTCCACCCTTGCCTGCCACTTATTCTTCTTGATCTTATTTTCTAACTTTTCAATTTTACCATACTTTTTATATTTCCTCAAATGTTTCTTCATTTACCTTTCATGACCTCCTTTTTATTAAAGTATTTCTTAATGTTAATTCCTTCCCTGTCTTGCACAAAATTGATCACTCCACGTTTTTAATCATTATTTTAACGGACATAAGAATCATCAAAAGGTTATTAAAAATTTCACAGTATTTAAATAGAAACCAATTCTCTAAGCACTTTAAGATTTCTTTCTACACATTAATTTTTACTCTTAATCATCTTTTCAACCTTTTAAAGTACACTGCAATTAGGGGTGTCCATCGGTAATTAACCGTCCCGAACCGGATACCGAATATACCTAAAATCAAATACCGATACCGGTACCGGTTGACCCGGTATACCGAACCGGCTAACCGGTTCGGTACCGATTTTTACCCAATTTATACCGAAAACTTCCAAAAATAAAAACTTATAATTATTAAGTCCTTAATTAAGTTTTATTTGGTAGTCATTTTATAAGGAAAACTTCCTTAGAATTTTACCAATTAACTAATGCGCGACTTGAAAACTTTGGCTTCACTTTGGTAGTCTATTTATAAGGAAAACTTCCTTAAAACTTTTACCAATTAACCAGTGTGGGACTTGAAGTAGTCTATTTATAAGAAAAACTTCTTTAAAACTTTTACCAATTAACCAATGTGGGACTTGAAGTCTTTATTCACTTGGTAGTCTTGGACTCTTGGTAGTCTATTTATAAGGAAAATTTCTTTAAAATTTTTACCAATTAACCAATGTGGGACTTGAATAATAGTTTATTTATAAGGAAAATTTCCTTAAAACTTTTACCAATTAACCAATGTGGGACTTCAAGTCTTTATTCACTTGGTAGTCTTGGACTCTTGGTAGTCTATTTATAAGGAAAATTTCCTTAAAACTTTTACCAATTAACCAATGTGGAACTTGAAGTCTTTATTCACTAATATGGGATTTGAACACTTTGGCTTTACTTGGTAGTTATAAGGAAAACTTCCTTAAAACTTTTACCAATTAACCAATGTGGGACTTGAAGACTTGAAAACCATAGATTTACTTGGTAGTCTTTTTGTAAGGAAAACTTCTTTAAGACTTTTACCAATTAATCAACGTGGGACTTGAAGATCATGTTTCACTTGGTAGTTTTTCAATAAGTCCCACATTGTCTAATATATCTTCTCTTGTCTTACCCATGTTTTATAAATAAAGGAGACCATACAATAAGTCTCACATTGCCTAATATGTCTTCTTTGATCTTATCTTTGTTTTATAAATAGAGAAGACTTTAAGTTAATTTCACAAGGTTTGGCATGAAAGTCCTAATTAAGAGATTGAATTGGCCTTGTTTTTTTGATTGGGTTTAGCTTGGGATACCTTTTTTTTGGCAACCAGTACAACCAGTACGGTTCGGTATATACCGAACATGCAAATTAGCTAATCGGAACCGGTACCGAAAACCGGTTTAAACTTGATTATATCGAACCGGTACCGAACCAGTTTTATTTGTACCGAACCGGTCGGTTCGGTCCGGTTCGATATACCTTAAATCCCGAAAATACCAAAAATTTTGCACACCCCTAACTGCAATCCAGTTATTCTTGCCTAAAAAGATTTCCCTTTAAGGTTTCAAAACTACTAATAAACATATACTCCCTCCGTTCCAAATTAAACGTACTAATTGATTTCGGCACGTTAATTAATAATATATTTTTTAACCTAAATTGCCCTTCTAAATTACTTATTAATTGAAGTATCCATTCACTTTTCTATGATCCCAACATTAAATATGAGAGAGAAAGTGGTATAACAATATCACTCCCCAATGTAAACCTTTTATCATTTCTTAAGTTTCCAACAAAAGTTGACTAAAAAAATTATGAGGGTATAAGTGGAAAAATAAAATAAAAATAGTTGCCAATATAGAAATAGGACATTTATTTTAGAACATCCTTAAAAAGGAAATTAAGAAGTTTATTTTGAAACAGAGGGAGTACATAAATAATGGTCCCTCAGCGTTTCAGTTTATATTTCTTTTTGGCCAAGTCCCGTAAATGCCCCATCTTGCTGGTTATGTTTCAAAATACGAGTTTTTATGATCCCCCATCTGCAACTTTTACTTATGGAACTGGTTCACGTTTGTAGTATTCTTCAAGAAAAATGGTGGCTTGCTATTACAACAACAACTGTCTTCAGGTGAAGGTAATGTTGAGAAAAGCAAATTGTTCACCTCAAAGGAGCTGGAGAAGGCAACCGACCACTATAATGCAGATCGAATCCTTGGTCAAGGTACTGTGTATAACGGAATGTTGACAGATGGAAGAATAGTAGCAGTTAAAAAGTCCAAAATACAGGAGGAACGCAAAATTGAGCACTTCATTAACGAGATTGTTATCTTATCGCAAATTAACCATAGAAATATAGTCAGGCTACATGGATGTTGTTTAGAAACAGAGGTTCCTCTGTTGGTTTATGAGTTCATACCTAATGGAACCCTTTATCAATATATTCTTGACCAAAATGAAGAATTCCCACTATCTTGGGATGTGCGCGTGTTTGTGGCTACAGAAGTTGCAGGAGCTCTTCAGCAGCTTCCATACCAATTTATCTTCGAGATATCAAGTCCACAAACATACTTTTGGATGACAAGTACAGAGCAAAAGTGGCAGACTTTGGGACCTCTAGATGGATTGCTATTGATCAAACTCACTTGACCACACGAGTACAGGGTACCCTTGGATACTTGGACCCTGAATACTTCCAATCAAGCCAATTTACTGAGAAGAGCGATGATGTTTATAGCTTCGGGGTAGGTCTTGTCGAGCTTTTAACTGGACAAAAACCAATATTACCAGCTAGATCGGATGACGAAGGACGAAGTTTAGCAACACTTTTTATATTGGCAATGGAAGAAAATCGTTTATTAGATATTCTTGATGCACAAGTGATGAAAGAGGGTGGGAAAGAAGAGATCACAAGGTTTGCTAACCTTGCAAATAGATGCTTGAACTTGAATGGAAGGAAAAGGCCTACAATGAAACAAGTCGTGGCAGAGTTAGAAGGGATTAGAATGTCACATGGAGCATCTACTACTCAACAACACTATGAAGAGGTTGAATTTTCTGTTTCTGAATTAAATTGGCCTTGGGACACTACTTCAACTTCAATGGCCTCTTCTGCAAATAAAAGTGCATCGGTAGATGTAGATCCTCTACTGTCTAGGAAATAGTTGTACCACCAAACACAAGTGCTCTCACACCCAGGGGTGGTGCCCTTGCCTCCTGTCTTTTCCCGCATTTGAAACAATAATTAATGATATTAATCCAGTTGAGAACAATTTAATGTAATCCAAAATATATTCTTTCTTAAGCTCAACCTATAAAGCCTATTTTATCCTCTGTAAATCCTTCTTGTTTATAAATATGAAAGCCTCCTTACCATCTACTTTGTTGAAACACAATTAAATAGTTAGTTTAAGAGTATGACATAACAATAATGCAAAGATTAGTTAAATAGTTGGAAGAGTTCAAGAGAAATGAAGGAAAAGAGATGCAAAGGAGGTACCAATATACAGACAATATACACGCACACATCAGGTAACAAAAATTATGTTTCTACTTTACCAATCCAAACTAAAATTTCATACTTCCTTTGCGGACAGTTCAAATGAACACTCCACTTTGGAAATCAAGGGAACAAATCTCATAATCTTATTTGGAATGGAGGTAAAAATACTTTCTGAAAGTTGTAAAAAGAAACATACAAAGTTTTTCAAACTGTCAAATCCTTAATCTTCATTATAGATGGTGAAGCATCCATCACCTAGTGTCAAAAGGAGAAGACACCTGACCTGCAAAACTGTACAATTAAAATGGTCATCAAATAGTGTAACAATGTCGGTTTGCATTAAATAATCTAAAATAGAAAGCAGCTGCGTACGTTATTTCCTGCTCCACTGAACAGATTCACCAAATCCTGAACAACTGGTTTATCTTGTTGGCATTTGATCGAACACCTGGCATGCCTCCTGTATTACTACAACGACGAACTCTCCGTAAATTCTTTATCCTATAATCTCAATCAATATCTTCAAAATAACGAATAGTACATAGGCATGATCCATCATCTATACTTTTGTATATTTTCCCTTTAATTTTATTTTCTTTTAGAAGGCAAATTTATACAAATTTATACAAATGTGGAAGAATGCAGACCCAACTACTCCTTAGGATTGTTCATCTCAGATAGAAGTGAAAAAAACAGACAAGAATGAATGAATGGAGTTCATCTTGTTCCTCTTGATCATTGCTTCTTTAATACTCACTTCTTAAAATCAACACATTTTAAAATTCAAATTAATAATGAATTATAAATTATCTAAAAAGTACAATTAATTCCGATATTTACTGTTTCATAATTTTACTTTATTATTTTAATTTTAAATTTAAAAATATGTTAAATTTACTTTCAAAAGTGAATGTTATAATTTATAACAAGGGGAGTACTAAAAGAGAGCAAACAGCCAGTCAAATTAATTGCGTTGTATGTTCTAAAGAGTAAAGAGACTCCTTAACTTGCTTAAAATCCTATTTGGGACATTTTTAAATTTGAAAGTGATATGAATTAAATTTTGATGAAAATTATAAATCTCATAATTAATTAGTACTCTCTCATTCCAAATTATAAAATCTTAACTTTTAATTTAAAATATTATAAAACTCAAAATTAAGATAATTTATTAAAAGTTATGTAACAATAATTTTTACAATGACTAATATTTTTTAGATAGTTTACAATATTTATTATTGTATTGACTAAAATTAAAAAAACTAAGGTTAATTTTGAATTTGAAAATGTCTTAAGTTGACTTTAGAAAGTCAATAATTATTTTATATTTTGAAACCAAAGAATTATTAATTTTTATATAATTTATAAGGGTCCTCCTAACATGTGCCCAAAGGACACATGCTAAGCACAAAAAATAAAATATGGGGTCAACTAAATATTATTTGTTTATGCATTTGTACTAAAATGCATAAGTCCACTAACATATTATTTTTTTATACATTGAATTCAGTGCAAATACATAAACAAATAATATTTAGTGGGCCTCATCTCTTGTTTTTTGTGCTTAACACGTGCCCTTAGGGCACACGTTATTTTTAATCAAATGTGATTGGATTGTGCACAAATCAAATGTGAGATAAATCTCGGGTCAATTTCCCCTATGAATTTTTGTCTAGTGTTCATCAATATTTTTAGACTAGGACAAACTATCAAGTTGGTAAAATACTTTATGGATGGATTATTGATTCAATGAATATTCGTATCGTTATTAAAATGGTGAAATCATAAATATATTTAAAAATACTTTATTAATAAGTAATTAGATTTTTTTGGATAAGTGATAAAATTTAATTAACAAATCATCAAACTGATTTCATGGATCAAGTCAGACAGAACATAAAACTGATTATTATGGTATGGAATTTATTATGTTTGCCTTTATTTTAGTCGGACTATTCAGAAAATTTTGGAACTTGTGGAAAAATAATTTACATTGGAAATATATCTGGGAAATCTTCAAACTGCTGATATCATTTAAGTTGGACATTTGGACTATACTGAAAGACTACCCTTTCCCAAATGAGATAATTCAATGGATCCAATTAGGGTGTAGGTGTGAAGGTGCCAACTTCACCCTAGTAAATTTATATAGCTTTTTATTATAGTGGATATACAAAATATTGTATTAACCATTGCAATAAAAAATTGTAGAACTTATCAGTACAATTTTTTTATACCGAATACAATAATAAGCTATAGAACTTACTAGAATAGAACTGATACCAATTTCACCCTAATCGGATCTTAATTTAACACAATTAAATCACCAATTGACTACAAAATTATATTCTTCTTGTTAAGTCTTTTGGCATTCTTAGAGTCTTTTGGTAGTCCTATTATGTGTCTATTAGTTTCCTACCTAATAGTAGGAGTCTGTTTAGTTAATATTTAGGAGTCTTTTGGGTTGCTTTAAATCATGTATTAGTAATATGTATTTGCCTATAAATAGGCTATTTGGTTAATCTAAAGTTATGAGTGTGTTGTAAAAAACTCCACCATCTTTTGTCTTCTATCATATTGCTTTCATTTCAATTGCAATATTACATCAGTGGCATCAGAGCCAAAAATAGGAGAGAAAAGTGAGTTCGTGTGAAAGTTCTCAAATAGTCCACAATAGCAACAGCTTTATTTTATCATCTATTTTGATTTTCTTACTTCTACAGAAGTAATGAAAATAGCTTTAGATTCCAATTTTGTGCAAGCGGCGATCCCACGCTTTGATGGTCACTATGACCATTGGAGTATGCTAATGGAGAATTTTCTGCAGTCAAAAGAATATTGGCCAATTGTTGAATCTGAAATTAGACAACCAGAAAAAGATGCAACAGATGTCCAATAAGTAGAGTTGTAAAGGAGAAAGCTAAAAGATTTGAAGGCAAAAAATTATCTTTTTCAGGCCATTGATCGTCCCATCTTGGAAACAATTCCTAGCAAAGACACTTCTAAGGATATTTGGGATTCCATGAAGAAGAAGTATCAAGGTACAGCAAGGGCTAAGAGGTAGCGGCTTCAAGCACTTCATTCGGAGTTCAAAATGCTTCGAATGAAATCAGGAGAGTCAGTTACAGACTATTTTTCAAGAACGATGGCAATCGTTAATCAAATGCGAATCCACGGCGACAAGATAGAGGATGTAACTATTATTGAGAAAATTCTTCGATCTTTGACACAAAAATTTAATTTTGTTGTCTGTTCTATTGAAGAAGCTAATGATGTTGATAAACTTTCCATTGATGAGTTACAAAGTTCCTTATTGGTTCATGAGAAAAAAATTAACTAGCGGGAGAAAGAAGAACAAGCATTGAAGGCCTCATTAGTAAACAACTTTACACCCAATGTAGCTCATAAAGGACGAGGTAGGGGCAATGATCGAGGTAGAGGAGGCAGATTCAACAATAATCGTTGGAATCAATAACAAAATTATCAGCATCAAGTCAATTTCAAGGAAGAGGCAGAGGACGTGGTGGCTACCACTCAAAAACTTATAGACCAAAGTCAGCAGACAAATCTAATGTTGAATGTTACAGATGTCATAGGTATGGCCATTATAAGTCAGAATGTGAAATTGCTTTGAATAGACAAAATGGAGAAAAAAACTAATTTTGCAGAAAAAGAAGAAGTGTCTCTTTTGATGGCGTGTCACGTGAAGGAAGAAACTCAACAAAACATGTAGTATTTAGACACTGGCTGCAGCAATCACATGTGTGGAGATAAGAATGCATTCTCTGACTTGAATGAATCTTTCTGCAGTTCTGTTAAGTTTGGTGACAATTCCACAGTTTCTGTTATGAGGAAAGGAAAGATAACCATTCAAACTAAAAGAAATTCCACCCACGCTATTGCTAATGTTCTTTTTGTGCCAGAATTAAAGACCAACTTGCTTAGTGTGGGTTAGTTGCAAGAAAAGAGATACGAGATTTCTATCAAAGATAGAGTATGTCAGATTCAAGATACAAAGTTGGGCTTAATTGCTCAAGTTAACATGACAGCAAATCGTATGTTCCCGCTTTATCTCCGCAACACCTCTCATTCATGTTTCTCAATGAAAGTGAAGGATGAGGCATGACTATGGCACTTCCGCTATGGGCATCTGAATTTTGGTAAATTAAAAACACTACAACAAAAGAATATGGTGACGGGTCTTCCTCAAATTACAGCTCCTTCTCAAGTTTGTGAACAATATGTTGTTAGCAAACAACACTGCAATCCGTTTTCATAAGGAAAATCTTACAGAGCGAAGAAGACATTGGAAATTGTTCATTCCGATATTTGTGGGCCAATAACACCACAATCTAATGGAAGTAAAAGATACATAATTACTTTCATTGATGATTATAGTCGTAAAACATGGGTTTATTTTTTGCAAGAAAAATCTGAAGCTTTTGGAGCCTTTAAAAGCTATAAAGTGCTCGTTGAGAAAGAAGTTGGCAATCTCATCAAAGTTCTTCGTACTGATCGTGGTGGAGAGTATAACTTATATGAATTTGTAAATTTCTGTGAGGTTAATGGAATCAAGAGGCAACTTACAGTAGCCTACACACCCCAACAGAACGAAGTGTGCGAAAGAAAAAATCGTACTATTATGAATATGGTGCGAAGCCTTTTAAATATGAGCGGCATTCCAAAAATCTTTTGGCCTGAAGCTGTTAATTGGAGCATTTATATTTTGAACAGAAGTCCCACTTATGCTGTTCAAAATATGACACCGGAAGAAGCATGGAGCGGAAGAAAACCTACTATAGATCATTTTTGAATTTTTGGGTGTATTGCCTATGCTCATATTCCAGATGTGAAGAGGAGGAAGCTAGATGACAAAGGAGAAAAATGCATTTTTCTTGGTGTTAGTGATAAGTCCAAAGCTTATAAGCTATACAATCCTAGCACCATGAAAATAGTTATCAGCCGTGATGTGGTTTTTGATGAAAAAAGTACCTGGTCATGGAATGAAAATGGTGTTCAACAAAATATTTCAGCAGATTTTGATGATGATGAGAAAGGGCAGGAGCCTGTGGAAAATGAGCAAGAACAGGGACCCACTCAAAATGTTCCAGTAGCCAATCAAAGCCCACTTGCAGCTGAATCACAAAGGCCTCAACGTGTTCAAAGAAGACCAACATGGATGACTGATTATGAAGTAACTGGAGTTGACCAAGGTGATGATCCACTTACACATTTTGCTCTATTTTCATATTGTGATCCTACCATTTTCGAAATGGCTGTCAAAGAATCAAAATAGAGAAAGGCTATGGATGCAGAAATTACAGCCATAAAAAGAAATGATACTTGGGAGCTTTGTGATCTTCCCAAAGGGCAGAAAACAATTGGTGTAAAGTGGGTTTACAAGACAAAGCTGAAAGAGAATGGAGAAATTGACAAGCACAAGGCACGCTTGGTGGCTAAGGGCTACAAACAGGAGTTTGGTGTTGATTATAAAGAAGTCTTTGCTCCGGTTGCAAGGCATGACACAATTATATTGGTGATTGTATTAGCAGCTCCAAACTCATGGCCTATCTTCCAGTTGGACGTAAAATCAGCTTTCCTGCATGGAGATTTGAAAGAAGAGGTATTTATTGATCAACCTCCTGGTTATGTGAAAATTGGCAATGAGCATAAAGTGTATAAGTTAAAGAAGGCTCTATATGGATTAAAACAAGCTCCACGGGCTTGGTATAATCGTATAGAAACTTATTTTTTGAAGGAAGGATTTTAAAAATGTCCTTATG
Source organism: Aralia elata (assembly GCA_034770075.1). NCBI lineage: Eukaryota > Viridiplantae > Streptophyta > Magnoliopsida > Apiales > Araliaceae > Aralia > Aralia elata. Next base: position 9,370,976 of record CM068387.1, read on the forward strand.
AACATACACTTTTTATAAAAATTGAAGATGGAGGAAAAATGCTCATTGTTAGTTTATATATAGATGACTTAATCTATACTGAAAATTCAACCATGTTTGAAAGTTTTTAGAAATCCATGATGTCTGAATTTGAGATATCCGATCTTGGCTTGATGCATTACTTTCTTGGGATTGAAGTGTGTAGTCCTCTGATGGAATTTATATTTCTCAAAAGAAGTATGTGCGAGAAATTTTGGACAGGTTTCAGATGAAGGATTGTAATCCTGTAAATGCACCATCTGAGTTTGGTTTGAAGCTAAACAAAGATAATGGAGGAAAGAAGGTTGACGACACTCTTTACAAACAGATAGTGGGGAGTTTAATATATTTAACGACAACAAGACCTGATATCATGCATGTTGTAAGTGATTAGCATGTACATGGCCTGTCCTATAGAGATTCATCTCTTGGCTGCAAAAAGAATTTTTCGATACTTGCAAGGTACTAAGGAGTTTGGATTATTTTACAAAAGGGGAGAAAAGTCAGATTTATTTGGCTTTACGGATAGTAATTATGTAGGATATTCAGATGATCTAAAAAGCACATCTGGGTACGTTTTCATGATAGGGACATGAGTTGTTTCATGGTCATCGAAGAAGCAACTTATTGTTACATTATCAACCACTGAAGATGAATTTGTTGTTGCAACAGCTTGTGCTTGTCAAGCTATTTGGCTAAAGAAAATTCTTAAAGAGTTGCATTGGAAAGAGGATGGACCTACTCAGATTTATTGTGACAACAGTTCAGCAATAAAGCTTTCAAAAAATCCTGTTTTACATGGTCGAAGCAAACATATAGATATGAAGTATCATTTCTTGAGGGATCTCACGAATGATGGAGTCATTAATCTTATTTATTGCAGAAATGAAGACCAGATTGCTGACATTTTAACAAAGCCTCTCAAAGTTCCTGCATTTCAGAAGCTTAGGAAGCTACTTGGTGTTTGTATTTCAAATAATTCAGTTTGCATGAAGGATGGCGTTTCAAAGTTTGACTCTTATTAAGCTGAATATTATGTATGGAACATCAGTTTAAGGGAGGGATTGTTAAGTCTTTTGGCATTCCTAGAGTCTTTTGGTAGTCCTATGTGTCTATTGGTTTCCTACCTAATAGTAGGAGTCTGCTTAGCTAATATTTAGGAGTCTTTTGGGTTACTTTATATCATGTATTAGTAATATGTATTTGCCTATAAATAGGCTATTTGGTTAATCTAAAGTTTTGAGTGTGTTGTAGAAAACTCCACCATCATTTGTCTTCTATCATATTACTTTCATTTCAATTGTAATATTACATCACTTCTCCTCCTTATTTTATTTTATTTTTTATTTCGAGTCCTTTGAATCTCTCTTTGAGATGCTAATATTTCTATTTTGGGAAAGAATTAACAAAGATAACCTTCAACGTCCCACCAAAAGACAAATGGAAATATATATATATATATATATATATATATATATATATATATATATATATATATATGGACACACACACACAATGAGATCACTCCACAATGAGATCACTACTTGACTATAGACTCTACAGTATTTTTCTTCTTCTTTTTATTTATTTTCCTAAGATGCTGCCATAACTAAGTAGGGGAAGAACAAAGAAAATCCCTCATCCTCCAACATCAAAATAAATATATAAATTAAATACATACAAACTATTTGAGACACACTGAGAGAAAGATGGTTATACAATTTCTGCTTCCAATAATGTTATAGATATGATGCCTATGACCCTTCATTCTCATAGATATAAAAATAACGAATCTATAAAACCAAATTTGTACTATACAGAACATAGAAAATTCATGTAGAAATGAGATGAGAAAATAGAGTACAACAAAAATTTCCTATCATCAATGTAACTAGATCAACTTTTGTTTGTCCCAAATCCAATTAACCGGAAAGGCTTTTTACAACTAGCAACGTAGAGATGACCATGTTACTCTACTCATACAAGAAACATCCTACAGTTCTCATTTCGTTCGATATCTCCCAAGACTAAGCATATTTATAAAGGTATTATCCAGATAAGGTATACTGCTGTTTTGGTTCTTTAGTCTTTGAATTCTATCATTTCGGCTGCTATAGTCTAAAAAAGGAGGAGATAGACAGGGAGCATCACTCAACCAAATTGATATATACTCAGAGGTAAAGCTGTATGAATCTTCTCAATTACAGCTCACCTTTGTATAAAAGGCTCCTCCTCAATTATATACTCCTATAACTTTTCCCATAACAATGTACAAAGAATCTAAGCAGGAACATAAACTACATGCTTAACTAGGAATTTGTGTCAAAATTCATGTCATCCTTTTCTCTTCCAAGTACATGTATCCTAAAATTCATGTGTTTGTATCCCTCACTACGTTAGGAGCAAACCTGAGTAACATACTAAAATAAGTTCAACCGGCCTATACTTCTGTATACATGAAATTAAGAGGTTCTTAATAATCCCCCCGTATTTACATAGAATCCAATTACATAAGGGCCCTGAGATGCCTTTCCAAGAATTAAATTTTTACTCTGAATCATTTTCAATTCTTTGAAGTACTGTAGTCCAGTAGATCCTCTATTGGGAATAAAATATTTGTTGTAACTGAATTAATTGGGAATTGAGACACTAATTCAACTTCAATGGCCACTTCTCCAAATAATAGTGTATTAGTAGATGTACATCCTCTATTGGGAATAAAATATTTACACCGACAAACACAAACACAAGAGTGCTCTCACGTGTAGGGGGGCTCCTCTTGCCTCATGTATTCTCTCCACATTCCCTTGAAACCATAATTAATCAACAGTTGAAATATATGTTGATTGAAATGGCAATTAAAATGAAGAGACGAGAAGAAATGGGGACACGCCGGAAAAATATAAGTAATTATGATCCTACCAAGAGGGCACAACACTTATTATCTTGACGAATTACAAGTTTTTAGCTACTGTTATTTAACTCTTTACTTATATTGATGCATAAGTTCATCTTTCCATACGGAGTATATTTTTCATTGTATTTTTGCAGAGTGAAATTAATTACACACTTAATATGTTGATGCAACGGAAGGTTTCAGTTAAGTGGTGGAACAATGTCAGTTTGCATTGAATAATCTAAAACAGAAAGCAGCTACCTGCAGTATTTCTTGCTCCACTGTTCAGATTCCCTAATTTTTGTACAACTGGTTTTTCTTATTAGCATTTGATCGAGCAGCTGTCGTGCATCATCTATTACAACAATGATGAGGACTTCTTTCATCTTTTGAGATGGGATTCTCCGCAAAGTGATCAATGAGGAACTCTCTGTGAATTCTTTATCCTATAATCTCAATCAAATTTTCTGGATAACGAATAGTTCGCATGATCCTTCATCCATTATTTTGTATTCCTCCACTTATGGTTCTGTTTTTTTTTTCAAAAAATAAAATAATACTATATGCACAAATTATATACAAAAAGTTGTGCACTAAACTCTTGTTTGTTTTAAAAATTGGATTTGGCACTACTAATCGAGGGATAATAAAATGATTTAGAATGGGGTACTATTTAATAACATGTCCAAACATGTAATAAGTTTTTATCTAATTTTTTAATAATTATGAACAAAACAAATATAACATGTGACTATTTTAAGTTATCCCAATGATAAATAATCTCATTCTAAAAAAAATGTGATTAGTATTATTTAATTCTAGAATTAAGGGCGGTTTAATAGTCTTAATTAATCTGAATGATTCAATATCTGACCGAAAAAGTAATTAAGACGATTTAATAAGAACATGTGAAGGTCTGAATTTGTTTGAATTGATCTGACCGAATTAGCTAGGATTTCTCAACTGAATTGGTAAGAGACTATCTGAATGTCTTTTTTACTTATATTGCCACTTTTAATTTGATTGATTTCATTTATGATTCATGTTCCTTCTCTTTGCAAACTCATCCCCTTATTCATGATTTCACACCACTGCCTTGTTTCTTACCTCCCCGCATCCTAAGTTTCTTATTTTCTTTCTCAAACCAAACCCAAATACACCTTTCAATCTTTCTCATTCGTCAAAATAACCAAAAAGACTAGAATTGGTGTTTAGAGATGGAAGCTTAAATTAATAATTGGATGATAATGGATTTTAGACATTACTATTATCAAACACGTTATTTTATTCAATAATAATTGAATGATAATGGATTTTAGACACTATAATTATCGAACACGTTATTTCATTCAGTATTCAGCTCCTCTGCGTTATTCAACTCATTCATATACTCTTATACATTCAGAACTTAGTAGGTCTAAAAGATTTTAATCCATAAAAATATAATCGTAGGATTATAATTCTTGCAAACAAACATGACCCAAAAGTAGAACTTGTGTATTGCGGGCAAAGGTGCAAAAAAGCCCCTGTGGTTTTCCCCGAAGTCCCACTTCCACCTTGAACTATTTTTTTTTCCAAAAATGCCCTTAATGTTACAAAACGTAGCTCAAATATGCCCCTCCCGTTAAAAAAATGCCAGCTAGACAAACGGATGTTAATTTATTTCTAATGTGGCTGACACGTGGCAAAAAAAAATTAATAAAAAAAATCTTTTCTCTTCTCCCTCTTTTCTCTCTCTCATCTCCTTCCTTCCTCCATTTTTTTCATCACCATCATGGAATACAAAACCTCCATGATCAAAAAAACCCCAAATTAAAACCCCACTAATTAAGATCTGTATACAAATCAAAGCCACATCAACCTTCATCCCCCGCTTACTCCTCATCAGATTTTATACCTGAATTGATGAAGAAATTGGCTAAAAATTACCTCCGCGATAAGAAGTTCGCTATCATACTTTTGAGCAAGATTTGATCATTATTTTGAGCATTTTGTTGTCGGATTTTGGTTTAATTCTACTCGAAATTTGTTTAGGGAACAAAGCCCAATCATTTGCAAGCTCTAATGGAATGATCTAATGGGATTTGAAGAAAACTTTTAGTTTTTTTTAGAGTTTCGCGATTTAGTATAATTTCTGGATTTTGGGGTTGATTTTGAGATGATTTGATAATGTTTGAGCTCCTAATCTTTTTGAGTTTTCTGTTTGGTTCGCTTTCCGAACTTTATTTTAACCGATTGGCGTCATTTTGTGTGTGTGTGATGGAGATTATGCAGATTGCTTTGCTTTTTGGATTTCTCTGTTTTTGGGAATGAATAGAGGAAGAAGATGAGAGAGAGAAAAGAGGGAGAAGAAAGAGAAAATATTTTTTTAAATTAATTTTTTTAACGGGAGGGGCATATTTGAGCTACGTTTTGTAACGTTAAGGGCACTTTTGGAAAAAAAAGAAGTTCAAGGTGGAAGTGGGATATCGGGGAAAACCACAGGGGCTTTTTTGCACCTTTGCCCTGTGTATTGCATACTAATGAAAATATATAAAACATCTTTAATACTATTTGTACATAATTTTTTGTGTATAATTTATGTTCATAACATTACTCAAAAAAAAAAGGAAGGCAAACCTTTTAGAAACATAGGGGAGTGTGGAAAAATCAAACCTTAGAAATCACTCCTTAGAATTTTTCATTGCATATGGAAGTGAAAAAACAAACTAAAAGGTAGCAACATTCATAACAATGAGCTTGCATAATAGTCCATTCATTCCACAAAAATTTAATTTTAAATTTGTAAATATTACTGAATTTTGCTGCGTATTATGAAACCTTCTTGCCAAAATAAAATTCCGACATATATTAATATATAGAATTTGATAGATTTATAAGAGTAATATATCCACCATATTAATTTAACAAGATTATCACTAACATTTATCTACACACTGACAATAAAAAATTTCATATATAAAGTCGCAATATATACTATTTTTCAATATTAATAATGTGTTTTTTTTCTTGGCACTTTTAGCCTTAAAGATGATCAATTATTAGTTCACTAAATTATATGTTCCTCCCTTCAAGTTGTCAGTTAATTTCAAAGTAGCTCATTAATTACCAAAATGAACAATTACCTCCTTATAGTTGCTACTTATTACGATCAATTATGTTTCTTGAGTTGATTTTTTTCTCAATTTTGAGTCACTTGCCTCCTTTGTGATTAATACAGTTATTAATTAGACTAAGGTTTGAGTCAGTACCAAATCAGTTTAGTCCGCATAATTCCTTAAACCAGCTCCAATAGGTGGACTATCATATAGACTATATTTAGTCCATATGACATCAGTTGATGTCCTTTAGTCTTCAATCCTTCTAGCAAATAGACTATACTGTGAGCTATCTCGTGGACTATAATATAAAAAGATTAAAATAATCAATGAATTAAGAAAAAACTCCAACGACTATATTCCAACGACCATATTCTAATGGCTATATTTTAAAGAACAAACAACCTGTATAAATATAAGGCTTGGTGGCTAAGAAGAAGAACAACAAAATATCAATAGGCATACATCATGTCATCATGGTTCTGTGCAAGGTCGTATTACCATTAATCGTGGTAGACATAAAGGTCATAATCGACTTTTTCATGATTATTTTGCTGAACATCCTACATACCCCTTGTATCTATTTTGAAGAAGGTTTCGAATGCGGCACCCACTTTTCCTCCGAATTCAAGGAGCAGTTGAAGCATATGATTCATACTTTGTCCAAAAAATGAATGTTACAGGACAACTCAGTTTATCTTCTCTTCAAAAGATAACTGCCTCAATGCGGATGCTTGCCTATGGTGTTTCAACAGATTTCATTGATGATTATGTGCGGATCGGTGAAAGCACGACTATATTGAGTCTTAAAAGGTTTGTAAAAGCAGTCATTACATTTTTTGGTGATGAATATCTGAGATCCCCCAATAGTGATGACATCGTAAGATTGCTATCAAAAGCTGAAGAGCGTAGTTTTTCTGGGATGTTGGAGAGCATCATGCATTGAAAATGGAAGAATTGTCCGGTTGCGTGGCATGGTATGTATTCTGGACATGTGCATGAGCCAACAATTATTTTAGAAGCGATGGCTTCATACGATCTTTGGATATGACATGCATTTTTTGGATTACCAAGCTCTCATAATGATATTATCGTTTTGGAGAGATCATCTATTTTCTCTGTTCTTACTGAAGGTCGTGCTCCAGGTGTGAACTACTCAATTAATGGACATGAGTACACGATGTGTTATTATCTTGCTGATGGTATATATCCCCTATGGGCAACATTTGTTAAAACCATTTCGACACCTCGGGAAAATAAAAGAAAACTATTTGCTAAGATATAAGAGGCGCTTAGGAAGAATGTTGAGCTAGCATTTGGGGTACTCCAAGCACGTTTTTTTATCGTTCGTGGTCCTGCACGATTTTGGGATCAAACACCACTAAAAGAAATTATGATTGCATGCATAATACTACATAATATGATCGTTGAGGATGAACAAGATGAAAATCAAGAACCAGCAACCTATGATACACATGACGAGATTCCAACTGTAGAAGTGTCTCATGAGCGTACCCCACAATTACTTGAATTTATTAAAGCAAATCATTGCATAAGGGATAGACAAGTTAATTCTCAACTTCAAGAAGATATTATTCAACACTTGTGGTCACTGCATGACGGAGTGTAATCTATTACATTCTACTACAATAATAAAGAAATCATGATTCTATAATAATAAAGCAAGTTTCTACGGTTGATGGAGAAAATGTTGCTGGACTTGACTTTGTAGTACTTTTCTGTTTTTTTCCACTATTATCTATTCTCCATTTCGATGCATCCTTTAATAGTCTCCAACAATGCATAAATCCAAATGGTTGGTTTTGAATACTTTTGAACATCTCTAGTGCTTGACATATCTATTTTAAAAATTATTTACAAAGTATTAAGTATAAACTATAAGAATAAACTTAATAAAATTTTACATGAAAAAATTGAAATACCTTATCTTGTTCACCTACACCGCTTTGTTGCATTCTTTCAATTGCAGCATAATATCCACAAAATTTGTTCACCATGAGTTGAATTATTGACTAACGTTTCGCCAAAGTAGTAGAATTGCGTTCAGACTCAAAATTTTTATATTCATGAAAGTATTTGTGAACTCTTTCCCAATATTTTTCATGTTTCTGATGGTTTTCTTGAATTGGATCCATGCTTACATTAAGCCATCTAGAAACAAGGACATCTTTATCAAATGTGTAATTTTTCTTTTACCCTGTTCTTTTATTGGACTCATTTTTGGGAGTCTGAATTAATTTGGATCATCGAGTAAGAAATCTTGAGATAATAATGAAGAAAAATACATCGGGGGACCATAATTTTTCATCTAAAAAATAAATTAGAGAGATATTATCAATAAAAAAATAAAAATCAAATATAATAAAAATACAAACGATTATTAACCAAATACTTACAATTGTTAAAGGTTGAAGTAGTTGATTGAGATATGGTAAAATGTATTGAATCAATGTACATATTTATAGATTTTTCAATCAACATTTTCAATTTCTATCCGTTGGACCACGTTTTTTTTACTATTCTGACCCTGTTTTTTTTATATCCATTGGAGGTAATTGAGGTCACTGCTCACACACAAAAATACAAAGTAAAGTTGGGTTTCTGCTAAAAAGAGGTGGTCACAATCACACAGGAGACTAGAGAGAGAAAGAAACAAAGAGGGAAACAGTGTTGAGAATGGATGCAACCACTATTCTGTTTTGTTTTAGAATGTGCATCTGATAACCAAATTCATCTCATTCTTCTTCTTCAGCCCCTTTCATCATCTTCTTCTTCTTCTTCAGGCATCTCACCTCCTCTACTCTCCCATTTAAATATATTTAAAATTATAGTATACTAAATTCTAGTTTCTTGATATACTTTACCAATTTTACCGGAAAAATTCATAGACTAAATTTAGTCCAACTACTAGAGTGAAATATGAATTCTAAACTATATTTAGTTTAAAATTATTGCTTCTCTGACCTGTCGAAAATGTTCTTACTCTATTCGAAGAGGAAATCATTGATAATGCTACCCAGGAAAATGAATAAGAAATTACAAAGGGAATTGTCTAAAAGAAGATGACATTAATGAGCTACATACATTGTTCAAAAGATCAAGTACAGAAAAAGGAGGATTACTTTGACAGTCTCTCTACGTTTGTACTAATAAGATTTTGCTCAAATTCCAATAAAGTTCCTTCTCCAATGGTCCGTCCTTACAATTGTCAATAATTGCAGGCTGGCATTTTGGACAAAAATTAAACACATGCAAATGAGTGCTAGTTTAATAGTGATGGTAATGACAATGAAATTATTATGTTAAACTCGAATAATATGGTTATTTTATATTATCACGTAACTTTTTTTATAGAATAATTATTTTTTTAATATATTTTTCTATTTTTTATTTTATTTTTTTGTTGGGACTCGTCAAAAGATACACTATTCATATGAAAAAAAGATGAATTACTTGGTAAGAGCATTTATGCTGATGAAGAATCCAACATACTAATTAATTTTTCCCTTGGTTACTATCTCCGATTCGCACAATGAGTTTCATTTGTAAAATTTATAAATATGAAGGATGTATTTTTATTTCATAGTTACTCCTAAAATAGGTATCAAATTTAATAATAGTGACATAAATAAGATAATGAAATTACGATGACATGACTTTGTGACATTTTGTCAATTTTACGCTACTATTAACAAATTGACAAATGAGACTATTAGTGGAACAAAAGGAGTACTTTTCCGCTTAACTATTGTTTGTCTTCGTGTTCAGTCCCAATACTTTTCCTTTCATCAATGGTCCCTCTCAATAATGGTAAGCTTGACTTTTCAGACATAATGTAATTCAACACAATGTACATACTAATCTCCTGTGCTGTTTATTCTCTTTTTTTTCCTTCTTTTCTTCTTTTCCTTTGAATTGTCTTTCTACCATATCAGAATCTGCTAAAGTGCTGATATATTAATAATAACAAAGAAATATTCATTATGTAACACCATAATTTCATATAGAAACATGTCGGATAGTTTGATATGGAATAAAATACAAAACACTTTTTTGTGTTTTGTGCCAGTCATGTGATTTTTATCCTTGAGTTTGACTAATTAGTAAATTCATACCTTAAAGAACAATTATTAGTGTAAAATTATACCTTTTTAATGTATAAATAGCAATGCAAAACTGGTCCAAAAAGTATAGTTTTATATTAATAATTGTATCATGAGATATCGATTTGCTATATTGTAAAGTTGCGTAGCATATTTTCACAAAGTGATAAAGTTACAGTTTTGTATTTGTCTTTGATTTGTATATAAGGACTCAAACTGTTATTACTAATATCTTCAGTCAAGATGATTTTTTGGGTTTTGACTGAGCCTGCACTGAGCTAAGATGATCCAATAAGATATTATATATTGACACAATGCAAACTAAGTCTGTAGTGAATTAAGATAATCCAAAAAGATATTATTGACACAATGCATTGTGTTTTCATCTGCTATAATTTGATATTAACTCGAGATCGGATTTTACCTGATTATTATACACTCATTCTGCCTTATAAAAATAATTGAGACGTTAGTATTGGTGATTATCCAAGAAGCTTCTGCGCACCCACTCATTTGACTAAGAAGATTACAGTCTTCTCCTTCTTTGTTTAATTTATTTCTCCTCTGAATTTTCTTCCTGACCAACGTAATGATCTATTGGTACAAACTAGGGAAAGAACAAAGAAATATCCTCATCCTTTATCCTATATATAAATTATTTAGTGCACATTTATACATAGAAATTGTCCCCTCATCCTCCGTTCTAAATATAATTGTAAGATATAGGTAAACAAAAAAAAAAATTCAGATAACACGCGCACGCACACACTTACAGATGACTATACAGTTGGTGTTTTGGATGATAATAGTATTTGTGATCATTCAAGACGCATCTGCACGAGAAGAATCCCTAGCAATGCCTAAATGTCAACCAAAATGCGGCGACATTACCATTCCATACCCATTTGGGATTGGAGCAAATTGCTCAGGCCACGACAATTTCACAATAACTTGCAACAGCTCTTATACTCCACCAAGACCTTTCCTGGTTAACATCAGCATGGAGATAATACGCATTTGGATAATCGATGGCACTATTCGCGTCGGCAGTCCGTTTATCCAAAATGAGAGGCTACCACGGTTTATATTAAGCAACCAAACACAATTCACTACTATTCTGAATTGGACTACATACTGGAAATGCGATCGACTGTCACCCGAAACTAATAATAGCTCCTTCCGCTTGTGTGGAAAAAACACCAACTGTTCAGAAGAAGGATTGTGTTATTGTAAATACGGCTATGATGGAAACCCATATATTCGTAATGGTTGTCAAGGTAAGATTCCTAATAATACACTACATAACTAAATCGCGATACGCTAGGATATTTTTATATAAGTTCTTATAATCAGTAATTCTCTTATAATCTAAATGTAGTAAACCTAAATTTCATAGAAGATTTTTAGTAGAAACAACAAGTTGATTAATGTTTTATAGATAATTTAGTACGAATGTAATGTTTAAGCATCCAATACTAAGCTATAATATTGATATTTGTGCAATTATAGTTAAATAAAAAAGAAATTTTTCAGTACTCTAAATTTAGACTATTGGTGCGTAAGAGTACCATGTTTTAGTACGCAAGTACCAATACGCGATTCGCTAGATCTATGAAAGTTTATGCTAACTCTAGTTAAGTTAGTACTTTACTACTGCTTTTAATGTCTTTACTAATGCTTTTTTATTTTTTTGGGTCAGATATTGACGAGTGCTCGCTAAACGGAACAAACGGATATGTTGATAATTATAATTGGGACATATCTGTTTATAACCGCTGTTCCCAAGGGTGTATCAATGAGCCAGTTGGAGATCACTCTTGCTATTGCTTCAGTGGGTACAAATTAGCTGGTGATAGAAGTTGGTGCTACCCTGACAACAAAACTCGGAATGCTATTATAGGTAATGACTCTTCATTCTCAAACACTACCCATTATTTGTGGCTGAATTATTCACGTTGCCTCCTTATAATTCTTATAATTGTCCGTTAATGTCAATTCTGTGTCTCGGTTGACATCTTCCGAATTATATTTATCATTTGACTATACAAAGGGGCAATATATACCATCTGCTGTTCCAACCCTCAGCATTATGCCACGTGCCCTCTGGTTAATATAATTGGAACAAAGCTTGGCTCGTTTAGGAAAGAAATCTTACAGCTCCAACAAATAAAAATAAGAATAACTTAGGATCCATAAATTAATCTTACTGCTCCTATATTCTTTATGCACTTCACAAAATATATATTGTTCTTATTTTAACATTTTAAGGAAATATTCCCTCCGTTACAAAAAAAAACAATAAAAATAATAATAAATAAATGTAGTTTAAATTTAAATAATTAATTTGCAAAACTCTAATAAAAGCTCAATATTTTTTTTTTCAATTTAGTTAATATAAAATTTATTCATGTAAATTATTTTCTAAGTGCTTCTAATCACAAAATTAATGTTTTTAATACTTAATTTAGACACATCAGTTTTAAATTTTTAGTTTCAAACTTATATGTTTAAAAAATTAAAGTAAGACTCTTTTTGTGTGTGTGTGTGTATATATAATAGAGAGTAATATACGATCAAAAGTTTATTTGAAATATTTTCAAATTTAATTGATATGAATCCATTTGAAATTAGTCAATACAATTATGAATATTATAAGATATCTAAAAACTAAAAATATTACTAGCTATTATATTTGTATTTTCATAAATCATGTTTAATTTTAAATTTAAAACTATCACAAATTTAAATGTAAGTTCAAGATAAAATTTTAAAAGTTAATTTGAGACATCTGCAAACATAAAATTAACATTATTCACTTAAATTTTAAACACAACAAATTCCTTAACTAATAGTATTTTTAAAATAAAATTTAATATTCATAATTATATTGATAAAACTTTAAAATATTCTAAACTAACTTTCTAAAAATAAGATTAATTTTAATATTGAAACATTTTATATGTTTAAAGTCATAATACTTCTATTTCGGAGGGGGGGGGGGACATGAAAATTTATTATACTACCGCCTAACATGAAATTGAAAAATACTAACTGACAATTATAAAGAGACAGGCGCCCACTTTATCGCGGGACTACTTTACAATTGACTAGTAATTTGTAGGGACAAATCAATAATTCAACCTTTGCCCTTTAGATTTTCATGAAAATAGATAACTTGTCAGGAATATGCAATATCCGGCCGTTGAAACGAAATGTGTTTGCTTGCACAACCAGAATAGTTATCAATTTTTTTTTTTAAGTTTCTCAACTAATTTGATGGTACTGTTGGAAAATTTTGGGGAAAGCACTAACGATTATATAAATAAATAGATCATTTATTTTGGAACAATCCAAAAAAGAAATTAGACATTTGAAATGGTACAGAGATAGTACAAATTCAATCCACTAACCAAATCATTTCTCTAGCACCCCTTAGTGGAGAAGTGGAAACTTGTCTTTGGATTTGCATTAAAAAAAAAAATTAGGCCTAGGATAATTTTTAAAAGTTCTTCAATCAACAAAAAGCATTTAATCAAAAAAATTCGTCCACTAAAAAATGTAGAAAAATATTAAAGTAACCGAAAAATTTAAAATACTTTTATCTGTCAAATAAATATGAGCCGCAATTAAAATAACTGAAAAATTAAAATACTTTTAACTGTGAGCCATGCGCGCCATTAGGTGCGAGTAAGGGCCCACAACGTCATCAACATGCCTACGAGGTCTTTCCAAAAACACATTTAGATTTTAAATATTCGTGGTATGCAACTTGGATTTTAGAATTTAGATTAGACGAAACTTGGTAGGTTACTTAATGTTGATATGAACTACAATATAATGTCATTTCAGGGCCTAAGGTGAAGTGACACAAATATTTTTGCTATTAAATTCATATTTCAAGTACTCTAGCGAATAAAAATGGCATTAAAAATTCCAAGCTCTATCAAGTATTGAAAGGCTTTGATATCAATGTTAGACAGTTATATAGCAAAATTCATATTTCAAGTACTCTAGCGAATAAAAATGGCATTAAAAATTCCAAGCTCTATCAAGTATTGAAAGGCTTTGATATCAATGTTAGACAGTTATGTAAAAATGTTGTGTAATTTTAAGTTTTAGGGTGTAAAACTTCAAAAAATTGTTATAAGTCTATTATTATTCATATAATGAAGATTCGGAGTTTGACCCGTGATTTTTTCAATTCTTCTAAGGGTTTTCTATGTTAAATCATGTGATGATTTATCTCGTTTTATTTTATTATTTAGTTTACATCGTCTTAATTTTTAATTTGTGGTATCACATAAATACTTACGGACTTATATTTGGTCGAGTAATTATTCACAAGTGGAAGCGATTGAATCCTAAAACTTGATCTACTAGTAATCCCAGAACACAATTAATACATATATTACGAACACAATGTGTATGCAACGAACAGTCGATAGGGAGTTGTAACAAGCAACATATGTATAGGAACGAACCTAGTAGTTTACACTAGAACACCCAAGCTTGGAATTAACTAAAGAAATATGAGAGAGAATTAAGTATTGGAAAATTAGCATCAAATAATAATATGTTGGGATGTATATTTCTATTAGGAATATACAATCCAAATCCCAACAGAAATTATAGCTTACCACTCATGATTTAACCGGTGTTTGATTGCATCTTAATACATCTTAACAACCCACCTTTTAATGCATCTTAATGTGGTCTTCTGAATAGTTTAAATTTAATTTTGTATCTTAATGATTTAGAGACATTTAGAGAGGAATTTTTTTTATTTTAATTTCAAACATTAAGATGCATTAAGAGGTGTGCTATTAAGATGCATTAAGATGCGATCAAACACCACCTTAGTTAAGGAAACTTTTCTATAATGAATCCCAACTTAATTTGTACTCTATCAATTCTTATTGGGTTATCCATGATCCATACACAAATGGATGTACTTGACCCACATGACCGACATATGGGTCAATTACTAACACAGTCAAACTGACGGCTAGACAAGGTTTGACTTCTTTACTATGAAAGGGATATGAATCTTTTAAATATTGATGGATACTTAATAATCTATTTTTCTAGGTTAACCAAATAACCTACTTTGCCCTAATGAGCATTTTAGTACTGCAGGTACTTGTAGCGGTATTGGAGGGCTAATTTTACTTGGTATAACATGGTGGTTGTACAAATTACTACGAAGAAGAAAAAAAAGAAAGCTCAAAGAGAAGTTCTTCAAGAAGAATGGGGGTTTGCTATTACAACAACAAATATCTTCAAGTGAAGGTAATGTTGAGAAAAACAAAATATTTACTTCAAAGGAGTTGGAGAAGGCAACCGACCACTATAATGAGGATCGCATCCTTGGTCAAGGAGGCCAAGGTACTGTGTATAAGGGAATGTTGACTGATGGAAGAATAGTAGCAGTTAAAAAGTCCAAAATAGAGGATGAAAGTGAACTTGAGCCCTTCATTAATGAGGTTGTAATATTATCAAAAATTGACCAAAGAAATTTAGTCAAATTACATGGATGTTGTTTGGAGACGGAAGTTCCACTACTGGTTTATGAATTCATCCCCAATGGAACCCTTTTTCAGTATATTCATGAACAAAATGAAGACTTCCCACTTTCCTGGGATGTGCGCATACGTATTGCTAAAGAAGTTGCAGGAGCTCTTTTCTATCTACACTCATCAGCTTCCATACCAATTTATCATCGAGATATCAAGTCCACAAACATACTTTTGGATGAAAAGTATAGGGCAAAAGTGGCTGATTTTGGGACTTCGAGATCAACTACTATTGATCAAACTCATTTTACGACACGAGTACAAGGGACCTTTGGATACTTGGACCCTGAATACTTTCAGTCAAGCCAATTTACGGATAAAAGTGATGTTTATAGCTTTGGGGTAGTTCTTGTCGAGCTTTTAACCGGACAAAAACCAATCTTATCAGATAGATCTGAAGACGAAGGGCGAAGTCTAGCAACATTTTTTATATTGGCAATGGAACAAAATCGTTTATTAGATATTCTTGATCCTCGAGTGATGAAAGACGGTAGGAAAGAAGAGATCTTGGGGTTGGCTAACCTTGCACATAGATGCTTGAATTTGAACGGTAGAAAAAGGCCTACAATGAGACAAGTTGTAGTGGAGTTGGAAGGAATTACACTGCCTATTGGAACAGCCTCTCCTCACCAACATTATGATGAGGTTGAATATGCTGCAGCTGAATTGATGAGGCCTTGGGAAACTACTTCAACTTCAATGGAATCTTTTACAATTAATAGCACCTCAATAGACGTAGAGCCTCTGCTACATGCCCCTTCATAAATTATTGTTTTATCAAAATCATTTGATGTTGTTGTGTCTATTGATTGCAGTGGCAAAATAAAGAAACGGGGAGCAATGTAGACAAACCGAATATAACAAGTAATTATGATGAAACCGTTTTGTTTTTTCCATTATAATATTATATGTTGTCTTTCCATGTACTATTTTTCATCAGCAATGATATAACTTGTGAAGAACGCCAATTTTTGGTTTATAGCCATGTATTTAACCGTTCATAACTGCTAGAATAAACTACGGCAAAAACATAAATCAATAAAGGAAATAAAGGTAAGAACACAAGATTTACAACAACTAAATCTCATCTTTCAAATCAAAACACGAATAAAAATTCAAGACACACTTAACACTAATTAAATTGAATTATAAGTGTATGATTCTTGAGGTCAACAAAATTACTAGGGCAGATCAAGTGTTGTTTGCAAGGTCATAGAAATTCAACTAGGCTGCCTAAGGTTATAAATGTTGCCTGAAATATCTCGAAACCCTATGCTCACATGCCTAACCTATCTTCCTACTATATCCTCCATAAACCTTTCTGACAACAAAAACTGAAAGACCTATGTATATATAGTTCCATTAATTTAATTTGAACTTAAATATACTTTAAATCTTAAAACTTTTCAATTTGTCCTATTTTTAAAATGTTTTGAATCAAAATCACCTAACAACTTACGTTTCCACATTGACTTTGATTCTTGTATTTGTTCAACCCCAACACATTTTCCATTCATTATGGTCCCCTCCCAACAATTATTGATCCTTTTTCATTTGTTCTTTTTTTATTTTCTTCCCAATCTTTGAATTTTCTTCCTAACTTGTGGAAACCGTTGCTGATAACAAGGAAATATCCCCTCATTCTGCACTTAAAACAAATACACGTGTACATATTAATTGAAGTAGTTGATTATATTAGTGATTATCCAAGAAACATCTGCACACGCAACAAAAGCTGGATGTTATTATAGACTACCTTTTTAGATATTATAATCACGATAAAAATGATTAAAAATGTAGTAGTCAAACTTAACTAAATCCACTTAGTTAACGACGTATTCAATTCGGTCATTGATTAAAATACTTCTGACCTCTTATTTAGAATATTAAACATTCTACAAAGAACCAATCGCGATCAATGTGTCGCTCAACCAAGTTAAAAAGACAAATTACACATCATGTTATTTTTCCACATTCATTTATGTTAGATTTAGAATTGAATATTGGACACAATCATGCAGAAATTAAAGAAGAACAAAAAATAAATAACACACGATATACTAAGATTCACCAAATTATAGCTAGTCCTGCATGTCTGATATATAAAGTAATATTATGCCTCACATACTCTACAATAATTTATACACCAAACATCGTTTATATAGCAACTAAAAAATCTAACAAATTCACTATTGTCATAGTTGTCATTGGTCAAACTCGACCACCCTCTCGTAGTGGTCGTTGATCAGACTCGCATGCAAAAGTATGAGTCAATCTCAACAAATTCACTATTATTACTATTCTTGTTCAATCCCACAACATTTCATTTAATCAATGGTCCCTCTTAACAATGGTACTTGGACTTTTCATACGTAACTTAGTGCAAGTTTGACTTAAGAGTTTTTGGGGCTTTTAGAGTCGAAATGCATTCAAGAATCTTATTTGTCTAAACCCATCTTATTCCAAAGACTTAATTAACGAAAAAACCATTAAACTCTGGCAAAGCTATCAAAAAAAACATACAAACTATTTTTTTCACACTAATAACATTAAACTTTCAAACAAACGACAGAAGTACCCAAAATTTGACTATGGCTCTAACCATAGTTAAGGAATGGGTGATGTGGTGTCAAATGTGACATTTTATGTGTAAATTAGTTCTGAAGTGGCATCCAATGTTGAAAAAAAATATTCAATTGAAAAATAAAATAAAATTATAAAAGCAAATAAATTAAAAAAAATTTAGTCCCTCCATTTCACATAAAGAGTTTTATTTAATTTTGGCTAAGTCAATTTATAAAATCATATAATAATTAATATTGCAAACTAATTACTCCTACTAAGTATTATACCAAACATAAAATTATTTTTTCAATATTATAGATGAAACTTTAAAAAAAACACATTAGAAAAAGAAAGATAAAAAGAGACCTGGTATCTCTCTCTCTCTCTCTCTCACTCTCTCTATGACGCCCTCAAAACCGGGTCTACTTTCAAGCTTGGATCTGGTGCTCCACGGTACTACCCATTCTATACATCTATCTATACATGAGTGTAAATACTCTATTATTACAACATATCTCATCTAATCTGAGGTTTTGACCTTTACAACATCAATACATACTACTAATGAATAATACATCATTAACTGTTACAATTAGAACACATTGTGTACATCTATACAATTAAATCTATTTCCATAACGAAATCCTTTCATTTAATAACATCTGGGCATTCAAGTCCTTCTACTTCAACTATAAAATTTTAGAATTTGCAAGAGTGAGCATTTAATTGCTCAACAAGTCATAGCAGTTGAATAAATAACAAAATCAAGAATTATATCATCTTTCTTCATCAACTGAACAATAGTTGTGAAACATCTCGAATAAATAGGAATAATAATTTTCTTTCACCTTTAAACATTTATAACATTCATACATTTATCTCACCAATAAACATCTATAATATTCATATATTTTTCTCACCATTCTCTTTTCGTACTTTAGGGATTCAGCCTAATATACTCTACATCTTACACGACTACCTTTGTTTTGGGTTAACACCAACCTGTGTCTAGCTATTGACTTGACACCAACCTATGTCTATGTTTTAACTTACATCATCTTGTGTCTTACACTAAGGTCAACAACATCTAAATTTCATATCCCAATCATATATCCAGCCGAAACAATTGACATAGACATAATCTTAACACAATTCAAGATATAATAGAATTTTTAAAACATGAACAGTTCAATATTAGAACATGCATCGATAGCACATAAGTGCGAATAAGTTATATAGCATCATTCAAACAATTGATACTATCACCGCTGAAAAACTTACACAACCTCAGGATACTTGCACATTATAATAACATATACAAGTGGGAAACTTGCATTCAATACATAAATCGAATGAAGTTAGGAAACTTGTCTGAAGCGCTCTTTAAAAGCTACGTTAATTGCTCTTCAAATATCATACACAACATCATTAATAATAACATACCAATTAGTCACATATAGACTCCACATAATGGTTTACATCTTTTATTATAATTCCCATTTCATGTTGTTCGCGTTTTATAATTTAATAAACGCGATTAAGTTTTAACATCGTCTGTCAGTACCGCGACGTTCGGGAACATCACGACCCTCATTATCATCCATCCTAATTGGTTTATATTAACCACATTCCATATCTTATAATTTTTGTTTCATTTGATTCGAAATACTTTTTAAGTTCATTAACACTTTACACGGCGTTTCGACGTTCATACGGCACACGCCCGATTCGTCTCCTTTGCATATGTTTAACATGCTTATACACTTATCTAATTCATCATTGATTAATTTTAAGCATCATTATATTTTATAATGTTCATATTTTAGAACTTAGAAGAACATCTTTTATCGTCGAAAGCATTACACGTTGCATACGTGCATGCCCGACTCCCTTTGATTGCCACTGAATGCACAACAATTATTTAAATGGCCAATTTAGACCCTGCTCCCGACCTCAAATATAAAAAAGTACCAAATGAAAGTTGTAGGTCTACTTCTTAGCTTTCTGGATCATCTTGAATCGCTTTAATCGAAATTCGTATGAAAACGTTATGCCCATTTTACTACAGGAGGTCAAAACAATTCTGTCGACCACACCATTGGCGCGACCGCGCCCATTCCAGCGTGCCAGCGCCAAGCATCCTGCCCCCATCAGAGTGGTCACGCCCAAGGGCAGTGCCCCCGTGCCCGTCTCAGCCCATATTTTCAGATTTTGTAATTTTTTTGGCACCTACTTCGCACCTTCATATCTTCATCATCCGTTATCGAAATTAGTCCCTTTTTTGAGGCTATGGAAAGCTTGTAACACGCTCTACAAAACCCCCAAGACTACCCAAGAATTTAGCATCATTAATAAGCCGTAAAATTGGCCTGAATGTGCCTACTCAGAGCAGTTTCATACTTAGAAAAACTTTCCAGATTTCTAGATTTCCAGAAACTTTGTTATTTTCATAACAGTTTCCAAAATTCATAACTCATTCATTATAACTCCGATTATGCTCAAATTTGGACAGTGTGCTCTCCATACTTCATAATATTTTAGAAAAATATAACATATCCGTAACGAGTTTTCGAAGGCATGATTATAGAGGCCCAAAGTACCCAGTTCATCACAGTTTTTAACTAAATTTAATTTGCTAAAAACGCTTGAATTATCTTTTAAACTGCATTTAAACCATTCATATGGTTCAAGTCATCTTAGAAATTATATTTGCATATTTCATAACTTCAAACATTTGCTCAATTCTCACTTTTAAAGCATTTAGACCTCTTTGAGACATTTTATCAAACATGTTATATGCATACATTTTTAGGTTTCACAAGCTTTTAGGCATGATTAAGCCAAAAATTTCATCCTTATCACTCCTATATTCATCATTTATCATTAACACATCAATACATAACCCAAGTAATTCAATTACATCAATATTTATGCATATTATCATTAATTTCTTATGAACATAATAAAAGTTCATAACTTACCTCTTAGAAGAATTCTTCTTCTTGAATTTAGCTTGGTAATGCTCCTCTCCTTCCTTGTTTTCTCACTACAATCTTCTAAGCTCACAAACTCCTTCTAGCTCTCTCTCAATTTCTTACAGGTGGAAGTATTTGCAAATTTTTAGCAAGCATTTAGTTAAGGAGTATTTATAGGGAATTACTTGTTCCTCAATCCCTTCATCTCCCAATTCATCAGTTCCCAACTCTTCATCTTCCTCACTCTCAGAAGAATTAAATCAAGAAGAAGATGAAGAGGTTTGAAGAATTGGAAAGGTTTTAAGGTAAATTTCCCCCCCCCCCCCCGTTGCCTTCTTCTCTTGTTTGCTGAAATGTCTCTCTCCTCTAATTTGGACCCACTCTCATTAATTCCCCTCCTTTAATTAGTCATTTAGCCATTTAATGGTCAATTTGACTATTTTGACATCCGAAAATTAATTTTTTTTCGCGAACACAGTCAATTCCTACTAAAGTCGATGTTCTCAACATCATGAAAATATTTGTTTCATCAAATTCATCTCTGAAATTCGAGTTTGATTTTTTTACCGAAAAATCAACTGTTGACTTTGACCAAAAAGTCATATGTGACATATTTTGTGTTTATAGTCTATTCTTGCTAATTTGAACATCCCAGACTCAAATTCGTAGTCCGTTCATCAAAATTTTACTCCGAACTATAAGTTTAACTTTTCATCATAAAAGTCAACTGTTGACTTTGACCAAAAGTTAACCACGACACTATATTATGTTTACAGTCTTTTTTCTACTAAATTTGACATTCCACACTCAAACATATAGTCTGTATCTCTAGATTCCACTTCGAACTCAAATTCGAGTTTTAACTACTTAACTTGATTTTTATACGAGTGTTAGTTCCCTTAGTTAGTTCAAACAATTAGTTTAAACCAACTATTAATATTCATCTCATCACTTACTCGCGAATAAATTTATATATTATTCCATTACAATTAGTTCACAAAATCCTTATTCTTCAATATTATACATTAAGTCGCATGTTCATCGAGTTTATTATATAACTTCCTTAGAAACTTTTTGTACCAAAATCTCTCTTTACATTTTTACACATATTAAACTATATAGGTTTTTCTTAGCACATACATTAAAATATTTAATCATTATCTACACATCTCTCTTTTTCAACATCCAGGTTTTGTTACATATTAACCTTTAATCGTATTTAATTACATACCATACCTCATTCTTACTTCAATGACCATCCTTGTCTAAGGATTATCATACAATACCATCACATTAATCATTTAAGACTATATTTCTAGCCGTACAAATATTCGAGGTATCACACTCTCCCCTTTCTCTCTGTACCCCTTCTTTCCCTTCTCAAATTAATCAATAAGATAGTAAACACAATAATTGATGAGGATTTAGGTTCTTGACTTTTTGCTTGCTATGGAGATTGATGACGATAAAACAATTTTGGGGTTGTATTTTTCGATTATTTTGTGTTTAAAGTGTGGATGATAATGGGAAAAAAAATTACTACCCTTTTTTGTCGTTTAAATTTCCTAATATGAAATATTATTTAAAATAGTTAATTACTCAAAAAGTAGTTTTTTCAAACAAGCAATTATTTAAAATATATAATTACTTAAAATAAATAAAATGTGCCAATTCATATAATTATTTTTATTTTATAAAATTAGCACGCATCAGGTGCCAATGTGTGCTATATATCAGCCTTTTTTACACATCAAAGTCATATGTAATGCCACGTCAATGTAGGTTAATCACGATTGGAGTCTTGTTCAAAATTTTGTTATTTTTGATAATTATTTGAAAGTTTAATCGTATTGGTGTTAAAGAAATAATTAGTATGTTTTTTTAGTAACTTAACAAAAGTTTATTAATTAATTAAGTCTATTCCAAACGTAGTTTTTTTTAACTCAAATGCGATTTTTAAGTCCCAAATTCACTGCATCTAAAATAGTGCAAGGTGCAGTTAAGACTTAGAAGTCGTCCAAACGTATTTTTCAAACACACCAAAAGGAATAAGCCCTTAATTCAAAACAATGTGTTGGTCTTTTATGATTTTGCTTTTTTGTTCTTTATCACTTTCCCTAAAAATAGTTATATTGACATGTCAAATGTTCTGTTAATATAAAAAAAGTAATACAAAAAAATAAAAATAAATATAAAGGAATAATTATTTCCAAAAGAGAAAATTGATCATATTTCTAAAAGGTCACACTCACCAGAATGTGGGCCCTATTTATTATTCACCTAAGCAAACTTTTGCGAAAATATCAATCCCAAGAAATATCCTTTCATTATGATAATGAAATTATATTTCCTATCCCATCCTTGTCTCATCTTATATCCCATGTAATTACATGACATCAATACATAGGATAAGAATATGAATACGACTCTTATTGTATAATACACTATTTCTCTTGTAAATCAAGCCCAACCAATTTGTATATGTGCGGGATTTTGTTTTAGTTGTTTGTATATGTTTTCATTTCAGAAATCGACCAGTGTTCAAGAGAAGATCCATATGGCTGTGATAGGTATCAAAAAGATCTCTATACATGGTCTTTTGTGATTAAAAGAAGCTATTGAGAGCTGGAGTACTTAGAGTCTGACAACAACAAAGCTCAGATGGCCATTAAAAAACCAAAGTTGTAGAAATAAGAAATTGCACAACAATGAAGAATTCCCATTAACTTGTGATATGTGCTTGTGTATATAATAGTCGGATATTCATTTTATAAACAATTATAATGCCCGATTTATTTCAAACATAGGAAACGAATATTCATTTTGCAAGTAGTTATAATGCTCAATTTATTTTAAATATAGTTGATGAATATTCATTCTATAAGCAGATATAATGCTGAAATTATTTCATGTATAATAGAAGGAGTCTTATTTCTAAGCGGTTATAATACCTGAAATAAAACTTAAAAGATTTAATCGTCAAATGTTTAATTAGCCTAGCATAATCAAAGGAAAGTAAAGCTTGCACTTCAAGAGGTCGTATGAAGAACGCGAACTAGCATAAACGTTCGAAGCGATAAAAGGCAAGTCTACTTATTTGTTGAAATGCACTCCGTGCAATAACATGTCTTATTTATGAAGTTTATTGTTATGCAAGTATGGTTTCTTTTGCACCCCGTGCATTAACATGCTTGTTATCTGTTATGTGCAACGTGATAGGGATTGTTGAATTTCAATTGAAAACCATAATAGTATCTGAGTTGAACAACTCTCTTGTATGGGCAGGAGTTTAGGATGTAACCGATCTAACTCACTGAGGTAACATTTGTCGCAGTGTAGAGGTACCGTAGAAGCGATATACACTGTTGATACAATTGTAGCAGTGTTGATGAGACGGGGAACTACGTTCATTAGTTCGTGGGTGGGGAACCACTCAGTTCACTATATTGATAATCGTTGGAATCTTGTATCAGCTTATTATGTATATATATCTTAAAAATGTGATTCTCTTCTCATATATATATATCTGTTAAACTTGTTGGGCATTCTTATACTCATTCTTGCAATTATCTTAAAACAAATTATAGCTAAGGAAGAATTATCAGACGATTCTGGCAGTACAAAGAAAGTTAAAGATGTAGAAGTCATTTTAACTATGTTAGATTAACATTATTGGCAATGTCTAGAAAGTTCTGTCAAGGAAAGGGGTTAGGTCATTTAATTGCGTGTCGTTTTAACGGAAAGCCCCCTCTTTCTTGGGAACTGCTTGGTTGCTAATATTGCAAGTCTCAGATAGATAAATGGAGATTTGTTTTTAAGTCTTTTAGGACTTATTTGTAATAAGAACAAGTAACCTGAGAATGATGTAACACGAAAGAATGATATTATAATATTATCACTTTTTCGCATTATACTCTGATTATTAGAAGTCATGATTTCTATATACGATTCAAATCATTTATATTGCGAGTTTTATAGAAACTTATCGTGTACATTACCTTTAAGTTAATGAATGTTATGAATAAAGATGTACAAGTTAGCACGAAGTCCGACCAAGCAAGCAGGTGGATTTCGGCGCGTGACAAAGACAGAATAAAAAATCACACCAAGATTTTAATGTGGTTCAACCCCTATCCTCTAATCTAATGGCATAATTCACGTCTAATACGACCTAATACTCAAATGATTACAAGAGAACTCCTTGTACAAAGAAGCCCAACTCTATGTTGGATATCACTGTTGTGACGCCCCCAAATTCTGACGCCACTGTCTCGAATTTGGTTTATCACGTTCTAACACAATAATGACATAAAATTAATGCAGCGGAAAAGATAGAATAAATTACATTGATTAAATATAATTATTCTCGTCCCAAGGTCTCGCAACCGTTACTACAATACTATCCAAAAATCTTGATTTAAACTAAAACATAGCACTAATACATAACCCATGCCTAAGCTTATTACATAACCGAATTAAAAGTCTTAAAGCAACATAGTAAATAGGCTTCTTCTTAAGGAAGAACAAAGCTACTCTGTAGTTTTGCCCATTCCCTTATCCTTGCCTGAAGATTCACCTCGCTATGCCTTAACTGAAAGGTTTGAATAAAGCAAGAATGAGCAACGAGTTTGCCTAGCAAGTGATATAATAACAAGGGAATCAATTATAACGTTTGAAGTCTCGAGAATATAAGGAATAGTTCAAGAACATAATGAATTATCAATTATTTCGAATGGAGTCGCTATGAACAGAAAATATCAATAAGATTTAAGATATAACTCTTTCAAAGTTCAAGATGATGAACACTGAGTAGCCACAAGGACTAAGAACTCCTGCTAGAATTAACAGTTATTATACTGATAATCCAATAAAAACGAGTACACAGGTGATCAGCCTATAATACTCCATGTTATGCATAACTGTCATATGCTTATAAGTGCGCACGTCGGTTTCCCGACAATATATAATTTCTCCTTTAATGAGGGTTGTTCATCTCAGTAATTAAGAATCCGCACCAAGATAATTGGTTTCGGTAGCTTTTAAACACATGCATATGAGTCCAGCCGAAACAATGGCGTGGACGATTTTATCAACATATACAAGGACGTATTGAATCCAACATTTGCAATAAGGTTCAAGGGATATCAATATCAAACCATCTTTAGGATATGAACAATACTTATAAAACATAAAAGCCATTCTCACTAGCATATATTTGTACGATAAATGAATGTACAAGTTTAAGAACTTGCTCAATGTAAACTTGAGTAAGGTTAGGGAACTTTCATACCAATAACAACTTGCACATTGTGCGAATATCAATAAATATCATAGACGTGGAGTAATTATTGATAACTAATCCACTAGCATACTTGAAATATAATAACTCGAGTTTGAGTTAGGAAACTTGCCTTTAGCGCAGTCTACGAATTTAAAGCTTAATGACACGTTGCAATCCTATTGTATAATAGTTATATAAGAATTCCATTAGTCATACAATTTCATACATCAAATATTACTACATCATATTTGGATACCAAAAACATTACTACAACTTCTGGTCTACCCTTTAGGATATCCATGCAAGCAATCCACAAAACTCAGATTACAAAAGAATCAACTTGACCACTCTGCAGGAGGGCGCAGCTGCGCCCTGGTTAAGCTTAGGGATGGCGCAGCTGCGCTGTCCCCTGGCCAGACCAGGGTTGAGCTTTTGCCTTCCTGGTTTCAGTCCACTATCTAGCATACCAATACATTAACAATTACTATGTACACATGTTAAAGAGGTTTGCATGCTCACATGATCATTTCAAGTTTATATTACTACTCTATAATTTCTTAGTCTAGAACTTTTGGTGAAATAATGTCGAACAAGTTTAAGAATCCATGTGACTTACCATACCAAGTACTTATTCATATACAAAGGTTATAACATCGGAAATACGCATGCTCTTGTGTTCATATCATCTATACTTAATTAACATAGTCCACAACTTGGAAATTTTACCTAAATTCATGCTTGAACGATGTAATGCTATAACATACTAGAGGAACACATATACACATCGTGCCTGAGAAATATTAGAGTACTAACATGCATGTCCAACATCTCTTACTGAAATTATCATTATAATCATGCACGTTTGCTTTAGAATGTCCAATTTTGCTTTTAAAAGTCGTTTTAAACTAGGTTGTGATCGTCTAGCACACATGAAGCATCTTGGAACCTTATGTCATGTATAATCAGACCGTATACACATGCTCGTATGATCAGAACTTAAACATTGTAAGTTTTGGTAAAGTCTAGTTTCAAAACTATGAGTTTTCTTTCGAAAATCACATGCGAAATGTAGTTAGGATGCTCATGCTATGCAAAGCTAATCATAAATAGATTTTAAACTCATTTATATGCTTAATAAAGTCAAACTAACATGTTGGGAATTGCAGAATTAGCAGAAACAAGTAGGTGGGTCTGGCACTCGGCGCAGCTGCGCCGTTTTGTACTACAGGGAGCGCGCATCTGCGCCCTTCCCTGGATGACTCAGAAACGTTTCTGCTTCGGCAGAATTCAAACCCAAACACGAATTTCTTTACTTAAGCATGCCAATAATCAGCCACATTGCTATTATACATACATATAAGCCTAACAACATCATGCTAACAACTCCCAAGCAATTTCTCAGTAATTCATGCATTAATTTAGTAAACTCAATTTAATAAAATGGCTTAACAGTGCGTTACCTCTGTTGAAGCTTGGAACAAAATTCCTACCAATCTCAGATTGTTCTCCACTATCACACACTCCCTCTCACTGATGCAATACCCTCGCAACTTGAATTGTGAAGAAATGACTCCAATTTATAAAAAACCATTTAACTGGGCATTGCAATTATCCAAATCAAGAAACCAACGTGAAGAAGAAGAATTTACTGGGTAATTGTGGTTTGGTGTAACAGTTGCAAATACTGTGAGGACCACTCCCCATTCATCATTGCAATCTACTGATGGCTGCAAGGAAGTAGGCTTATAGCCTTTTTGTAGAACACGGAAATGAAGGTTTGGGCAAGAAAGTGACTCTTATTGTGGGACAAGAGTAATACTCAGACATTACAAAAGAGGCTTATTAGCATACTTGGTTTTTAAATAAAAAAAATGTAACTTAGGCCATATAGTGTGCTTGTCACATGGTATCAAATAAAGTTACATGTACACATATCATATAATCCATGCACATTAATTAAAGTAAAGTCTCATTAATCGCTAACACCCAAATATTCAATATACATTATTATTCCATAGTGCATTTAATAATATTTAAGTATGGAAGTACTTATCATGTAACAAATATGAATTACCTCACATAATTCTCATGTATTTTGATTGGGTATCATTAACTCATACTTTCGATAAAACTTAATTATTAATATGTCCATATACATGTTAAAATAAATATTTATTTACTCAATTCATTTCAAGAAATCATTTCATCTCGTCACTATCAAAATGACATATCACGTATACTCATATTCGAATAAATATTCAACTTAATAGAAAAGTCAATATTAATATTACTCAAAATCCTCGGGTATTACAACTGCCCCCTTGCACCTTTGCAATTTTCTCATCACTAAGACCTTTGAAGCTTCCTTTGTACAGACTAACTACCACTGGATCACCCAAGTCAAATTAGACTTGTATTCAGATTACAAATACTATGATTTACAATGTACAATAATTTTTTAGCTCAAAAGAATTAAGAACAGCATAATTAATTGCTAGAACAAGACTTAGTAAGCTCTCAAATGTAAGTATCGATCTCTATATAAATGGGTTGCAGCTTCAAGAATTCTATCTCCTTTTTGTCAAGCAGGTTGTGAATATATAGGACGAAGACCAACGGCTATATGAAAATAGTTAGCAAGAAAAGCTCAGTCTTTGATTGAAAAAGATTGTAATTTCAGCAACTTTGTTATGTTCAACGGCTATAATAATCTCCCAAAAACAGCAATTCAAAGATATGATTTTCCAATCAGACTTAATTAAAGGAGTACACGGATATTATATGATAAGGTTGTTAGAGTCCATTCTCTAGATAACTTTTAATAACTAAAGCAAATTCCATGATAGACTCCTATTCAAAACAGATTTCATATCTTGACAAAATATATTAGAGAAAGAATTTTTAGCAATAGAAATGCCTTGCAATTAAAATCTTTGGGCTAAGAAAAACTTCTATAAATTCCTAGGAGTTTCCTTAAGGACATAGATCCAATGGTAACTTCTAATGGACTTTATATCCAAATTTGGGCCATCATGAAAGACAGTTTATATCATTTTATTTTTAATAAACCCATATAATATTAGCCCAACCAAATCAAACCTATCCATTAAATAAACTACATACACAAGTATATTGTCATCATTAAAATCACAAAGAATATAGCTAACATTCTCTCCCTTTTTAATGATGATAATATATAACTCTACAAAGCAACTTATCATCATTAAAACTAAAAATATATAAACCAACATTCTCCCCCTTTTTTGATGATTACAACCTACAATATAAAACTCCCCCTAATTATATGGCTCCCCCTAAGATTATGCATATTAAGAAGCAATAACTAACTTGATCATACATATTGTCAACATAACTAGCATTTGCATATTCCAGCACAATATAGTATTCCAGTACGAACATGCCTCAACAAAATAAAGTATCAAGGTGCCACAAAAATAATCATAGTAGCAAATAAGAAAGAATGTCATTATCAAAAAGAAATAAATGAAACCACATATATTAATCATTAAGCACAAGTTGATTATGGCCTCTGCATATCAATTTAGTTATATCTCTCCTGCTTTGTCATCAACAAAAAATAATTCATATTAATTTAGCTGAACTTAGTTATCTCACCCTTTTTGTCAACATTAAAAGAAATAAGCGCAAGGATAGAGAATGACACTGGAGCAAGCATATAACAATAACACATATATAACAAGTAAACAAAATGATCATACCTTTGTGTTTTGTTCCCTATATATCAACATTGTTGTTACTAGTAGTAAGCTTGATAGATGTGCTCCTTAGTGTAGCTTTGGATTTTGTATTTTCATAACCACATCTCTTCTCAAAAGCTTTTCTTTTGGTCATCCCAATGTTGAGGTCTTTAATGCTCAAGTTAGGAGGATGATTTTTCACTGTTCAAGATGTTCTTAGAAGTCTGATGTTAGTCATTTGCTCTTATGGTTCTTATTATGGTATATCAAATTCGGATTCTGAAGTAGAAGATTCAAGATGTACAAATTCAGCTTTCTGCATATCTAAGTTTTCTCCTAAAGTAGACGAGTCATTGTGTCTGATTTCATCTATCTTATTTTCACGATCATCTGTTTTTACTTCTGATGCAGACGGGTCAGCCTGTCTGTATACAGTTTGTTGATTTCTGATTTTCATATTTTGTTTTTCTGCATAAACTTCATTCTTCTCTTAAAGTAAAGTACTCTTTCTCTCTCTCTCTCTCTCTCTCTCTTTTGATCTTGAGACATCTACAAAACAAACAAATAGTCTCTATCTTTTTGGTACCCAAATCTTCTTGGGTCCTTTTGGGTTAGTAGCATATAAATCACATTTCTTTACCTAAATTTGTTTTATTTTAATTTTATTACAATTAGAATCAAAAATAACTTTTAAAACCATATTTTTACAAGTAACAAACGGTGAACAATAAAGTGGTTTAAACATTGGTTTACTATTAATCATTTAAATATTATCATTAGTTCTATTTTTCACATTTTTAATAGGATTATACCCAATTCCTTGTTTATCAAGACTTGATCTTTGAGCACCCAACATTATATTTAAATTTTCTTCTTCTTGTACAAATTTTGCAAGGTCCTATTTCAAGGATACTATTTCTGTATTTGTTACATTATCATCATGTTGCACAAGTATATTGTCATCATTAAAATCACAAAGAATATAACTAACATTCTCTCCCTTTTTAATGATGATAATATATAACTCTACAAAGCAACTTGTTATCATTAAAACCAAAAATATATAAACCAACATTCTCTCCCTTTTTTGATGATAACAACCTACAATATAAAACTCCCCCTAATTATATGGCTCCCCCTAAGATTATGCATATTAAGGAGCAATAAATAACTTGATCATACATACTGTCAACATAACTAGCATTTGCATATTCCAGCACAATATAGTATTCTAGTACCAACATGCCTCAATAAAATAAAGTATCAAGGTACCACAAAAATAATCAGAGTAGCAAATAAGAAAGAATACCAATTCAAATATCTTTTTCCCTTTGTCATTATCAAAAAGAAATAAATGAAACCACACATATTAATCATTAAGCATAAGTTGATTATGGCATATGCATATCAATTTAGTTATATCTCTCCTGCTTTGTCATCAACAAAAAATAATTCATATTAATTTAGCTGAATTTAGTTATCTCACCCCTTTTGTCAATATTAAAAGAAATAAGCACAAGGATAGAGAATGACACTGGAGCAAGCATATAACAATAACACATATATAGAAAGTAAACAAAATGATCATACCTTTGTGTTTTGTTACCTATATATCAATATTGTTGTTACCAGTAGTAAGCTTGATAGATGTGCTCCTTAGTGTAGCTTTGGATTTTATATTTTCATAACCACATCTCTTCTCAAAAGCTCTTCTTTTGGTCCCAATGTTGAGGTCTTTAATGCTCAGGTTAGGAGGATGGTTTTTCACTATTCGAGATGTTCTTAGAAGTCTGATGTTAGTCATTTTCTCTTATGGTTCTTATTATGGTATATCAAATTCGGATTCTGAAGTAGAAGATTCAAGATGTACAAATTCAGCTTTCTGCATATCTAAGTTTTCTCCTAAAACAGATGGGTCATGGTGTCTGATTTCATCTATCTGCTTTTCACGATCTTCTGTTTTTACTTCTGATGCAGACGGGTCAACCTGTCTGTATACAGTTGGCTGATTTCTGATTTTCATATTCTGTTTTTCTGCATAAACTTCATTCTTCTCTTAAAGTAAAGTACTCTCCCTCTCTCCTTTTTGATCTTGAGACATTTACAAAACAAACAAATAGTCTCTACCTTTTTGGTACCCAAATTTTCTTGGGTCCTTTTGGGTTAGTAGCATATAAATCACATTTCTTTACCCAAATTTATTTTATTTTAATTTTATTACAATTAGAATCATAAATGACCTTTAAAACCACATTTTTTACAAGTAACAAACGGTGAACAATAAAGTGGCTTAAACCTTGGTTTACTATTAATCTAATATTATCATTAGTTCTATTTTTCACATTTTTAATAAGATTATACCCAATCCCTTATTTATCAAGACTTGATCTTTGAGCACCCAACATTATATTTAAATTTTCTTCTTCTTGTACAAATTTTGCAAGGTCCTATTTCAAGGATACTATTTCTGCATTTATTACATTATCATCATGTTGCACAAGTATATTGTCGTCATTAAAATCACAAAGAATATAAACTAACATGGGTAATTATCATTGAGATCTTGGACAAAAACCAATCTTATCAACTACATCTCATCAAGAAGGACGAAGCTTTTCAACACTTTTTCTATTGGCAATGGAAGAAAATCGTCTATTTGATATTCTTGTTCCTCAAGTGATAAAAGAGGGTGGAAAAGATGAGATCATGAGGTTCGCTAACCTAGCACCTAGATGCTTGAATTTGAACGGTAGAAAAAGGCCTATAATGAAACAAGTTGTAGTCAATCTGGAAGGAATTACAAATTCCCGTGGAGCAACCATTACTTACCAACATTTTGAAGAGATTGATTATGCTGGAACTGAACTGACAGAGCCTTGAGAAACTACTTCAACTTCGATGAACTCTTTTGTAAAGAATAGTGTATTTGTAGATGTAGAGCCTTTACTATCTAGAAAATAGTGGATCCCCAAATAAAAGCACATGTGCTTGCCACAAGGGGTTCTGCTCCTACCCATTATCTTTCCTTAAATTCTCTAAATACCATGATCAATCGACGATTTTTATCTTATATTCTTAACTTTTGAAGTACATATATCAAAATTATGCAGTAGCTTGTATTTGACTCCGTTGATAGTGCTTTTTCTTGTAGTATTTGTGCCTCCAACTTCAGAGTGTACAAATTTTGCTAATTGAATTCTTTTTGTGGTGTACGTGCACGTACACAAGTAATTTGATGATAATTTCCAGTTGGTTGCAAGAAAACTACTGGATATATGTTTGACTTTACTAATGTTTTGTTTTTGCATGTCAAATACACAAGTAAAAGTGTTACTTTTAATAAAGCATGTCATGTTTGACTTCATGCTAACCAGACCCGTTCAAAAAATAGGCAACGCATTTGCTTGATGGACCATAAAAAATAAAATATAATCTATGCGGCCCACATTATCATTCTCAAAAACTGGATCTTTGATCAGCACTAATCGGACGGTTGTAATTAGACTGAATCAAATGCTTTTGTTCTTGGGCTCACACGACCCACTTGTTTTAATAAGCGACAAAGTTAAAAGGTCTCAAGCCCAGTAGGCAAAAAAGTAACGAATCATTAGTATTGGGGCATGAACTACTGGCCCTTAATACTTGGGTAATTAGATTTTGATTTAACAGGTCATAGAGTAGGTTAAAAGGTACATTTACCATCTTATTATTCTTATGTTACTATTCTTTATGGTACGTTGAATTGCATGAATAAATGTGAAAATAAAATATTTGTCAAATTGTATGAATAAATGCATGAATATTTGATAAAAATAAAAAAAGTTGTATTTGATTATTTTATTAAAATAAAATAAATTATTTTAATTTTTGTCAAATTTGTGAATTTTGTCCCTTAAATAAGGATATTGAATAACCCACTCTAGTTAAAATAGAATGAATCATTTCACTAAAGATCGATTATATATATTTTCTTCTCTTCATTTATCGGATTATGGACGTATTTGCAATCCTGACAACAAAACTCGGATTGCTATTATAAGTAATGATAGTTCATTTCTCAAATTCACACATCTTAACTTTTATAATTCAAAACAAGTACTCTTTGTTTAACAAAGAGAGTCTCATTTACAAAATTAATAAACTTTAAAAATATATTCTTACTTCTTTTTACTCTTAAATCTGTTGAATTTTTAATTTAATAGTGACAA
Source organism: Aralia elata (assembly GCA_034770075.1). Taxonomy (NCBI): domain Eukaryota; kingdom Viridiplantae; phylum Streptophyta; class Magnoliopsida; order Apiales; family Araliaceae; genus Aralia; species Aralia elata. The sequence continues at coordinate 9,405,433 of CM068387.1, forward strand.
CATAATAGTGGATAGTGATGATACATAAGTAAATGTGTCATTTTATACATGTGTTGTTGTGAAAATATATAAATATTAAATTCAATGGTAGAAATTAGGAATGTAAATTAAATTTATCTAGTTTGTAGCAAATATTTGATGAGCAGAGGCGTGCAACACACTGTCTTTAAATAAAAATTTCACTCCTCGGAGATGTCTTTTCTCGGTGCTAAGGTCACTAACAAAAATCTATTACATGATTCAACGGTTCTTCACCCCAACTAATCAACATTGAAAATAGTAGGATGATCTATGAATTGCTTCAACTTTTTTTTTACTCAACTCAAAACTGTACCATATATATAGAAAGAAAGATGACCAATTTCTGATTATCTATATATAATATTATATATATGATATATTAATATAGAAGGAGAGGTTGAAAATAAATGTATACATATAAAGAAGCGGAATATTGTTTTTCATAATACAAAAAAGGGTTAAATATAATTTACTATCCTAAACTATAGGCATATTCCACTTTGGTGATCCACCTTTAAAACTTTTTAATTAGATGATTGAACTATTAATTTTTTTCAATTGGTTTTAATTGAGTCTGTCATGTCAGAAATTGCTGACGTGGCTGTCTGGGTGGGCCATAGTTGAGCTGATGTGTAACTAAAAAGGAGTATTTTAATTTTTAATTACACATTTATTATATATTAAAGGGCAAATTCGTCAATCCACATTATATTAATCATTAATACTAATCAAAAACAACAAAAGGCTAAAACCAACCATCAGATCAAAGCTCTTCTCTTAGTAAAAAGCCACAACTTCGATCCAAAAAAACTTTAGGTCTCAGAATCAAAATTTTTTCACGATTTCAGAATATCACACAAAGTCTAAAACCATCAGATCAGAAGAAATCGATCAAAGTTCTCCACTCACATAAAAGCCCCAACTTCAATCCAAAAAAATGCTAAGTCTTGAAATAAACAAAATATATTCCATACAAATAAAAATCATCACGACCCGATCTCTACCAAATACTGGCACATCCTTGCATTCCCAGATCGACGATAGATGGCTTCGGTTATTCGGTACCTCAAATCGATGGCTTCGACTACTCGGTACCTCAAATCGACGATACAAGCAGCTAGAATGTCGTGGTCTTCAATAGTGGAGTAGAAGATCGGCAGCGACATCGATATCGTTTCTTCTTCTCCTCCTTTTATATTTTCTTTTTTTAAATCGGAGATGGTGGGATCTTTTAGCTAGCGACAATTGCAGAGAATCATAAATGTTTTGGGTTTTGAGGGCATGACTTCAGCTGAAATTTTAAATTTCTGGGTATGATTTTTGGTGGAATTTGTTTTTTGTTGGTGTGATGTTGATGATGGCAGCGAGCATGGGTGATGTGGTGATGGGGTGATGATGGACAAGTGTGATGGGGAAGATGAGTGACCAAGTAAATCTGATAATTATTTTTTAATTTTTTATTTTTAATGTTTGGGTCTGCACTTGATTTGTTGGTTCGAGAAAAATGCATAGTAGAAACACCGATTCAACACATAATGAACAATCAAAGTCGCCCTTCTTTGTAATCGTTGAGAAATTTTGATTTCTGAGTAATGGTAGTTGGGATTTTCTGAGTAATTGGAATATTTAATCGATGATTTATCTGTTAAGAAAGGAGTTGATTTTATTTTGTTTTAATTTAATGTAAGATAAAGAGATGGTTTGACCTTTTTACCCTTCAGTATACAATGGTTGGATAAAAATATTTGAAATAACTTTTTTTAATGACACATATGTTGGAGATGGGTCCACTCAAAGATCCACGTCATCAATTTTCTGAAGTGGCGGTACAATTAAAGGAATGCGAAAAAAATCAATAGTTTAATCATCTAATTGAAAAACTTTAAAGGTGGATCACCGAAGTGAAATATGACATATAGTTTAGGGTAATAAATTATATTTAAGCCTACAAAAAATAACACCACAACTATAATATGAATATTTTATTTTTATCTCACTCATCGGGGGTGAAGCAAGTAAATGTCTCGCGGTTTATTTTATTATAAAGCGTGAGGCATTTACTTGCTTCACCAAGCAGGTGGATCACCGAAGTGAAATATGACCTATAGTTTAGGGTAATAAATTATATTTAAGCCTACAAAAAATAACACCACAACTATAATATGAATATTTTATTTTTATCTCACTCATCGGGGGTGAAGCAAGTAAATGTCTCGCGGTTTATTTTATTATAAAGCGTGAGGCATTTACTTGCTTCACCAAGCATGTGGACTTCACCGAACATTTCTATCTTATTTATCCCCCCAAGTGTACTTATGTCTTAATTTAATCTTTAAGATTAAAAGGTTGTATTTATCTTATAAATTTAATAATATATTTTTAAATTTTCAAATTAAAATTATTTCTTCTTGAATAAATAGTATAATATGAATTACCCACCCAATATATATTTTCTATGTGTTGTTTTACAATCCTAATAGAATGGCCGAGTCTTACAAGATCAACAAGTTTATAGAGCATAGATTAGTAATTGATTTTTTTTTATTCGTTCCATATATGTGATCTAATTTGCTAATGTATAACCTCTTTGCGAGGTTTCCGTTATAGCTTTGTAAATTTTGATCATTTATTTTCATTATAAGTATATAATTGAATTCGTATTCATATCGGTTATTGAACTAAAAAAATTATTGAGTAAATGAATCACTGGTTCAACCAGTGATTGAACTATTGAACCAGTGATGTTATAATTATGTATTAAATAATTAGTCATATTAATAATTATTCTAAATTTTATTTCATAATTCATATGTACCAAATTTATTATTAATATGTATATATTCAATTTTAGACAATAAATTTTAAATTATCTAAAAAGTATAGTAGTGATAAGATTTATTGTTTTCAAAAATTAAAGAAATTATATCAATTTCAAATTTAAAAGTACCTCATATTAAGTATAAAAAATATCAATAGTAATCTTTTATTTAGGGACGGGAGTAGTATATATTACATATGTAAAAAATGTATATATAAGTGATAATACTTCTATTACTAACTCATGACTTTATTATTTGAAAAGGTTAAATTAATATATACACATAAACATTTACAAATTACAATTACTCCAAGTCCAAGCACACACAACCAACTCTTTCTTTTGGTATCAGCTCACATTTTGGTATCTCGTTTCCCAACAAAACACTATTCGTCGGCTTATTTTAGCCACAATTACAATTACAATTACTCCAAGCGCACACTAAAGGGATTATAATTTTTTATCACCATTCTTCTCCACTATCCCAAATCTTATCATTCCGTTCCAAAAAAAAATAAAAAAATAAAAATACGATTATGTATCTTTTACCGATCAAATTCTCGTGTACGTATGGAAGTCTGACCACTAGTTCACCAGTTTTTACCGGGTTTTTTGTGACTTCCGATTTATCAGGTGTAACCGGTTCGTTTTGTTGACCGTTACCGGTTTTTCCGGTCCGGGTCTTATAAGATTGATGCATAGATTTTTTTTTTTTTTTTGAGGTATGTGTTGCAAATATTTGTATGATTATATATATCTTTTTCATATTTTTATGGTGAAATCTAATAATAGGTTGCAATTGGTTGGATATTTTGGCCAACGCATATACATATAGCTAGGTCCATTTTGGCTTCAAAAGTCATTTTTTTTGGAGAACGGCTTCAAAAGCCATTGATTATGTTTTCCTCAAATAGTTTATATTTTTAATTCGCTCTATATTTGATCTATGTACGTTCTACCATACGAAAATTATACTTCTTTTTGTTTTAAATTATAAGATTATTATTAATTTTTGAAAGTCAATCTAGCGTATTTTAAAATTAAAAATTAATATGAGCCATTAACAATTATGAAATAAATTTTTTTTATAATTAGTAATACTTTTTAGATAGTTTACAATATGTCTCATTAATTGTATTTAATAAATTAAATGAATCTATGTCAATTTTAAATTTAAAAATATCTCAAATTAACTTTAAAATATCAATATGATCTTATATTTTGAAATGGAGTAAGTGTATATATTTGTTCTTGACATTCCCAGCTCCAGTGATTGTATCAACAAGCTTGAGTTGAATAAGGGTTTACAAGAATTATACTTGGGATATGATTATTAATCCAAGTGTCTTGTTTGTTTTCAAATTTGAATTTAGGACTATTAGTCCAGAGATTATAAAATGATTTAATATGAGGGACTATTTAATAGCATATTCAACAAGGTATTATAATTCCGAAATTATAATCACATGATTTATAATTCCGAGATTATAATTCTTACAAATAAACATGAGCGAGATAATGTTATGCCACCACCTTTGATATTTGTCAAATAATCTAAACACGCCAATATCTCTTTGTTACACCTTATCAATATGGTATAGAATTTATCATTCGTCCCTTAATTTATTTAAAGACGCTTTCAAACTTTATTTTCTATTATGGCCACTTCTTCTATTTATTTTTTTTTGTTACAAATGTCTTTAAGAAGCATCAATTGAATCGTTGTAAAATAGAAAATTGGTTTAAGAATTTATACATTATCATTGATTTGTTGGGATTTTCTGTTTTTAGCTATGTTTAACTAAGGCGGCAAATGCAAAGACAGCACAGTTGTAATGAAGAGTTCTCACAAGAATGTCTTCCGAGGCACTCAAAGGCTATTTAACAAGCACTATTCTTTTACTCTATATATTACTTTTCTATCTTGTAGTATTGTTTTTAATTAATTATATTTTTTTAATGTTGTTTTTGGTTAATTTCAAGTTTTTTTTTACTGTTCCTCCAATTTATTATTATCAGCTTTTTGGTTTTCAATATCATTTTACATTGTTTTATATTTTTAATTATGCGAATATTCATTTTTTATTGTTTCAAATTAATGAACTTAACTGTATGGACCTGTTTGGATGGTTACTTATTCTTATTATTTGTAATTTATGCACTTGACTTTACACTTGAAGTACGTAATGGTTAAGACTTAGGTCCTATGATGTGAAGTGTGTTTTCCATTTTTATGAGACTTGATTTTATTTTTTATTTTTGATTAATCCTGAGAAAATTTCATGAAAGATTCATTCATCCATCAATTTTCTTTTTCATATATGATAAAATTGAGGGATATCTAGTCACTAAAATATGAAATCCATTACAAACTTTGAAGATATGTCATCCAGTATATCCAAAATTTGTACCATTTTGTAAAAAATAATTGTGTATTCAATTGTTTAGAATAATAGTAATTGTGTATTCAATTGTTTAGAATACTATGAATATTAGTACAAAATTGAGCTTCTTCAATTGTTAATTAGTCTCTCGGCGAAGTTGTCGGGCAAGAGATTGTAGTAAAACCGCACTCACCGACGTTAAAAGAAGGGCGATAGATTATGTGATCGATTCCACAACATCATAAGAATATCAGAATTGCGCGGACCTTTTAAACATGGAATAGTCGTCCTTTGCTGAAAATATCGATCACTCCAGAAGTACCTTTTCCAAGTGGCTAACGGGTGGAGATGGTGATGCATCAGCCGTTGATTCATCGCGAAATATGGTCTTTTGCTTTATAAGTGCCATTCGATTGTAGTTGTTTTGGGTTTGTTGGAGTTGAAGTATATGTGTGACGCCCCCAAATCCTGGTACCTCAAACCCGAATCCGGTGCTACACGGTACATCATATTCCATACAACATAATAGACATGAATGTAATTACTATATTATTACAACACGTCTTACTCTCAATTCCAGGTTCTATTACCATAACATCATTTCAAATACATAATAAGTCTTAATATTACAACATTACTAATACAAATAAACTATGACGTCATCTAGACGTTCATCTTGCCCTTTCCCTTGTCCTTACCGGAACCTTCGACCCGCTCGGACTTAACTGCAATGTTTAATATAAAGCAAGAAAGAACATTCAATTGCCTGACAAGTATAACAGTTGAATAACAACAATATCATCAATCATATCATTTTTCTTCAACAACTGAACAATAGTTGTGAAATATTCTGAATAAACAAGAATAATACTTTATTTTCGTTTTAAAAATATTTTTTTGAAACGACATTGAGTAGTCGCAAGACCTTGAACTTTCTTTTGCTTTCTTGAAAAGGTACACAACAATATAGCTGCAAACCGTCTTACTTACAAGCAATTCTAGGTGATCAGCCTATTGTACTCTATGTTGATCAACACTCTAGCTGGAAACGACTATATGCGTTTGTTTTAGGCGCTCGATGCCTTGTCAGAATAACTGACTAAAAACTGCCCCAAATATTAGGGTTATTCATCTCATTCATGTCTCAGAAATCCTAACCAAAACAATTCGGTTGGATAGCTCTACTTAATCATCAATAACATTTCAAGGATATATTATCAAATCAATAAAACATTTCAATATCTGTCTAGCCGAAACAAATGGCATCGACGTTCTCTATAACAGTTCATATATATGTGAACTTGAAAGTTTCAACAATTTATGTCATAACATAGCTCGAATACTTGTGCAAATACCGAAAGATTTACATAAGTAAGGAATTCACACAACCATATATGTATTGCGTAAATTGGAACTTCAAACATCGCATGAGAGTCATGAGAATATAATCAAATGAATTAAATAAACTTGCTCAACACAAGGGTTAGACAAGCGTTAGAAATCTTGCCTTAAGCGCTTGCTACTATCTGATGTTAATCGTCCTTCAAATACGTCCTACGCATTTAAACACATATTCACATACCAATTAGTCTCACAATAAACACCAAACATTGGCTTACATTAATCAACACATTATATTCATTACGAACATCAATTGCCACTACGACTACCCAAACGGGGGTCTCGCTCACCAGTGAGCGAACGGCTGCCCAGCTCGCCGGTGAGCTGGCGGGGGAGTAGGGGGCAGCGCCCCCTGAAAGCCAAACGAAAAATACAACTATGCTATTCATTTCATTTAAGCAAATCTCACGTGACTAAGTCATTTCATGCTTCGCTAACCAGTTAATAACATGTTTCATGTACTACTACTTAAGAGGTTCACATACACTTGCCTCAAGCTTCAGTTCATAAAAAGAAACAACTGGGAAACTCTACAGCACGGCACGGCCGCACTGCTATTTGGCCTAGGAGTGGCGCGGTCGCACTACTCCCCCATATGCACTTTTTTGGTTTATTTCTTACACTGCTCAACTTCTAAATGCTTGGGGTCATTCTACTATTATACTAACACAAAATACATATGTTTTGGGGTATTTATAACATGTTAGGTCTATATAAACATGCATCACATCAACAACACAAAGCAGCAAAACATTTCAGCTCTGCAGACCAGCGCGGTCGCGCTGGTTTTATGTTTGGGAGTGGCGCGGTCGCGCCACTCTGCATCCAGAAGACTCTCAGGTTCTGCTACTGTAGAACCAAAACCAACATTTTTGATTTCGTCCTCTTTGCTTCTTAGCCATTATACAACAAGTCTATATGACTTAAAACATGTTTTTACAACTGAGCTATGCATCATAACATCATTTAATCAATTAATCATTCCTAGTTCTCATGTTCCTTAGAGAAATCATTCTCTTGGACATTAAACCAACTAGTTGGTAGGCATGAGTTGGAAACTCACATTGGAGTAGAGTTTCATTATACTCTAGTCCAGATTTCCAATCGAAATCATTTCTCATAGCTTCTGGACATATACCAACAATACACAACCAATGCATACCACCAAACAAAGTGATTACAACTTCATTAATACACAATAAAAGTCCTTAACAGTCCACTAATGTCCATCTCAGTCCATTTCTTGATTCCTTATGCATAGGTTCGATTCTCATTCATTGTTCCACTTTCACATACCATTAACAAGGTTTTATAGAACTAATAACATTCATACATGTTCATGAACCAACTAAGCAAAATCAGTCACATAACTCCAACAAAGCAACCAAAGCAAAACTAAGAACTTGGAAATATTATGGAAATGAGCTAAGCTCTATATTGCTTACCTCTTGGAGCTTGTTCTAAGTTGCTAATTGGATTAAAGCCAGCTGCTACAATACTTCTTCTTCTTTCTCAAATCACCAATACACACTCAATTCCTAAACTCTCTCAAGTTCTCTCTCTAGCTTCTTGGTATGCTCTTAGCAAGTTTTTGTTCTTTGCCTGTGAAAAGGAAAGGAATGAAAGGTTATGCAAGGGAATGTGTATATGAAGATGAAAGAGCTCAGCTCTTGAATGAACTGAGCATGCTTGGCCTTCTCCCATGCTTGGTGTCGGGTGGTTCCCTCCCCTTCTCCCCACATGTTTGGTTTCTTCTTTCCTTAGCAAAGTGTTCAATTGCTTCCCCCAAGTGTTTGGTCGATGGCTCCTCCTCCCTCTCCTTCTCCCGCATGCGTCTTCCACCTCCAATTCCCAGCTGATTACTATAACCCATTTCCCTCATGGGTTGTGGGTCATGGGTCACGGGTTTGGGTCATGGGTTCGACCCGTGGGTCTTGGGCTTCAATTAGGGCCACTCTTGCACTTCTAATTTAATAATTTATTGGGCTTCTAATAAAAATTCAATTGGGCTCAAATAAAAATTCAATTGGACTCAAATAAAATCCCACACTTGGATTATTAATCCCTCTCATTAACGCTTTGGCGAAATTATGAAAAGTCATAAAATCGAAAAAGACATCTTTTGCGTAAATAATGCTTTAGCGCTATTCCTCAAAATAATTTAATCAATACCATGAAATAACAACACTCAAAAATTATCGCATACACGTCATATGTAATAATAAAATATTCACACACATAACACGGAATAATATTAATAAAAGTTTAATTTATTCAATAAAATTCGTAGGCTCGTGTTACAAAGCTACCCACGATCCGCGGTCGTTACAATATGAGAGATCAAACGTTTGGAAGTTTTGTTCCATATTTATTGCCCGTGCAGGTGGGCTGAGTTAAGGCTGACCAAACTCACTACTCAGTTGAGTCAACTCGGGACGAAAATATGGCAGTTACCAAAATGTTGATGTGGTTTTAGATACTTAGGTTGATTTTAGTTTAACCAACTCATAAATTCGCATGTTCTACAACTAGATTTTACATTTTCTAACCTCATTTATACAATTCAAAAGAAAAAAATGGCTGCAATTAACATGTCTGCTTATACTCATTTCATTTTAAATTATAAAATTATTGTTGACTTTTGAAAGTAAACTTTAAAACATGTTTAACTAAAATTTGACATACAAAGATGAATATTGTAACCTATTTAAAAAAATACTACTCATTATAAGATTTACATTTCATAACTTTTAATGAACCGTCTGAATTTTGAATTTAAAATATTTTAAATTGACTTTTAAAAGTTAATAATATTTTTATAATTTGAAACGGAGGTAGGATTAGTGAACGAATAAAGATAGGGGCAGTGGAAGAACTTTCAAAAAGATAGAGCCGATATATTTTTTTCCAATGTTGCATCCATGCTATTTTTTAAAAAAAATTCTTCTGGTGCTTATGTTGGGCTTATTAGGTCCAAACCTATGAGACATAGCCCATTTAATATTAAACTTAAATTTGGGCCGGAACTTATTCTTACCCGTGGGTTGTTGGTGGCCATTAAGTTATAATATCTCATATATATTATACGATAGTTGCATGTGCCACAAACAAATTACGTAATCAACTACTACTCCCAAATTACCTAGTCAAGTATTATTTCTTATATTAGTCTATTACTTATTTTATAATTTTTTATATTTGTGAACCAATTAGTGAGTGGAGTATTAATTAGCTATATTTTTTTAATTTAAATTATAATTACTTTAAGTCTCGTGATTAATTTACGGCTAGCCAAATTCTTTTATGTGGTCGCTACTCTCTCTAGCGGCCAGTTAAAACGCGGTCGTTTTGACTGGCAGCTAGAGAGAATATAGGCCAATATAAAAGAATTTGGCTGGCCGTAAGAGAAAGTAGCGATCGGGTCAATATAGTCCCTTAGATTTTCAATTGATATATGTGTGTGTGTGGGATACATGTGGCGCGGTGTGGTTGTATCCGCATCAACATCCACATATTAATTTTAAAACTACACCGCATATCCACACTGCACCGCACTGTGTCGCGCCACAGTGTGCGGATTTTGTGGATGCAGTGCGGATGCTGTTACAAATGCGGATTCTTACTTTCCCTTAATGTAATTGATTAAGTTAATTTGTTATTTTATATTTTTGTCCTTTAATCTAATAAAAATGACAAATTTTCATTTAAAATCATACTTTTTAATTACACATGCACACAATTTTGCCGTGTAATCAAGTCACGTCATTAATTTATGACGTAGCATGTTCAATTGAATGAAAATGAAAAAAAATTAATAGTTTAATCACCTAATTGAAAAAATTAAAAGACCGATCATCAAAGTAGACGTTGCATAGTTCAGGACAATAATTTGTATTCAAGCCTAAAATCAAAGAGGTAGTTGCTCTACTTAATAATTTTCAAAGAGAAACAATGGTCCTAGTTAATTAGGTGTCTAACAATAAGTCTACGGCGACCGTAGAGGGCGACCGGTGCAATTTGTTTTTCTTTTGTCTCCCAAATAATTTAAAAGATTTATTGGAACTAATTTTTTTTAGAAAGAACATCGATTTAGGTGTAATTTGGATACATATACAAAACAGTGATTTTTAAAAAAATTCTAGTTTCAATAAATCTTATAAATTATTTGGGAGTCAAAAGAAAAAAAATTGCACTGGTCGCCCAGACCGGTCGCCCCACATGGTCGCCGTAGAAGGACTGGGTGTCTAATTAAGGAAGGAAACTTAACTAATATAACTATTAACTTTTAGATAGTTGTTTAGTTTTATTACTTTTGAAATATTGTTGTAGTTATTTGAATATATATATACTTGATTCTATGAGAATTCTATCCCGTCAGAGCGAATGTGAAAGTTTTTTCCTTACGATCATTATATGTTATATTGATATGAACATATACTTGATGTACTAATTTTTAGGCTATTATTTATGTTTATCCGTGTATTTTAATTTATTGGGAGTTTGGGAGTTCTCACTATCAAAATCTACATTTATTTCTACATATTTTAATTCGAAACAATAATATTTCATCTATCTAAAATTAATTGAATTTAAATTTAACAAAAATCCTAAGTTACCAACTTCACCATAATTGAATCCATCTTGCATGAAGAATCAATCGATGTTTCATTTGATGAGTCTAACCAAACAGGGTCCGAATCTTTCTTTTCTTCGGAAAAAAGGGGAATCAATCCATGTTTCATTTGATGAGTTTGGCCAAACAGCGGTTTGGATCCTCCTTTTCTTATTGAAGAAAGGTGTTTAGTTCCCATATTTTTTTTAGTTTAATGATAAAAGATAAATAAAGGGGGAAAAGACTTGAATAACCTTTAAATTATGAAAGTCCACAAATATTTATTAAGGTCATCATGGAGCTTATTACAGGATTAATAAGACAACGACACATGGGGGATAAAATTGAAGCGGCTGAATAAGTGAAGCAGTTAACTTCTTAATTCCCACTAGTGCTAGTTTTAGGAAGTTGAGGAGATCATGGGCATGGAAATCCTTACATTAGTTATCAGGAGATGGGAAAATTATAAGATGACCATATCAGAGTCAGAAAAAAGGACACATGAACTCATTAATTGCAAATCAACAGAACAACTCTATTCAGAACTCCCCAACTCATTTGTCGGGTGCATCGCCAAACAATCTAGGAGGTAAGGATTAGTGTAATCATAATTTTTGTAAACAATTGTCAGTCTCGTGTTATTGAAATTGTAGTAGTTTAGAGACAATTTTCAGTCTCATATTACTGATATTGCGTTAGTGTAATATCCGGAAATTAAATAAAGGAAGGAGTTTGTAACCTAGTAGATATAGGGTTTGTGTTAGTAGCGAAATAAAAGATGAGAGGAATAGAAGGAGCAGAACGTGTGGCGCATTCGTGGTCGGAGAAGAAAATTAAGAAGAGGAATTTCCATGGAAATTGGGTTTGGTAGGGTGATCAAGGAAAAGAGTCTCTGTAACATTCAAGTAGGAGAAAGGTAATACCCTCCAAGTCTCTATGTATTACTTTGATTAAAGGACAAAATTGATGTATATAAATTATACTTATAAATTTATCCTGATTCTCCTGTAGAGCATCAAGCGCATAGTGGGAAAATAAATTCAAGCCTACAAATGAAGTAAAGAATTAATAACTTATTAATGGAGACTATGGCCAGTAGGCTATAATTAAAGTTATTAAAATAATAGACTATATTTATGTGATTGTGTATGACTTTGGCGTCTGAATTGGTGTAAGATGTGAGAATTGATACTATTGTTATATTATTATAATATTGTAATAAAAAGATTAATTTTACAATCAGATATATGCATTTGTTTTAAATAAAAATTATAAACATTATATTTTAATTAGAAGGAAGGTAGACTGTAACTATATTTATGGTTATATTTTGTTTCTGTATTAGGTTGGACCGAGTTATCCTAACGGAATTATATTTGAATTTAAGTAGCTATTTCGGTATATTATTCAGGTATGGAATTCATACTTCGTTTCTTGATTCTTGTTCTATTCCCTATATCGGTTGTGTAATAATTCGTCAGTCAGACAAATCCTAAGTCCGAATCGAATCGAATCAAATACATCCAAGCCTTAAACCACCATCTCAATAATATCTTCTTGGGTCATCTCAGTCCACCACAGGCTCACCCAAAAGGTCATGACTAAATGTACTATTGTTAGTAAATTAATTACTTTTATACATACAAAAATTTTCTATATCTTTCGATGCAGGACTGGAGTATTACAGCTAGTGTATTTTTTCATTATGTACCAGATTTCTCTACTTTCCAAGAAGTACTCGAGTCTAAGGCACCGAATACACAGTTGTTTGGTCCTTAATAAACGATTTGACTGTTTATATTTTTAAAAAAATCTTTCAACATCAACTTTAAACTAATATTAATTTTTTATCCACATGTTGAATTGGCACGCCTAGTGGGACCGGTAATTAGAAACGTTGTAGAAGATGGTACGCCGACATGCTGACGATAACATCCCAAAGGGAGAAGAAATTCAAACTTCGGACTAAGAGAACCAGGTAAGTGGTTCTCCTTAGACTCCTTCATATGATTTAAGACAAGAAATGCGTGATTTAGGAAAAGAATGCATGGATGTGATTAACAAAAAGACTGATGAAATTGTGAACATATTAAAAATGAATGTTCAACCAATGTCATCAACAAATAACAAAAAATATATATACACAACCTAATAGGTAATTCCTAACCACCCGCCAAGTTTCTGGATAGCACCACTAGCGTATGTAACCCAGTCATATGTGGCTGCATACCCACCCCAACCTAATGTGCCTAGATCCACCTATGGACATGGCGAATTGAGTAATTCTAGGCAAAAGGTTCACCCCAACGCAACTAGGGCGAATGATGTCCCCTTAGCCCCGAGAAAGGATTCTGAACCAAGGGTGGAACCAAAGACTGATTATGAAAGACCTGCTAACAACCCACTATTTGAAGAACAAACATATATTCACCCACACATGCCTCAAGTTGGGAATAATAATATAAGACCAAATGCGACATATGAATTCCTTAATTATAGACTTTAAGATGCCTAATTTCACCCTCTTTTCAGGGAATGAAAGACAATCCACCATTGAACACATTGGACAGTTCACTTTCCAATGTGGAGAATTAGGCAATGATGACTTTATGAAATTATGAATGTTCCCTAGTTCACTGACTAGGACAGCCTTTACATGGTACATTAACTTGCCACCAAATTCCATACATTCATGGCAAACTATGGAATTGCAGTTTCATGCTTAGTTCTATAGGGCATAATGTGAAATCTCAACTGCAGACGTATCTAAACTTCTTTCTTAGAAAGGTTTAAAAGATTAAAAAATAAATACCCAGTACAGTTAGGGAATCTCAAATGGAAAACTTGACCTTTGGAGGTCTGAACTTAGAATTCAGAAAGAAGTTTGATGGCCATGTGTTTAGGGACATATGTGAACTTGGAACAAGGATCACTAAGTTTGAAAACTAAATAAAATAGGAAAACTAGAGGAAAAATTCCTCGATAAGGGCTTATTATAAAGACTCAAATTATTGTGCCAACCTAGATGTTGATCATGCCTTACTTGACAAGTTACTTAAATAATTTTGTAAAAGTGTTAGCATACATGTCACTGAGAATCATTTGACAGATAATGTTGAGGTTGATGCAGCCTATAATATTCCAAAAACCCTTGTAATAAATTTTGTGATTATGAATGCAATTATTATTAAAGTCTAAATTACAATTCTTGATTATTGTAAAATATGTGTAGAATGTGTATAAATACATATATTATTTGACTACGTTTAATAAAAGAAAAAGTAACTAGAAAATGTAATACTTTAAAAATCACATAACCATACCAAATAAAATGCAAGTATTCATACATATAATTAGTACACATATACTTATAATTAAAACAAGTATACATATATGTATAAATTACATGTGTACATACATACACATGTATGTGCGTCATCTATATATATATATATATATATAACAAGGAAACAAAACAAGTTGGACAAATAGTCAACAAACGTCAAAATCTAGAGAATTCTTCCAAGTGCCAACAAAGCTAGGAAAAAAAAGGGGGAGGTACTATTGAAAATTCGGCTAGGCTGTGGATAAGGAAGGGGAGGCTTCCTTGAGAAGTCTCCCAAGATATTTTAACTGGGGAAAGTTATCCAATTTGGCCTATAAATACCAAACTTTTATCATTTCCTTTCACTTTACCAACACAAGAAATAAAAAGCCAAGAAAGAGAAGAGAGAGAGAGAGGTACTCAGTAGCATAGAGAAGGAGAGAAAAAGAGTGAGCTAAGCTACCAAGAAGAAAGGAAAGAGGATCCAAGCCAAAAATAAGCTATTACACACACACTAGGTATAAACACTAACATTTTTAAAGCTTAAAAATCTTTCTTTGATGAAAATAATTAGACTTTATGTATACTTGAAATTATGTCGAACATATATATGTTGTAATACCATTGATCATGGAGGAAAAACTGAAAGAACAAAGAAAAAGAAGAAAGGAACACAAACTAGTTAAAGAAAATCCTAAATTAGCTTTTATAAATAATTTATGAAGTGAATGTGTGTATATGAATTTGTTCATGCTAAGGGTAGATAATAACATGTTAAAGTATGTTAACATGAACTATGGTAAAAGAAATCAAAGATCTTGCAAGAAACAAGAAAAGAGAAAAATTAAACAAGTTAGAAATTTTCAGCATATAGGGTAAAAACCCTAAAAATAGAGCTTGAGATTGTAATGAATAGTACTTATTGTGTGTTTCGAATTTTTGAGTAAAATTTGTTAGAGAAGATAGACCTATAAGTTAAATAAAACCTGCACTAGTTTCAGGTCAAAATTCCTTGTAAATTATTTTTGGTAAATTTTCTAATAAAATAGGATAGACTAGACAACTCCCTGGCCTAGTTTTTAAAAAGAAAGTTCTGGATAAAAAAACAAAAGAGATAAAATCTGAGCTTTTGAGAAATGAAAGTTGAAAGTTGAAAGTGTATTCTGGCCCAAGAATAAACATAAACGGACTTGTAATGAAAGAGTTATGGCCAAAATAAATCATGGTTTTTAAAATTAAAATAGTCATGACTTGAGTTCTACAACTCCGTTGTGGTTAGAATTTTGAAAAACGTGTATTTTGATATGATAAAGATACTTTCAAGAATTCATTATTTTTGGACTTAATTTTGAATTTTAAAGAATTTCACAAATTTGGATAGAAATGGGCTTAAAATAAATAGTAACAATGCTGAGAAAAATCTGGAAAAATTAGAAACTATCTAAATTATAATTATCTAGGTGGGGCTAGAAGGAGGAAAAATAATAAAATAGTTAAAGTGATTTAATGGACACAGTAAAGTATAAAAAATTATGAAAAATTAATTAAAGAAAAGCCAGAAAATAAATAAATATTTTACCATCTAAAATCCATCAAAAAGGAACATATAAGACTACGCGAGTAATAAATACCCACTTTATTGAGATTTTAATGGTGTAAGGATATACTCGAGGATAAATTTACGGTATTCAAAAAATAATACCGAAATGACGTTGTAATAGTTACCGACGATAACTATTAATTAATTAAATATAATTGTTGTAGGTTACTATCCCGAGACGAAAAATATCATACTTGAGGAAAGTACGCCCAAGACAGACAAGTTTCCGCACTCCTGTGCATTTGAACTTCGCTTATTATTAAACTGTAAATTTTTTTGAAAAGCTTCTTGGACCGTCTATAAATCATTTGTTTGGCTAAACTCAATTGTTGTGTTTCTATCAATTTATTGAATTGTTTATGATTCTTTGGTGATATGTTAATCTAATCCAAATTGCTTTGGTGTGTATCTTGAGGTTATGACTGTGTATGAACAACCCTAGAAATAGGGGTATTATGTTATGGTCGAGTAACCCGGCATTATGTTGTGTAAATATAGCATTAAATGTTACGCGTAATATGAGGATATTATTAGGCTGATCACTTAATGATACTTTGGGGATAAGAGTTCGCAGACTTTGTGGCTGTTGAACGTCATGTAAATGTTCACAGTCTTTGTGACTGTTGAACATTTGTGTAAAGAGTTCATAGTCTTTACGACCACTTAGTGACTCTCAAAAGAAATATTTTTTTCTTGTGAATATTTAACTAAATTTGAGTTTCAAAATGTAATCCTTCTCCGAAAATTTGATGTTCATTATTCTGTAAAAAGATTTTCGCTGACTTCTTTGAATTGTTGATAATATTAATACTTTCTAAATATTTGACTATTGATTTGGTGCTAGTCATTTTTATTTTATTTTGAACTGCTATACTTGTTAAGCAAATTAGTTGCTTACTCTTGCATAAACTTTATGTTGGCAGCTAAGACCAAGGAACCCGAAGGGTCGAGTGTAAAAGATAAAGGAAAGGGCAACGCTAACGAGGAAGAATAAATAAATAGTATTGTGATAGTTAAATAAATAATTTATGATGTAATATTTTGGAACTAATATATTAGTTCATATTATGTAAGTAAGACCTGGGCATGTATATGTAAATAATTAATGTTTTGTAGCTTAGCTAATAATAATAATAACTTGTTAGCATGTATGTGGATGAATAGTGATGTACCAAGTCTGTAGCTAGTACACAGATTTGGGGGCGTCACAGGTTAATATCAGAGTTGTAGGTTATAACTTTTAGGTTAGAGGACCTTAGGATATAACCTGATAGGAATCTAGTAGAGACTATGAGAAAAGAACACACGTAGAGTTCTTGCGTAAAAATAATAATAATAATAAATAATAATATTTGAAATTAATTTAATATATTTAAATTTTCCATTAAGTTTATTTAGTTAATTATTTTAAGTTATACATTTAATTTATTAATGTATGTACTAAGTAAGTTATTTTATTATGTTGTAGGATGACCGAGGAAGAGGTAATTAGAGATATCTATGAGGTACTTCAGGTTGCACCGATAGAAAGCCTAATAGTAGGCGAGAAACCAGGGGAGGACCCGGAGGAGGATCCTGAGGAAGACCCCGAGGACGAACCGAAGGAAGATTTCGCTGGGGATCAGGTGGCTCCAGAATATGTTGCAGATGATGAAGCAACACCCGTGGAGGAGGAAGAATCCGAGGGATTGGGACCGGTTTTATCAAAGGCTTATGTCATGGTACAAGATATACTAGACAGAAATTAGGAATTAGAAAACAGGATTCGACAATTAGAAAAAAGAAACGATGAGATAGAGGCCCTTTGGGAGACTGAAATAGACACCCGCATTATGGCAGAACGAATATTAGATAATATAGAGGGAGAATTAAGAATTACTAAAAAAAGAATAGATCGCATGCAGTATTACTACATGGTTTAGTTTTGGCGAGTTCAAGACCGGATGGATTACCATCCGACAGAGTTAGGATAGACACGCCATACTATTAGTAGAAACCTTGTATCTCATATGTTATATGAAGAATATAATGAGGCCATTAGAAATGACCTATGAAATGTATTTATGTACATATAACTAGTAGTAAATACTGAAACTGTGTAAATTGTGGTGTCTCCAAGTATGTACAAATAATATATTTAATTAATATAAATATGTTTTAAATAAATGTCTTATGTGTTTTTACATAAAATGTTGTAGTAATACATGTGTTATATTTTATAGAAAAATGATGCGAGGACGACCACGAATGAGGTCAGTTAATGAAGAACCAGAGGAGCAGCATGAACAACACGAGTACCGTGAACCTAACCCCGTACAACAATTTTTAGACCTATTAGTACAAGCCCTCCAAAATAGGTCTATCAACGAAAATTCGGTAGCACCAGTAACGACATTTTAAAATTTCAAGAACGTAGGACCCCTAGAATTTAGGGGAACCACGGAGTAATTGAGGCTCAAGCATGGGTGAGGGAGATGGAAAAGGAATTTGAAATTACCAGAGTGGGGGAAGACCAAAAGATGATATTTGCCACTTATTTAATAAAAGGGGAGGCAAATTTTTGGTGGGAGGCCAATCAAAATAGGGCTAAAGAGGGGATAATTCCTTGGAGCAAATTCAAGAAATTATTATTTGAAAATTATTTTGCTAAAAGTACGCAGAGTCGCATGGAAATGCGATTCTTGGAATTAAAACAACGGGACATGACTATCCCCCAATATGCCGCAAAATTCAATGAATTGACAAGGTTTGTTTCGCATCAAGTTTGTGACGCCCCCAAATTCAGGTACTTGAAACCCGTATTTGGTGCATCACGATACCATTTCTTTGAGCTGTATAATAATTACAAACTTAATATTTATATCAAAGTTGTCTATTCCCCAGGCATGACAACCTTTAATTACATTCTTTACATGATACATAATATAATATTGCATTAACAAAGTTTATCTATTACACATAGCACCTTTTGACTTAATTCTTCAGCTTTTCTTTCCCCGGACCTTGCCAAAGCTTTCTTGGTTGAACACGCTTAACTGAAAATATTTATATCAAAGCAAGAATGAGCATTTGATTGCTCAGCAAGTAATAACAATAAATAATCATAAACTGAAGAAGTAAATATTTTCTTTGAGGACTACTTCTACAACGATTCAATTGTTGTGAAGTCTTTTGAAATTGACATTAACAACATATCAAGTAGTTTACGTTTTTTTTTTTTGAAACAACGTAGTGACTAAGAATGCTGAGTGGTCAGTGGACCATGAACTTTCATTTTAAATTTTCGAATAGGTTTAAATGGAAATTCATCCATAAACCGTCTGGTCTTACGGACACGGAGGGTGATCAGCCCTATTGTGCCCTATATTGATCAATACTATCTATCCTTCTGCTTGAACGACTTTTGCGTTCACTCTGTTCGCCTTGGGCACATAAAATATTTCCCCATTACGGGTTGTTCATACTCAGTCTAGAGTCCTAACTAAAACAATTCAGTTGGACAACGTTATCATAAACAATAATATTCAACGACTTGTGTAAGTGAGGGCACTACACTAATAACAGAATAATTTGACTATACTTGCATTACATACAATAATAATGACCAACAATACTTTTCAAATATTGTCTAGCTGAGTCAAGTAGCTTTGACAATATTTAAAACATGAATACATAGCGAAATTTAATAATGATTACAACAATTAGTACAAATGGAGACACTTGTACTATGAACAGGACAATTTACACAAGTGGGGACACTTGTATAATCCAAACTTAGGATACCAAGTTTAAACTTGACACATGAAATCAGTATTGAAATATTTATAAACTATGAACGAATTGAAGGAAATACAATAAAGTAAGAACAGTTGAATAATGAATAACAGAGATTATGTACAAGTGGGGACACTTGCACAATAACAGTAGAGTTCAGATATTTGCATACGCGTGAATCCATTTCATAAAGTAATTGAAAAAGGATAAAGTACTTGCACAATATAATGTGAGTTAAGAAACTTGCACAGTAAAGAAAGAGTTCAGATACTTGCTTACTAAGATCCATTGCATAAAGTAAATGCAAAGGTTAGGATACTTGTCTTGATCGCTGTTTACTGCTACACAATATAGCTTAAGCTTTTATCTTTAATACGAAGTCCTATCATCAATAAAATTATTCTTTTAATTAGAACAATACAACTTAACACATAGCACTGCTTATTTGCAGTCATTATACAGCTTAAACACGTTGTCATATATTCATATCAGTTATTAAAGCATTTATGAATAGTTATCAAGTCAAACTATGTCCATTTGGTTTGAGTTCAGTATCGTTTCGGTGTCCCGATTGCTTTATCGGATAATTAACAAGTTTATTACCAATAAAACTTTGTTCAAGAACTTAAATATCATATTAAATAATTTAATTATCATTTATAATATTTTTCCAAACATTAAAATCATTTATAATAATTTTTCAATCATTATTATCATTTATAATGATTTAAATAATAAATAATTTCATTATCATTAATATTCAAATAATTTAAAATATTAATGAACTACATGTCAACACATTAAAAGTTATTTATTATTGTAAGACCCCGAAAATTTTAATAAATAGAATTTAATTTTCTTCTTATTATTATTTTTAAACAGAAAGGTGTTAAATCGGTAATGATAAAGTTACTAGTGAAATGTGACAATTGAGATGTCTAGTAATAACGCTAAATCACTATTCACGCGATCACTATTCACAGGGTACTATTCACGCTAAAAACGCTTTTACATTTTCTTCGATCTTCAAATTACGTCATAACGTTTATATAAGCTGGATACGAAAATTATACGGTATAAATACGAAAGTACTATTCATACGAATATACTATTCATTTATACAAAAAGTCAAACTAGTATGTCGGGGAATATTCCTTCTATTAGATAATATTCGTTCTGTCGGGGAATATTATATTCGGTAAAGTACAACGACAATTGTATACATTCTGACTATAGGGATATACTAGTAATGTTTATATATTTATGTTATTGTATTTTATCATCGCTTGGGGTGGTGGCTTAGTGGTGGGAAGCCGGACATAAGTCCCCATAAACGTGGGTTCGAGTCTTGGTAAGCTCCTCTATGCTCAAGTGGTCTCACGCCCTGGATTTATTCGGGGGTAAGCTGAGTTGTGCCGATGAAGACACCACTGAGGCCTCCAAATTTTATTGTTTTTATACATTTATAACGTGAAGAATATTTTACCAAATAAATAAATAAATAAATAAATAAAATTATTACTGTAACATTTTTAAAGTATTTCATCAATAATTGTCACGACACAGTAACTCATATTTTTTTAATGATATTATTAGATTAGTTAGCATTATTGGCAATATCTAAAAGTTCTGTCAAGGAAATGGGTTATTTAATTGCGCGTCGTCTATATGGAAGACCCCTTATTTCCTGAGAATAATCTGGTTGTCAGTATTGCGAGTATATGCTATCTGTGATATTAATACATTTAACACAATAATACAGAAAAATGGATTTATTGTGATAATGGAGTTATTTTTTAATGGTTTTATCTTTTGATAATGGAATTATCTTTTGATAATGGATTAATCTTTTTGAATAAATGGATGGATGATATTAATGGAAGAAAAAATGGATGGATGATATTAATGGAAGAAAAAATGGATGGATGATATTAAAAGAATATGGGGAAAAGACCAAAATGCCCTCACCTTGATTTTCCTATAAATAGGGAGAGTTTGCTTAAGAAATTTTCACACCTTCATTGCTTATACTTCCTCTCTCTCTCTAAATTTCTTAAGTTCTCTTAGTGTGCTAGGCTATTGTGAGTATTTGTGAGAATACTAGTATTGTCCAAAGTCAGTAAACTTCATAGAAAGTAACATCCAGTTAACGAAGGTAGGGAATATCATTTCTTTCATACTCATATATAATATCATTTGCTTTCATGTTCGTAAGTGATATTATACTCATAAAGGTTGTTATTCATTCTGTATTAATTTGTGAGGATAACCTGTCCGTGCGGTATGACGCATGCCTGGTGAATATCCTTTTATATTCATTCCTTATTATTCTGTGGGAATAACCTGTATGTACGAGTGTCGTACCTGGTGAATACCCTTTGTATTCATTCCTTATTATTCTGTGGTGATAACCTGTATGTACGAGTGTCGTACCTGGTGAATAACCCTTTATATTCATTCCTTATTAATCTGTGGGTATAACCTGTCCGTGCGGATTGACGCATGCCTGGTGAATAACCCTTTGAATTCATTACTTATTAATCTCTTGTGGAAATAATCTGTCTACGCGAATTATCGCATGACAGGTGAAAATCCATTTGTAGTTTCATATATTCTGTTATACTCGTATAACTTATCATTTCTTTTGTACTCTTTAAGGGATATCTTTTTCTTTCATATTTCTCCATTTAAGATAAGAAATCTTTGTTTGTTTCCAAAACCTTATTTTTAAATGGTGAAAATCCCTGAAAATTAGTAGCTCAATAGTTTGTGCTTCATCTAATATCTTTTCACTTGAATCTTTCTATTTCATTTTATACGTTATAGTTGAAGCATGAAATAATTTCTTGAATATCATTCTTGAATTTGACTCCACAATTTGGTCATCATGTTGGTAATTTGGTCAATCTTTAATACTGATTAAATTATAAAGCTTTTCTTATCCTTAATCTCACTGTATCATTGTCATCATCCTCATCCTCATACTTAAATTGTGGTGATAGTTCTCTTTGGCCCGTAGTGCAAAGATGAACTGGCGTGACATGATTTTGACCAAACTGTGTATTGGTATAATCATGACTTTTGGTATTACAAACAAAGGCGTATGGTAAAGTTCTCTTTGGCCCGTAGTGCAAAGATGAACTGGCGTTTGGCATGATCATGACCGGTGATGTTACAAATAAATATCTTTGGCACGTAGTGCAAAGAGAGGCTGTTGAAATTGTTGATAGTAAATATCTTTGGCACGTAGTGCAAAGAGAGGCTGTTGAAATTGTTGATTGGTGTTACAAATAAATATCTTTGGCACGTAGTGCAAAGAGAGGCTGTTGAACATGAATTATTGATTGGTGTTACAGGGACATAATATTGGTGGTGATCCTTTAACTTATAGAAGATGGTAGATATTATAATCTACTTAACTCTTCTAATGGATTATTCGTTTCGCTGCAGTTGTTGTTATTGAATAACATCTTTAAATCTCTGATTTATTTCGGTTGAAGGCTAAAGATAATTTTATTCTTCATTATCTTAGTCGTGATATTTTCTACTGGGCTATTTGTGCTCACCCTTTTCCTTTGTTCTCTTCAGGAAAATAGAGTGTAGCGGGGACTAACCAGGTAATGGAGTGATGGTCCGAGACAATAGAAGTATCTCAATACATTACTATTAGTGTGAAAATAAATGTATTGAGAATTTAAGATGTATTTGTATTGTGTTGTCGTATTTTGCACAACACTTATTAGTTGTAAATGGGAAATTCGTATTTGTATTTGTATTTTTGTAGAATGTTATTGGCGACTCAAAATGGGTTGTGTGGACCTATTTTGGGGGCTTCACAATTATAACATAAAAACATTTTTAAAACATTATTATCACCTATAAATGATTTTTTAAAACATTAAAACTATTTTTACATAATTACTATTAATATTAAACTATTAATGTAATTCATGTCAAATATTTAAAGTTATTAAATATAAATTAAAAATATTTTTAAAATATTTTTATTACCTTTAAATGATTTTTAAAACATTAAAACCATTTTTAAATAATTTATTTAATATAACTTATTAAATAAATTAATTCTCATTAATATTAAATATTAATGAAATTTATATTAAAATATTAAAAGTTATTTAATATAACATAAAATACTTTTTAAAACATTAATATCATTTTTAAATGATTTTTAACATATTAAAATCATTTTTAACTAATTTATGTAATATAATTATTAACTAAATTAATTATCATTAATAATTAAATAAATTAAATTATTAATGAAAATTATGTCAAAATATTAAAAGTTAATTTTTATAACTTAAAATAATTTTTAAAACTATTTTATGAATTTTTAATAATTAATTTCTATTTATTTAATTAATATAATTAATTTTTATTCAGAACCGTCGCTAAAGGCTTTTAGCGACGAAAAGTGTCGCTATAGGTGTTCTTCATGGGCTGAAGAACACCAAGAACAGCCTAGTCAATGTCGAGGAGGCTACTTTGACCATTAATAACTTGAAATCTGGATATGCTATGGTCGTGATTCCACTTCTAGATTGTTACCCTACTAACATACTACAACTTCAAAGCTTTAAACACATCAAACTAGTTACATATCAAGATCTATGGCCTCTGACATTTGACTGTCAGACCATGATTTTAACTTAGTAAATTTTCTGGGTTTTCCAGAAACCGTTTTCATGATCGGTCAACGACTTTTGACCATGAATAACTTTCGATCTAGACATGCTATGATCGTGATTCCACTTCCAGGGTACTAACCACATAACATACTACACATACCAACATTTAAACACAACAAATCATTAACAGGTAAAGATCTACGACGTCTGACATTTGACTGTCAGACCACTTTTTACACTTTGAACAGTTTTCTTAAATCTTCAATTTCGTGCATCTAGATGTTATGGATTCATGATATAACAACCCAGATCACTAAATAACATAATATACAATATATTTAAACACAAAAACATAAAATTTATCTAAGCATGCAAGATCTAGCTTAGGGTTAGGGTTTTATACCTTTCTTGAAATATTTTTGATTTCCACTTTTTGATTCTGACCTTGGCTTGCTATGGGGTGTTTTTGGTTAATCTTAGGACTTAGTTTTGGAGAAAATTTCGTGGGTCTAGGAGAGAGAGAGAGTTCTTGGCTTTGGTTTGAGAAAATAATGAAGTTTTCTTTTCTTTTCTTTCTTTAATTACAATCTTTTGATTCAATGTACTTGGCTGGCATAGGTGTCAAAAATCTGATGTCTTGAGATGATTTTCAACATGTGGGAAATCTTGGCTTGATGAGTCATGAGATATGGCAAGATTTGCACACTAACCAATTAAAATAACACAAAAAGGTTATTTTAGTAAACTAACAAATAATTTTAAGGGTATTCTAGTCTATGATGCATAATTCTAGGGTTTATCCTTAGATTTTAACCCTTAAGGTTTCCCAAATAATTTATTGGATTTAAGAAAATTAACTTAGGAATTAATAAATATTTAATTAGGATATAGTAATTCAAAAATTAGGGTTTTAAACTTTAATTAGGGTTTTCAATAGTAAATTAGGGTTTCAAATATACATTAAGGTTTCCTAATTTGTAAATTAGGGTTTCTTGATATTATTAGGGTTCCCAAATTATAAATTAGGGTTTCAAATATACATTAATGTTTCCTAATTTGTAAATTAGGGTTTTCCACTTAATTTATATTATTCACATAATGTACATACATGCATTTAAATACAAATATAATTAATTATTATATTTAATATTTAAATTACTTAAACAAAACAAATTCTTAATATCCAAAATACATATTCCTTTATTTTAAATATAATTAAATCATTAATTATACTTAAAACTAATATCCATAATATACATTCACACATACACATATAAATATAATCAATAGCATATTTAGTATTCGAATTACATAAGAAAATAAATTCTTATTATTCATATATCCATTATATAAACATAAATCCTTTTAAATATAATTACAACGATAATTATATTTAAAATTAAAATACATAACCATAAATCAAATTAGGGTTTTGATTCGTAGTGTCACTTTACCTCATTTACCATGCTTAATCAATTTAAAATAAATTGACTAACCTTACAAATTCATACCATAAAGAAATAATCATAGTGATAATACTAATATTAATAATTATTTCTTAAAATATATATTTATTATTTAAATAATATAGTAATCATATTTTTATAAATAATCATGTATCTTTAATATAAAAATTAATTTATTAACAGAATATAATTTATAAATATCAACTATTTCTTTAATAAGAAATTTATTTGAAACCATATATGAAATAAATATATCTACATATTACATATTCACATTCATTTCCTTACACGCATTTCCATACTTGCTTTAACATATAATAAAAATAATTTTATTATATAAAAAAAATTTATACGTAAAATTTCTTATTTAAATATATCCAAAATCTTGGGTTATTACATTCACCCTCCTTTATAAGGATTCCATCCCCGGAATCACCGTTCAACACTTACACCCACGAGGGTAAATATCATACACATTCATATCACAAGTAGATCACGATCTGATTCAATCGAATCGATCTTTAACTATTCGGCATAAAGCTTGTCTATTTGATTATACGAAATTTGATTTCTAATAGAACTCAAATTCCTACTTCAAAATTCTTTAATAAAAATATTTATTTATTAAATTTATAAGAAAACTATATATAAGAAAATAAAATTTATTTGAATAATACATGGAATTCCATCCCCGGCTGCTACCGTATCTTGAACCGTCATGCCGAAGATCCTTGCGGTTGGCTTGTTCGTTGGAGTTGAATATAAGTTAACGTTCTGTCGTTCTTTCCAATATTAACACTTTCCCCATCGGCCCTTCTTCCGAGATTTCGTAATATGAATCCGGAACTGCTGCGCGTCTTGATCCATTGCTTGCGGTCTGCTTGCGCCATGTCGATTTAATGTTTCCTTGCGTTTGCAATTTCATAAGATAACGTACCCATATCGTATTCTAACTTTTAAACTCGGACTAATTCAACTTCCTAGATTCATAAATTCAGCTTGCTAAATTGTCCAATTCGGCTTGCTGGATCATCCGATTCAGCTTATTGAATTAAGAAATTTTCAATTAAACAACATACTATCTTAATCCTTTAAAACTTATCAAACACATAATCATACCATTTCATTCATATTCATATTCATTTAAACAGTACAAAGTACTTTTTCATTACACAACAAACTGCTATTATCACTTATTATCCCTTAATGATAACAAAAGTCGGGATTCATTACAATCACTTATACAAAAGTTTAGAGTAACACATTACACCCATATTCATATATCATACATTATATTTTACCCTATGCGTAGACTTTTATTCTTTTTCTTTCCACTTCCTTCACCTGACCTTTTCTTTGGACAATCCCTTACTTGATGATCAAGGGATTCACAAATGAAACACTTACTATTCTTTCTTGGATTAGGGCAGTTAGGAGAGATGTGTCCCTGTTGCCCGCACTTATAACACACAAATTTTCCTTTCAGACACTCACCCGAGTGACTTTTCCCACAATTTCCACAATTCTTAACCTGCTTCTTTGCCCTTCCCTGGCTATTACCAATATTTTCTGGAGCACAATCGTTCAATTTTCTTTTTCCCTTCTTATTCGAAATTCCATGCGATACACTGCATTTGACTTTGATATTGTTTCGTTCCTTTAATAATTCAATTAATGTCTTTTGTAATTGTTCGTTCAATTGCCTTTCCACTTTCAACGTTTCTTCCAGAGTAAACACATGATCCTTCAGAACTTGCACTTCTTTTGATGCTTGTTCAGATATATCTACCACCATATAGGGTTTTTCTTCCATTTCTTCATTCAGTTCCATTTCTGGATATTCATCTTGATCACTGTTCAGATCTATCATTGGTTCATTCCTTAAAATGCCTTCCAAATCATGAGCTTCTACTCCTGCTATTGGCTTGAGTATAGGCTCCGGTGGAACAATTTGTTCCTCATTGGCGACATGAGAGTCTTCTAATCCTTTTCTGCCTGACATCTATACACAAATTACCTTGATTAGTACATAGTATATACACATAACAAATAATAGTTTCATTTAAGTTAGTTTTTATTTCATTTTACGATGAATTTCCTTAATTCATCTCCTTTAAACTCTATTTGAGTTATTCATTTTTCAACGTTTCTATCTAGCTTAAGGTTATAGCCTAAGGTAATCCCCCACCTAAGGTTTCTAACCTATAGCTCTGATACCAAGTTGTGACGCCCCCAAATTCGGATACTTGAAACCCGTATTTGGTGCATCACGATACCATTTCTTTGAGCTGTATAATAATTACAAACTTAATATTTATATCAGAGTTATCTATTCCCCAGGCATGGCAACCTTTAATTACATTCTTTACATGATACATAATATAATATTGCATTAACAAAGTTTATCTATTACACATAGCACCTTTTGACTTAATTCTTCAGCTTTTCTTTCCCCGGACCTTGCCAAAGCTTTCTTGGTTGAACACGCTTAACTGAAAATATTTATATCAAAGCAAGAATGAGCATTTGATTGCTCAGCAAGTAATAACAATAAATAATCATAAACTGAAGAAGTAAATATTTTCTTTGAGGACTACTTCTACAACGATTCAATTGTTGTGAAGTCTTTTGAAATTGACATTAACAACATATCAAGTAGTTTACGTTTTTTTTTTTTGAAACAACGTAGTGACTAAGAATGCTGAGTGGTCAGTGGACCATGAACTTTCATTTTAAATTTTCGAATAGGTTTAAATGGAAATTCATCCATAAACCGTCTGGTCTTACGGACACGGAGGGTGATCAGCCCTATTGTGCCCTATATTGATCAATACTATCTATCCTTCTGCTTGAACGACTTTTGCGTTCACTCTGTTCGCCTTGGGCACATAAAATATTTCCCCATTACGGGTTGTTCATACTCAGTCTAGAGTCCTAACTAAAACAATTCAGTTGGACAACAAGCATTTGCACAAGTAGGATCTCTAGCAAGTCCACAAACATACTTTTGGATGATAAGTACAGAGCAAAAGTGGCAGACTTTGGGACCTCTAGATCAATTGCTATTGATCAAACTCACTTGACCACACGAGTACAGGGTACCTTTGGATACTTGGACCCTGAATACTTCCAATCAAGCCAATTTACTGAAAAGAGAGATGTTTATAGCTTCGGGGTAGTTCTTGTCGAGCTTTTAACTGGACAAAAACCAATATTACCAGCTAGATCGGATGACGAAGGACGAAGTTTAGCAACACTTTTTATATTGGCAATGGAAGAAAATCGTTTATTGGATATTCTTGATGCACAAGTGATGAAAGAGGGTGGGAAAGAAGAGATCACGAGGTTTGCTAACCTTGCAGCAAATAGATGCTTGAACTTCAATGGAAGGAAAAGGCCTACAATGAAACAAGTCGTGGCAGAGTTAGAAGGGATTAGAATGTCACATGGACCATCTACTACTTAACAACACTATGAAGAGGTTGAATTTTCTGTTTCTGAATTAAATTGGCCTTGGGACACTACTTCAACTTCAATGGCCTCTTCTGCAAATAAAAGTGCATTGGTAGATGTAGATCCTCTGCTGTCTAGGAAATAGTTGTACCACCAAACACAAACACGAGTGCTCTCACACCCAGGGGAAATGAACACTTCCTTTGCGGACAGTTCAAATGAACACTCCACTTTGCGGACAGTTCAAATGAACACTCCACTTTGGAAATCAAGGGAACAAATCTTATAATCTTATTTGGAATGGAGGTAAAAATACTTTCTGAAAGTTGTAAAAAGAAACATACAAAGTTTTTCAAACTGTCAAATCCTTAATCTTCATTGTAGATGGTGAAGCATCCATCACCTAGTGTCAAAAGGAGAAGAAAACCTGACCTGCAAAAAAAACTGTACAATTAAAATGGTCATCAAATAGTGTAACAATGTCGGTTTGCATTAAATAATCTAAAATAGAAAGCAGCTACCTACATTATTTCCTGCTCCACTGAGCAGATTCACCAATTCCTGAACAACTGGTTTATCTTGTTGGCATTTGATCAAACACCTGACATGCTTCCGATATTACTACAACGACGAACTCTCCGTAAATTCTTTATCTTATAATCTCAATCAATATCTTCAAAATAACGAACAGTACATGATCCATCATCTAAGAATGCGGACCCAATTACTCCTTAGGATTGTTCATCTTAGAGAGAAGTGAAAAAAAACAGACAAGAATGAATGAATGGAGTTAATCTTTTTCTTCTTGATCATTGCTTCTTTAATACTCACTTTTTAAAATCAACACATTTTTAAATTCAAAATTAACATGAATTTATTTAATTTTAATAAATACAATAATAAACACGGGAGTATAAATCATCTAAAAAGTACAAATAATTGCGTTATTTGCTGTTTCACAATTTTAATTT
Organism: Aralia elata; assembly: GCA_034770075.1. Classification (NCBI taxonomy): domain Eukaryota; kingdom Viridiplantae; phylum Streptophyta; class Magnoliopsida; order Apiales; family Araliaceae; genus Aralia; species Aralia elata. The sequence continues at coordinate 9,435,907 of CM068387.1, forward strand.
ATTATTTTAATTTTAAATTTAAAAATATGTTAAATTGACTTTAAAAAGTCAAATGTTATAATTTATAACAAGGGAGTACTAAAAGAGAGCGAACAACCACTCAAATTAATTGTGTTTTATGTTCTAAAGAGTAAAGAGACTCCTTAACTTGCTTAAAATCCTATTTGGGATATTTTTAAATTTGAAAATTATAAATCTCATAATTAATTAGTACTCTCTCATTCCAAATTATAAAATCTTGACTTTTTGAAAGTTAATTTGAAATATTATAAAACTCAAAATTAAGATGATTCATTAAAAATTATGTAACAATAATTTTTACAATGAATAACACTTTTTAGATAGTTTACAATATTCATTATTGTATTGGCTAAAATTAAAGAAACTCGTGTTAATTTTGAATTTAAAAATGTCTTGAGTTGACTTTAAAAGGTCAATGATTATTTTATATTTTGAAACAAAAGAAGTATTAATTTTTATATAATTTATATTATTCATAAATGTATTAATTTGACAACAAAAATGAAATGAATTCATATAAATTTTGGAATGAAAAATGTTTCGAATTGCCTTTCAAAATTTTAATATTAGTCTTATATTTTGATAGAGTAAATATGTACAAATGATCTATAATTCTTAATGAATAAAGATCTATACAAATCTATAAATTTATAAAATTTATACAAAAGAACGATAAGTTACCTTAGTGCATAGTGGGGGGGGGGGGGGAGAATAGTGGCGGATCTACCTTAGGGGCAGGGGGGTCAATTGACCCCACTGAATTTTCAAGAGTCAAAAAGAAAAAGAATAAAATTTTAGGATGTTTAATAAATATTTTAAAGTTTAGAGTGAAAAATACTATTTTCGTTCCAAAATTAGATATACATTTTGATTTTTTAAAGTCAATTCGCGAAATCCTCAAATTCAAAAGTGATATGAAATTATTTAGTTTTAATACAACAAATATAACAATTGTAAACTAACTATAAAACACTACTAATTATTATCTTTGTTGTTTTCAAAACTTGAACGAATTTATATTAATTTGAGTTTTAGGATTTCACGAATTGATTTTAAAAAGTCAAAATGTATATCTAATTTTGGAATGGAGGTAGCATTAAATTCTTCAAAGCTCATATCCTATACTACCTTTGTTATTACAATACTCTTTGTCTCTCTGTTTCCCGTCTAGCGGTTTGACCTAATTCTTCCCACTAGTTCGACTTTAGAGAAAATTCGATATGTTTTATTTTTTTATTTATAATTTCACAAATTTAACAATTGCTTTGAGATTTTTTGTAATTACTTACAGTTTTTTTTTTTGTAATTGCTTGTGAATTTTTGTAACTAATAAAAATGAGACTATCATACAATAATTTTAAGTAATGAAGTCTCGAAAAATATTACTATAAATAATATTTGGACATTATTTAGTTTTGTAATTTATTTTATTATATTTTTATTTTTTTTTACGGGAATTTGTTTATTTCAAATTTGACCCCATTGACCTACTAGATTCGCCCCTGGGGGAATGGGATTGGATTGTGCTAACAAATCAAATGTGAGATAAATCTCAGATCAATTTCCCCTATGAATTTTTGTATGCCATCAAATTTGTCTAGTGTTCATCAATATTTTCAGACTCGGACAAACCATCAAGTTGGCAAAATTACCTGATGGATGAATTATTGGTTCAACGAGTACTCGTATCGTTATTAAAATGGTGAAGTCATAAATATATTTAAAAATACTTTATTAATAAGTAATTAGATGTTTTTTTTTTGATAAGTGATAAAACTTAATTAACAAATCATGAATAAGATTTTAAAATATTTCGTTTTTGGTAAACTAAAGATGTAATGATATTGTTATTCAATATGACAAAAAAGTGTATAATCTTAATAAAGAATATAAATTACCATTGCATTAAAAAAAACATATATAAAGAAAATCGTTCACTAGATGAAGTTGACTAGTTTTACTAGGTGAACCACCACTTGTCGCCCGGTAATTAACCAGTTCAATTCATTTTTTTAACAAATTGATTTCACCGGATCAAGCCAGACAGAACATAAAACTGATTATTATGGTATAGAAGTTATTATGTTTGCCTTTTATTTTAGTCAGACTATTGTTTTTTAACAGAAAAATTAATTGGGAATTTGTGGAAAAATTATTTACATTGAAAATATATCTGGGAAATCTTCAAACTGCTGATGTCATTTAGGCTGGACATTTGGACTGTACTCAAAGACTACCCTTTCCCAAATGAGATAATTCAACGGATCCAATTAGGGTAAAGGTGATAATTTCACCCTAGTAAATTCATATAGCTTTTTATTGTATTGGGTATAGAAAAATGTTACATTACTCATTACAATAAAAAGCTATAGAACTTATCAATGCAATTTTTTCTATACCGAATACAATAATAAGTTATAGAACTTACTAGGATAAATTTGGTGTCAATTTCACCTTAACCGGATCCTAATTCAACACAATTAAATCACTAATTGACTACAAAATTACATTCTTCTCCTCCTTATTTTATTTTTTGTTTCGACACCTTTGAATCTCTCTCTTTGATATGCTAATATTTTTATTTTGGGGAAGAATTAACAAAGATATCCTTCAACATCCCACCAAAAGACAAAAAGAAATATATACATATATATAGACACACACAATGAGGTCACTCCACAATGAGATCACTACTTGACTATAGAGTCTCTGTCTTTTCCTCTTCTTTTTTTATTTATTTTCCTAAGATGCTGCCATAACTAAGTAGGGGAAGAACAAAGAAAATCCCTCATCCTCCAACATCAAAATAAATATATAAATTAAATACATACAAACTATTTGAGACACATATTGAGAGAAAGATGGTTATACAATTTCTGCTTCCAATAATGTTAGTATTCTTGATTATCCAACAAGCATTTGCACAAGTAGGATCTCTAGCAAGGCCTGGATGTTGATGTGATAAAATTTAGTAACTGTAAGTGCACAACGTCTATTGTAGATTTGGCAAGTGTAGATCGAACCACAAACACGAAACACAAACACGAGTGCTCTCACACCCAGGGGAAATGAACACTTCCTTTGCGGACAGTTCAAATGAACACTCCACTTTGCGGACAGTTCAAATGAACACTCCACTTTGGAAATCAAGGGAACAAATCTTATAATCTTATTTGGAATGGAGGTAAAAATACTTTCTGAAAGTTGTAAAAAGAAACATACAAAGTTTTTCAAACTGTCAAATCCTTAATCTTCATTGTAGATGGTGAAGCATCCATCACCTAGTGTCAAAAGGAGAAGAAACCTGACCTGCAAAACTGTACAATTAAAATGGTCATCAAATAGTGTAACAATGTCGGTTTGCATTAAATAATCTAAAATAGAAAGCAGCTACCTACATTATTTCCTGCTCCACTGAGCAGATTCACCAATTCCTGAACAACTGGTTTATCTTGTTGGCATTTGATCAAACACCTGACATGCTTCCGATATTACTACAACGACGAACTCTCCGTAAATTCTTTATCTTATAATCTCAATCAATATCTTCAAAATAACGAACAGTACATGATCCATCATCTAAGAATGCGGACCCAATTACTCCTTAGGATTGTTCATCTTAGAGAGAAGTGAAAAAAACAGACAAGAATGAATGAATGGAGTTAATCTTTTTCTTCTTGATCATTGCTTCTTTAATACTCACTTTTTAAAATCAACACATTTTTAAATTCAAAATTAACATGAATTTATTTAATTTTAATAAATACAATAATAAACACGGGAGTATAAATCATCTAAAAAGTACAAATAATTGCGTTATTTGCTGTTTCACAATTTTAATTTATTATTTTAATTTTAAATTTAAAAATATGTTAAATTGACTTTAAAAAGTCAAATGTTATAATTTATAACAAGGGAGTACTAAAAGAGAGCGAACAACCACTCAAATTAATTGTGTTTTATGTTCTAAAGAGTAAAGAGACACCTTAACTTGCTTAAAATCCTATTTGGGATATTTTTAAATTTGAAAATTATAAATCTCATAATTAATTAGTACTCTCTCATTCCAAATTATAAAATCTTGACTTTTTGAAAGTTAATTTGAAATATTATAAAACTCAAAATTAAGATGATTCATTAAAAATTATGTAACAATAATTTTTACAATGAATAACACTTTTTAGATAGTTTACAATATTCATTATTGTATTGGCTAAAATTAAAGAAACTCGTGTTAATTTTGAATTTAAAAATGTCTTGAGTTGACTTTAAAAAGTCAATGATTATTTTATATTTTGAAACAAAAGAAGTATTAATTTTTATATAATTTATATTATTCATAAATGTATTAATTTGACAACAAAAATGAAATGAATTCATATAAATTTTGGAATGAAAAATGTTTCGAATTGCCTTTCAAAATTTTAATATTAGTCTTATATTTTGATAGAGTAAATATGTACAAATGATCTATAATTCTTAATGAATAAAGATCTATACAAATCTATAAATTTATAAAATTTATACAAAAGAACGATAAGTTACCTTAGTGCATAGTGGGGGGGGGGGGAGAATAGTGGCGGATCTACCTTAGGGGCAGGGGGGTCAATTGACCCCACTGAATTTTCAAGAGTCAAAAAGAAAAAGAATAAAATTTTAGGATGTTTAATAAATATTTTAAAGTTTAGAGTGAAAAATACTATTTTCGTTCCAAAATTAGATATACATTTTGATTTTTTAAAGTCAATTCGCAAAATCCTCAAATTCAAAATTGATATGAAATTATTTAGTTTTAATACAACAAATATAACAATTGTAAACTAACTATAAAACACTACTAATTATTATCTTTGTTGTTTTCAAAACTTGAACGAATTTATATTAATTTGAGTTTTAGGATTTCACGAATTGACTTTAAAAAGTCAAAATGTATATCTAATTTTGGAATGGAGGTAGCATTAAATTCTTCAAAGCTCATATCCTATACTACCTTTGTTATTACAATACTCTTTGTCTCTCTGTTTCCCGTCTAGCGGTTTGACCTAATTCTTCCCACTAGTTCGACTTTAGAGAAAATTCGATATGTTTTATTTTTTTATTTATAATTTCACAAATTTAACAATTGCTTTGAGATTTTTTGTAATTACTTACAGTTTTTTTTTTTTGTAATTGCTTGTGAATTTTTGTAACTAATAAAAATGAGACTATCATACAATAATTTTAAGTAATGAAGTCTCGAAAAATATTACTATAAATAATATTTGGACATTATTTAGTTTTATAATTTATTTTATTATATTTTTATTTTTTTTTTACGGGAATTTGTTTATTTCAAATTTGACCCCATTGACCTACTAGATTCGCCCCTGGGGGAATGGGATTGGATTGTGCTAACAAATCAAATGTGAGATAAATCTCAGATCAATTTCCCCTATGAATTTTTGTATGCCATCAAATTTGTCTAGTGTTCATCAATATTTTCAGACTCGGACAAACCATCAAGTTGGCAAAATTACCTGATGGATGAATTATTGGTTCAACGAGTACTCGTATCGTTATTAAAATGGTGAAGTCATAAATATATTTAAAAATACTTTATTAATAAGTAATTAGATGTTTTTTTTTTGATAAGTGATAAAACTTAATTAACAAATCATGAATAAGATTTTAAAATATTTCGTTTTTGGTAAACTAAAGATGTAATGATATTGTTATTCAATATGACAAAAAAGTGTATAATCTTAATAAAGAATATAAATTACCATTGCATTAAAAAAAACATATATAAAGAAAATCGTTCACTAGATGAAGTTGACTAGTTTTACTAGGTGAACCACCACTTGTCGCCCGGTAATTAACCAGTTCAATTCATTTTTTTAACAAATTGATTTCACCGGATCAAGCCAGACAGAACATAAAACTGATTATTATGGTATAGAAGTTATTATGTTTGCCTTTTATTTTAGTCAGACTATTGTTTTTTAACAGAAAAATTAATTGGGAATTTGTGGAAAAATTATTTACATTGAAAATATATCTGGGAAATCTTCAAACTGCTGATATCATTTAGGCTGGACATTTGGACTGTACTCAAAGACTACCCTTTCCCAAATGAGATAATTCAACGGATCCAATTAGGGTAAAGGTGATAATTTCACCCTAGTAAATTCATATAGCTTTTTATTGTATTGGGTATAGAAAAATGTTACATTACTCATTACAATAAAAAGCTATAGAACTTATCAATGCAATTTTTTCTATACCGAATACAATAATAAGTTATAGAACTTACTAGGATAAAGTTGGTGCCAATTTCACCTTAACCGGATCCTAATTCAACACAATTAAATCACTAATTGACTACAAAATTACATTCTTCTCCTCCTTATTTTATTTTTTGTTTCGACACCTTTGAATCTCTCTCTTTGATATGCTAATATTTTTATTTTGGGGAAGAATTAACAAAGATATCCTTCAACATCCCACCAAAAGACAAAAAGAAATATATACATATATATAGACACACACAATGAGGTCACTCCACAATGAGATCACTACTTGACTATAGAGTCTCTGTCTTTTCCTCTTCTTTTTTTATTTATTTTCCTAAGATGCTGCCATAACTAAGTAGGGGAAGAACAAAGAAAATCCCTCATCCTCCAACATCAAAATAAATATATAAATTAAATACATACAAACTATTTGAGACACATATTGAGAGAAAGATGGTTATACAATTTCTGCTTCCAATAATGTTAGTATTCTTGATTATCCAACAAGCATTTGCACAAGTAGGATCTCTAGCAAGGCCTGGATGTTGATGTGATAAAATTTAGTAACTGTAAGTGCACAACGTCTATTGTAGATTTGGCAAGTGTAGATCGAACCACAAAGACTAGATTAATTATTTAATATATCCTTAATTAATATTTTAGGCAAATTAGAAATAAATATGGTGGAGAAGATTAATAACTAAATTATGCAAACTAAAAATTAATAATGAAAACTAGTAATGAGAAAAACTACGTAGGAATCCGAATCCACTAAATATTAACATAATATATATAACAACGTGTGTGTGTATATATACACACATACACACAATCAGGTCACTCCACAATGAGATCACTACTTGACTATAGAGTCTACAGTCTTTTTCTTCTTCTTTTTTTATTTATTTTCCTAAGATGCTGCCATAAGGCCCATAATTAAGTAGGGGAAGAACAAAGAAAATCCCTCATCCTCCAACATCAAAATAAATATATAAATTAAATACATACAAACTATTTGAGACACATATTGAGAGAAAGATGGTTATACACAAGGTTCTCAAATCCGGATCGGTCATCGAACCGGAAATGCTACCGGGTGGGTGGGTCACTGGTCCGACCAGTGGTCGGACCGTTATTGACCCAGTGACGTCATTAATACGTAATAAATAATAAATAATTAAATATATTAATTATTATGATATTTATTTACATGTTAAAATATACTACTTAAATTGCATAAACAAATGAAAAATGACACGCTAACCGTTGAGAAAATAAGAACACGCGAGTGTGAAAAGGTCTTTGTCCCCGTCTCTATTTCCTTGTTGGCCAGAAGTCAACACGCACCATTTATTGAACATATATCCGTCTCATTTTTCTTTTTTCTCGTCTTAATTTGAAAGGATAAGAAGACATGAAATAAATCAATTTCATCAAAATTAATAGTACAGTACACAGATCAAATCAATCTCTGGCTCTGCAATTGGACAATAAACTCAAAAGCCCATCAACACATAATCTTTCAAATTGTTCATGGGCACTAGACACTGAACATGACAAAATCCAGAAAGTTCCTTCAAGCCATCTTCAACCCCTTCAAGTTCCAATCTAGCAGAGGTACATCTTCTCAAATAATTTATGCTTATTTGTATATATGCTCTGTTTTCAATCAATTTTACGAAAATCTCATGCCCTGTTTTTTTTTCTTTTTCTTTTTTGGATCTGTAATCTAATCAATCAGAAGGGCAAGAAGAAAAATTGGAAAGGATTGCAGCCCAAGAACAGAAGGTATTCACTTTCCAAACCCTAGTTTCTGCTACCAAAGGTTTCCACTCCAATAATAAGTTTGGTCAAGGCGGTGGGAAGAGCCTACCGAAGGGTCGCGACTGGGATGGGAAGAGCCGAAGAAGGGTCGCGATAGAGAGACTGTGAGAGACAGAGAGAGATGATGGAGATGAGCGATGGATTTGGGCGCCGTGGATGGAGAAGAACAAGCACGGAAGCAGAATGGAAGAAGAAGCGAGAAATTAGAAAAGGAGCTGCAGCCTGCAGAAGCCCTAAAAAGGCTTATTAAATATTAAAATTTTTTTTAATGATTAAGCAGCAAACCGGGCAAACCCGCGAACTAGTGACCGGTTCACTGGGTCACCCGGTCAGACCGCCGGTTCACCGGTTCTGGACGGGTTTTGAACAAAACTAGTTTAATAGTCTAAACCGGACCGTTGCCTGGATCGATTCCGGTTTTTATCGATCCGACCGGCGGTCCGGTCCGGATTTTAAAACCTTAGTTATACAATTTATGCTTCCAATAATGTTGGTATTATTGATTTTCCAACAAGCATTTGCACAAGTAGGATCTCTAGCAAGGCCTGGATGTCAATAAACATGAGGCGACATTGCCATTCCATATCCATTTGGTATCGGAGCCAGTTGCTCAGGCGACGAGCCATTTACAATCACTTGCAACAATTCCTTCAATCCGCCAAGACCTTTCTCAATAAAATCAGTCTAGAATTTCACTAGAAGAAGGCACTATTCGCATTAACAATCCTGTTTTCACCTATTACTTGTCAAAATAGGACAACCCAAAATCTAGATGTGAGCTTATCGCGCCCCTTTACATTCTTAGCCACCCAAAATCTAGATCAGAGCCGGCCCTGGCCCAGGGCAAACAGGGCGATGGCCCAGGGCCCAAAGTTGAAAGGGGCCCAAAATTAATTATAAGCTTATGTATATATGTGTACTTTAATTTTTCTTAAATGTCTATTCAAGCATTAGTGGTCCAGTGGTAGAATAACACCTAGCCATGGTATAGACTCGGGTTCAATTCTTGGCTGGAGCATTTTGGTTTTGCTTTCCATTTCTTTTTCACTAACAGTCCAAAAAACCTTCAAATGTCAAACTCTTATCTATGCATTCAATTATTAGCCTTATATTTCAAGTGTACATGAAACTCCAACATTGCTCTACTCTACTGACACCATATTGACTACAAAGGCAACCTTACTATTTTTTTAATTTATTTTTTTTCAAAACCACTTTTACAATTATTGATATGAAACATTGTTTTAATTATGTAGTGAAAAAACTTTTGTAAAATTTTGATATTAAAAAAATTGTTTCATCTCAACACACTACGAACTCTCGCCAAATTAAAAAAAAATACAAAAGTACAAAAGTATTAAAAAAAAATTGGCTCGGGAACGCTACCCCCGAACCCCCGTCACTGGGCACACTTAAGAAATTTTGCCTCGGGCCTTAAAATACCCAGGGCCGACTCTGATCTAGATGTGACAGCCATGCCTTAATCACCCAGCACGGATTAACAATTATGTGACAACCATGCCTTTACGTCGTTTTGCAATTTGTGTCAAAATTCATGTCATCCTTTTCTCTTCCAAGTACATGTATCCTAAAATTCATGTGTTTGTATCCCTCACTACGTTAGGAGCAAACCTGAGTAACATATTAAAATAAGTTGGGTTAAATACATTTTTCTCCACTCCATCATTGAACTGAATTTTTTTTCATTCGACTCATTGAACTACAATTTTTTTACGAACCGTTACAAATTTTGTTAAATTGTTTGACTTTTAACAGATTGTGTAGCACATGACAGATAGACTTGTACATGTCATGTATATATGTCCACGTGGCATGTCATGGTGAAAAAAAAAACCCAAAAGCCAACAATTAAAATAAGTTAACTAAATAAAACAATAGAAAAAAAGCAACCAAATAAAATCTTTTAACTTCACAATTATAAAATAGAAAAAATTAATAACTTAAATGTGATATTATATATATATATATATATATATATATTGCTAAAAAATTAAATTATTTAAAAAAAATTAAATTAAAAAGTTCAAATATTTAAATAAACAATAATGAAAAGTTAATTACCTTCTCAATTAAATTAGCCTCTTTATCAAAAATAAAATAAAAAATTAAATAAGCCCATTTGTTAAGCAGACCATTTGGGTAAACACTCGTACAGGGATTAAAAAACAAATTAGGTTCCCTTCTTCACTTCTATCCACATCGCTTCATGCCTGCCGCAATCAATTAAACCAACCATGGTTGCCGACACCATCTACCATAACAATCAAGTCACCATCGTCCATAGCCGTCGACTTATGATTCATCACTTCCTTAAGCCGTCGACTTATGATTCATCACTTCCTTTGTTCATCATCTTCTACCTGGGCCGCCACAAATTAGTTCTTCCTTCTTCCATCCACCTCCATGGTTGCCACCATTAACGAGTGCCATGGCCACGCGCGCAAAACCACTATTCATCACTTCCTCCAGTCATCATGTTCTATAATAGTTTGTAAACCCAATTTGAGAAATCTTGATTTTCTCGGGTTCACATCTGTTTTTCTTCCCTAACCTCTTTCAAATATTCCCACCATTAGAGAGAGTACTAAAGAAAATTGGGCATTGAACTTTTTCTTGCGATTAGGACTTTATCTAAGAAAGAATTTGAATATTTTTATAATGTTCATCAGTAAAATTTGGATATTTTGTAGTGTTCATCAATAGAATTTGGGTATTTTCTAGTGTTCATCAATTGGAATGGTGTTGGGCGGAGGTTTGTCAATGGTGGACTGGACAGTTGATGGGGGAGAATTGGGATGAATGTTAGGCGCCTCCGTTCCGATCTGAGAATGGATGAAGATGAAAATGGAAGAACTAAATCTAAATTAGAAATATATTAATTTTAATCCTGTAACTATAATTTGAGTAATAGTATAAGTAAATTACTAATTATTAATGATTATAATAATATTCTCCCTATTTAAAACCAATAAAGATAAATTTATGTTTATAATAAGTTAGATTATGTTTGTTTAATTTAGATTGTTATGTTAATATTTAAAAATAAAAAAATAATATGAATTCATTAATTTTATATAAATACATTTGTAAAAATTATATATTAATATATTTTATTATTAATTTATTTAATTATTTGTTATGTATGTTAATTTGATTTATATTTTGTTTAACTATTTGTTATAGAATTGAGTATAGTTTAATTGAATTAATTATCCAACTTTGCTTCTCTCTCCTTGTCAGCCTATAATGCATGTGACACATAGATTTGTCGTTAATATTTTAACAGAGTAGACGGTTTTTTGAATTTTTGTAAAAAAATTACAGTTCAATGAGGTGACCGTAAAAAATTTCAGTCCAGTGATGCATTTGTAAACCGAGGTCGAGTAGAGTGAGAAAAAGTGTATTTAACCCAAAATAAGTTCAACCGGCCTATACTCTATACCTAGAACTAAAACTTCTGTATACATGAAATTAAGAGGTTCTTAATAATCCCCCCGTATTTACATAGAATCCAATTACATAAGGCCCTAAGATGCCTTTCCAATAATTAAACTTTTACTCTGAATCATTTTCAATTCTATGAAGTACTGTAGTCCAGTCCTTTTGTTTTTGAAATAGTTTATTATAATTCTCAAGCCATGAGCAATGGACAGCTGCACAAAAGGCTAGTTTCCTAATTCTTGCCCTATAGGATTTCCCTTTAGATAGTCTAAAGCCGTAAACAATGGCTCCAAATTCCTTATTATTTATTCAACAAACACCAATGCATGATTCATGAGAAAACTTATTAAAACAGGTGCAGCTATATAAAAACAAGTTGTCGTCATTCTAGTGCAAAATTTCCCTTTAAATAGTTTATACTCTATTGTTACTCTCGTAAGGTTTTAAACCCAGAAAAACCCAATGTTGATATTTATTTTATTATTTTAATAATAAAATTTAATTTCATTTTGCATAATTAAATGTGTCATAAATTTTGTCCATAATTATACATTTTATAATTTATGTATATGAAGGAGTGTCATATACAGAAGACATAAATTATATGTTATGTATAATTAAAGAAATATATTGTTCTCAATCTTAGATGAAAATGGACATACCATTCTAGTAGATTGTAATACACTTGATTGGATGATTTGTCTTAGTCATGTAAAGTAAAGACTTTAATCTAGTGTATTGGTGTATTTTTGAAATGCATAGAACTGGATCGTTGCGAAAAATAATTTGTTAAATACTGTTATTATAAATAATTAATGTGCAATTACTCTTAATCCTGAGAGAATAATGAACTTGATTTTATAGTGTATGTCACTTTAATATATTAAAGAGTAAGATTTTTAATACAATCAATACCTCAATACGTTGGGTGATATATGTTATGAAATTAGGAACATGTATTTTTCAAGATGGAATTTTACAATTAAATTATAATATCCCCTTGATATAATTTATTGGTTGATCACCAAAATCTTGGCCAAGTATTTTAGTAATTCAAATTACTAAAGTATTAATTTAATTTATTAAATTAATGTGTGATCAAAAGTTTATAAATTATGTACTCAAGGATATAAGCAGTAAACGTAATGGGTTAACAGTTTTATTCCTACACGCGTTTATGGATATTATTGTAGAGGAGTATTTTTTGCAAGATACTAATAGTGGAAGGATTTAATTAATTAATTTTAATTCTATTAATTCTAGAGTGCAATTATAACTATTTAGTAGAATTAGTTATAATTAATATAATTCTAATTGATTAAAGACTTAATCAGAAATTAGTATTATATTGGAGCTAGAATTATAGAATCCTACTTGATCCCCACTCTAGCCCTTATTAAGATATAACAAAATAGCAGGATAAAATATATCAGAAAAGTTTTCAATTATCCAGATAAATATCAGGGAGTTGAGAACTCTATATATTCTATCACTTTGTAGTATTTTGAGCTCACACTCATAAAAGTACATGATATCAAAATAAGGGTCATAGGGGGAAGATTAGGAGGGAGAAAAATCCATCATCAGAATAAGCAAGAATTCTCCATTGTGCTACAACCGAGGACGAGGTATGTAATATTTTTTTTGATTATGCTAAATTATGAGAAAGATCTTGGGATAATAATTTTTAAAAGTAAAAATTATTAATTTATTTGAAAATCGTTTCCTACAATTGGCATCAGAGCAAACTCATAATTTTCATAAATCATGATTATGTTATATTACTTACCGAGTTTGCGTATGAATTGTATTAATGATTGTATGGGTATTTTTTTTATGCCGCATGATGTGTGAACACAGGAATAATTGTTGATCAGTGCATTAAAAAAAACTTTTTTTTTACACAAAGGCATCTAAAATGTGCTCACGAATAACCTGTGGGTGCAATCAATACATCATAATATATTTATTAATAGTTTATGATTAAGTATTTCAAAAGTGCACAATGGTGATTCCTTTTACATTTACCAATCTGCTTGCTATTGATATCATTGTTTGTCAAATGATCCACCCATGTGTCATTACAGGTTGCGTAAGAATTTATTTATTTGTTTTTCCTTTCTTGGAACGCACTGTTGGTTATGACCATGTGTTCAGTATATATTATCTTGATCTAAACCCATGTTCCCTCTTAAAGGTGCTGCGTAAGAATTAAAAAAAAAAAAAATGATGGTAGCATTTTTGGTTTTAATGATGATAGATGTATAACTGTTTGAATTTATCCTGATTTGTGAATCTGCATGTATCTTAGTTTACATGTTTATATTTATTGATATCAGATATTGATATTGTTATATATTTTTGAAACAAATAAAAATTCTCAATTTTTTTATAAATAAAAATTCAAGTGGGAGAAAGAATTGTATGTCTTACGCCCTCCATCATTGGTCCATTATATTGATACATGTATCTAATCTCAAATTTTGTGAGTTCCCTTCGGAAGATACATGAATCTAGTTATATTAGATATGGATTTCTTTGTGATAAATTTATTTAAAATTTTATTATGAATTATTTCCCATCGAAATATTTGTATTAAAATTTTAAAGAAAATTTAAATGGATGGTATACACTTGACAAAACATAAATAATAATTCTTCCCATCGGAGTGATACTTATTATTATTGTTTTGGGCTGAATTGAATGGTGAATTATTTTTATTTCATGAGATGTCAAGATATAAAAATAATAGTAATTTCAAATTATTCTTATTTTTCCCTTCGAAAAGAGAAATATTTGAAATTAAGTTGCCATGTTTATTTTGTGTTTGTGTTTGAGGATTACACTTTCATATTATATGCAAAAGTTTAGTTGAATGACCATTTAATATTTATGCATATTGTATAATTGTACAGATTATCATGTCATCTTTTATTCCCCTTGTTGTTATCCTTAAAGAAAATAAGTTAACTGGACCAAATTATGTGGACTGGAAAAGAAATCTTGACATTGTGTTAACTGCTGAGGACTACAAGTTTGTGCTAACTGAACCTTGCCCAGTTCTTCTAGAAAATGCTATTGTTGCACAAAAGAATAACCATAAGAAGTGGCAAAAGGCAAATGACATGACTCGTTGCTATATATTGGCATCTTTCTCAAAAATATTGCAACACCAATATCAGTCTACTACCACTGCTAAAAAGATCTTGGATAACCTTCATGAAATGTTTGCTAACTAGAGTCGTGCTGCACGACAGACTGTGATGAAAACACTCATGAATTCCACGATGTCCGAGGGATCTTCAGTTCGAGATCATTGTTTAAAAATTATTTCTTACTTAAACGAACTGAAAATCCTGGGAGCAACAGTTGATGGGGAAACCCAGGTTGACATGTTGCTAGAGACCTTGCCTGATTCCTTCAATCAGTTCAAACTTAATTACACTATGAACAAAATGTCTTTATCTTTACCTGAACTAATGAAGGAACTCCAAGCAACAGAGGGTATTGTTCGTGCAAAAGGAAGCATTCGTGTTGCAGAAACTGGTACTTCTAGGGAAAAGCCTAAGGGCAAGAACCAGAAAAAGAATAACAGTAAGAAAGCTGCAAATGGAAACCTACCTCCATCTGGAGGGGTTGGGAAGAAAGGGGCAAAAGCAAAACCTCAAGGGAAATGTTTCCACTGTTGGGAGAAAGGTCACTAGAAAAGAAATTGTTCTACTTACCTAGCCAATATAAAAAATCAAGGTATGATTGATTGTCTAATTGATTAGTTTGGCAAGATAGGTAAATATCAATCTTTCGTTCATGAAACATATTTTGTGGGCCGTTCTAATGAATCCTGGTGTACATTGTAGATTCGGGAACCACTAATCATGCCTGCAATTCTTTGTAGGGGTTTCAGGAAACTAGAAAATTGAATAAAGGCGAGATTAATCTACACCTTGGTTCTAGTTCAAAAGTAGCAGCTATTGTAGTGGGAGTTGTGCATCTAAATTTTAATAATGATAGGACTTTAGAATTAGTAGATTGTCTTTATGTTCCAGTCATTCGTAGAAATTTAATTTCAGTTTCTTGCTTGTTTAAATATGGATATTCAGTTAATTTTTCCAAGGTTGTTATTCGCAAGAATGGAAATTTCATTTGTTCTGGTTCATTGGTAGATAATTTATATATTCTTACTCCTAATTATTATTCATTAATGCAAACTGAATGTAGTCAACATATATCATTTAAAAGAAAAGTTTCTTCAGTTAATCAAACTTATCTCTGACATCTACGATTAGGTCATATTAATCTAAATAGGATCCAAAGACTGGTTAAAGATGGTCCTCTAAGCTCCTTAGAAGTTAAAAATCTTCCAGTTTGCGAATCATGTATATATAGAAGGAAAAATGACCAAAGGACCTTTCAAGGCAAAGAAACATAGAGCCAGTGATAAGTTAGAATTAATTCATACAGATGTATGTGGTCCTATGAATACCCGAGCACGAGGAGGGTTTGAGTATTTCATCACTTTTACTGATGATTACTCAAGATTTGGTTATGTGTACCTTATGCATCGAAAGTCTGAAGCATTTGAAAAATTCAAAGAATTTCAGGCAGAAGTAGAAAGGAAATCTGGTAAAAACATAAAGGCCTTTCGATCGGATCGAGGAAGTGAATACCTCCTTGGGGAATTCAAAGATTACTTATCTGATAAAGGAATTATATCTGAATTGACTGCACCGGGTACACCCCAGTAAAATGGTGTGGCAGAAAGAAGAAACATGATTCTTTTGGATATGGTAAGGTCTATGATGAGTTTTTCTACTCATCCTATTTCTTTTTGGGATTATGCACTAGAAACGATAATGTACTTATTGAATCTTGTACCATCAAAGTCTGTTCCTTTAACACCTAGAGAATTATGGAGTGGGCGAAAGCCAGTATTGCACCATATTCATTTATGGGGCACACCTGCACATGTACGAAAAGGAAAGACATACTTAAATAAATTAGGTTCAAGAACAGAAGTATGTTTGTTTGTAGGATATCTAAAAGGAACTAGAGGTCACTACAAGAAAAAAATCTATCTGCGACCGCCTATCAGCGACCGATACCGGTCGCAGATACCCATCAGCGACTGAATACGATCGCTGATAGTGGTCGCATATAAAATCTGGTCGCTGGGTGGACATCAGCGACCACTATTAGCGACCGACTTTTAGCGACCGCTACCGTCGCTAAGCTGAGTCACGACATGTCAGGTTTCAGGGGGTGACGTGGACCATGTGGACACGTGTCAGCGACCACAATTAGCGACCGCATGCGGTCGCTAATACCCAAATGCCAACAGCGGTCGATAGTTATTAGCGACCGTATGCGGTCGCTGATTCGTTTTAAAAAAAAAAGTTTTTGCCTGTTTTATGAAATTCCCAAAACAAAATGTACATGTTTTGTACCTGCTTTATATCCCAACACACAGCAACCAATATATACATCCATATAAACATCCATCCATTCTTTATATCCAAACACATGCACAACAATATATATAAGCATCCATCCATATGCAAACACATAAAACAACACAAAATAAACTATATAAACATTAAAAAACCAATATGAACTAAATAAATATATACAAATGTCATCTTTAACTAACATACAGTTGTCTAAAGAATGAATATAAAAGTACAAGTCTTTAAATATGTAGAAAACAAAGCCTAGCTCTTCATGCATCATTGCCCAAATTAGTACGACCCTGTAATTAACAAACGAATAAAACATGTTACATATTGAATATATATGTTGATACTGGTATGACTTATACAAAGCAAAGCAAGGGAAAGCTAAACAATAGAAATTATTTAAATATAATTAAGACTATTTTGACTTGAGCATATGTACTAAGATTACCTCGTCGCCACCCCTGTCGCCACCCCCGTCACCACCCTCGTGTCGTGCTACTGCTGCCACTGCCTCTGCTAACTCATCAGGACTCAGAGACTGCAGATGCCTACCCAGTATACGAAGAATATCACGATCTCGACAGATCGCTCTCACACAGTCAGCAGGAGTGTGATAGGCTGGGTGACCCGATGACTGTGTAGACTGGGTAGTAGAGCTACCTGTGCCACTGAAGGTCGGGCGTCATCGTCGTCCTTGACCTTTGACATAGTTCTTCTTCACAACTGACGCCCTCTCCCACAATTCCTGATCAATCGACGGACGAGGGGTGCCTTCAGGATAACGGTCGTTCATTAAACTCTTATAAGTGTCCTGTCAGCAAGTTAACAATTAAATAGTTACAAATAAATATAAAATGATAAAGAATGACGTAAAAATTTATAAACATATCAAAGTTATAAAAAATTATTATCGCTATCTGGACAGCCTCAGGCAGACCATCGCGGGTGGCCACATACACATCCAACCAATGGATAGGCTGACCCTGAGGCTGAGCCTCCTACAAAACATGCTCTCATATTAATATGTAAACATGTGATATTCTACAAACCATGACTGTTAACATAAAAAATAATTAAACCAACAAATTTGCTATTCATACGTACCCTGGCAGCAATATGATGCAACTGTGAGATACTGTCGCCTTTGTAGGTGCCTTTTGCCTTGTCGCCTTCAGGTGCACCTGAGGCTCTGTTTGAGGCAGTAGTCTTGCGTCTCTTGACCCAGCTCTCAGCTCTCCACTGGTCACACATCTCAGCCCATATGGGCTGCATATATCCCTAAGTGTTTTGGAAATTAAATGCCATTTATTTTGTCCCCCTTTTGTTCTATTTCAAGATAAATAGTAAGGGTGAAGTATAGAGTACATCATAGAGTGAAAATTGTTCAACTATTATTATATTAGCCCTTAACTTCATAATTTAACTATACAAAACATTCAAAAATATTTAATTATGCAAATTTGTTATTTAATTTGAGGTTGAGGTGTACTATTTCAAGGTAAATAGTAGAGGTTAAGTCTTGAAAGAATCTTAGAGTGAAAATTGTTCAACTATTATTATTAACATGTGCAATAAGTAGTACTTTATATTGTTCAATAACTCAATTTTGTTTTCATATACTATATTTATAAAGTCATTAGCACACAACATTAAATCATCCCTAGACTATAGTTTAGGGTTTAAGGTTTACATTCATCTTTCATCCTAAAATAGAGAAATCTTAAAATTTAAATTGTTATGTGAATTTATAATTTTTAAATTATAATTTTATTAGTAGTAATATTTTTAAAGTAGTTTACCACTGTTTAAAAATTTATAAATTAATTAATGAATTTATTAAATATAACTTTTTATTATTAGTAGAAAGATATTGTTTACACTGATGGGGACTCATTAACATTATTATTTGGCCCTATTTGACCAAATAATGAAAATATCAACAGTTCCTCACAATTTAGAAAGAAATGGGCATAAACAGTTTATCACAAACTAGAAAGCAATGGGCATACCATTCAAGAACTTTGGCAAATGTAAGCTCAAACAATGTGATCAAAGAATACAAAACCCAGTACGTAAGCCATTTAATCAACAAAATCACCAAAATCATAATATCAACAGTTCATAATATTTATAACTTTAATCGAAGCATAACTATACCAAAAATCACAAAAATCAAAATATCAACAGTTCATCACAATTGCTAAAGAAATACAGATGCATTTAGCCCTTCATTGGCTAAATAAAAAAAATAACATGTTCAATCAATGCTTAAAGATATCATATACTAATTGCAAGGTCAACTAATTGCACACTATAAATCATATACTCGAATTAAGATTATGTGCTAAAAATTATTTATGTGGACAACTTACAGAGGATAACCAAGAGTAATCAGAGGCTTAAGGATAACCAAGCGACGGTGTGGGCGGCGGCGTGGGCAGTGGCGTGAGCGGCGTCCGTCTCTTCCATCTTCTCCTTCTTTTCCCTCTTCTCTTTCTTTTCTTTTCTTTCTTCTTGTTTTTCTCTTCTACCGACTGTCTGGTGCCTGATAGATTAAATAGGATCAGCGACCGCTTTCTACGACCGCATGCGGTCGCTGATATATAAATACGTGGCCTTATTAGCGACCGCAAGCGGTCACTGTTAATATCCGGTCGCAATACGGCTTACCGCCCCATTTTTGCGGCAATTTTTTGGAGGGAAAATACTATCGGCAATCAATCAGCGACCGCCCGCGGTCGCTAATAGTAATAACGACTAAAGAAACATGCGGTTGCTAATGTCGGTCGTTGTTACTAGTATTAGCGACCGAATATGGCGGTCGCTGATCGTCTTGGTCGATGTTAGGCCTTTTTCTTGTGATGCCCCCAAATCCGGGTACCTTAACCCTCGGATTCGGTGCTCACGATCTAACACATACATCATATAAACTACCCATTAAATAAACATCATATAAGATAATCCTTAATAAAAGGTTACATACATAAATGTATCCCAGGTCAACTAACCTTTAATAACATAATAACAGCGAAATAATATAAATAAATTCATTACATAATTCATCACAAATGGAAGATAGACTACGAGTCGTCTATTCATGCGTCTTGCCTTTGCCCTTGCTTGAAGATGGTTCTTTAGGCTTCTCATTCTTAGCTGAAATGTTTTGTGCAAGGGTGAGCAAACAAATTACCCACAAGTAGAAAAATATACAATAAACAATATATGATTGAGCAAATTGCTTATTCATTGGAATAAATCAACTGATAATCAAAAGCTTGTGAATTCAATGGAATAATCATCTATCAAACCAAATCATCGATATTGGGATCTGCTGTATATATACTTAGGGTCTCAAGACCACGAACTATGTCCTAGGTTTACAAGCATATATACTGTAACCTTTATCAGCCTAATGGCTGTGGACTATCCATCTCGTACTCCAGGTGATCAGCTTTTTGTACTATGTATTGTGCACAAATATATTGTCGCTATTGCGTAGTTCGGAATTATAGTTTCCGATAACATCTGCCCTTTATATAGGGTTGTTCATCTCAGCTTTATCATCGAAATCCGCACCAAAGACAATGCGGTTTGGAATAATATTAGAAAGAATTCTAATTTTTTTTAGAACGTTCATGGACTATGTACTAGCCAAATCAAATGAGTTTGATAAACAATCAAAGATTTAATAGCAACATCATCTCGAATAATTCCAATAAATATACCATGATTCAATAACTTATATTTGAACGAGTATTATTCATCAAAGTAATGCTTTCAGAAAAGAATTAGAAAGCTTGCATGTCCATAGGAAATTCGCAAAAATATGAAAGAATTGTACGGTTTAGGAAACTTTGCTTAATATTAAAGTATAAGCAAAAGTTAGAGAACTTTCCTTGCGTGTTCGCTACAAAGTTATGATATACGTTCTTCAAATATCCTACACAATATTATTAATAATAACATACCAATTAGTCACATATAGACTTCACATAAAAGTTTACAACTTCTATTATAAGTCACATTTCATGTTGTTCGCGTTTTATAATAATGCGACCAATCTTCAAAAATGTCTCTCGGCATTCGAAAATGACACGACCCGCTTGTCGCCCCCTTATGATATTTTACTTCAAAATATATCATTGCTCAAAATTCATTTCAATCCAAGTTATAAAACTCATTTTCGCAGTTTTTCTTTAACAAAACATTGTTCTTGTTTTTATCATATCTCCTTCGTTACTCATTCGTTTTCATTCATTCTTACGTCAAATTAAAGCTTACATAGTCTACTTTAACACTAGCTAGGCCCTGGTTCCAGCCCATTCTTTAATAAAAACAGATTTTTATTTTTCTCAAGCAACATCAGATTGCTACAAAAGACCTGGCCAGCTTTACCCTCGCTCGCTAAAACAGTCATAACTAATTCGTTTCAAAAGCTTTTTGAGCGATTCTTACGCCCACGCGAAGCTAACTTCTGGGGCTACAACTTTTAGGTTTACACCACTTTTAAATTCTGAACACACGAGACCAGAAAATTCATACAAGAAGCATGTCAGAATCTGTCCATTTCTACGTTTCAACTTTATCCCATCTCGCTAAACAAATCATAACTAATTCGTTTTAAGCTCGTTTCAGTTCATTCCAACTAGGTTGTCTTCGTATCTCAGAGGAGTATAATATAAAACCTTCAAACTAAATCTTTAAACGTAAAATTACAACCATAATAACCTCTAAACAGTCCAAAATGTCCAAAATCAGTCCATAGGTCCATTTTTTCTCCTTTTCACATAGGATCAAATTTGTTTGCTTTTGGTTCCACTTGTATGTTTCTATCAATTTGTTTAACACTTGAAACAACTTGTAAGAACTCTTTAACAACTCATGCAATCAAAGCAACAACTGACCATGAAAATCTAAGAAATGAAGGTTTAAAGCTTAGACTTGGTTTCTTACCTCTTAGCTCCTCTTTTGCTTAGCTAGAGAGTGTTAAAGACTTGATTAAACTCCTTCTTGCTTCTCTTTGATCTTCTGAACATTTTGCTTCAAATTTACCGAAGACCCATTTCACTCTCTCTTTAGAAAGCTTAAGCTTTAATGGAAGTTTTGGAGATTAATGGAGGTTAAGGATGAAATGGAGGTAATTAATGGTTTATATTTGCTAGATAGCTCCACTCTTCTTCCCTTCTTGCTATGTTGGCTTCCTCCGATGGTTTTTCTCCGGTAGCTTTCTCTCTCTCTCTCTCTACTGTCAGTGTGCTAACTGAGCTTAGCAAGGAAATGAAATGCATAATGAGAGTAAGAGAGTTACCTTAGCTTAACTGATTGCTAATGGAAGAGGAAAGGTTGGAGAAGTTGAGTCGTTTGGAGAACTCGGGAACGTTTGGTTTCCTGAGCTAAATGCTTGGTTGCCTGCAAGTCTCTTCCTCTCTCCTTCCTTATTGTTCCAAATATCACAAGCTAAATTCTAATTGGTTAACAAATGCATGAGCAATTTTACTCCCTGCAAGTTCCATTCTCTCTCTTCTCTAATTGCTTAATCAAATGCCACGCATGGTTTTAATGAATAAAAAAATAAACACCCACTTGCATTTCCTTGCATTTTCGTAGCTCACAATTGTTCCCAAATACTAAAAATTCATAACCCATTTAATAACCATTTAACCAATTTTTTTTTAACATTCCAAATGGGATTTTAAACTAAGTTTATTAAAGAATTAAATAAACATTTAATTCCGACATATATTTGGTCAACGCATAAACACCAAATAAATTATTCTAAAATTAATAGTACTCATTAAAATATTTATTCAATAAATATTTATAACTATATTACGAAATTTAACTCGGTTAACAATCGTTATGTTCTTCCCTCCTTATAAGGATTTTGTCCCCAGAATCACGATACAATTAACACATCTGTTATATTCTACCTTCCTTACAAGGATTCTGTCCTCAGAATCACAATACATGAATTAAACAAATAACTCAGGGTAATTCTGCATCATCTTATCTTCGAGTTCCCACGTAGCTTCTTCAGCGTTGTGGTTTCTCCATATTACCTTAACAGAAGGTATTACTTTATTCCTGAGAACTTGCTCTTTCCTATCAACTATTTGAACATGAATTTCTTCATAAGATAAATCCTTCTGAACTTGTAAAGGTTCATATTGTATGACATGTTTGTAATCGGGTTTGTACGGTCGTAGTACCGAAACATGAAACACATTATGGATGTGTTCCAACTCATGAGGTAATGCTACCTCATAAGCCACTTCGCTTACCCTTCTAAGAACTTCAAAAGGTCCAACGAACCTCAGACTCAATTTTCCCTTTTTGCCAAATCTTATTTTCCCCTTCCAATGAGATACTTTTAAGAATACGTAGTTACCTACGTCAAAATCTTGCTTCCGTCGATGCTGATCGGCATACTTCTTTTGTCTGTCTTGAGCAGCTAATAATCTGGCTCTTATTATTTTGACGATCTCTGCAGTTTGTTGTACCATTTCAGGTCCTAACAATTGGCGTTCACCAACTTTATCCCAACATAGTGGAGTCCTGCACTTCCTTCTGTACAACGCTTCGTAAGGCGGCATGCTAATACTTGCATGGTAACTATTATTATAAGCAAACTCTACTAAAGGTAGGTGGTCGTCCTAATTTCCTTTAAAATCCATGACACAAGCTCTCAACATATCTTCCAATGTTTGGATCGTCCTTTCGCTCTGGCCATCGGTTTGAGGATGGTACGTCGTGCTCATTCTCAACTGTGTTCCCAAGTGTTCTTGCAAACTCTTCCAGAAATTCGATGTAAAACGTGGATCTCGGTCTGACACAATTGACACCGGGACACCGTGTCTTGAAATAATTTCTTTAACATATAATTTTTCCAATTGGTCTAGTTTAAATCTAATCTTGATCGGCAAGAAATGTGCTGATTTCGTTAGTCGATCCACAATAACCCAAATCGCGTCATAACCCTTCTGAGTAGTTGGAAGACCTATCAGGAAATCCATCGTAATATGCTCCCACTTCCATTCTGGTATCTCCAATGGTTGCAGCAAACCACTTGGCCTCTAATGCTCTGCTTTGACTTTCTGACATGTTAAACACTTTGTAACACACTCAGCAACTTCCCTCTTCATATTTGGCCACCAAAAATATTGTCGAAGATCTTGATACATTTTTGTGCTCCCAGGGTGAATCGAATATCTCGAATTATGAGCTTCATGCAAAATTTCCTCTTTTACGTCCGGTATTGGCGGTACCCAAATTCTTCCTTCAAATCTCAATAACCCTTTGGTATTGAGTTTAAATTTGACATCTTCCCCTTCAGAAACTCTTTTCCTTATCTTTTCACACTCTTCATTCTGGAATTGTGCTTCCTTTACCCTGTCTAGTAAGGTTGGAT
Organism: Aralia elata; assembly: GCA_034770075.1. NCBI lineage: Eukaryota > Viridiplantae > Streptophyta > Magnoliopsida > Apiales > Araliaceae > Aralia > Aralia elata. Next base: position 9,460,347 of record CM068387.1, read on the forward strand.
GAGTTTCCATTTGAAAAAGCTTTTCCTCTAACTCTTTCGGATGCTTCACCTCTAACTCCAATCTTGTCATCTGTGATATTAGCTTTTCTTGAGTCGTTAACATTGACAACTTTTCATGACCCTTCCTACTTAAGGCGTCGGCCACTACATTCGCCTTTTTCCCGGATGGTATAGAATTTTGCAATTATAATCTTTGATTAATTCCAACCATCGCCTTTGACGCATATTTAATTCTTTTTGTGTGAAAATATACTTCAGACTTTTATGATCTGTGTATATCTCACATTTCTCCCCATATATGTAATGTCTCCAAATCTTCAAAGCCAAAACTACTGCTGCCAACTCTAAATCATGGGTCGGATATCCTTTTTCGTAATCTTTCAAATGTCGCGATGCATACGCAATGACTTTGTCATTTTGCATAAGCACACAACCTAGTCCCTTATGCGATGCATCGCTATACACCACAAAAATGTCTGTATCATCTGGTAAAGACAACACAGGTGCCATACTTAACGTGTTCTTCAATTCTTGAAAACTCTCTTCGCACTTCACTGTTCATACGAATTTCACCGTCTTTCTTGTCAGATTAGTCAACGGAGTGGCTGTCTTGGAGAAATCTTGAATAAATCGTCTATAATATCCTGCCAATCCTAAAATCTCCTCACCTCTATCGGTGTCTTTGGTTGTTCTCAATTTATCACGGCTTCTATCTTTGATGGATCTACCGAAATTCCGTCCTTGTCAATCACATGTCTAAGAAATTGTACACGTTCCAACCAAAATTCGCATTTTGAAAACTTCGCATACAACTTCTCTCTTCTTAATGCCTCCAACGTCACCCTCAAGTGTTCTACATTCTCTTATTGGGTTTTAGAATATACCAATATGTCATCGATGAATACCACCACAAACTTGTCCAGAAATGGCTTAAACACCCTATTCATTAAGTCCATAAATGCTGCAGGTGCATTAGTTAAACTAAATGACATTACTAGAAACTCGTAATGACCATATCGAGTTCTAAATGCCGTCTTCAGTATATCTTCCTTCCTCACCTTCAATTAATGATATCCACTCCTCAAATCTATTTTTGAGAAATACTTAGCTCCTTTCAACTGATCGAACAAATCATCAATTCTTGGCAACGGATACTTATTCTTAATAGTGACCTTATTCAACTCTCTATAATCAATGCAGAGCCGCATCGATCCATCCTTCTTCTTGACAAAAAACACTGGCGCTCCCCACGGTGACACGCTCGGTCGGATATACCTCTTATCCAACAATTCTTGCAATTGGACCATTAACTCTTTCATCTCTACTGGAGCCATACGGTATGGGGCTTTCGATATAGGGGCAGTCCCTGATGTTAAATCGATCACAAATTCAATTTCTCGATCTGGCAGAAGTCCTGGTAAATCGTCTGGAAACACATCTGCAAAGTCTCTAACAACCGGTATCTCCTCCAGTTTTACACCCACCTTTCGAGTATCGACTATGTAACCTAAATATCCTGCACATCCTTGCCTCAACAACTTCTTACCCTACATCATCGTCAGACAACTCGCTTGTCTAGGCGACTTGCTGCCATAAAATACCACCTTTGACTTCTTCGGAGTCATAAGGTTCACACACTTTTTCTGACAATCAATTATTGCTCCATGGTTAAATAATCAATCCATTCCTAGGATCACATCAAATTCCCCAAGTCGAATTGGAATCAAATCCATCGACATCACATGACTCTTAGTATCTACACGATAATTTTTGTGTACAACTTAACAGGAATCACTTTCCCATTCGCAATTTCTATGTTCAGAGGGTAACCTAACTCTTTTGGAAGTAATTCTAATTTTTTTGTAAATTCATCGGATATAAATGAACAAGTAGCACCCGAATCAAATAATACATAAGCATTTATGTCATTGATCGGAATGATACTTGACACCACATCTTTTGACTGCACAGCATCTTGCACTGTCATATTAAATGTTCAAGCGGTTGGTCGGGTTGGCGGTGTTGGTCCTGTGATGGTCAACTTGCCACTGTTGTTGCCTCCTCTGTTTCCATTTGCTCCTCCTGTCGCTTTCTTTGGACAATCTCGAGCTAAGTGTTCCTTTGATCCACATGTGAAACATGCACCTTTCTTCGGACTGGGGTAATTTGTTGCAATATGACCCTCTAAGCCACAATTGTAACATGCCCTCTTTCCTTTCAGGCAAACTCCCACGTGATTCTTTCCACAGCTGTTACACGCCTCCACTTTTTTCTTCGGATTCCCTAGCTGATTCCCATCATTGGTATTATCATTCCATTTCCTCTTCTGTGCATTACCACCACTACTACTTCCTGCCTTATGCTCTCCTTCACCTTTCTTCTTCTTCTGCTCCTGATTATACTTAGTGAGTGCATCACTTCCACCTTCTGCGATAATTGCATTCTACAGCACTGTCGCGAATGAGTTCAATTGAAACATTGAAACTCGACTGTAAAGCCAAGGCTGGAGTCCCTGTTCGAACCTTCTCGCTTTTCTCTCGTCAGTGTTGACTTGATACGGGGCGAATCTCGCCAACTCATTAAATCTTGCAGCATACTCAGATACTGTCATTGTTCCCTGTTTGAGTTCCAAAAACTGAACTTCCATTTGATTCTACGTGCTAGGCGGAAAGTACATTTCGAAGAACATTTCTTTAAACCTTTCCCATGGAATAACTCCTTGACCACCTCTACATTTATTAGTTTTCCACCAGTAGCTCGCTTCTGCTTTTAACATAAAGGTTGCGAAAGCAGTCTTTTGATCCTCCGTGACCTTAGCAACCTCAAATACCTTCTCTATTTCCATAACCCATGTTTGGGCTTCAACCGGATTGGTAGTCCCTCGAAACTCTGGAGGTCCTATAGCTTTAAAGTCTTTAAATGTCGTGGCATGGGTATAAGTTTGATTCATAAGTGTGCCCATTAGCAGATTCACGAACTGTTACATCGGGTTCACGTCCGCTTCCCCATTACTATCCGTAGATCCCTCAGGGGTTGGTGGAGGTTGTTGTCGTCTTTTAGGCGGCATCTTACTGTTAAGATTTATATTATTAGCTCATTATCCATTTACTGAACACATTCAAGAGTAATCTAAGCACTTATAAATAACATGTGACATATTTAATAAACATTGATATATATTCATACGTCGCGTTCAGTACATAGCACAAGCAACATATAACCATAATAATATTACGGAATTACATCATCATCATATCCCCTTACTTATATCAAAAGCTGGGATTTACATCTCATTAATAAGCTCACAAACATATATATATATATATATATATATATATATCATAACATTCCTCTTCTCACACCCTACAAAAGCATTCCACGCCGCACCGCGTCATCGCATTCTTGGTCCATAATATGAATCATCGTTCTGCGATCCATGACGTACCAGGGGTACTCCTCAAACTTTATAGGATAATGGTAGACTCGATCCTGAGCTCTTCCAATTGCAGTGCGAAACGCGTAATCCATCTCATCCATCCTTGCTTTCTTGGACCGAACTTATCTTTCGACACGATCCACGTGTCGATCAGCCTTCATCCATGCATCTTCTGCTCTCGCTCGTTTTGCTGACTCCTCACTCAAGTCATCTTGCATGTTCTCATTCTCAGCCACTAACTTTCCTCTCTGATATTTAGACTATGCTAGTTTCTGTTCGAGCTCTGTAATTCGTGCAATGAGATCTTGAATTACTGTTTCTTTTTGCTCTAGGGCAGTTTGACGCTCTACGACTTGTTCTTCTAACTCTTCGACTCTATCTTGCAACTCAATGTTTTGGTCATCCACTATATCAAACATCTCAGCTCTGAATGAGGTAGGTGGTACCCCATCCGAATCTCCCTCGACTTCATCTTCTACCTCAATTTCCTCAGTTTCCTCTTCAAGATCTGATTCAGGCTCATAATCTAGGCCTACTACAGTAATCAATGGAGATGACTCCCTCGGTGCTAACTGCTCCCAAACTGTGTAAATGTCTCGGGGCTCCTCTTCCCTAGTCTGATCGGGCTCTCCTATCTCGGCCATCATGTCACCAAAATTTTAAGTTCTAATTACTACTCGGGAAAACATAAGTCTATTAACAACAAATAAGCACATAGGTCATTTTATTAAACATCTTTAATGAATTTCCTCAATTCATTCCTTAGAACTCGATAAAAGTTTCATCATCTGCTATATTTTCATTTTCCTAAAAGGCTTTATCCTAAGGTTTTCTCCACCTAAGGTTTATAACCTACAGCTCTGATACCAACCTGTGACGCCCCCAAATCCGGGTACCTTAACCCTCGGATTCGGTGCTCACGATCCAACACATACATCATATAAACTACCCATTAAATAAACATCATATAAGATAATCCTTAATAAAAGTTTACATACATAAACGTATCCCGGGTCAACTAACCTTTAATAACATAATAACAGCGGAATAATATAAATAAATTCATTACATAATTCATCACAAATAGAAGATAGACTACGAGTCGTCTATTCATGCGTCTTGCCTTTGCCCTTGCTTGAAGATGGTTCCTCAGGCTTCTCATTCTTAGCTGAAATGTTTTGTGCAAGGGTGAGCAAACAAATTGCCCACAAGTAGAAAAATATACAATAAACAATATATGATTGAGCAAATTGCTTATTCATTGGAATCAATCAACTGATAATCAAAAGCTTGTGAATTCAATGGAATAATCATCTATCAAACCAAATCATCGATATTGGGATCTGCTGTATATATACTGAGGGTCGCAAGACCACGAACTATGTCTTAGGTTTACAAGCATATATACTGTAACCTTTATTCGCCTAATGGCTGTGGACTATCCATCTCGTACTCCAGGAGATCAGCCTTTTGTACTATATATTGTGCACAAACATATTATCGCTATTGCGTAGTTCGGAATTATAGTTTCCGATAACATCTGCCCTTTATATAGGGTTGTTTATCTCAGCTTTATCATCGAAATCTGCACCAAAGACAATTCGGTTTGGAATAATATTAGAAAGAATTCTAATTTTTTTTAGAACGTTCATCGACTATGTACTAGCCAAATCAAATGAGTTTAATAAACAATTAAAGATTTAATAGCAATATTGTAACGGTCACGAATCGTAATACCTTTGTAATTTGGGTTTATTATTATTAAATGAATATATTAAATTTTTATTTTTATGTGATGTGTTTTAAGGTTATTTAATAACCTGGATGATGTGAATGTATGATTTTTATGTGTTGTGTCTCGTAGGAGTGAATAAATTGATTTCGCGAAAAATCGCAAATTACTATTCACTAGGCACGTTTCCCGAGGCACTATTCATGCCTGTATATTTTTGCGTCTTTTTCGATTTCTATTAAATTCGTTAAGACGTGTATGCGAAGGAATAATTTTTTTAAGTGTTGGAAATTTTATTTGAGCTGATATGTGATTTAATCCGTATCCGAAATGTATTATATGGGTGTTCTGAATAATTAGACAAATCCCATAATAATTATTTTTACGCGTCCCAATATTTTATGGGAGTACCCATTTTAATTTTGGGTAGAGTTATTTACCAAATTTGGTACAAAGTGGGAGTATTTGGATATATTTTTGTGTATATTCGGTGCAAGTGGGAAGACATTTAAGCCTTGGCCAATTAGAAGTTGACAGCAGGGAGGTTGCGGCATGATGTCGCCCGAGTTCAGTACACAAGGCATTGAGCCTTGCAAATTTGTAAACATCCCTCTTGGTTATTGCTAAGTCATTCTCCCGAGCTTGCATTGTGCTCAGCCATTTCATTCCTCCAAGTTCCTTGTTGCTGCAGAGAGTGTTAGAGAGAGAGAGAAGAGAATTGAGAGAAAACAGTTGCAGAGGAAAGAGAAGGAGAAGAGAAGAAGAGCTCGGTTGAGCCAAACCATTTCCATCTCCCGTACCATTTCATCCCTTCCCTTTTCTTGATTGTTCATAGCTCAGTTCATTGCAAGAAAGGAGGGAGAGAAGAGGTAAACCTGCAGAAGAAGAAGAAGTTAGAGAGAGAAACCAAGTGGGTGAGGAAGAAAGAAGAAGTTAGAGAGAGAAACCAAGTGGGTGAGGAAGAAAGAAGAAGTGGGTGCACGGGAGGAGTAGAGAAAGAAGAAGAGAAGAGCTTCAATCCTTAGCCAAGCTTCGTAGCATTCAAGATCAAGAATCAAAGAGGTAAACAACAAACTCCAAACCTATTCCTTCATCCGTTCAAGCTAGCTCTGTTTTTAAAGCTTATGTGCTTGTTTTGATTTTTGTTGAGTATTGTTATTGTTGGTTGTGTTTAATCGATTAAGAGTGGTTGTTATGACCTTGAGAACCCTCTTAATAACTTTTGAAAGTGGAACAAAGTGATAGAAATCCTTACATTTGCTTAAAGGATGAAGAACATGGACGAACTTGGACAATGGACTGTAAACGGACTGATTTAGGGGACTTAAAACGGTTCAAATTCATGCTTGATAATTTTGTTGGTTGTCATGATGTTGTACTTCCATGGGTTATGAGAATAACCCAGTTGGAATGGAGCAAAAAGGAGTTAAAATGAGTTTGTGGTGAAGAAATTGGTAGAATATGTCAAGAACACCAAAACAGAGTAATAACCTTGCACTTTAGCTTATGATTTGGACTTGTTAATGATAATGGGTAGCTATGTATTTTTGATATGTTGTAGCCCCATGTCTTACGAGTCCATAGAGTCCGAAATAGACCAATTTGAACGTGTATAGAAGAAGTTATGAAGGTTGGAGTGAAGGAAGGTCAAAAAAATCGCAAGGCCTGGCCACACTAGCGCGCCCGTGCGCCCCTTGGTGCGCCCGCGCCCATGGCCTGGTTCAGCCCCCGCATGCCGCGCGCCCGACCGCGCGCGCGTTGCCTGACTCAGCTTCGGCGTCCGTTGGAAAAATAGCCATAACTTTCTCATACGGACTCCGATTAGGACGATTCAAGATGATCCGGAAAGCTTAGAGATAGACCTACAACCTCCATTAATTAGAATTGGAAGTTAATAACTTGATAAATTTCGAAATTTGCCATCTTTAGGACTGATGTGTAATTGGAGGCAATCGAAGGGTGTCGGGCATGCATGTATGCACGTGTAATGCTTTCGACGATGAAAGATGATGTTCTAAGTTTTAAAACACGAACATTATAAGATATGGAGTAGAGTTTTTATACAAGAAATGATTGGACACGTTAGTTATTTATACCCGAACTATCGGTAAAGCCTTAGAACTACGATTCAAGGCTATGTTATGTTTAATTTAGTTAACGTTTAATGAACGGGATGCAATATATAGCGTGAGCCGTTGATGTTTGTACGTATATGACTAATTGTAGTATGTTTATGTGCACATATATGTGTAGGATAATTGAAGAGCGTGTATCATATTATTGTAGCAGCGCACGAGGCAAGTTTTCTAACTCAACTCAATTTATATTTGAGCAAGTTTCTTAAACCGTACAACTCTTATATATTGTGCGAGTTTCCGATGTTATATAAATTCTAAGCTTTCACAAATTCTTATTGTGCAAGTGTTCTCACTTTTATTCAAGATATCCAGTTATGCTATAATACATGTTATTGAAGTTTTAAAGTTCTATATTCCATGAACTATTGAGAAGGTTGTCTAAGCCTATTGTTTCGGCTAGAATTATATTGAATTGCTTTGTTGATTTGAGAATGATTCATCAAGATATTGTTGATATTTATTGTAGCTATCCAATCACATTGTTTGACTTGGATTTCCTTAATGTAAAGTTGAGATGAACAACCCTATTATTGGGGAATTATTTTTGGTCGGTAATACCGATTGACCCTATACGGGTGATAACTTGACGCTTAGACGTTAAATAGATGTTGTACAACATAGGGTATGATAGGCTGATCCCCTAAAGTGCCCAGAGAAAAAATATTCAGTTTATAGTTATAAAACTATTAAACCCTTTGATGAAAGAAAAAAGTTCAAGGTCATTTGACCACTCAGTACGTTGTTTAGAAATGTTCGTAATGTAAAGGAATACCTTATCATTGTTCCTAATTATTAAAAATGTGTTCTCAACTATTGTTCAGTTGTAGAACTGGAAGTATGATTTCTGATGTTGTTATTATTTATATGTTATACTTGCTGAGCAATCGAATGCTCATCCTTGCTTTAATTACATGCTTTCAGCTAAGGCAGAACAGGCAGAGAGTTCCCGCAAGGACAAAGGCAAGGGAAAAGTTAACGAGTGAAGGATATTATATCATATCCGCTTTTGTAATAGTTTATGCTAAGAATGTGTGATCTTTTTGGATTGTATTAATTATCCTAAGATGTTATGTACTTATGTTAAGGTCTTAGAACCTGGGATTTGTAGAGTAAGACGTTGTGTAATATTTAGTAATTACATTTCTATCCTTATATTGATGATGAATGGGTAGAATAGACGATGAATGTGTAGTACCATGAACACCGAATCTGTGGGTAAAGAGACCTCGGATTTTGGGGGCGTCACAGGTTATTATCAGAGCTGATAGGTTATAAACCTTAGGTGGGGAAACCTTAGGATATAGCCTCTTAAGAAGACAGAGAATTTAGTAGTCGGTGAAACTCACATCGAGTTCTAAGGGATGAATTGAGGAAAATTCATTACAGATTATAAAATAACTTATGTGCTTATTTGTTGTAATAGACTTATGTTTGCGCGGGTAGTAATTTAAAATTTGAACTTGGTTGTGGCAGGATGTCGGAGATAGAGCCAGCTCCAACAGTCACCGTAGTAGGCCGAGAATATGAGCCTGACTCGGATCCAGAAGAAGATCCCGAGGAGGATCCCGAGGAAGTAGAAGAAGATGACGAGGTAGAAGGAGATTCGGATGAGGTACCACCTACTTCACCCGGAGCTGGATTATTTGGGCTAGTTTACAACCATAACATGGAGCTTCAAGATAGAGTCGCAGAGCTAGAAGGGCAAGTCGAGGAACGTCAGGCGACGATTAATCTGAATAATGTATTAATTCTAGATTTCAACACTCGAGTAACAGAGCTTGAGCAGAGACTGGCTCGGGCAGAGCAGAGAGCGACACAGTTGCAAGTCGAGAAGGAAATTGTTAACGATCGGCTACGGGAAGAGTCGGCTGAGCTAGCAAGGATGACAGATGCGTGGGTTAGAGCCGCTCGACGCGTTGACCGAGTTGAAGGAGAAGTTCGTACGAAGAAGGCAAAGATGGACGAGATGGAATATGCTTTCCAAACTGCATTCGGAAGAGCACAAGATCGAATGTATTATTATCCGACACCGCCTGGTTTATCATGGATAAGATGAGGATGATGCACATCATGGATCAAGAGTATGATAATGCCGTTGAGCGTGGAATGCTTCCTTAGATTGCTAGTAGACGGATGTTAGAATATATATGCTTATATATCTATGTGTGTATGTGTTTGTGATGTAAATCCCAAATTTTGATGTAAATAGTGGGATATTATGATGATGATGTTAATGTAATCCCAAAATTTTGCTTTGCTGAACGGGATAGAAGATGTAATTGGCAAATATGCTATATGTACAATGTACTGAATGAAGCTTATGTATATATACCTATGTTTGTTAAACATGTCATGTATTATATATAAGTGCCCAAGGTAGTTCTTGAATATTCTCGATAAGTGGATAATGAACTGATAATGCGAATGTTTAACAGTAAGATGCCGCCGAAAAGAAGACAACCGACTTAGCCAACGCCTGAGGAGTCTGTCGAAGGAACTGGGGAAGCAGACACTAATCCCATGCAACAATTTGTGAATCTGCTTGTAGGAGCGCTTATGAATCAGCACACAACCCATGTCACGACTTTTAAGGATTTTAAAGCTGTAGGACCTCCCAAGTTTCGAGGGACTACCAATCCGATCGAAGCCCAAACGTGGATTATGGAGATGGAGAAGGTATTTGAAGTGGCGAGAGTAGTGGAGGAGCAGAAGACCGCCTTTGCTACATTCATGCTGAAGGCAGAAGCCAGTTACTGGTGGCAGGCTAATAAATGCCGAGGAGGGCAAGGAGTTATTACGTGGGAGAAGTTTAAAGAGATGTTTTTCGAGACGTACTTTCCACCTAGTACACAAAACCAGATGGAGGTACAGTTCTTGGAGCTTAAGCAAGGGACAATGTCAGTGCCGGAATACGCTTCGAAATTTAATGAGTTGGCGCGATTTGCACCATACCAAGTGAATACTGACAAAAGGAAAGTACGAAGATTTGAACAAGGACTGAAGCCTTGGATTTACAGTCGAGTTTTTATGTTCCAATTGAACTCCTTTGCACTAGTGCTAGAAAAGGCGATCATAGCTGAAGGCGGAAGTGAAGCGTTGACTCGGTTCAACCAAGAAAAGAAGAACAAGAAAATAGAAGGAGGAAACAAGGCTGAGGGAAGCAGTGGAAATGGTGGAGGCCATAAGAGAAAGTGGAATGCCCCTGGGAATTCCGCGAATTTTGGGAATAAACAAGGAGACCTGAAGAAGCGGGTAGAGCAGTGCAAGAAGTGTGGAAAGAATCATACAGGAGTATACCTGAAAGGAAAAACCGTTTGTTACAACTGTGGGCAGGAGGGACACATCTCTCCTAACTGTCCCAACCCGAAGAAAGGCGCATGCTTTAATTGTGGAGCGCTGGATCACATGGCAAGGAATTGCCCTAAGAAAGGCACCGGCGAATGGACCGAAAATAGAGGGGCTAATAATAGTGGCAAGCTATCCATCACGGCACCAGTTCAACCCACTCGACCGACAGCCCGAACCTTCAATATGACAGTGCAGGATGCTGTGGAATTAGAAGACGTGGTGTCAGGTATCATTCCGATCAACGATATAAATGCATATGTATTATTTGATTCGGGTGCTACTTGTTCGTTTATATCTGATGATTTTGCTAAGAAGTTGATTTTGTTTTATGAAACGTTAGAACATCCCCTTAATATAGAGGTTGCGAACAGGGAGGTTATTCTTGTCGAGTTCGTATACAAGAATTGTCGTGTAAACATTGGGGGACATGAAATGTTTGCGGATTTAATTCCAATTCGCCTTGGAGAGTTTGATGTAATTTTAGGAATGAATTGGTTATTTAACCATGGGGCCATACTTGATTGCCAGAAGAAATGTATAAACCTTATGACTCCGAAGAAGTCAAAGGTAGTATTTTATGGTAGCAAGTCGCCAAGACAATCGAGTTGTCTAACGATACTGCATGCCAAGAGATTGTTAAGAAAGGGATGTACGGGATATTTAGCGTACATAATAGATACTCATAGGGAGGAAGTTATGTTAGATGATATACCAGTAGTTAATGAGTTTGGTGACATGTTCCCGGACGAGCTACCAGGACTTTCGCCAGACAGAGAGATCTAGTTTGTTATCGATTTAGTACCAGGTACGGCTCCAATATCGAAAGCCCCGTACCGAATGGCTCCAGTTGAAATGAAGGAACTGATAGTTCAATTGCAAGAATTGTTGGACAAGAAGTACATTCAACCTAGTGTCTCGCCATAGGGAGCACCAGTGTTGTTTGTTAAGAAGAAAGATGGATCGTTGCGACTTTGTATCAACTACAGAGAGTTGAATAAAGTCACCATCAAGAACAGGTATCCGTTACCAAGGATCGACGATCTGTTTGATCAATTGAAAGGAGAGAAATATTTCTCGAAGATAGATTTGAGAAGTGGTTATCATCAGTTAAAGGTTAGAAGGGAGGATGTGCCGAAGACAGCATTTCGAACTCGTTATGGGCACTACGAATTTTTGGTGATGTCGTTTGGATTAACGAATACACCAACAACGTTCATGGATTTAATGAATAGAGTGTTTAAACCACAACTTGACAAATTCGTGGTGGTGTTTATCAACGATATCTTGGTTTATTCCAAAACCCAAGAAGAGCATGCAGAACATTTGAGAATAGTGTTGGAATCTTTGAGGAGAGAAAAGTTGTACGCAAAACTGTCAAAATGTGAATTTTGGTTGGACCGTGTGCACTTTCTAAGTCATGTAATTGATAAAGATGGAATTTCGGTTGACCCTGCAAAAGTGGAAGCAGTGATAAATTGGGAACAACCGAAGACGCCGACGGAAGTGAGAAGTTTCTTAGGACTAGCGGGTTATTACCGACGATTTATTCAGGATTTCTCTAAGATAACAACTCCGTTGACCTATTTGACGAGAAAAACAGTGAAATTTGTATGGACAGAGAAGTGTGAAGAGAGCTTTCGGGAATTGAAGAAAAAGTTAAGTGAAGCACCTGTATTATCTCTACCGGAGGATACGGGAAATTTTGTGGTGTATAGCGACGCATCTCTCAAGGGACTAGGCTGTGTGCTTATGCAACACGGAAAGGTTATTGCGTATGCGTCGAGGCAGTTGAAGGATTATGAGAAAGGATACCCAACTCACGATTTGGAGTTGGTAGCGGTAGTGTTTGCTCTAAAAATTTGGAGACATTATCTTTACGGAGAGAAATATGAGATATATACGTTCCATAAAAGTCTGAAGTATATCTTTACACAAAAGGAGTTAAATATGCGTCAAAGGCGATGGTTGGAGTTGATCAAGGACTATGATTGCGAGATTCTCTACCATCCGGGAAAGGCGAATGTGGTGGCCGACGCCTTAAGTAGGAAGGGTCGGGAAAAGTTATCGATGTTGACAGCTTAAGAAAAGCTAATAGCAGAAATGGCGAAGATAGAGTTAGAAGTGAAATATCCGAAAGAGTCGAGGGAGAAGTTATTTACGATGGAGACTCGCCCAACTTTGTTGGACAGAGTAAAGGAAGCGCAACTCCAGGATGAGGAATGCGAGAAGATAAGGAAAAGAGTTTCTGAAGGGGAAAGAGTTAAATTTAAACTTGACAGCGAAGGATTCTTGAGATTTGAAGGAAGGATTTGGGTACCGTCAATACCAGAATTGAGAGAGGAAATTTTACAAGAGGCTCACAGTTCGAGATTTTCAATTCACCCGGGAAGCACAAAAATGTATCAAGATCTTCGACAACATTTTTGGTGGCCTAATATGAAGCGAGAAGTCGCAGAGTGCGTTGCAAAGTGCCTAACTTGTCAAAAGATTAAGGCAGAGCATCAAAGACCCAGTGGTTTGCTACAACCCCTAGAGATACCAGAATGGAAGTGGGAGCATATCACTATGAATTTCGTGGTAGGTCTTCCAACTACTTAGAAAGGGCATGACGCGATATGGGTTATCGTGGATCGATTGTCAAAATCAGCACATTTTCTACCAATCAAGATTAGGTTTAATCTGGATCAATTGGCGAAGCTATACGTCAAAGAAATTGTATCAAGGCATGGAGTACCTGTATCGATCGTGTCAGATCGAGACCCGCGTTTCACATCAAATTTCTGGAAGAGTTTATAAGAGTGTATGGGAACACAGTTGAGGTTGAGCACAGCGTACCACCCTCAAACCGATGGGCAAAGTGAAAGAACGATGCAGACATTAGAAGACATGTTGAGAGCTTGTGTCATGGATCTCAAGGGAAATTGGGATGATCATTTACCACTGGTGGAATTTTCATACAACAACAGTTACCTTGCAAGTATAGGCATGCCGCCTTACGAAATATTGTACGGAAGAAAGTGCAGAACGCCACTGTGTTGGGATGAAGTAGGAGAACGCCAACTGTTGGGACCGGAATTGGTGCAGCAAACGGCGGAGATTGTCAAAGTGATAAGAGCAAGATTGGTTGCAGCCCAAGACCGACAGAAGAAATATGCTGATCAACATCGCCAGACGAGAGATTTCGACGTCGGCAGTCATGTGTTTTTGAAAGTGTCTCCTTGGACGGGGAAGATACGATTCGGAAAGAAGGGAAAGCTCAGTCCGAGGTTTATTAGACCTTTCGAGGTGTTAAGACGTGTGGGAGAAGTGGCTTACGAGGTAGCCTTACCTCCTGAGATGGAACACATTCACAACGTGTTTTATGTGTCCGTATTACGACCTTATAAACCAGACTATAAGCACATAATAGAGTATGAACCCTTGCAGGTTGAAAAAGATTTGTCATATGAAGAAGTTCCAGTCCAGATTATAGACTAGAAAGAGCAAGTTTTAAGAAACAAAGTTATACCTTCTGTAAAGGTGTTATGGAGGAACCACAATGCCGAAGAAGCTACGTGGGAACTCGAAGATAGAATGAAAGCGAATTACCCTCAACTTTTTGTTTAACCTTGTACTGTGATTCTGGGGACAGAATCCATATAAGGAGGGGAGGATGTAACGGTCACGAATCGTAATACCTTTGTAATTTGGGTTTATTATTATTAAATGAATATATTAAATTTTTATTTTTATGTGATGTGTTTTAAGGTTATTTAATAACCTGAATGATGTGAATGTATGATTTTTATGTGTTGTGTCTCGTAGGAGTGAATAAATTGATTTCGCGAAAAATCGCAAATTACTATTCACTAGGAACGTTTCCCCGAGGCACTATTCATGCCTATATATTTTTGCGTTTTTTTCGATTGCTATTAAATTCGTTAAGACGTGTGTTCAGGAATAATTTTTCTAAGTGTTGGAAATTTTATTTGAGCTGATATGTGATTTAATCCGTATCCGAAATGTATTATATGGGTGTTCCGAATAATTGGACTAATCCCATAATAATTATTTTTATGCGTGCCAATATTTTATGGGAGTACCCATTTTAATTTTGGGTAGAGTTATTTACCAAATTTGGTACAAAGTGGGAGTATTTGGATATATTTATGTGTATATTCGGTGCAAGTGAGAAGACATTTAAGCCTTGGCCAATTAGAAGTTGACAGCAGGGAGGTTGCAGCATGATGTCGCCCGAGTTCAGTACACAAGGCATTGAGCCTTGCAAATTTGTAAACATCCCTCTTGGTTATTGCTAAGTCATTCTTCCGAGCTTGCATTGTGCTCAGCCATTTCATTCCTCCAAGTTCATTGTTGCTGCAGAAAGTGTTAGAGAGAGAGAGAAGAGAATTGAGAGAAAATAGTTGCAGAGGAAAGAGAAGGAGAAGAGAAGAAGAGCTCAGTTGAGCCAAACCATTTCCATCTCCCGTACCATTTCATCCCTTCCCTTTTCTTGATTGTTCATAGCTCAGTTCATTGCAAGAAAGGAGGGAGAGAAGAGGTAAACCTGCAGAAGAAGAAGAAGTTAGAGAGAGAAACCAAGTGGGTGAGGAAGAAAGAAGAAGTTAGAGAGAGAAACCAAGTGGGTGAGGAAGAAAGAAGAAGTGGGTGCATGGGAGGAGTAGAGAAAGAAGAAGAGAAGAGCTTCAATCCTTAGCCAAGCTTCGTAGCATCCAAGATCAAGAATCAAAGAGGTAAAACTATTAAACCCTTTGATGAAAGAAGAAAGTTCAAGGTCATTTGACCACTCAGTACGTTGTTTAGAAATGTTCGTAATGTAAAGGAATACCTTATCATTGTTCCTAATTATTAAAAATGTGTTCTCAACTATTGTTCAGTTGTAGAACTGGAAGTATGATTTCTGATGTTGTTATTGTTTATATGTTATACTTGCTGAGCAATCGAATGCTCATCCTTGCTTTAATTACATGCTTTCAGCTAAGGCAGAACAGGCAGAGAGTTCCTGCAAGGACAAAGGCAAGGAAAAAGTTAACGAGTGAAGGATATTATATCATATCCGCTTTTGTAATAGTTTATGCTAAGAATGTGTGATCTTTTTGGATTGTATTAATTATCCTAAGATGTTATGTACTTATGTCAAGGTCTTAGAACCTGAGATTTATAGAGTAAGACGTTGTGTAATATTTAGTAATTACATTTCTGTCCTTATATTGATGATGAATGAGTAGGATAGACGATGAATGTGTAGTACCGTGAGCACCGAATCTGTGGGTAAAGAGACCTCGGATTTTGGGGGCGTCACAAATATCATCTTTAATAATTCCAATAAATATGCCATGATTCAATAACTTATATTTGAACGAGTATTATTCATCAAAGTAATGCTTTCAAAAAAGAATTAGAAAGCTTGCATGTCCATAGGAAATTCGCACAAATATGAAAGAATTGTACGGTTTAGGAAACTTTGCTTAATATTAAAGTATAAGCAAAAGTTAGAGAATGTGCCTTGCGTGTTCGCTACAAAGTTATGATATACGTTCTTCAAATATCCTACACAATATTATTAATAATAACATACCAATTAGTCACATATAGACTTCACATAAAAGTTTACAACTTCTATTATAAGTCACATTTCATGTTGTTCGCGTTTTATAATAATGCGACCAATCTTCAAAAATGTCTCTCGGCATTCGAAAATGACACGACCCGCTTGTCGCCCCCTTATGATATTTTACTTCAAAATATATCATTGCTCAAAATTCATTTCAATCCAAGTTATAAAACTCATTTTCGCAGTTTTTCTTTAACAAAACATTGTTCTTGTTTTTATCATATCTCCTTCGTTACTCATTCGTTTTCGTTCATTCTTACGTCAAATTAAAGCTTACATATTCTACTTTAACACTAGCTAGGCCCTGGTTCCAGCCCATTCTTTAATAAAAACAGATTTTCATTTTTCTCAAGCAACATCAGATTGCTACAAAAGACCTGGCCAGCTTTACCCTCGCTCGCTAAAACAGTCATAACTAATTCGTTTCAAAAGCTTTTTGAGCAATTCTTGCGCCCACGCGAAGCTAACTTCCGGGGCTACAACTTTTATTTTTACACCACTTTCAAATTATGAACACACGAGACCAGAAAATTCGTACAAGAAGCATGTCAGAATCTGTCCATTTCTACGTTTCAGCTTTATCCCATCTCGCTAAAAAAAATCATAACTAATTCGTTTTAAGCTCGTTTTAGTTCATTCCAACTGGGTTGTCTTCGTATCTCAGAGGAGTATAACATAAAACCTTCAAACTAAATTTTTAAACGTAAAATCACAACCATAATAACCTCTAAACAGTCCAAAATGTCCAAAATCAGTTCATAGGTCCATTTCTTTCTCCTTTACGCATATGATCAAATTTGTTTGCTTTTGGTTCCACTCGTATGTTGCTATCAGTTTGTTTAACACTTGAAACAACTTATAAGAACTCTTTAACAACTCATGCAATCAAAGCAACAACTAACCATGATAATCTAAGAAATGAAGGTTTAAAGCTTAGAATTGGTTTCTTACCTCTTAGCTCCTCTTTTGCTTGGCCAGAGAGTCTAAAAGACTTGATTAAACTCCTTCTTGCTTCTCTTTGATCTTCTGAACACTTTGCTTCAAATTTACTGAAGACCCATTTCACTCTCTCTCTAGAAAGCTTAAGCTTTAATGGAAGTTTTGGAGATTAATGGAGGTTAAGGATGAAATAGAGGTAATTAATGGTTTATATTTGCTAGATAGCTCCACTCTTCTTCCCTTCTTGCTATGTTGGCTTCCTCCGATGGTTTTTCTCCGGTAGCTTTCTCTCTCTACTGTCAGTGTGCTAACTGAGCTTAGCAAGGAAATGAAATGAATAATGAGAGTAAGAGAGTTACCTTAGCTTAACTGATTGCTAATGGAAGAGGAAAGGTTGAAGAAGTTGAGTCGTTTGGAGAACTCGGGAACGTTTGGTTTCCTGAGCTAAATGCTTGGTTGCCTGCAAGTCTCTTCCTCTCTCCTTCCTTATTGGTCCAAATATCACAAGCTAAATTCTAATTGGTTAACAAATGCATGAGCAATTTTACTCCCTGCAAGTTCCATTCTCTCTCTTCTCTAATTGCTTAATCAAATGCCACGCATGGTTTTAATGAATAAAAAAAATAAACACCCACTTGCATTTCCTTGCATTTTCGTAGCTCACAATTGTTCCCAAATACTAAAAATTCATAACTCATTTAATAACCATTTAACCAATTTTTTTTTTAACATTCCAAATGGGATTTTAAACTAAGTTTATTAAAGAATTAAATAAACATTTAATTCCTACATATATTTGGTTAACAAATAAACACCAAATAAATTATTCTAAAATTAATAGTACTCATTAAAATATTTATTCAATAAATATTTATAACTATATTACGAAATTTAACTCGGGTAACAATCGTTATATTCTTCCCTCCTTATAAGGATTCTGTCCCTAGAATCACGATACAATTAACACATCTGTTATATTCTACCTTCCTTACAAGGATTCTGTCCTCAGAATCACAATACATGAATTAAACAAATAACTCAGGGTAATTCTGCATCTTATCTTCGAGTTCCCACGTAGCTTTTTCAGCGTTGTGGTTTCTCCATATTACCTTAACAGAAGGTATTACTTTATTCCTGAGAACTTGCTCTTTCCTATCAACTATTTGAACATATATTTCTTCATAAGATAAATCCTTCTCAACTTGTAAAGGTTCATATTGTATGACATGTTTGTAATCAGGTTTGTACGGTCGTAGTACCGAAACATGAAACACATTATGGATGTGTTCCAACTCAGGAGGTAACGCTACCTCATAAGCCACTTCGCTTACCCTTCTAAGAACTTCAAAAGGTCCAACGAACCTCGGACTCAATTTTCCCTTTTTGCCAAATCTTATTTTCCCCTTCCAATGAGATACTTTTAAGAATACGTAGTTACCTACGTCAAAATCTCGCTTCCGTCGATGCTGATCGGCATACTTCTTTTGTTTGTCTTGAGCAACTAATAATCTGGCTCTTATTATCTTGACGATCTGTACAGTTTGTTGTACCATTTCAGGTCCTAACAATTGGCGTTCACCAACTTCATCCCAGCATAGTGGAGTCCTGCACTTCCTTCCGTACAACGCTTCGTAAGGCGGCATGCCAATACTTGCATGGTAACTATTATTATAAGCAAACTCTACTAAAGGTAGGTGGTCGTCCCAATTTCCTTTAAAATCCATGACACAAGCTCTCAACATATCTTCCAATGTTTGGATCGTCCTTTCGCTCTGGCCATCAGTTTGAGGATGGTACGCCGTGCTCATTCTCAATTGTGTTCCCAAGTGTTCTTGCAAACTCTTCCAGAAATTCGATGTAAAACGTGGATCTCGGTCTGACACAATTGACACCGGGACACCGTGTCTTGAAATAATTTCTTTAACATATAATTTTGCCAATTGGTCTAGTTTAAATCTAATCTTGATCGGCAAGAAATGTGCTGATTTCGTTAGTCGATCCACAATAACCCAAATCGCGTCATAACCCTTCTGTGTCGTTGGAAGACCTATCACGAAATCCATCGTAATATGTTCCCACTTCCATTCTGGTATCTCCAATGGTTGCAGCAAACCACTTGGCCTCTGATGCTTTGCTTTGACTTTCTGACATGTTAAACACTTTGCAACACACTCAGCAACTTCTCTCTTCATATTTGGCCACCAAAAATATTGTCGAAGATCTTGATACATTTTTGTGCTCCCAGGGTGAATCGAATATCTCGAATTATGAGCTTCATGCAAAATTTCCTCTTTTACGTCCGGTATTGGCGATACCCAAATTCTTCCTTCAAATCTCAATAACCCTTCGGTATCGAGTTTAAATTTGACATCTTCCCCTTCGGAAACTCTTTTCCTTATCTTTTCACACTCTTCATTCTGGAATTGTGCTTCCTTTACCCTGTCTAGTAAGGTTGGACAAGTTTCCATTTGAAAAAGCTTTTCCTCTAACTCTTTCGGATGTTTCACCTCTAACTCCAATCTTGTCATCTGTGATATTAGCTTTTCTTGAGCCGTTAACATTAACAACTTTTCACGACCATTCCTACTTAAGGCATCGGCCACCACATTCGCCTTTCCCGGATGGTATAGAATTTCGCAATCATAATCTTTGATTAATTCCAACCATCGCCTTTGACGCATATTCAATTCTTTTTGTGTGAAAATATACTTCAGACTTTTATGATCTGTGTATATCTCACATTTCTTCCCATATAGGTAATGTCTCCAAATCTTCAAAGCAAAAACTACTGCTACCAACTCTAAATCATGGGTCGGATATCCTTTTTCGTAATCTTTCAACTGTCGCGATGCATACGCAATGACTTTACCATTTTGCATAAGCACACAACCTAGTCCCTTGTGCGATGCATCGCTATACACCACAAAAATTCCTGTATCATCTGGTAAAGACAACACAGGTGCCATACTTAACCTCTTCTTCAATTCTTGAAAACTCTCTTCGCACTTCTCTGTCCATACGAATTTCACCGTCTTTCTTGTCAGATTAGTCAACGGAGTGGCTATCTTGGAGAAATCTTGAATAAATCGTCTATAATATCCTGCCAATCCTAAGAAACTCCTTACCTCTATCGGCGTCCTTGGTTGTTCCCAATTTATCACGGCTTTTATCTTTGATGGATCTACCGAAATTCTGTCCTTGTCAATCACATGTCCAAGAAATTGTACACGTTCCAACTAAAATTCGCATTTTGAAAACTTCGCATACAACTTCTCTCTTCTTAATGCCTCCAACGTCTCCCTCAAGTGTTCTACATGCTCTTCTTGGGTTTTAGAATATACCAATATGTCATCGATGAATACCACCACAAACTTGTCCAGAAATGGCTTAAACACCCTATTCATTAAGTCCATAAATGCTGCAGGTGCATTAGTTAAACCAAATGACATTACTAGAAACTCGTAATGACCATATCGAGTTCTAAATGCCGCCTTCGATATATCTTCCTTCCTCACCTTCAATTGATGATATCCACTCCTCAAATCTATTTTTGAGAAATACTTAGCTCCTTTCAATTGATCGAACAAATCATCAATTCTTGGCAACAGATACTTATTCTTAATAGTGACCTTATTCAACTCTCTATAATCAATGCAGAGCCGCATCGATCCATCCTTCTTCTTGACAAATAACACTGGCGCTCCCCACGGCGACACGCTCGGTCGGATATACCTCTTATCCAACAATTCTTGCAATTGGACCATTAACTCCTTCATCTCTACTGGAGCCATACGGTATGGGGCTTTCGATATAGGGGCAGTCCCTGGTGTTAAATAGATCACAAATTTAATTTCTCGATCTGGCAGAAGTCCTGGCAAATCGTCTGGAAACACATCTGCAAAGTCTCTAACAACCGATATCTCCTCCAGTTTTACACCCACCTTCCGAGTATCGACTATGTAACCTAAATATCCTGCACATCCTTGCCTCAACAACTTCTTACCCTGCATCATCGTCAGACAACTCGCTTGTCTAGGCGACTTGCTGCCATAAAATACCACCTTTGACTTCTTCGGAGTCATAAGGTTCACACACTTTTTCTGACAATCAATTATTGCTCCATGGTTAAATAATCAATCCATTCCTAGGATCACATCAGATTCCCCAAGTCAAATTGGAATCAAATCCACCGACATCACATGACTCTTAATATCTACACGACAATTTTTGTGTACAACTTAACAGGAATCACTTTCCCATTCGCAATTTCTATGTTCAGAGGGTAACCTAACTCTTCTGCAAGTAATTCTAATTTTTTTGTAAATTCATCGGATATAAATGAACAAGTAGCACCCGAATCAAATAATACGTAAGCATTTATGTCATTGATCGGAATGATACTTGACACCACATCTTTTGACTGCACAGCATCTTGCACTGTCATATTAAATGTTCAAGCGGTTGGTCGGGTTGGCGGTGTTGGTCCTGTGATGGTCAACTTGCCACTGTTGTTGCCTTCTCTGTTTCCATTTGCTCCTCCTGTCGCTTTCTTTGGACAATCTCGAGCTAAGTGTTCCTTTGATCCACATGTGAAACATGCACCTTTCTTCGGACTGGGGTAATTTGTTGCAATATGCCTCTAAGCCACAATTATAACATACCCTCTTTCCTTTCAGGCAAACTCCCACGTGATTCTTTCCACAGCTGCTACACGCCTCCACTTTTTTCTTCTGATTCCCTAGCTGATTCCCAGCATTGGTATTATCATTCCATTTCTTCTTCTGTGCATTACCACCACTACTACTTTCTGCCTTATGCTCTCCTTCACCTTTCTTCTTCTTCTGCTCCTGATTATACTTAGTGAGTGCATCACTTCCACCTTCTGCGATAATTGCTTTCTCCAGCACTGTCGCGAATGAGTTCAATTGAAACATTGAAACTCGACTGTAAAGCCAAGGCTTGAGTCCCTGTTCGAACCTTCTCGCTTTTCTCTCGTCAGTGTTGACTTGATACGGGGCAAATCTCGCCAACTCATTAAATCTTGCAGCATACTCAGATACTGTCATTGATCCCTGTTTGAGTTCCAAAAATTGAACTTCCATTTGATTATGCGTGCTAGGCGGAAAGTACATTTCGAAGAACATTTCTTTAAACCTTTCCCATGGAATAACTCCTTGACCACCTCTACATTTATTAGTTTGCCACCAGTAGCTCGCTTCTGCTTTTAACATAAAGGTTGCGAAAGCAGTCTTTTGATCCTCCGTGACCTTAGCAACCTCAAATACCTTCTCTATTTCCATAACCCATGTTTGGGCTTCAACCAGATTAGTAGTCCCTCGAAACTCTGGAGGTCCTATAGCTTTAAAGTCTTTAAATGTCGTGGCATGGGTAGGAGTTTGATTCATAAGTGTGCCCATTAGCAGATTCACGAACTGTTGCATCGGGTTCACGTCCGCTTCCCCATTACTATCCGTAGATCCCTCAGGGGTTAGTGGAGGTTGTTGTCTTCTTTTAGGCGGCATCTTACTGTTAATATTTATATTATTAGCTCATTATCCATTTACTGAACACTTTTAAGAGTTATCTAAGCACTTATAAATAACATGTGACATATTTAATAAACATTGATATATATTCATACGTCGCGTTCAGTACATAGCACAAGCAACATATAACCATAATAATATTACGGAATTACATCATCATCATATCCCCTTACTTATATCAAAAGCTGGGATTTACATCTCATTAATAAGCTCACAAACATATATATATATATATATATCATAACATTCCTCTTCTCACACCCTACAGAAGCATTCCACGCCGCACCGCGTCATCGCATTCTTGGTCCATAATATGAATCATCATTCTGCGATCCATGACGTACCAGGGGTACTCCTCAAACTGTATAGGATAATGGTAGACTCGATCCTGAGCTCTTCCAATTGCAGTGCGAAACGCGTAATCGACCTCATCCATCCTTGCTTTCTTGGACCGAACTTCTCTTTCGACACGATCCACGTGTCGATCAGCCTTCATCCATGCATCTTCTGCTCTCGCTCGTTTTGCTGACTCCTCACTTAAGTCATCTTGCATGTTCTCATTCTAAGCCACTAACTGTCCTCTCTGATATTCAGACTGTGCTAGTTTCTGTTCGAGCTCTGTAATTCGTGCAGTGAGATCTTGAATTACTGTTTCTTTTTGCTCTAGGACAGTTTGACGCTCTACGACTTGTTCTTCTAACTCTTCGACTCTATCTTGCAACTCAATGTTTTGGTCATACACTATATCAAACATCTCAGCTCTGAATGAGGTAGGTGGTACCCCATCCGAATCTCCCTCGACTTCATCTTTTACCTCAATTTCCTCAGTTTCCTCTTCAGGATCTGATTCAGGCTCATACTCTGGGCCTACTACAGTAATCAATGGAGATGACTCCCTCGGTGCTAACTGCTCCCAAACTGTGTAAATGTCTCAGGGCTCCTCTTCCCTAGTCTGACTAAGCTCTCCTATCTCGGCCATCCTGTCACCAAAATTTTAAGTTCTAATTACTACTCGGGAAAACATAAGTCTATTAACAACAAATAAGCACATAAGTCATTTTATTAAACATTTTTAATGAATTTCCTCAATTCATTCCTTAGAACTCGATAAAAGTTTCATCATCTGCTATATTTTCGTTTTCCTAAAAGGCTATATCCTAAGGTTTTCCCCACCTAAGGTTTATAACCTACAGCTCTGATACCAACTTGTGACGCCCCCAAATCCGGGTACCTTAACCCTCGGATTCGGTGCTCACGATCCAACACATACATCATATAAACTACCCATTAAATAAACATCATATAAGATAATCCTTAATAAAAGGTTACATATATAAACGTATCCCAGGTCAACTAACCTTTAATAACATAATAACAGCGGAATAATATAAATAAATTGATTACATAATTCATCACAAATGGAAGATAGACTACGAGTCGTCTATTCATGCGTCTTGCCTTTGCCCTTACTTGAAGATGGTTCCTCAGGCTTCTCATTCTTAGCTGAAATGTTTTGTGCAAGGGTGAGCAAACAAATTGCCCATAAGTAGAAAAATATACAATAAACAATATATGATTGAGCAAATTGCTTATTCATTGGAATCAATCAACTGATAATCAAAAGCTTGTGAATTCAATGGAATATTCATCTATCAAACCAAATCATCGATATTGAGATCTGCTGTATATATACTGAGGGTCTCAAGACCACGAACTATGTCCTAGGTTTACAAGCATATATACTGTAACCTTTATCAGCCTAATGGCTGTGGACTATCCATCTCGTACTCCAGGTGATTAGCCTTTTGTACTATGTATTTTGCACAAACATATTATCGCTATTGCGTAGTTCGGAATTATAGTTTCCGATAACATCTGCCCTTTATATAGGGTTGTTTATCTCAGCTTTATCATCAAAATCTGCACCAAAGACAATTCGGTTTGGAATAATATTAGAAAGAATTCTAATTTTTTTAGAACGTTCATCGACTATGTACTAGCCAAATCAAATGAGTTTGATAAACAATCAAAGATTTAATAGCAATATTGTAACGGTCACGAATCGTAATACCTTTGTAATTTGGGTTTATTATTATTAAATGAATATATTAAATTTTTATTTTTATGTGATATGTTTTAAGGTTATTTAATAACCTGGATGATGTGAATGTATGATTTTTATGTGTTGTGTCTCGTGGGAGTGAATAAATTGATTTCGCGAAAAATCGCAAATTACTATTCACTAGGCACGTTTCCCGAGGTACTATTCATGCCTGTATATTTTTGCGTCTTTTTCGATTTCTATTAATTCGTTAAGACGTGTATGCGAAGGAATAATTTTTTCAAGTGTTGGAAATTTTATTTGAGCTGATATGTGATTTAATCCGTATCCGAAATGTATTATATGGGTGTTCCGAATAATTGGACAAATCCCATAATAATTATTTTTACGCGTCCTAATATTTTATGGGAGTACCCATTTTAATTTTGGGTAAAGTTATTTGTTAGGTTTGTATATTACGCAAGCATGCAATCGAATTACATAAATAGAGCGGAAGCGTGATAAAACGAATTTTAAAATTTTATATAAACCATCACCATGATCAATCAATGTGCTCAATTAATGATATAAACGAAAGAGAAAGAGAATAAGAATTATACCCTCGTAGAACAAAGCTTCCTCGGGTACAAGTTCAACTCCTAGTCCTTCGTGTTCTCCTCGAATTCAACGGTGTGATTCCTTCCTTTGATCAACGTTAGCCACCCAAGTGTTTGGCCTCTAGAGGTGATCCACCAAGGAAGAACAAGTATTCAAGAAGTTGGGTGTTTGGCAAAAACCCTAGTTTCTATCTCTATAGATATTGTAAGTACTCTCCAAAATCTCATGCAAGAGTGTGTAACCCTAATCTATGATAAGACTCCTCTTATTTATAGATGTAGGAATAACCCTTCCCTAAACTATTTAGGATTAGGGTTTATATTTTAATTAAACTCCTTTAATTAATTATGCTCCTAATCCAATTAGGAATTCGTGAGAGAGTACTTCTATTAATTAATTCTCAATCCCTATTAGGAATTAAATAATAGTAATAGTAATAATAATAATAAGACTCCTCTTATTAATTTATATTTAATATTTCTAAAATATTAAATAATAAATATTAAGCTATTTAATTTATTCTATCTCCATAGACTAAATTAAATACACTTAACTTATTATTACAATTATGTCATTTACTTCTTAAATAAATATTTTCCTTTTGCGGTGTGACCCTTTAGGTTCTCCATATTAAACCGGTTGTGAATAAATCAATTAGAACAATTCTAATCTTATTTAAATAAATAAATTAAACTATTTAATTCATTTAAATAAATAATATTTATTCTACAATAAGGGTAAGCCCCCTTAGCGATCAACGACTTTCCAGATAATATAGATTTCAACATTAATCACAAAAGAACCTTTGAGTAAATAGTTACCGTACAATTCAATCCTTCTACCATACAATGTCCCAATTAAATATAAGATATGAATTTACTGTCAAGTCTTATTTTATTTAATTATATGTATTTCGATTCCCAAATGCACAATTCCAAACAATGCAAATTAGAAACTCCTTTCTAATTTCATTCTGCCTTGGCCAAGGACTACTGAGTTGTCATTTATCGAATCACATAGGACATTCACATCTTTTACTAGACGTGGTAGATTCTTTGTTGATCATTCACCTATCTCCATGCACAACTTATTATACCCAATCATACCCTTTGATATACCCCTAAGGTCTTAAGGGACATGTCAAAGTATAACTCATCATACACAAGATACTATGATGATCTCAAGTCCAAGGATCACTTGTACTACTATCACTAGAGGAATTCCTATTGACAGGCGAGTAAAACTCCATTAGGTATTCCTTAGCGAGCCACGTTCAGTGAACTTATTCTCCAATAAGCACCTACATACTTGCTTTAGTGTCTCCACACAAATGATTTTGAGATCAATCATCCTCTTCCTAAGAGCAAGCAACGTATGTACTAATCTATCCGGATTCACTAATCCCCAATTTAGTAATCCAACGATTATGAATAATTTTAGTTTGTGAGCTATCTAGAATTTAGATCTCATTAGCATGATCACCATCATGATTCTAAAAGCATTGCTCAAAACTATGGGTTTATCACATTTAATATATAACAGCACTATGTAGATAATATAAAATACCTTTTAAGAAAATCAATTCTTTTATTAATAAACGAATAAGATTACAAAGTATATGCTACATCATATCAAATATGATTGGCTTGTGTGCATACTACTTTCATTATGTACCAAATTTGGTACAAAGTGGGAGTATTTGGATATATTTATGTGTATATTCGGTGCAAGTGGGAAGACATTTAAGCCTTGGCCAATTAGAAGTTGACAGCAGGGAGGTTGCGACATGATGTCGCCCGAGTTCAGTACACAAAGCATTGAGCCTTGCAAATTTGTAAACATCCCTCTTGGTTATTGCTAAGTCATTCTCCCGAGCTTGCATTGTGCTCAGCCATTTCATTCCTCCAAGTTCCTTGTTGCTGCAGAGAGTGTTAGAGAGAGAGAGAGAAGAGAATTGAGAGAAAACAGTTGCAGAGGAAAGAGAAGGAGAAGAGAAGAAGAGCTCGGTTGAGCCAAACCATTTCCATCTCCCGTACCATTTCATCCATTCCCTTTTCTTGATTATTCATAGCTCAGTTCATTGCAAGAAATGAGGGAGAGAAGAGGTAAACACTACAACAAAAAGCCTTAATTCCGACGGAATATTCCGTTGGTCATAAGTCCTTTCCGTCGGGGATGACCTTAATTCAGACGGAATATTCCGTCGGGAATTCGGTCGTATATAACCGCGTCGATCTTAAGTCCGTCGATGTTTTCGTCGAAAATACTTTGGGTCGACGGACTTATCTCCGACGGAATATTCCGTCGGAGATAGTTTATGTCCGACGGAAAATAGTCCGTCGAGGATATTCGGTCGATACTTACGGTGCCACGTGGCAAACTAGGGAAAATGGCAAAATTCTTAAACTCGACGGAATTTCGTCGCTACTAATATTATTCCGTCGAGGTTAAATTCTTAAACTCGACGGAATTCCGTCGATACTAATATTATTCCGTCGAGGTTAAGTTTTTTTTTTAAATATTTTATTTGTTTTTGTAATGTCTAGGGATTTAACCCACATCTTGTACCTGTACCTGTTTTCCCAACATCACATACACAAGCTAACATTTTACAATTACAAACTATAACAAACATTCACATTCCATTAAGCTAAATTAAACTCCGTTATAAACCGCAAAGTAATGATAAGGTTTAAAATACAATATGTACATCAAAAATTAGGTAAACTACAAAAGAATTTAAAGTATAAAAGAATGTAAACTAAGTCAATCTAGTAGAGCCCCCAGTGTGAGGAGAATCATCGGGCGGGCGTCGACGCTGCTCTGGAGTATGAAAATCGCCCTCATCATCATCCTGCCCGTCAGTCCGCTCGTCACCCTGTTGATACAATATAATGTAACGCATTAGTTCATATATATGATTCAGTTAAAGATAACTAAATGAAAATTAAATAACATGCAGAATATATATTTGTATTTAAAACGAAGTATACCTGAGCAGCCGAGCGCTGACTCAACATCGGCCCAAACGCGTCCTCGAGTAAGGTAACCACCATCCGAACAATCCACTGCTCCGAAGGAATACCTGTACTCTCGGCGGTGGCACCAGCTGCAACGTCCTGCGCAAGCTGGTGGAGGCGAGAACGGTTGGGCGGGTCCTGACGATGGAACAACGGATCGGTGCCAAACCTCTCCGACACCGCAGCCACAACACACTGGAACAAAGCATCATCTAAGCTAGCGCCCGTATGTGATGGTCCCACGGGGGCTCTCGGACGCAGACGCTGGCTAGAGCCTACAAAAATAAATTTAAGATGAATAATATTACAATTTTACTTTATTCATAAACACGAAATAAACACAAATATTATACCTCCTAGCAGTGTATAGGCTGGTATTTTCGGTAAGCCCAGCACTCGATACCGGCCGGTGGTACTAGTGGGAGTATCCTGAGACGCGACCCACAGAGCCGTCTCCTCGTCCTGAGATAAACTAATCTCGGGCAGAGGAACGGTGGAATCTAACGTATCAGCATCGCCCCTAGCAGCCTCCAACTCTGCTATACGCTGGCTGCGGAGCTTCTCAAACCGCTCCTGTAATTTGATATACAAGTGAGTTATCTTGGTATCATCGTAATTGAAAATATTATCCTAAATCATATTTATTATAGTAAATGTATTACCCATATAGCTAGTGCTGCTGGAGATATCGTCGACCCCGAAGTAGAGCCCTTCGGCGTATGGACTCTATCCCAGAACTCGATCATAGTAGGAGGTCGGCCCAAGCTACGCCGCATGGCCTAAATCATATACATTAAATAATATCACCTTAATTTACTATAGTTGCAGTATAATATTAAAGTCATATAAAGTGAAATACATACCGCCTTAACCTCCTGAAACGACTGCGAGCTAGAAGTATGTACAACTCGCAGCTTGCCGCGATTCTTCTGCAGCTTGCTTGACATTCCTAACTTCTTCGGCAAATTGTGGAAAATTGGCATCAAATTTCTTCCATTCATCTCCATCTGCTGGGTGAGTCAGCTGACCAGGCACGACATCCCTTGTTCTATGCCAACTCATATGCTGAGCAGTGTGCGCAGACATGAATAGCCGCTGCAACCTCGGCGCAAGAGGAAAATACCGTAAAATCTTCTTTGGAACATGTTTATTCTTCCCCCCACGTTTTGTGATCTTGTACCTTGGCGAGTTGCAGATATCACACTGCACCTTATCTTTGTCCTCCCCATAATATAACATGCAATCCTGCTCACAAGCATCGATCTTCTCATACCCGAGATTCAACCCTTTAACCATCTTCTTCACCTCATAGTAATTCGCGGGCAACGTATTATCCCTGGGTAAGAACTCGCTGAGAATATCAAGCAAATCATTGAATCCTCTCTCACTGCAGTCATGCTCATTCTTGAAATGTAACAGCTTCGTAACTGCAGAAAGCCTGGTGTGCTTGTCATTTCCAGGATACAATGGAACACTCGATTCAGATAGCAACTTGTAAAAAGCAGCTGCTGAATCATTTGGCTTTTGATGAGAACTGCTTGACGCATGCTCGTTTTCAGCCCAGTCAATATTGGTAGGGCCATATGCATCAACCAACATCTGCACGACGTCATAGTTATCTGCTTGCGAATCCCGGTGATCCGATTGGTCTACACTACCATCTGTCCGTTCTCTAAACGCAACTGATTCCCCGTGATGAATCCATACCGAATACCCATCCACAAACCCACGTGAATATAAGTCAAATTTAACTTCATCGGCAGTCTTCCATTTCATGTTCTTACACTTGAAACACGGGCATCTCATCTTTCCGTTCGGATCATCAACATGTTCTATTGCTTTGTTCATAAAATTGGACACCCCTTCACGATACGCATCAACTAATCCCCTCCCATCAATAGGTATCCTACGGTACATCCAACTCCGGTCGGCTGACATCTTTAATTGAAGAAAATACCCAATTAGAATATATATGCATGTATTTAGTTTACCTAGTATATATATCTCCACTTTACAGGGGTTAGGCTTCTATCCCGTTCCTGGATGCGTCTCCTCACTAGTGCCAACACGTTGAGCACGTTTTTTTATGTTTTAAGAAAATTTCGGCAGCACCTCCCCATGGTCTCCAAGTACACGAAATAGACTAAGAGAACTTAATCTAAATATGCACTCGAAGAACATGTAGAGATAACAGCCGAAAAATCCTCTAAACAAAAAAAACGTAACTAACCCATTGGCACCGGCCTAAGTGAGAGACATAACATCCAGTAACAGTCCCAGACTGGGGACTATTCGACATTCACTCCTAATGAGTGAATGTCAAACGGGTTTCTAAGCTCCTAATGAATATACTACATGTACACGTATTATATTATGTTTACTGTAATTGTGGAAAACTAAGCAAATGCTACTTAGTTTATTTTTCCAATGATCAACTAAGTAAGTGCTACTCAGTTTATTAGAAGAATTATCTATATGAATATATTATATTATTTTTACTTTACTTTATGTAGCAGTGGAACTAAGTAAATGCTACTTAGTTTATTATATTATGTTATAATACTTTATTTTTATTTATTTTTATTTTCTCATTCATCATTTATTTTATTTTATTTAATTAATTTCTAGTATAATATATTTTATTATTAATTATTATTTTATTATGTATTATATTATATTATCTAATGTTTTAAATTTATTTTATTTTATTAAATTTAATTAATTACATTAGATTAATTTTATTTTATTATAATTTATTATTTTATTTTATTTTGTATTATATTATATTATCTAATGATTTAAATTCATTTTTTAAAAATTTATTAAATTAAATTTATTTATTTATTTCATTAGATTAATTTTATTTTATTATAATTTATTATTTTATTTTATTTTGTATTATATTATATTATCTAATGATTTAAATTTATTTTTTAAAAATTTATTAAATTAAATTTATTTATTTATTTTATTAAATTAAATTTATTTTATTATAATTTATTATTTTATTTATTTTTATTATATTATATTATATTATCTAATTTATTTATTTTTATTTTATTTATTTTATTAAACTTAATTTATTAAATTAAATTAAATTTCTATTACATTATATTATATTAGTTAATTTATTATAATTTATTTTAATTAAATGGTTTTATTTTATTTTTGTATTATATTATATTATCTAATTTTTAAAATTTATTTTATTTTATTTTATTAAAATGTATTTATTAAATTAATATTAAATTTGTATTACAGTAAATTATATTATCTTATATTATATTATATTATCTTATATTATATTATATTACGTAAATTTAGTTTATGTTATATATTATTGTATTTAGTATTGTCAAAACTAAGTAAATGCTACTTAGTTTATTTTAATATTGAAAAACTAAATAAAAAATATATAACTACATGCAGGGCCCACACATTTTCCAATTGAATATTTCTGACAGAAATTCAGTCAGAAATTCCGTTAGAAATAGCAACAACATTCATATTCAGTCCTTATAGCTAAACATAAGCCAAATTGATAGATTCAGTAAGTTCATACAAAGTAGAACATATAACCCACAATGATACAGAATATGCATGCTGCAATTTAACCTCATAATCAAAGCCAAACACATTGATAAACATAAACAGACCTAAAATCAGTGGCAAGTTTGCTAGGGCAGTCCCAAAATCAGTGGCAAAATTGCCCAAATATTCTGATATTCAGCCCCAACTGAGTCATGAATTAGCATACACGACCAAATAAAAGGCAGTCCAAATTAGGCATGAACGTTGAATAATTAGGGCAGCAACAGTAACAACTCAAAACTTAATCCCAATTTTAGCAACAATAGCAACAACTACATATTATAATTTCATAGTTTCAGCAACAATATATTCACAAATTAAGTACTCCCTTATCAAATTAAAAAAAAAATTATAGGCTGGAAAAAAATTAACCATACTCAAATTAATTAACCACTAACCTTTCTAGGTAACAAAGTACCTTAAGAAGGAGAAGGAGGAGGAGACGCCACCGGATGTGGGGATACAAGGTTGCCGAATGTCTGCTAGTTGTCGCTAGAGGTGAGGAGAGTGTTGAGGTGTTGCGGCGTCGTAGGTGGGGCGGCACACGGCTGTCGTCGTCGGTGATGGGCTGCCGTCGGTGATGAGCAACGAGATCAGAGGCGAGAGAGAGAGAGTGAGTGATAGTATCGACTAAACAGCAGCGGGGAGAAGAAATGAGAGAGAGAGACTAACAGCAGCAGCGGCTGGAACTGAAATGTTTTTAGGTTTTAAACGATATTTCCGACGGAATATTCCGTCGGACTTAAATCCCTCGACATTGAGTTAACCTCGACGGATTTTCCGTCGGAAGTAATTATTATTCCCTCGAAAATAATGTTGGCGCTGGCGGGAACATTGGCGCCAATATGATCTCATAATTTCGACGGAATTCCGTCGGGAATAGTTTAGTTTCGACCGAATTATGTTCGACAGAATATTCCATCGAATTACGTTAGTCTCGACGGAATATATTCCGTCGGAAATAATTCCGTCGGAATAATGCCTTTTTCTTGTAGTGAAACCTGCAGAAGAAGAAGTTAGAGAGAGAAACCAAGTGGGTGAGGAAGAAAGAAGAAGTTAGAGAGAGAAACCAAGTGGGTGAGGAAGAAAGAAGAAGTGGGTGCACGGGAGGAGTAGAGAAAGAAGAAGAGAAGAGCTTCAATCCTTAGCCAAGCTTCGTAGCATCCAAGATCAAGAATCAAAGAGGTAAACAACAAACTCCAAACCTATTCCTTCATCCGTTCAAGCTAGCTCTATTTTTAAAGCTTATGTGCTTGGTTTGATTTTTGTTGAGTATTGTTATTGTTGGTTGTGTTTAATCGATTAAGTGTGACACCCCCAAATCCGGGTTTCCTAACCTCGAATTCGGTGCTCACGATTTCTCAATAACAACATACTTTCTAACTAAATGCGGAATAATAAACATACATTGTTTATCGAATAGAATTAAAGTCTTACAATTCCGGTCCCAAGGTTCTTTAACCTTAACATAAAACGTACCCTTAATACAATAAAAGGTTCACCTAATCAAACAACATTCAATAATAACTAGTACATAGGCACTATCGGGCATCTATTCCTGCACCTTCCCCTTTCCTTTGTCTCCTCTAGACGTTTCTGCCTTAGCTGAAATAAAGATCATGATATAGCAAGGGTAAGCAACTAATTTGCTTAGCAAGTATATACACAAGAGATATATCATGATAGAAGGAAATTTTGCTTTCAATGTTCAACAACAGTATAAGGGTGTGAAGGAACATGAATTAGTAAACAACAGTTGAATGTCCGAATAATTGAATGACAATTACTGAGTGGTTTGAAATAACCAAGGACGTTTTCCAAGGTTCTCAGCATGTAAGTTGGACCTCTTAAAAAGTTTTGGTAATCGAGGGGATCAGCCTCTCATACCCCGTGATTTATGCATAAACACTTAATAACCAGCATTGATATCATGCCTTAAACAAGTTTATCCTTTTCTCAGCCAAGAGTTCTTACCACAACAATTTAATAAGAACAGCTTTTAAAATATCATTGTCTTAACCAATTTAGACATGCTGGATCTAGCTGATACAAATAGCATAGATCGATCTCATAAACAATTCATACTTGAAAGAACTTTAATTAAATTTATAGTTCAATCATAATAGGATAGGAATTCAATTGCACAATGTGCGAATCTCAATAATCAGTATAGATGTGAATAATCGACAATAATTATTCACTAACATGCTTCGAAAATAATAACTCGAGATTGAGTTAGGGAACTTGCAATAATGTAAGAAGTTTAGGGTTAGGAACTTGCCTGTTTGCTCAGCTACAAATAATTCTAGCTTTAACTATTTGGCCTTGAAGAACCTAACATTGATAATGTTGAGCTATCAATTAGTACTGCGTAGTTGTATATCGATACGCTTACTTATGCTATTTATTTAACAATTAAGCAATTCACATAGCACACATAAGTTAATAAACTATCATAAATCCTATAAGACACTTTAATGGATCTCTAGGTTGATGTTTTAATTAATTAACAATGTTTCCCTTAAGTGATAAACACTTATTAAACCCTTAAACAATTAGTAATAATTGTTCAATTAATTAACATTACCTTTCCTCTTAAGAATATTCATTTATTAAACCCTTAAACACTTAATTATAATCGTGTAATTAATGAGTTATTTCAACTCTCTCTATTTTATTAACTCTATCTTTATTTAATTACTATTAAATAGTAATTAATTAATTATCTTTAGTTATTCAAAACTAATTATATTCACTTATTATTTAATTATTAATTAATAGTCGAATTATTAATTTTAATTATCTTTAATTATTATTTAAGATTAAATAATAATTAATTAGGTTTATTATTTGAAGTTAATCAAATAATAAAAAAAATCAATTAGTGAATATGAATTATCTTTAGTTATTATTAATAGTATTTAATAACTAATTATATTCACTTATTATTTAATTATTAATTAAATAATAATTAAGTTATAAATTTAAATTGTCTTTAATTATTATTTAAGATTAAATAATAATTAATTAAGTTTATTTATTATTTAAAGTAAATCAAATAATAAATAATTAATTAGTAAGTAAGTATGAATTATCTTTAGTTATTATCTAATAGTAAATAATAACTAATTAGATTTATTTATTATTTAAGTTAATCAAATAATAATTAATTAGTGAGTAATAATTATCTTTAGTTATTATTTAATAATAAATAATAACCAATTAAGTTTATTTATTATTTAAGTTAATCAAATAATAAATAATTAATTTACAATTTTTTTATTATCCTTAATCATTATTTAATAATAATTAAACAATAATTAATTTATTATATATGGAAAATATAATAGCACATCCCAGAAATTAAATTTTATATGACTATTATTTTATAAAAATAATAATAATAATAAGGTTTTTAAGTATTTAATATTAATAAAACAAGTCTGGATGGCAAATCTGTAAATAAAACGAAATTCGAGCGGAGGGGCATGGCGGTAATTTCCCCCGCCTGATGCCTCCTCGCGCAATGCGCGCCTGCCTCAACCACGGGCCCAAACGGCACCGTTTCGTGCTCGCCAACTGCCCATGCTCATTTCCCCTGGCGCGCCATGCGCGGCCAGGGCTGTACCCACTGGCGCGCCATGCGCGGCCAGGGTTGGTTCCGGGCTAGGCAGGGGGATCCAGGCAGTTGATTTTGTTTTCTTTTCTTCTTCTTTTTTTTTTTTCACACCAAATGGGTTCTAATCACCATTAACCAAGTTTTAAATCTCCAAAATAAATTCCGAAAAAAATCCCCATGACTAAGAAAATATTTCTAATATTACAACAAAATATTTATGACTTAAATCAATATTTTTTATCAATAAATTTTGTACTCCAATAAATCATTGTACACATGTTTTAGCCCATCAAACCACTAAAACTTGCTACAAATATTTTTAAACTTCAACATATTATTAATAAAACATACTAAACCATTATTTGTCATCACCTAGGTTTTCAAATCATGAGTTAAGTATTCTTTAAAAAAATATATATAGATCTAACAAAATAAAACATAGATCTAGCAAAATAAAACATAGATCTATACACACCTCATCCCTTTCATAATCATCAAACCACAATCAAAAATTAATCCCACACACAACTAGGGTTTTAAAAGAAATGAAGATCCATACCTCGGTTTATTGGCTATTCTCCTCTTCCTCCCAAAATAGGTTGTGAATGGGGATGGCCTAAACAATCAAGACCCTCTTCTTTCTCCCACAAGATTTGTTCTTGCTTCTCTCTTCCAACTCACAAACTCTCTCTACACTTGGTGAATAATAAGTGAGCCAACCCTTGTTAACTTTGGTGAGGGGTCCTATTTATAGGAAAGTAGAGACCATGGGCAAAATAGTCATTAATCATGACTAGGCAAGGGCAATTTGGTCAATTCACCGATAGTAGGAAGTTTCCTAGCAACTTCCTCAAGGGTATTTTAGTCCTTTCCCAACCTCTTTCAAGGTTAAAATAGTCTTTTCGTAAAATCTTAATTATCCATTAGTTATTACCCATTCTTCATTAGTTATTAGACATTGGTTATTATCTTGCCATCATTACATTGGTTAAACACAATGGTTATTATCCCGCCATCATTTCATTGGTTATTAACCACTTGGATATACAATGGTTATTGCCCTTACATAATTACCTTGGTTATTAACCACTCTTGGCCATTTTAGTCATTACCCACCAATTCCTACACTTGACTCACCTATGGTTATCTCCTAACCATAGTTATATCATACCTGCCAACACGAGTATAGACACATCTTATACATCTCCCACCAATTAACCCAAGCTGATTTAAATAGAACACAACGTTAACTCATTGAATTAAATTAGATTTAATTAATAAGGACGTTCAAAATTCACGGGCATTACATCCCTCTCCCCTTATAAAAATTTCGTCCTCGGAATTGCAAAAATAGGGTTACTCAAATAAGAACGGATAATTCGCCTTCATTTTCTCTTCGAGTTCCCACGTAGCTTCTTCGACTGCGTGATTCCTCCAGAGAACTTTGACGGA
Organism: Aralia elata; assembly: GCA_034770075.1. Taxonomy (NCBI): domain Eukaryota; kingdom Viridiplantae; phylum Streptophyta; class Magnoliopsida; order Apiales; family Araliaceae; genus Aralia; species Aralia elata. Next base: position 9,497,441 of record CM068387.1, read on the forward strand.
ATGTATGGTCTTGTTTCTCAGCTTCTGTTCCTTCCTACCGAGAATCTGGACAGGAACCTCCTCGTACGATAAGTCCTTCTCGACTTGAATTAGCTCATAGGAAATAACATGCTTGTAGTCTGGCTTATATGGACGTAACACCGATACATGAAACACGTTGTGAATGTGCTCAAGCTCAGGGGGTAATGCTACCTCGTACGCCACTTCGCCTATTCTCCTCAATATTTCGAAAGGTCCTATGAACCTAGGGCTCAGCTTGCCCTTCTTCCCAAAGCGGATCTTCCCTTTCCAGGGAGATACCTTCAAAAATACATAGCTGCCAACTTCAAAGTCTCGCTTCTGACGATGTAAGTCGGCATACTTCTTCTGACGATCCTGGGCCGCTACTAACCGCTGCCTTATTACTTTAATGATTTCCACGGTTTGTTGTACCAATTCTGGTCCCAACAATCTCCGTTCACCAACTTCATCCCAACACAACGGCGTTCGACACTTCCTTCCATATATTGCTTCGTACGGTGGCATACCAATGCTAGCGTGGTAACTATTGTTGTAAGCGAACTCTACCAAGGGCAAATGATCGTCCCAGCTGCCACCTAAGTCCATCACAACTGCCCGGAGCATGTCCTCTAAGGTCTGAATAGTTCGCTCGCTCTGACCATCGGTCTGAGGATGATACGCCGTACTCATTCTCAACTGTGTTCCCAGTCTCTCCTGTAGGCTTCTCCAAAAATTTGACGTGAAGCGCGGATCTCTGTTAGACACAATAGAAACCGGCACCCCATGTCGCGATACTATCTCCTTTACGTAGAGTTTCGCCAACTGCTCCAATTTGTACCTGATCTTGATCGGTAGAAAATGGGCAGACTTGGTCAACCGATCTACGATCACTCAGATGGCGTCTAGACCCTTTTGTGTTGTCGGGAGTCCTACCACAAAATCCATAGTGATGTGCTCCCACTTCCACTCGAGAATCTCTAAGGGCTGCAACAATCCGCTCGGCCGTTGGTGCTCTGCCTTGACCCTCTGACAAGTTAAACACCGGCTGACGAATTCTGCAACTTCCCCTTTCAAATGCGGCCACCAATAATGTTGACGAAGATCTTGATACATCTTGGTGCTACTCGGATGTACCGAAAATCTCGTATTATGGGCCTCCTGCAATATTTCTTCCCTTAAGTCTGGTACATAGGGTATCCAGATCCTTCCCTCGAATCTCAGCAGACCCGTGCTGTCAACCTTGAACTTCAACGTTTTTCCTTCCGATAGTTGCTTCTTAATGCCAATGCATTCTTCATCAAATTCTTGAGCCTCATTTATCTTATCCAGTAGAGTCGGACCCACTGTCACGGTGAACAATTTTTCGTCCGTCTCCATTGGATACTTAACCTCCAGTTCCAGGCGTCCAAAGTCCTTTATCAGCTCTGCCTGAGTTGTAAGCCTCATCAACTTCTCTCTGCCTTTCCTACTCAGGGCATCTGCCACTACATTTGCTTTGCCCGGATGGTACAGAATCTCACAATCGTAATCCTTGATTAATTCTAACCATCGGCGCTGCCTCATATTCAGCTCCTTCTGAGTGAAGATATATTTCAGACTTTTGTGATCTGTATATATCTCGCACTTCTCTCCATATAGGTAGTGCCTCCAAATCTTCAAGGCGAACACTACTGCTGTTAATTCCAGATCATGAGTCGGGTATCCCTTCTCATAGTCTTTCAGCTGGCGTGAAGCGTACGCAATGACCCTGTCGTGCTGCATTAGTACACAACCAAGGCCCTTGTGTGACGCATCACTGTATACTACAAAACCTCCAGTGTCGTCTGGTAATGCCAACACTGGTGCTTGGCTAAGTCTCTTCTTCAACTCCAAGAAACTCTCCTCGCACTTCTCTGTCCAGACGAACTTTACCGTCTTTCTAGTCAGATTGGTCAACGGTGATGCTATCTTCGAAAAATCCTGGATGAATCTCCGATAGTATCCCGCTAACCCTAGGAAACTCCTGATCTCCGTTGGCGTCTTTGGTTGCTCCCAGTTGATAATGGCTTCCACCTTTGCTGGGTCTACCGAAACACCATTACTGTCAATGACGTGTCCAAGAAACTGCACCCTCTGCAACCAAAATTCACACTTTGAAAACTTCGCGTATAGCTTCTCCCTTCTTAATGCCTCCAAGGCAATCCTTAGATGTTCAACATGTTCTTCCTCTGACACTGAATACACCAAGATATCATCGATGAATACTACCACGAACTTGTCCAAATACTGCTTGAACACTCTGTTCATCATATCCATGAATGCCGCTGGTGCATTTGTCAGGCCAAATGACATAACCAGAAACTCGAAATGTCCATAACGAGTTCTGAATGCCGTCTTCGGGATATCCTCCCGTCTCACCCTTAGTTGATGATAGCCCGTCCTTAAATCGATCTTTGAAAAGTATTTCGCTCCCTTGAGTTGATCAAACAGATCGTCTATCCTGGGCAGCGGATACCTATTCTTAATCGTAACTTTATTCAACTCACGGTAGTCGATACAAAGCCTCATCGAGCCATCCTTCTTCTTTACGAACAGAATTGGCGCTCCCCATGGTGACACGCTCGGCCTGATATAACCCCTGTCTAACAGTTCCTGCAGTTGAATCATCAGTTCTTTCATCTCTACTGGTGCCATTCGGTAAGGCGTCTTAGATATCGGTGCCGTCCCGGGTACTAAGTCGATTGCAAATTCTATCTCTCTATCCGGCGGCAGTCCCGGAAGTTCATCTGGGAAGACATCAGCGAATTCCCTTACAACGGGTATCTGACTCAGTTCACCCTCGACCCGTCGAGTATCTACCACGTGAGCCAAATAACCTATACAACCCTTCTTAAGCAATCTCTTCGCTTGCATCATCGTCAGACAACAAGATTGTCTCGGCGATTTACTACCATAGAACACCACCTTCGACTTACCCGGAGTCTGCAGGTGTATGCACTTTTTCTTATAGTCAATGACCGCCCCGTGGCTCGCTAACCAATCCATCCCAAGGATTACATCGAATTCTCCAAGACGGATCGGCAACAAGTCCACGTTAAGCTTAAACCCTCTCACATCAGCACAACAATTCTTATAAATGTAGTTTACGGGGATAATCTCTCTGTTCGCTACTTCTACATTCATCGGGTGTTCTAACAGTTCACTAGGCAAATTAAGTCTTTGAGCAAATTCATCAGAAACAAAAGAACGTGAAGCTCCCGAATCAAATAGCACATAGGCATCTATGTCGTTGATTAGAATAATACCTGACACCACCTCTCTGGATGCCACAGCATCTTGTACTGTCATGTTGAAGGTCCTTGCTGTTGGCTTATTTGGCTGGGCTGGTCCTCCACTGGTTGCCCTCGAGTTGTTGCCCCTATTGCCGCTTCCGCCATCCATGTTTTTCTTCCTTGGACAGTCCTTGCTTCGATGTCCCAGCTCTCCACAAGTGAAACAACCCCCTTTCTTTGCCTTAGGACAATTGGGTGAGATATGCCCTTCTTGTCCACAAGTATAACAAACCATCTTTCCTTTCATGCACTCCCCCGAATGACCCTTTCCGCAATTTCCACATACCTGCCTTTTCTGTTGTAAGCTCCCTTGCTGAATTTCAGAATTGCTACCCCCACTGCTCCATTGACGCTTCCTATTGTTGCTGCCACCACCGCTAACATTTACATTTCCTCCTTCTACCTTCTTCTTGTTCCTTTCCCGATTATATTTCGAAACCGCTTCACTCCCACCTTCAGCAATGAGAGCTTTCTCCAACAAGGTTGAGAACGATGTAATTTACAAAACCGCTACCTTTCTGTAGATCCACGGCTTTAATCCATTCTCGAATCTCCTGGCCTTCCTCACCTCAGTATCCACCTGATGTGGGGCGAATCTAGCCAATTCATTGAATTTTGCAGCGTACTCTAACACTGACAAATTTTCTTGCTTCAATTCTAGAAACTTGATCTCCATTTTTGCCTGCGTACTCTCAGGAAAGTAATTCTCGAAAAACAACGTCTTGAAAGCTTCCCACGCCACGACTCCAGTTCCAGCTTTGTTCTGATTGGCTTCCCACCAGAAGTTAGCCTCACCTTTCATTAAGTAAGTAGTAAAAACTGTCTTCTGCTCCTCAGCGACTCTAGCGATGACAAAGGCCTTTTCAATCTCCTTTATCCATGACTGGGCCTCTATCGGGTTCGCTGTTCCTCTAAACTCTGGAGGCCCTACTGCCTTGAAGTCTTTAAAATTGGCTAAGTGGTTGCCCGTCTGGTTTCCTGCGGTAGTCGTTTGATTCCGCAGAGCTTCAGCCATCATGTTGATAAAATCTTGCATTGGGTTTGATGGAGTTCCCTCTACATTGTTAACTGACTCTTCATTCCCTTGGTTTCGTAGGATTCGTCTGGGCGGCATGGCATTATCTGTTTAAGCAAACCCTAACACGTTACTCGGGCTTTCTTAAAACATAAGTATTTAGCATGTAATACAATAATCACATGACTCTTGTGTGGAAGTTTTAGATTACCCAACCTCGAAAATTCTGCTTTCCCGATTAGTGATTTAAGTTACTAAGATACCGATTCAGTCTCACTGAATTAACATAATCATTGCATAAATGGTATATCAAGTAAAATTCTCAAGCACATACCATAATAATGCATCTATATTCATATACCGACTTAAGCGTCTTACACGTTTATCACAGGCATATTGTCACATTTGCTACTATCCCATTTAATATAACAAAAGGTGGGATTCACTTAAACCATTCTTTCCTACCTACATAGTTGGGAAGTACATCCTACCTACGAACTACTTCTTACCTTGCTGAGGTTAATACAATTTCTAGTAAACCAAATGGTAGTACCAATAACACTGATCAAGGCATAACCACCCACTTCCAACTATCCTCTAGGGGACACAAGGTGAATGCAACTCACGCTTGCTCTCGCTACTGGAGGGCAGATTCATCCATCTAGCGTCGAACTGCATCCAGACAATGTCTAAGGCTCGCTCCAATTCAACTATCTTCGCATCCTTAGCCTTTACCTCATCCTTCAATTGTCCTAACTGCAGCTCCCTTAGCAGCAGCCTCCCTCGCAACTCGGCTAACTCAGCCTGGGCCTGGTAAGCAGTGTCCTGGTACTGCTGTTCAGAAATCTGGTGGATGTGGTTCTGCGCCTCTAATTGTTTAGCCCTAACCTCTAGCTCGGCGTTCCTCGCCAGCAAACCTCCTATCACATCAGGCTCTATGGGCTCCTGGTTCACTGGACAGCTATCTTGACTCTCGTCCGACATCCTACAAACACCACACAAATAAATCAACATCAGTACCACAATAAAATATATTCATTGATGAAATGAAATGATATTTTATTCGGTACGACTAGAACTCTATGAATCTCCCCGACCCATCACCTACATACTCTATGTGAGTTTTCTACTAAGGTTATATCCTAGGTTTCTTGTTCCTAACGTTTATAACCTACAGCTCTGATACCAACCTGTGACACCCCCAAATCCGGGTTTCCTAACCTCGAATTCGGTGCTCACGATTTCTCAATAACAACATACTTTCTAACTAAATGCGGAATAATAAACATACATTGTTTATCGAATAGAATTAAAGTCTTACAATTCCGGTCCCAAGGTTCTTTAACCTTAACATAAAACGTACCCTTAATACAATAAAAGGTTCACCTAATCAAACAACATTCAATAATAACTAGTACATAGGCACTATCGGGCATCTATTCCTGCACCTTCCCCTTTCCTTTGTCTCCTCTAGACGTTTCTGCCTTAGCTGAAATAAAGATCATGATATAGCAAGGGTAAGCAACTAATTTGCTTAGCAAGTATATACACAAGAGATATATCATGATAGAAGGAAATTTTGCTTTCAATGTTCAACAACAGTATAAGGGTGTGAAGGAACATGAATTAGTAAACAACAGTTGAATGTCCGAATAATTGAATGACAATTACTGAGTGGTTTGAAATAAACAAGGACGTTTTCCAAGGTTCTCAACATGTAAGCTGGACCTCTTAAAAAGTTTTGGTAATCGAGGGGATCAGCCTCTCATACCCCGTGATTTATGCATAAACACTTAATAACCAGCATTGATATCATGCCTTAAATAAGTTTATCCTTTTCTCAGCCAAGAGTTCTTACCACAACAATTTAATAAGAACAGCTTTTAAAATACCATTGTCTTAACCAATTTAGACATGCTGGATCTAGCTGATACAAATAGCATAGATCGATCTCATAAACAATTCATACTTGAAAGAACTTTAATTAAATTTATAGTTCAATCATAATAGGATAGGAATTCAATTGCACAATGTGCGAATCTCAATAATCAGTATAGATGTGAATAATCGACAATAATTATTCACTAACATGCTTCGAAAATAATAACTCGAGATTGAGTTAGGGAACTTGCAATAATGTAAGAAGTTTAGGGTTAGGAACTTGCCTGTTTGCTCAGCTACAAATAATTCTAGCTTTAACTATTTGGCCTTGAAGAACCTAACATTGATAATGTTGAGCTATCAATTAGTACTGCGTAGTTGTATATCGATACGCTTACTTATGCTATTTATTTAACAATTAAGCAATTCACATAGCACACATAAGTTAATAAACTATCATAAATCCTATAAGACACTTTAATGGATCTCTAGGTTGATGTTTTAATTAATTAACAATGTTTCCCTTAAGTGATAAACACTTATTAAACCCTTAAACAATTAGTAATAATTGTTCAATTAATTAACATTACCTTTCCTCTTAAGAATATTCATTTATTAAACCCTTAAACACTTAATTATAATCGTGTAATTAATGAGTTATTTCAACTCTCTCTATTTTATTAACTCTATCTTTATTTAATTACTATTAAATAGTAATTAATTAATTATCTTTAGTTATTCAAAACTAATTATATTCACTTATTATTTAATTATTAATTAATAGTCGAATTATTAATTTTAATTGTCTTTAATTATTATTTAATATTAAATAATAATTAATTAGGTTTATTATTTGAAGTTAATCTTAAATAATAAAAAAAAATCAATTAGTGAATATGAATTATCTTTAGTTATTATTAATAGTATTTAATAACTAATTATATTCACTTATTATATAATTATTAATTAAATAATAATTAAGTTATAAATTTTAATTGTCTTTAATTATTATTTAAGATTAAATAATAATTAATTAAGTTTATTTATTATTTAAAGTAAATCAAATAATAAATAATTAATTAGTAAGTAAGTATGAATTATCTTTAGTTATTATCTAATAGTAAATAATAACTAATTAGATTTATTTATTATTTAAGTTAATCAAATAATAATTAATTAGTGAGTAATAATTATCTTTAGTTATTATTTAATAATAAATAATAACCAATTAAGTTTATTTATTATTTAAGTTAATCAAATAATAAATAATTAATTTACAATTTTTTTATTATCCTTAATCATTATTTAATAATAATTAAACAATAATTAATTTATTATATATGGAAAATATAATAGCACATCCCAGAAATTAAATTTTATATGACTATTATTTTATAAAAATAATAATAATAATAAGGTTTTTAAGTATTTAATATTAATAAAACAAGTCTGGATGACAAATCTGTAAATAAAACGAAATTCGAGCGGAGGGGCATGGCGGTAATTTCCCCCGCCTGATGCCTCCTCGCGCAATGCGCGCCTGCCTCAACCACGGGCCCAAACGGCACCGTTTCGTGCTCGCCAACTGCCCATGCTCATTTCCCCTGGCGCGTCATGCGCGGCCAAGGCTGTACCCACTGGCGTGCCATGCGCGGCCAGGGTTGGTTCCGGGCTAGGCAGGGGGATCCAGGCAGTTGATTTTCTTTTCTTTTCTTCTTCTTTTTTTTTTCACACCAAATGGGTTCTAATCACCATTAACTAAGTTTTAAATCTCCAAAATAAATTTCGAAAAAAATCCCCATGACTAAGAAAATATTTCTAATATTACAACAAAATATTTATGACTTAAATCAATATTTTTTATCAATAAATTTTGTACTCCAATAAATCATTGTACACATGTTTTAGCCCATCAAACCACTAAAACTTGCTACAAATATTTTTAAACTTCAACATATTATTAATAAAACATACTAAACCATTATTTGTCATCACCTAGGTTTTCAAATCATGAGTTAAGTATTCTTTAAAAAAATATATATAGATCTAACAAAATAAAACATAGATCTAGCAAAATAAAACATAGATCTATACACACCTCATCCCTTTCATAATCATCAAACCACAATCAAAAATTAATCCCACACACAACTAGGGTTTTAAAAGAAATGAAGATCCATACCTCGGTTTATTGGCTATTCTCCTCTTCCTCCCAAAATAGGTTGTGAATGGGGATGGCCTAAACAATCAAGACCCTCTTCTTTCTCCCACAAGATTTGTTCTTGCTTCTCTCTTCCAACTCACAAACTCTCTCTACACTTGGTGAATAATAAGTGAGCCAACCCTTGTTAAGTTTGGTGAGGGGTCCTATTTATAGGAAAGTAGAGACCATGGGCAAAATAGTCATTAATCATGACTAGGCAAGGGCAATTTGGTCAATTCACCGATAGTAGGAAGTTTCCTAGCAACTTCCTCAAGGGTATTTTAGTCCTTTCCCAACCTCTTTCAAGGTTAAAATAGTCTTTTCGCAAAATCTTAATTATCCATTAGTTATTACCCATTCTTCATTGGTTATTAGACATTGGTTATTATCTTGCCATCATTACATTGGTTAAACACAATGGTTATTATCCCGCCATCATTTCATTGGTTATTAACCACTTGGATATACAATGGTTATTGCCCTTACATAATTACCTTGGTTATTAACCACTCTTGGCCATTTTAGTCATTACCCACCAATTCCTACACTTGACTCACCTATGGTTATCTCCTAACCATAGTTATATCATACCTGCCAACACGAGTATAGACACATCTTATACATCTCCCACCAATTAACCCAAGCTGATTTAAATAGAACACAACGTTAACTCATTGAATTAAATTAGATTTAATTAATAAGGACGTTCAAAATTCACGGGCATTACATTAAGAATGATTGTTATGACCTTGAGAACCCTCTTAATAACTTTTGAAAGTGGAACAAAGTGATAGAAATCCTTACCTTTGCTTAAAGGATGAAGAACATGGACGAACTTGGACAATGGACTATAAACGGACTGATTTAGGGGACTTAAACGGTTAAAAATCATGCTTGATAATTTTGTTGGTTGTCATGATATTGTACTTCCATGGGTTATGAGAATAACCCAGTTGGAATGGAGCAAAAAGGAGTTAAAATGAGTTTGTGGTGAAGAAATTGGTAGAATATGTCAAGAACACCAAAACAGAGTAATAACCTTGCACTTTAGCTTATGATTTGGACTTGTTAATGATAATGGGTAGCTCTGTATTTTTGATATGTTGTATCCCCATCTCGTACTCCAGGTGATCAGCCTTTTGTACTATGTACTGTGCACAAACATATTATCGCTATTGCGTAGTTCGGAATTATAGTTTCCGATAACATCTGCCCTTTATATAGGGTTGTTCATCTCAGCTTTATCATCGAAATCCGCACCAAAGACAATTCGGTTTAGAATAATATTAGAAAGAATTCTAATTTTTTTTAGAACGTTCATCGACTATGTACTAGCCAAATCAAATGAGTTTGATAAACAATCAAAGATTTAATAGCAACATCATTTCGAATAATTCCAATAAATATGCCATGATTCAATAACATATATTTGAACGAGTATTATTCATCAAAGTAATGCTTTCAGAAAAGAATTAGAAAGCTTGCATGTCCATAGGAAATTCGCACAAATATGAAAGAATTGTACGGTTTCGGAAACTTTGTTTAATATTAAAGTATAAGCAAAAGTTAGAGAACTTGCCTTGCGTGTTCGCTACAAAGTTATGATATACGTTCTTCAAATATCCTATACAATATTATTAATAATAACATACCAATTAGTCACATATAGACTTCACATAAAAGTTTACAACTTCTATTATAAGTCACATTTCATGTTGTTCGCGTTTTATAATAATGCGACCAATCTTCAAAAATGTCTCTCGACATTCGAAAATGACACGACCCGCTTGTCGCCCCCTTATGATATTTTACTTCAAAATATATCATTACTCAAAATTCATTTCAATCCAAGTTATAAAACTCATTTTCGCAGTTTTTCTTTAACAAAACATTGTTCTTGTTTTTATCATATCTCCTTCGTTACTCATTCGTTTTCGTTCATTCTTACGTCAAATTAAAGCTTACATAGTCTACTTTAACACTAGCTAGGCCCTGGTTCCAGCCCATTATTTAATAAAAATAAATTTTCATTTTTCTCAAGCAACATCAGATTGCTACAAAAGACCTGGCCAGCTTTACCCTCGCTCGCTAAAACAGTCATAACGAATTCGTTTCAAACGATTTTTGAGCGATTCTTGCGCCCACACGAAGCTAACTTCCGGGGCTACAACTTTCATTTTTACACCACTTTCAAATTCTAAACACACGAGACCAGAAAATTCGTACAAGAAGTATGTCATAATCTGTCCATTTCTACGTTTCAGCTTTATCCCATCTCGCTAAAAAAAATCATAACTAATTTGTTTTAAGCTCGTTTCAGTTCATTCCAACTGGGTTGTCTTCGTATCTGAGAGGAGTATAACATAAAACCTTCAAAATAAATCTTTAAACGTAAAATCACAACCATAATAACCTCTAAACAGTCCAAAATGTCCAAAATCAGTCCATAGGTCCATTTCTTTCTCCTTTACGCATAGGATCAAATTTGTTTGCTTTTGGTTCCACTTGTATGTTGCTATCAGTTTGTTTAACAGTTGAAATAACTTATAAGAACTCTTCAACAACTCATGCAATCAAAGCAACAACTAACCATGAAAATCTAAGAAATGAAGGTTTAAAGCTTAGAATTGGTTTCTTACCTCTTAGCTCCTCTTTTGCTTGGCTAGAGAGTGTAAAAGACTTGATTAAACTCCTTCTTGCTTCTCTTTGATCTTCTGAACACTTTGCTTCAAATTTACCGAAGACCCATTTCACTCTCTCTCTAGAAAGCTTAAGCTTTAATGGAAGTTTTGGAGATTAATGGAGGTTAAGGATGAAATGAAGGTAATTAATGGTTTATATTTGCTCGATAGCTCCACTCTTCTTCCCTTCTTGCTATGTTGGCTTCCTCCGATGGTTTTTCTCCGGTAGCTTTCTCTCTCTCTCTCTCTCTCTCTACTGTCAGTGTGCTAACTGAGCTTAGCAAGGAAATGAAATGCATAATGAGAGTAAAAGAGTTACCTTAGCTTAACTGATTGCTAATGGAAGAGGAAAGGTTGGAGAAGTTGAGTCGTTTGGAGAACTCGGGAATGTTTGGTTTCCTGAGCTAAATGCTTGGTTGCCTGCAAGTCTCTTCCTCTCTCCTTCCTTATTGGTCCAAATATCACAAGCTAAATTCTAATTGGTTAACAAATGCATGAGCAATTTTACTCCCTGCAAGTTCCATTCTCTCTCTTCTCTAATTGGTTAATCAAATGCTATGCATGGTTTTAATGAATAAAAAAAATAAACACCCACTTGCATTTCCTTGCATTTTCGTAGCTCACAATTGTTCCCAAATACTAAAAATTCATAACCCATTTAATAACCATTTAACCAATTTTTTTTTAACATTCCAAATGGGATTTTAAACTAAGTTTATTAAAGAATTAAATAAACATTTAATTCCTACATATATTTGGTCAACACATAAACACCAAATAAATTATTCTAAAATTAATAGTACTCATTAAAATATTTATTCAATAAATATTTATAACTATATTACGAAATTTCACTCGGGTAACAATCGTTACATTTCTTGTAGTGGGTGGTCTATTTTATAGTCCTTTAGACCAGAAAGTATTTGTTAGCGCAAATGCAATTTTTCTGGAAAATGACTACATAATGGATCACAAGTCGAGTAGTAAAATTGTCTTAAAAGAAATGTCAAGTACATCAATTACTCAATCAATTATATAATCCACCACAAGACTTAGATGAATTGCCACAAACTAACCAACCTGATTCTACTAATACACCGGAGCTTTGTCGTAGTGGGAGGAGTATCAGGCCTCCTCAGAGACTTTCACTTCTTGAAAAAACTTACGATGTTATTCCGGAAGAAGTAGAGTCGGATCCCTCTAACTACCTTAAAGCTATTAATGATGTAGATGCATCCAACTAGCACATTGCATGAAACAAGAAATGGATTCCATGTACTCAAATAAAGTATGGGAACTTGTAGAAGCACCTAATGGGGTCAAACCTATAGGGTGGAAAGTGGGTCTACAAAAGAAAAAGAGGGGTAGATGGAAAGGTGGAAACCTTTAAAGCACGATTGGTAGCAAAAGGTTTTACTCAAAAAGAAGATATCGATTATGAGGAAACCTTTTCACCAATAACTATGCTTAAATCTATCAGAATACTCTTATCCATTACAGCTCATCTCGATTACGAGATATGGCAAATAGATGTCAAACTGCCTTTCTTAATGGATATCTTGATGAAGAAATCTATATGAAGCAACCTGATAGTTTCATAGTTAAAGGCCAAGAAAATATGGTATGCAAGTTGCAAAAGTCCATTTATGGACTTAAGCGAGCATCAATGTCTTAGAATATAAGGTTTGATCAAACAATCAAATCTTATGGTTTTGAATAGAATCTAGAAGAATGTTGTGTGTACAAGAAGAATAAAGATGAGGTGGTGGTATTCTTAGTTCTTTATGTGGATGATATATATATTGCTTATGGGTAATGATGTGGGAGTATTATCTTGCGTCAAAATTTGGTTGTCTAGTAATTTTGAGATGAAGGACCTAGGAGAGGCTAATTACATTCTAGGGAGCTTTGGCGTGATCGCAAGAATAGAATGTTGGGCCTATCCCAAGCTGCATATATAGATATAATTTTGGCTAGGTTCAACATGCAGAATTCCAAGCAAGGACTACTTCCTATCAGACATGGAATTCCTCTTACTAAAGAGTAGTGTCCTAAGACACCTCAAGAGCAAGAGCGCATGAAGACAATCCCTTATGCTTCGGCGATGGAAAGTCTTATGTATGCAATGTTGTGCACTAGACTAGATATTTGTTTTGCAGTAGGCCTGGTCAGCAGATATCAGTATAACCTTGGACTCGAACATTGGATAGCAGTAAAGCATATACTTAAGTATCTACGGAGAACAAGAGATTATATGCTTGTTTATTCTAGTGATGATCTTGTCCCGAAAGAATATACAGATTCAGATTTTCAGTCAGATAGAGACTTTAGAAAGTCAACATCTGGTTATGTGTTTACTCTTGGAGGTGGAGCTATCAGTTGGAGGAGTGTTAAACAGTCTTGCATAACTGATTCCACTATGGAAGCTGAATATGTTGCTCCTTCTGAAGCTGCAAAAGAGGCTGTATGGCTCAAGAAGTTCTTGTTAGAAATAGGAATGGTACCTTCAGTATCATCTCCTATTGTCCTGTTTTGTGACAATAATGGGGCGATTGAACAAATAAAGGAGCCTAGGAACCACAAGAAATACAAACACATTAAAAAAAATATCACCCCATTGAGATATAGTTCAACGAGGAGATGTGATAGTTTCAAAGATAGCTTCTGCGCAAAATTTGGCTGATCCTTTTACGAAAACCTTGTCTTCTAAAGTTTTTGATTTTCATCTTGAGGGGATGGGTATTAGACATATGGTAGATTGGGCTTAGGGCTAGTGGGAGATTGTAAGGTTTTAAGCCTAGAAAAACCCAATGTTGATATTTATTTTATTATTTTAATAATAAAATTTAATTTCATTTTGCATAATTAAATATGTCATAAATTTTGTCCATAATTATACATTTTATAATTTATGTATATGAAGGAGTGTCATATACAGAAGACATAAATTATATGTTATGTATAATTAAAGAAATATATTATTCTCAATCTTAGATGAAAATGGACATACCATTCTAGTAGATTGTAATACACTTGATTGGATGATTTGTCTTAGTCATGTAAAGTAAAGACTTTAATCTAGTGTATTGGTGTATTTTTGAAATACATAGAACTGGATCGTTACGAAAAATAATTTGTTAAATACTGTTATTATAAATAATTTTTCAATTACTATTAGTGTGCAATTACTCTTAATCTTGAGAGAATAATGAACTTGATTTTATAGTATATGTCACTTTGATATATTAAAGAGTGATATTTTTAATACAATCAATACCTCAATATATTGGGTGATATATGTTATGAAATTAGGAACATGTATTTTTCAAGATGGAATTCTACAATTAAATTATAACATCCCCTTGATATAATTTATTGGGTGATCACCAGAATCTTGGCCAAGTATTTTAGAGTAATTCAAATTACTAAAGTATTAATTTAATTTATTAAATTAATGTGTGATCAAAAGTTTATAAATTATGTAGTCAAGGATATAAGCAGTAAACGTAATAGGTTAACAATTTTATTCCTACACGCGTTTATGGATATTATTGTAGAGGAGTATTTTTTGCAAGATACTAATAGTGGAAGGATTTAATTAACTAATTTTAATTATATTAATTCTAGAGTGCAATTATAACTATTTAGTGCAATTAGTTATAATTAATATAATTTAATTGATTAACGAGTTAATCAGAAATTAGTATTATATTGGAGCTAGAATTATAAAATCCTACTTGATCCCCACTCTAGCCCTTATTAAGATATAACAAAATAGCAGGATAAAATATATCAGAAAAGTTTTTAATTATCCTAATAAATATCAGGGAGTTGAGGACTCTATATATTCTATCACTTTGTAGTATTTTGAGCTCACACTGAGAAAAGTACGTGATATCAAAATAAGGGTTATAGAGAGAAAGATCAGGAGGGAGAAAAATCCATCATTAGAATAAGCAAGAATTCTCCATTGTGCTACAATCGAGCACGAGGTATGTAATATTTTTTGTTATGTTAAATTATGAGAAAGATCTTTGGATAATAATTTTTAAAAGTAAAAATTATTAATTTATTTGGAAATCGTTTCCTACAACTCTCAAGTCGTAAACAATGGCTCCAATCTCCTTTTTATTTATTCAGCAGACATCTATGCATGATTCTTGACAAAACTTTTTAAAACAAGGTGCAGCTGAACACAAGTTGTCCCTATTCTAGAGCAAACCTACCAATAGACATATATACATAAATAATGTTCCCAGCTCCTTATTTTTTCTTTGATTTAGTCTATGTCCCTTACGTGCCCCATCTCGCTGGCATTGTTTCAATATAAGACTAGAGTGTTTATGAGTCCCCCCTGCAACTTTTACTTCTGAACTGGTTCACTTGTAGAATTCATATCTGGACAGCTAGATAAAACAAGACTTCTTTTTGATTAATAAACTATGAACTTTGTAAATATTGATAAATGTCGATTTCTTTGCATATGTTGACTAAACAACTTTTCTATTCCTAATGAGTACTGTGTTGGGAAAAATCACCTCCCAAATACTGTTGTCTTTGATAAATTAAATGGCCAAAAATATCAGTACATGCCAAACAGATTAAATTTGCAGTTCCACCAAAATAATAACCACTGCAAAAAATAATGAGAAGAAATAACCAAGCACGAGACACCAAGATTTTTAACGTGGAAAACCCTCTATAACTAAGAGGTAAAAACAACGAGACATACTCCGAAAAATCTACTAGAATAAACTAAGAGATTACAAAGATATCCTAATTTGAGTACACACTCAAATTACCTCGCTATAATAACTATGTGATGGAACCCAAACAACACACCCAGTTGTTTAATCTTTCTCTCTCTTTCTCCCTTTCTCTCTATTTTTTCCTCTCTTGGCTCTCTTGGATTTTCTCTCTCTCTCTCACCCTTCTTCCAGATGAGATTTCTCACTCTTTCGTCTTCCACCCTTCCGGGTGGGATTACACTCTGATGGAATCTGCTTATTCCATTACTTTCTTGCTCCCCTATCTATTCTATATATATGATATATAAATATATTACATTCAAGTAACCATCCGAAAAGTCTTAAAGATGAAAGGAGTTGGTATTGTGACCCCACCATTACAACCTTTGGTTGTCCAACCTTCTGCATTCCTACTTTTCTACTCCAAGGCTGTTCATCTTCCCAAGGCTCTTCACCTTCCCAAGGTTCCCAAACCTCTTCATCTTCTCAAGGCTTCCACTAATTCTTGTCTCCTTGTTGGGTGAGGACCACCATAGAACCCAACAATCTCCCCCTCCGAACCCATAAGAGGAGGTATTCACCATGACCCCGTCTCTTGGAGTCGATTCCTATGTCAAACCCAGCTCTTGGAGAAACCACAATATTTTGTTGTCAACTCAACAGTAGACAAAACAACCCACTTCTGCAACTTGGACTGCCATAACATAGCTCCCCCTACAAAAGTAAACAAATACTCCGAAGTAGACTTCTTCTCTTCGGAACCTGTCATGTCTGCTTTTGTATAACCTTCCAAGACTGAATTTGCACGCTAAACCACAACTCCTCACTTGGAGTTAATCCCAACGAAGCCTTGACTCAATTCAAGCTTTTGGAATTTTCAACTTTCTTCATGTTCAACTTTATGTTATCGGCATGGCTCTTCTCGATGGTTCTCATCATGTAAGGCAATCTCCACCTTTCACTTGAATATCATCACAAGTATCATTTTAGAGTAGTCACCATTGAGCACACCTTTTTTGAGTCTTTCAAGAGTTCTGCTCGACTCTAATACTACTCCACCACGCCAGAGGCAAACGTGGGAGTATAACCTTGTTCCTTGTGAACCCTTCACCCTGAACAGCTTTCTTAGAGTCATCCTAAGCCCGCTTCACCCAGCTCAAAAACATACTTTTCTGCGTGGTGCCAAACGCATGAGTGATCTCCTTGTGCTCCACCTCACTCAACTCTATTTGCTCCACTGCGTGGACTAGTTAACACGTGACATGTAAATACTCCACCCTGGAGTGTCAACCTGATACTTGGGTCCATCGAACCATGGGCTTTAATAGCACATCCTTTTTCACTTAGCTCCCCCATCTTCAACACCTTCTACATGCACCCGCATCATGTAAAGAGTGTTTAGATTCTTTCCTCTAGTCACCATTAGAGACCGTTTTAGTGAGCTTCCATCTCCTATGAAACACGATGGAACATACTTTGATCAATTCACTGCTGGATGTGATCAGTACTCTTCTTGTTCATCTTTTTCCAACCAGCCTCCGATTTATCCGCGGGCTTCTTTCCCTTGAGCTCCAACGGATCATGCAAATCCTTGCAATAAAGGATATCCGCCATTCTGGGCTTCCAAATCGAAAATTTTGAATAGGCCAATTTAATCATGGCTCCAACTGATTCCTCCATAAAATTTATCAAAAACAACTACGAAAATAACCTTAGCTCTGATACCAATTGTTGGGAAAAATCACCTCCCAAATACTGTTGTCTTTGATAAATTAAATGACCAAAAATATCAGTACATGCCAAACAGATTAAATTTGCAGTTCCACCAAAATAATAATCACTGCAGGAAATAATGAGAAGAAATAAACAAGCACGAGACACCAAGATTTTTAACGTGGAAAACTCTTTATAACTAAGAGGTAAAAATCACGGGACATACTCCGAAAAATCCACTAGAATAAACTGAGAGATTATAAAGATATCCTAATTTGAGTACACACTCAAATTACCTCACCACAATAACTATGTGATGGAACCCAAATAACACACCCAGTTGTTTAATCTTTTTCTCTCTCTCTATTTTTTCCTCTCTTGGCTCTCTTGGATTTTCTCTCTCTCTCTCACCCTTCTCCCAGATGAGAGTTCTCACTCTTTCGTCTTCATACTGCAGGTACTTGTAGTGGTCTTGGAGGGCTATTTTTAATTATTGCATCATAGTGATTGTACAAAGTAATGCAAAGAAGAAAGGAAAAAAGCTCAAAGAGAAGTTCTTTAAGAAAAATGGAGGTTTACTATTACAACAAGTGTCTTC
This sequence comes from Aralia elata, assembly GCA_034770075.1. Taxonomy (NCBI): domain Eukaryota; kingdom Viridiplantae; phylum Streptophyta; class Magnoliopsida; order Apiales; family Araliaceae; genus Aralia; species Aralia elata. Next base: position 9,515,591 of record CM068387.1, read on the forward strand.
GGGTGAAGGTACTGTTGAGAAAAGCAAACTATTCACATCAAAGGAGTTGGAGAAGGCAACCGACCACTATAATGCGGATCGAATCCTTGGCTTCCGTGTATAAGGGAATGTTTACAGATGGAAATACAGTAGTAGTTAAAAAATCCAGAACACAAGAGGAAAGCAAAATTGAGCACTTCATCAACGAGGTGGTTATTATCACAAATTAAACATAGAAATATAGTTAGGCTACATGGATGCTGCTTGGAGACGGAAGTTCCGCTACTGGTTTATGAAGTCATACCTAATGGAACCCTTTTTCAGTATATTCATGATCAAAATGAAGAATTCCCACTTACCTGGGATGTGCACGTACATGTGGCTACAGAAGTTGCAGCAGCACTTTTCTATCTAAATTTAGCAGCTTTAATACCTATTTATCATGGAGATATCAAGTCTACGAACATTCTTTCGGATGAAAAGTACATAGCAAAAGTGGCAGACTATGGAACCTCGAGATCAATTGTTGTTGATTAAACTCTCTTGACCACATAAGTACAGGGTACCTTTGGATACTTGGACCCTGAATACTTCCAACCAAGCCAATTTACAGATAAAAATGATGTTTATAGCTTTGGGGTAGTTCTTGTTGAGCTATTAACTGGACAAAACCAATCTTATCAGCTAGATCAGATGATGAAGAACGAAGTTTAGCAACACTTTATATATTGGCAATGGAAGAAGATCGTTTATTTGATATTCTTGATCCTCACGTGATGACAGAGGGTGGGAAAGAAGAGATCACGAGGTTTGCTAAACTTGCATACAAATGTTTGTACTTGAATGGGAGTAAAAAGGCCTACAATGAAACAAGTTGCAACCGAGTTAGAAGGAATTAGAAAGTCTCATGGAGCATCGACTGGTCAACAACACTATGAACAGGTTGAATATGTTGTAGCTGAATTAATTGGGAATTGGGGCACGAATTCAACTTCAATGGCCACTTCTCCAAATAATAGTGTATCAGTAGATGTAGATCCTCTATTGGGAATAAAATATTTGCACCGTCAAACACAAACACAAGAGTGCTCTCACGTGCAGGGGGGCTCCTCTTGCCTCATGTATTCTCTCCACATTCCCTTGAAACCGTAATTAATCAACAGTTGAAATATCCGTTGATTGAAATGGCAATTAAAATGAAGAGACGAGAAGAAATGGGGACAAGCCAGAAAAGTATAAGTAATTATGATCCTACCAAGAGGGCACATCACTTATTATCCTAACGAATTACAAGCTTTTAGCTACTGTTATTTAACTCTTTAATTATATTGATGCATAAGTTGTTCATCTTTCCCTACTAGAAGAAATGGGGACAAGCTGGAAAAGTATAAGTAACTATGATCCGGCCAAAAGGGTATAACACTTGTTATCCTGACGAATTACAAGTTTTTAGCTACTGTTATTTAAATCTTTACTTTTATTGATGCATAAGTTCATCTTTCCATACGGAGTATAATTTTCTTTGTATTTTTGCAGAGTGAAATTAATTACACACTTAATATGTTGATGCAACGGAAGGTTTCAGTTAAGCGGTGGAACAATGTCAGCTTGCATTGAATAATCTAAAACAGAAAGCAGCTACCTGCAGTATTTCTTGCTTCACTGTTCAGATTCCCCAATTTTTGAACAACTGGTTTTTCTTGTTGGCATTTGATCGAGCAGCTGTTGTGCATCATGTATTACAGCAATGATGAGGACTTCTTTCATCTTTTGAGACGGGATTCTCCGCAAAGTGATAAATGAGGAACTCTCCGTGAATTCTTTATCCTATATTCTCAATCAATATTTTCTGGATAACGCATAGTAGGCGTGATCCTTCATCCATTATTTTGTATTCCTCCACTTATGGTTCTGTTTTTTTTTTCAAAAAATAAAATAATACTATACACACAAATTATACACAAAAAGTTATGCACTTAGCCATGTTTGTTTGGAAAGATAACACATGGATTGGACTATTAATGCTAAGACACTTGTTTGTTTTAAAAATTGGATTTGGGACTACTAATCCAGGGATAACAAAATGATTTAGAATGGGATATCAATACTAATATATAAAAGTAGGACAAACGATCCACCAACTGAGTCTACTCTTAATTAATTTGAGTCAATTTCGTTCAATTTTCTGAATTATTTACCGAGTTTGGTTCAATCTCAATTAAACGATACCTTTTCCTCGGCTGGCTTTTCCGATCGATGGCTTTAACGTTTCGTCTTCCGAATTCGTTGAATCTGTCTGTCCATCCTCTTCAGCTTCCTTTTCCGATCCTTTGGTTTCTCCTTATTCAACGAATTCAGATCACTTCTTCTCCTTCAGTTCTCTCAAATCTCTTCTCCCCCCTCATGTCGATCTCTCTATTTAATCCACCAACTCACAGCAAGAAAATTTCATGTGCCAATGTCGATCTCTCAATCAACCTCCTCCTTTGCGGTGTCAAGAGAGATTTTGGTTATCTCCATCGACGATGTCTGAGAATCTATGGCATCGTTTGAAAAAGTCTCATGATCCGTTCAAACCCAGTTGTTCCAAATCGTTGGCTTCGAACTGAAAAGCTTCTCCAATTCCCAATTTCTGTAAAGGTACCCATTTTTCTGACTGAAGAGCTTGATATAATTTTATTTCGATTTTCCATTTATTCATTGCAATTTGTGTTGTTTGATGATTATTACCCGTTAATTTCTCTGCATACATTCCATGACAGTAATCCTTTTATCCTCCCCAAATCCTATTATTTGTTAGTCCAATTTAACCTTGAGTTGGCTGTTTAGAATAGTGCACATTACATGTTTGGTGAAATGCCAAAAAAAAAAGATATATTTCTGAATAAGTAGCTTCCAAGCATTTGAATGATCTCAATTTTAATCATTTTCTTAACACAGTTTTTATGATGGGAAGTTTTGCTTGAAAATAGCAAGTACAGTTTTTTTTATCCATGTTATTTAAGAATTGTAAGCAATGTTTATGGTGATAAATAAGTATTCGGAATGTAGATTAAGGAGCTATTTATGGTGATGCTCAATGTGTATATAATCATCTCATAATAAAAGGGAGGAGTTTATGTGGGATACATTGCTGTAATACCTTTGTTTGAGGTGATCAAATTAGCTTTTTACTGAGCTCACGGGCATCAAGAACTCTGGTGGGAGATTTCACTAAAACTGCAAAAAAGGAAAATACTATCACAGGGTAAGTTTGGATTTTTGCCCATATTACAGATTTCTTTCTCTTGGATTTTGATATTGTGCATAAGGTGTTTGATAAAATGCCACATTATATTAAATAAAATTAGAAAATCAAACATACATACCTACCTACTTCTTACAATCTTACTCATTCATCTATTTTTTGGCCATTGGTAACAACACCTGCAACGAATTCATCTGGCTTAAGGGGTTTTACTTCCACGAATTATTTTAATTTGTTTAATTCATTTGGTAGTGTTTCAATTTTTCAGATTAGCCTTGCTATCACCCTGACTGGTTTTATGATGAGGATAAAGATATTCAAGTAGTTTGGTGAAAAAGGTGAATATTAGAGACTTGGATCCTTAGTCCAACAGATCATATTAGATTTCTTTTATTTATTAATTTTTAGAAATTTATAATCTAATCTATAGACCTTCTTTACTATGTTGATTAAATGTCTTTTTGCTATTTTCAGCAATATAACATTCAATATGTTTGATCACAATAGTTATATGTATGCTTTACATTTGTGATATGTTGCATCATCTATGTTTTATAAATGCTCATGAAATACTTTAGAGTTTGAAATTTTGAGGGCAGTTACAACAAAAGAGTTGGATGGATTCTGGGTTTAATATTTGAATGATGTTTTGGTGCTCACAACAAGAACTAAATTCCTTTTCTTAATGTTGGTGATAAACAAAAGAATTGTCTGAACCGCTAAATTTTACATGCATTGTGATTTTATTTTTTGTCATTTTGATAGTTTATACTTGATTTTTGTCTTGAATCTGTAGTGAATTGAATGGGATTGTGCTTAGTGTTTAGTTGTATATGTATGTTCTAATATTTTTATAAAAAAAAAGTGAACTTTTTTAGCCTTAGATGGAGTTCTTGATATCTTTGAAATTAGTGTTTACATTTAGAGGATAGGGGGATTTTAAATAAGTCTGTTTGTTAGATGGTGGGTATCTCACTTGCTAAATGCTTATATCTTTTCTTGAGCTTAAGCTGAAACGTTTAGTGTAGTTAATAAACCAGATGAAAGGCTACAAGGTCTGACTGTTTGGTGCCCGTATAAATATATATTGATAAAATCGGTTTGATGAACCATCTATTTGTCGTCCTCTCAGCTGCTTCATGAAAAAATGGAACATGGTTCTGGTAATTGATATACAAACGTTAACCATGGACAATTAGAGATAGCATGAGGGAGAAAGGTACTGAAACTGTGGAGGAAAAGAAAAGAGAGGCTAGCGTCGACGTGACGATCACCATAGTTTTGAAGGGAAGAAAGATTCCCTATATGATGAGCGTTGCAGCCACAAATTGGAATGGAGGTATTTATATGTTGGAAGTTTACTTCTTCCATATGTAGTATTAGATACAACTTTTAAACTTTCCTATTGTTGATAATAATTGTATTCTTTTCATATTTCAAATATACTGTTTGACAAAATGTCACTAGCTAAGACAATAAGGTTACAAATAAGCTAAATGAATCAAAAAGAAACCCATGCCAAGTAAATATATAATAAATGGTGTTAAGTCATTTTTAATTGTTACAACAGGTAATACATCTTTAATTTCGGAGACTACCATGATGACAAAGGTTGTAGACAATGGTGTTTTGTTTACATAATTAAGTAGTTTTGTTTACAAAAGCATTTTATCTTAGTTTATAGCATACTATAGCTTATAAATTCCTTTAGAAGACATTTTCCTGCAATTACCAGAAGGTTGAGGATTTGACTCTACCTTGATTGAGATCTTACTAAACTATTATTCATTATCTTAGCATAAGGTTTTGGATATTCTATCATGTTTAATTTGATGGTAATTATTAGAAATTGCATGACAAATCTGATGTAGGTTTCTCATTTATAAACTGTAACATGAATGTAAATGAAAATCTACTTGGGAAAGAGGTTGGGAAATTGTGAGATACAACCATAGGATGGAAAGGTTAAAATTATATTTTCTCCATGATTGCAGTTTTGAGCATTATTTGTAATTTTTAAAAATCAGTACAGATGGCCAGCATATGGATAAATTAGCATATAGAATGAAATTGATGATGATGCGTGTAAGATGATTATACATCGTAGCCATCTCATTTGTACAGATGTCAGTTGGAGAATAGTTCAACAATTGCTACTAGGTTCCTAAAAATTAAAAAAGCACAACACTTTAAAGCTTTATGCACTACGAATTAGTATTCCAATTAAACTCAAATATCACTATTTGATTAGTGTTATTAGGCACTTATGGGTAAAACTAATTATTGAATTATGCATTGTTTCACTTCTTAATTTATAGTTATTGTGTTAATTGTTGTTTCAAATTGTACTGTTTTCTGAATGTTGTTGTTGGAATTCGTTAATCTTTTAATTTTATGTTACGATAATTCAACTAATTTACATGATTTTAAAATAGTCTGAATGACACTTTTGTACCTTCAAGTTATCACATATGTAACAACGATTCTATATTCTACCCCACTTTCAAATAATGAAGCTAATATTTAACTGAGATATGACATGAATGTTTGGCAAATTATACAATATGTTATTTTGATGAGTCATGAACTGGGTTTTCCGATCGATAGCTTTAACGTTTCGTCTTCCGAATTCCAAAGACCAACATGTATATAGAGTTGATAATAAAGAACATAGATGCATAATTGTAGAATGACTCCTTTTCCTCTTCAGCTGCCTTTTTCAATCCTTTTTGTCGAGTTTTGGGTTTCGTCTGCCAAAGAGCAAATTCAATCCCCACATTCCCAAATTCATCATCCTCCGGTTGAATTAGTGTTGGCGGAGAATCAGTCAATTCTGAATGATCCGGTGTCGGTGAGAAAGGCACTTCCTAATGCTACGGGAGACGTCTTCAACGGTGCAGTGGAAGGTGGGGGCGGTTCTTCGACTATCGGGAGAACGAGAAGTGAAGGGGCGGTGAAGAAAGCGGCGTTAAGGTTTAGGGTTTTTGGATATGCCTTCTGTTTGATTTCGTTCTCGGTGATGGCTGCTGACCAGAATAAGGGTTGGGCTCTTGACTCCTTCCACCGTTACATTGAGTTCAGGTTTATTAATTTCACTTCCCAATCTCTCTCAATTTATATTATGTATCTGTATTATACATTTATACTCTCTCAGTTCACAAATATTTGGTAGAAAATATACATACCCCAAAATGAAAAAAAACCATTAAATTTGGTACAAAATATACATACCCCAAATACATAAACAAAAACCATTAGAATAGCAAGCAGAATGCCCCCATCTCTCAGAAGGATTAAAGCCCATAACTTTTGGATAGAGCCACATTGCCTTCTTCTTTGCTGCAATTTCACCTCCAAATGAACCCATTATTTGTTTTTCTCTCTAAAAGTTTGAAACAGAGCTTCTTTTTACAACTTGCTTGGCAAAGGGATGAAGAAACAGGGGATTAAAGGAGAAATAAATATGACATCTGGGGGTATTGTAGCAACAAAACAAAGGTGAGCTATTTTTCATCTCTCCATCTCCATATATTTTGATTTCTCAATCTAATTTGATTTGTATATCTAATTTTCACATTACTTGCAATTGGTTTTTGTTTCAGTGATAACGAAATGGAAGGAGAGCCTTCTCCTCCATCCAATTGGTCAGTAGTTCTAATTTGGATTTAGTGAATTGAAGATTAATTTGATGATTTCTGTAGTTAACTATTAATCCTCTGAAAGAGACAAAATTGATACTATATTTGGGTGAATTCTACAATGGTAACAAGGTTTGGTCTGCTGACGTTTATAATTGTATATATGTTATTATGTATGCTTATATATTGTTGTGTAGATGCTTGCTGCAAGCTGAATATATGCTATGAGATTCAAGTTTGGGCCTACGCATTCAGTATGCATATCTGAAGGTTATAAAACCAGCAAAGAGATATGAAGTTTAAGGATGTTGGGTGGTGTCCCTTTTTCCAGTTTTGAAAAGTTGTAGTCTCTATGTCCCAATATGGTCATCCTCATTGGCTATACTCATTTAAATAATGTAATTAGTTTGGTATATAAAATTGTGGAGACTGTCCAAATAACTGGATGTTGCAATATGGTAACGGTTCGATAAGTAAAAATTGAGGTGATAAAGTTTTGGGACATCCAAACAAGGAAATTCAGGACAACTAATCTTGGATTGAAGGAGTGTATGGAAAGTAGATTAGTTAATATTTATCATCTTTAAATGAGTTTGAATATTAAGTTGCTTCAGCAGTTCCATGTGGTGATGCCATTAACTTTTGCTCTCTTCTACAAACACTAAGAATGGGCCATCCCATGTTGTTACTTTTGAAAATCGTGGTGATGCTATTTAACTTTTGCCATCTTCTACAATTTTCGAAGGACAGAAAGACTACCATGGGGATTGTTTCTTTCCCTATGAAAATAAAGGTATATAGAACTTGAGGATGCATATATCATAGATAGTTAGCCATTTACATATTTTAGTTTAGAGTAAAATTAACCCAATGTTGGTGTTATTAATAATAGTACTTGGAATTAGTTGCAGAGACAATATATCAAATCATTGATATCTTTGTACCTTGAGGTCAATTTTTTCACTAAAAATAGTTCTGATTTGAGAGATTTTTTATGTGGGTATTTGTGATGTTTTCTTAAAGTTGTTTTTTTAAAAAAAATTGTTAGATGTGTTTCTATTTAACTTTTTTTATGATGGATTTTTTTTATTTGGGTGTGAAAATAGGAGTTTGGGATGATCAATTTTTGCAGCTTTAGAAACTGTGGGATGAGAGCAACCCAAATTTTGCGAACGAAGTGGTGACCCTCTTCATTGAAGTTCTGAGAATCTTCTCCTCCAATTGAACATTTTTCTGTGAGGGTTCTTTAGCTTCTTTATGGATTGTTTAGCAATTTAGTGTTGGAGTAATGGTTGTTATTGTTCTCATTTTGAATGTGATGAAGTTTTGTAGTTTCAGTTTATTATATTTGAAAAATGTTTAGACTATAGTTTTGATTTTTGTGTATTTTACATGCAAATAATTTATTATAAAAAAATATTTTTTTCATTGCAATTTTAACAATTTATACAATCCGTTATTCAAACTAGCCCGTGCATTGCACGAGCTATTACCTAGTTATTTAATAATATGTCAAAACATGTATTATAATCCCTATCATTTATCGACAAAATTAATCTTTTATCTTTTTAAAATATGATGGGTATATCCTATTCTATCCATCTATACTCACACTACTGAGCATATGATCATTTCGTTATTACTGGTAGGGTATAATAGTGGTATAATAGTCCAGGCTATAAGTATTTATCCAATTTTTTTTAATAATTCTGAACAAAACAAACATAACATGTGACTATTTTAAGTTATCCCAATAATAAATAATTTCATGATAAACAAACATGTGACTAACATTATTTAGTTATAGAATTAAGGTCGGTTTAATAAAGTCTTGATTGATCTGAATGACTCAATATATGACCGAAAAAGTGATTCAAATGACTTGATAAGAACATGTGAAGGTCTAAATTTGTTTGAATTGACCTGACCGAATAAACTAGGATTTCCCAACTGAATTGGTAAGAGACCATCTGAATGTCTTTTTTTACTTATATTGCCACTTTTAATTTGATTGATTTCATTTATGATTTATGTTCCTTCTTTTTGCAAATTCATCCTCTTATTCATGATTTCACAGTTCACACCACTGCCTTGTTTATAGGGATGTAAACGGATATATACGGATCCGAATAAAATAATATCCGTATCTGTATTCGAAAAATTAATTCGCCTTCCGTATTCGTATTCGGTATTCGACGAACTTTAAAAATGTCATCTGTATCCAGTATTCGAAATAATATCCGAAAACGAATAATATCTGTTTCCGTTTATATTATTCGAGTAACAGATTATTCGAATATTCGAGTATCCAAATTCGTTTATCAATAACCTAATATAAAATTCATTCAAATTATTTACAAAAAATAAAATAAAAAAGTTGAATAATCCGGCAAAGTAATCTTGCCAGACACGAATCAGAACTCACTATCAAACTAGAAAAACTGTCGATCAGAAGATCCATAAAAAGGATCAAACTAAAAACAACTCGAAAAGCTTGATGGAGAACAAATCAAAAAACACGATTAGATACGGCAACGGAAAACCCAATCATCCAACCAGAGGAAATCAAGCATAGATTATGCAAAAACTTGTGGTTAACCTCGGGCTTTAAATCGCAAGTTTTTAGATTTAAACTTTTTGAAAGGTAAAAATGGTTTGACTAGCTTGTATAAATACTTCATATAAACCCAGAAAAAGACTAAATTAGAGTGTCATAGCCATGCCTTTTCTACTATAGAACGCATATATGTGAACTTTCTAATAGTCAAGTATGTATTAACTGATTACAATCCCGTTGCAACATCAAAGCTTAGTATTAGGGCAAGTTAATTCACACAATCAGCGACCGCAACCCACCAAACAGGCGCGCGCACACATAAATAAATACCTAGAAACATGTATTATAATCCCTATCATTTATCGACAAAATTAATCTTTTACCTTTTTAAAAAATGATGGGTGTATCCTACTCACACTACTAAGCATATGATTATTTTGTTATTACTGATAGGGTATAATTGTGGTATAATAGTCCAGACGATAAGTTTTATCCAATTTTTTAATAATTCTGAACAAAACAAACATAACATGTGAGTATTTTAAGTTATCCCAATAATAAATAATTTCATGATAAATAAACATGTGACTAACATTATTTAATTATAGAATTAAGGTCGGTTTAACATAGTCTTGATTGATCTGAATGACTCAATATCTGACTGAAAAAGTGATTCAAACGATTTGATAAGAACATATGAAGGTCTGAATTTGTTTGAATTGAGCTAATCGAATAAACTAGGATTTCTCAACTGAATTGGTAAGAGACCTTCTAAATGTCGTTTTTACTTATATTGCCACTTTTAATTTGATCGATTTCATTTATGATTCATGTTCCTTCTCTTTGCAAATTCATCCCCTTAGAGCATCTCCAACATTAGTAGCAAAAAAAACTCTTCAAATTGAAGTTTCTTGACTTACGTGGCAATTTGAAGAGCATTATTTGTTACTTTAATATTTTGTGCCTCATTAGTCTCTTCAATTCAATTAATGCAATATGATAAATAAATAAATAAAAAGGAATGATATTAAATTTTAAAATGAGTTGTACATCAAACTCATCAAGCAAAATAAATATTTTTAGCCTTTTTCATATGATTTTGATTCTCCCAAAATAAAATAAATGTTTTGAAGAGGCAAGGTCAACTTACCAGTTCTAAAGAGAGAGAATGAGATTGCAAAATTTGATGACTAAGGTTGTAGAGGATGTTGGAGATAATTTTTCTGATGTGGCTCACCTATTTGAATATTCCAAAGTGGTTGAAGAGACTGTTGGCGATGCTCTTATTCATGATTTCACAGTTCACACCGCCGCTTTATTTCTAGGGGTGTAAACGGATATATACAGATCCGAAAACAATAATATCCGTATCCGTATCCGAAAAATTAATTCGCTATCCGTATTCATATCCGGTATTTGACGAATTTTAAAAATGTCATCCGTATCTGATATTCGAAATAATATCCGAATACGAATATTATCTGTTTCTGTTTTTTTTTCGAATAAACAGATTATTTGAATATTTGAGTATCCGAATTCGTTTATCAGTAACCTAATATAAAATTCATTTAAATTATTTACAAAAAAATAAAAAAATTTGAATAATCCGGCAAAGGAATCTTGTCGAACACGAATCAGAACTCACTATCAAACTAGAAATACTGCTACTCAGAAGATCCATAAAAGGATCAAACTAAAAACAACTCAAAAAAGCTTGATGGAGAACAAATCAAAAACACGATTAGATACGGCAACGGAAACCCCAATCATCCAAACAGAGGAAATCAAGCATATATTATGCAAAACCTTGTGATTTAAAGTCAAACCTTGGGCTTTAAATCACAAGTTTTTAGATTTAAACTTTTTGAAAGGTAAAAATGGTTTGACTAGCTTGTATAAATACTTCATATAAACCCAGAAAAGGACTAAATTAGAGTGTCATAGCCATGCCTTTTCAACTATATAGAACGCATATATGTGAACTTTCTAATAGTCAAGTATATACTAACTTATTACAATCCCGTTGCAACATCAAAGCTTAGTAGTAGGGCAAGTTAATTCACACAATCAGCGACCGCAACCCACCAAACAGGCGCGCACACACATAAATAAATACCTAGAAACATGTATTATAATTCCTATCATTTATCGACAAAATTAATCTTTTACCTTTTTAAAAAATGATGGGTGTATCCTATTTTATCCATCTATACTCACACTAATGAGCATATGACCAATTTGTTATTACTAGTAGGGTATAATAGTGATATAATAGTCCAGACGATAAGTTTTTATCCATTTTTTAATAATTCTGAACAAAAAAAACATAACATGTAACTATTTTAAGTTATCCTAATAATATATAATTTCATGATAAACAAACATGTGACTAATATTATTTAATTATATAACTAAAGTCGGTTTAATAAAGTCTTGATTGATCCGAATAAATCGATATCTGAAAAAAAAAAGTGATTCAAACGATTTGATAAGAACTTGTGAAGGTCTGAATTTGTTTGAATTGATCTCACCGAATAAACAAGGATTTCTCAACTTAATTGGTAAGAGACCATCATAATGTCTTTTTTACTTATATTGCCACTTTTAATTTGATTGATTTCATTTATTATTCATGTTCCTTCTCTTTGCAAACTCATCTCCTTATTCATGATTTCACAATTCACACCACCGCCTTGTTTATAGGGATGTAAACGGATATATAGAGATCCGAATACAATAATATCTGTATCCGTATCTGAAAAATTAATTCGTTATCCGTATTCGTATCCGATATTCGACGAATTTTAAAAATATCATATGTATCCCGTATTCGAAATAATATCCGAATACGAATAATATATGTTTCCTTTTATTTTATTCGAATAAACAAATTATTCGAATATTCGAGTATCCGAGTATCCGAATTCGTTTATCGGTAACCTAATGTAAAATTCATTCAAATTATTTACAAAAAATAAAATAAAAAAAATTGAATAATCCGACAAATTAAGGAATCTTGCCGGAGACAGAACTCACTATCAAACTAGAAAACTGTCGATCAGAAGATCCATAAATGATCAAACCAAAAACAACTCGAAAAGCTTGATGGAGAACAAATCAAAAAACACGATTAGATACGGCAACGGAAAACCCAATCATCCAAACAGAGGAAATCAAGCATAGATTATGCAAAACCTTGTGATTTAAAAGCCAACCTTGGGTTTTAAATCACAAGTTTTTAGATTTAAATTTTTTGAAAGGTAAAAATGGTTTGACTAGCTTGTATAAATACTTCATATAAACCTAGAAAATGACTAAATTAGAGTGCCATAGCCATGCCTTTTCAACTATAGAACGCATATATGTGAACTTTCTAATAGTCAAGTATGTACTAACTTATTACAATCTTGTTGCAACATCAAAGCTTAGTAGTAGGGCAAGTTAATTCACACAATCAGCGACTGCAACCCACCAAACAGGCGCGCACACACATAAATAAATACCTAGAAACATGTAAGATATGCTGAATAAAACTAGATCATATCCCTAAACGAATATTTCAAATCATTGTTTCAGTATTTGAGACATAAAAGACTTTTAAACTTCAGATTTTTGAAAAATCAATCGGTAATTATGATAATCTGGTGGATAAATACTTTTTAATCGGAGTAGATTTTAAGAAAAAAACATTTTAGAAATTATGATTTTGGTACATGGTTAGCTAAGGTTTTGAGAGCAGATGAAGATGAGAGAGAGAGAGAGAGGTGGATCTAATAAGAGAGAAAGAATGAGTGATATTTTGTTTATTTTTCTTTTATATTTCTCTTTTTTTTGGCTGATCGAATGGCTGGAAGATCCACGAATTTGATCAGATGGTTTGGAGAGAAAAATTAGTGGAATCCACGTGTCACTTTTCGATTGCTTCTTACGGTTAATAGAGGATCACGATTGTTGACCGTAGGATCATTGTGTTTTGGCTTCAATGGCCCAGGTGATACCAGATTTTAGAATATACTAACCTTATACCGTATTTTTACGGTATATAATAATTTTTGTATTTACTGAATATATATATACAAACACACACACACACACACACACACACACACACACATATATATATATATATATATAAACGAATGTATAAGTGTAAGCTTAAATATAAATTACTACCCTAAATTATTGATCGTTTTTCACTTCGGTGATTGACCTTTCAATATTTTCAATCAAGTCATTAAACTATCAATTTTTTCCACTTTAGTTCAATTGAAGTTGTCACGTCATAAATTGAGGACGTGGCTTGAACACGTAGCATGTAAAAGATGATGTGTTAAAACAACACTAACTTAAATATAAATTACTACCCTAAACTATTTACCTTTTTTAACTTCGGTAATCGATCTTTCAATTTTTTCAATCAAATGATCAAATTTTTAATTTTTTTTCAATTTCATTCAATTGAGATGCCACATCATAAATTAATGACATGGATTATACACATTTCACTTTGGTACTTATGTGTTAAAATGAGTTATTTTAAGGAATTTCTTAACATGTGCCCTTAGGGCACATGTTAAGCACACAGTTCAAGGGTATATTCCTTTGAACTGTGTGCATATTCCCTTGATTTTTGCATTTGCACTAAGTTCAAGGGAATATATATGCACACAGTTCAAGAGAATATACCCTTGAATTGTGTGCTTAGCATGTGCCCTTAGGGCACATGTTAGGAGGACTCTTATTTTAAAAGCTTTCTTTTATTATTTATGTAAGTGAAAGGGCAAAATAGTAATAAATCATAATAAATTATTACTAAAAATAAACTACTAATTAAATAAAACAATTAACAAATAAAGTAATTAATCAATAAATAAAGTAATTAGTTACTTTAAAACAATTAATTATATTGATTACTTACTTTATTTTATTTGTTTTGTTAATTATTTTATTTAATTAGTAGTTTATTTTTATTAATAATCTATTATGATTTATTACTATTTTGCCCTTTCACTTACATAAATATTAAAAGAAAACTTTTAAAATGACTCATTTTAACACATAAGTACCAAAGTGAAATGTGTGTAATTCATGTCATCAATTTATGATGTGGCATCTTAATTGAATTAAATAGGAAAAAAAATTAAAAGTTTGATCATTTGATTGAAAAAATTGAAAGATCGATTACTGAAGTGGAAAAAGGTAAATAGTTTAGGTAGTAATTTAAATTTAAGCCAATGTTGTTTTAAGATATCAGATTTTACATGTCACGTGTTCAAGTCACGTCGTCAATTTATGACGTGACAACTTCAATTGAACCGAAGTGAAGAAAAATTGATAGTTTAATGACCTGATTGAAAAAATTGAAAGGTCAATCACCGAAGTGGAAAAAGGTCAATAGTTTAAGGTAGTAATTTATATTTAAGTCATAAGTGTATAAGTTCATTAATGAATGGATGTTAATTTATTTATGTTTAATAAATACAATAATTATTACTCTAAATTACAATTCAAATAAGTTTTGATCATTTTCGAAATCCTAAATTTAAATTTCAAAATGAATGCTTTAATTACAACTATAACTAGAATAAGAAAAATAAATAAATAATGAGTTTTAAAGTATAGTTCATTAATGAATGAATATTAATTTATTTATTTTTAATAAATACAATAATTAATACTCTAAATTATAATTCAAATAAATTTTCATCATTTTCGAAATCCTAAATTTAAATTTCAAAATGAATGCTCTAATTACAACTATAACTAGAATAAGAAAAATAAATAAATAAATAATGAGTTTTAAAGTATAGTTCATTAGTGAATGAATGTTAATTTATTTATTTATAATAAATACACTAATTAATACTATAAATTACAATCATCATTTTCAAAATCCTAAATTTAAATTTCAAAATAAATGCTCTAATTACAACTATAACTAGAATAAGAAAAAAAAATAATGAGTTTTAAAGTATAGTTCATTAATGAATGAATGTTAATTTATTTATTTTTAATAAAAACAATAATCAATGCTCTAAATTACAATTCAAATAAGTTTTCATCATTTTTGAAATCCTAAATTTCAAAATGAATGCTTTACTTATTAATGTTTAAATGTCCATTAATAAATAGATGTCAATTTTATGTGTGTCGAGTAATACTGTAGTGTGTATGAATTTTTATAATCTATAATTAGATCACTCAAAAGTTTACATTGAATATTTAATTATTTTTTCTCAAATACTTGATTAAAACTTTAATAATATGTTTATGGAGATTTTTATTTATTATTTATCCTCAATACATAGATTACATAGTTATAAAAAAATTATTTTATTTTATTATATTTATGGAGAGTGTGAGTTATAATGTATGTGTGACAACTAGTTAATCCAACTTGATCCAAAATTGACCTTGGGCTTACTTTAAATATTTGAACTTATAGTTTCTAAATAATTGGCCAAATGAAAGTGATAAATACTCCCTCCACCCAAAAATTCATAAACGTGAATTAATCTAGTCAACCCTCCCTTCTAGATTAATTCTAAATTAATTTGGACCTAACAAATTTTAACAATAAAATTATATTCTCCATTACTCCTGCCTCCTGACATCGCAAATAATTTTTTAAAGTAAAAAACTTGTAACAAGCTAATAATTACAGTTTTGTTCTTGTAGTATATAATTTTCTTGTTAAATGATACAATTTAGATATTTTAACTTTATAAAAGTAAAAATCCATTAACTATACTTAAATCAATTTATTTCAGTTTATTAATTTTATAATAAAAGTGTTATTTCCTACTTTTTAAAAGTGAAATGACATATTTTTAAAATAATTTTCGTATGATAGTGAAAACTAATTATTATATAAGAAAGGTCACTTAAAAAAAATTATTTTGCTTAGTATATAATAACTAATATATATATATATATATAAGTCATTCGGATACGAATTCTGGATCCATCCGAATATCGGATTCCGGATATCCGCTATCCGCCGGATATATTTACGGTCGGATGTTAAACGAATACGAATACGCATATATTCGTATTCGTATTCGTTTATTTGCGGATACCTTTAAACTAAATACAGATATATCCATTTTTTTGAATGCGAATAATATCCGTCTTTTTTCAAATACGGATGCAGACGAATACGAATTTTTCGGTTACCATTTACAACCCTAGTTAAAGCTAGAATCCTTACACTAATATTCCTAGAGACCTAATCTAGTAGGATTCTAAGTCTTCAAAACTTCTAGTTGAGTCTCCCATAATTCCAGCATCCTTGAGAATTTTTCAGCCCAATCTGTAAATCTGTAACAACAATAAAGATACTACAAAAACACAAGTTGTCATCATTAAAACGAAAAACTTTTAAAACATTAAAAAAAGTATACACTTAAAATAGAAGTAAATATATTATATAATATTTTCTATTATATTTTATACTTTTAAAACATTTAGTTATCAACAAAATTAAGAATATATCCTATCACATGAATGAAACGACATAATATTTGATTATAAAATAGTGAAATGTCTGTAATGTCATTAATGAAAATGATGAAAATAACATTAGTGAATGAGTGTATCTATAGCCAAGCTTGGTTGTGGCAAACCACATATTTTCTGTCTGCTATATATATATATATGACATCAATTATTTTTTTTTGTTTAATTGTGAAATTCATGCATGCATGTATATATAAATATCAAATTATAATTATATTCATTGAATTTGAACATGTATTACTATTATTATTATGTAATTTGTATTGAGAATTATAAGTTGATGATCAAATTACCCTTGAAATGACCAACCAAATTACTTTGGATAAGATCTTCAATTGTCTTATTATATATAGTAATAGATTATTATTATTATTTTAAGTTTCTTCAAAGTTTAATAAGTATTTGTATTTTAATTTCGACGTTTATTTTTTTTATTTATTAATAACAGTTATAATAATAATAATAAAGTCATAACTGCCCTTACAAAAATGGGTCTCGACTAAAAATTGGGTCGAAGTCAACATCAGATTGAATCAAAATGGCCACTTGGATGACGAAATTGAGATTTTTGTCATTTACAAGGCCATATTGAAATTGAGTGGCTACTATTTTTAAAATGGTTGGAATAAAAATCCAAACCTAACGACTTGTATTTGTTCAACCCCAATACATATTCCATTCATTATGGTCCCCTCACATGTAACAATGATAGACTGGACTATCCAGATTCCAGAGATACTTTAGATCCACACAGTTATTGATCTTTTTTCATTGGATAAGTTTATGTACACTACTCCAAACACTACATTTTACACTACATTGCACATCCAACCATTAAAAAGTGGGATCTGACACGGAAATCCATGTCAGGTCCCACTTTTTAATGGTTGGATGTGCAATGTAGTGTAAAATATAGTATTTGGAGTAGTGTATGTAGACTTATCCTTTTTCATTTGTTCTTTTCTTATTTTTTCCTATCTTTGAATTTTCTTCCTAACTTGTGGAAACCGTTGCTGATAAGAAGGAAATATTCCCTCATTCTGTACTTAGAACAAATACCCATATGCAGATACTTCGCTTACTAAAAAAATAGATATTAAAAGTGGCTACTAAATGACGTGTATGCTTGTGGTTGGTTATGACCATTGAGTCTACCCATGTATGATGACTCTTCAACTAATTACAAGTTGACACATTATTTTGTAACTTATCTTTTTTTTTAAAAATTTGGTAAAAAAAATTTGGAAGTGTAGCATTACTCATGTACATATTGATTATATTAGGGATTATCCAAGAAGCATATGCACATCACCTTTTCAGATATTATAATCACCATATGTGAGAAACATGATTAGTCTACATTTTAATTTTTTTCCTTTTGGCTCTGCATTTTCTTCCAAACATACAGAAATTAAGTTCAAAGAAATATCCCTAGCTCCTCCTCGCATATATATATATATATATATATATATATATATATATATATATATATATATATATATATATATATATATATATATATATATATATATAGAGAGAGAGAGAGAGAGAGAGAGAGAGAGAGAGAGATAGTGACTTAAACAAAAGTTTTTTATGTGATTTGATAAGAGAATAGAGGAACTTTTTTTACTAGCATTTCTAGAATATAACCTTCTCTACTAAATATAACTTCCTCTACTAAATATAGTTTAATTTACTAGCATTTCTAGAATATAACCTCCTATACTAAATCCTTACTTAATAGTAATTTTACATTTTTGTATATAAATTTATTTTCAAAAGTCCTCATTTAAAATTGTATTTTGAAATTTTGGAACAGGAGTATATTGTATTTTAATGTTATTAATTCACCCTAATTTTTTTGTAATTAAAATATTTATTTCTAAGTATAAAAAATAATTTTGCCTACACCGAAGTCAAATCTTGGATCTGTCACCGTTAATATATATATATATATATAGGGTCCAGTTCTCCAACGGACTGACTATAGCGACGGACAGAACCATCACTATAGCAAAAACCGTCGTTATAGGTCTATGATGACGGTTATCTATGGCGACAGAACCATCGCTATAGCCCTATGACGACGGTTCTGTCGCCATAGCTAACCGTCGTCATAGTCATAGGTCTATGACGACGGTTTATGCCATAGCGACGGTTCTGTCCGTCGCTATAGTCGGTCTATTTTTTGGACCTGTTTTTTAGGTCCGTTGCTCTCTCTCTCTTTATATATATATATATATATATATATATATATATATATAGTAATAATCCATAGCATGTATTTGTTATGGATCCTTATAGGGTATATACCATTGAAAATAAGAAAGAATGACCAGGATTAGAAACTAAAAATCGACGTCCGCCACTAATAGTAGTGGACGGTAAAAAAAACACATATCATCCGCTACTAATGGTAGAGAACGTTAATCAGACGCTAACCAGAATAAGGATTTAGCTTGACCAATAAATGTTTAGGGTTTAACTAATCAGAAATAAGAGTTTGGATTGACCAATAAATGTTTAACATTTATTAACTAGAGTTTAATGTTTATTAACTAGGGTTTATGGTTTATTAATTAGGGTTTAGGGTTTATTAATCAGGGTTTAGTGATGGCAATGATAATAAAGTTATTATGTTAAAACTCAAAACATAGTATTATTTTATATTATCACCAACAAATATGTAACTCTTTTTATGGAATAATTATTTTTTTAATACATTTTTTTTATTTTTTTGTTGGAACTAGTCAAAAGATGACACTACTCATCACTTGTTATGAAAAAAGATGAATTACTTGGTAAAGAGCATTTATGCTGATGAAGAATCCAACGTACTAATTAATTTTTCCCATGGTTACTACCTCCGATCTGCACAATGAGTCTTGTTTGTAAAATTTGCAAATATGAAATGTATTTTGTTCCATATTTATCCCTAAAATTAGTACCAAGTTTAATAGTAGTGTCATAAGCAAGATAATAAAATTACGATAACAGACTTTATGACATTTTGACATTTTACACTACTATTAACAAATTGGCAAATAAGAATATTAGTGGAACAGAGGGACTACTTTTCCGCTTAACTATTGTTTGTCTTCTTGTTCAGTCCCAATACTTTTCCTTTCATCAATGGTCCCTCTCAATAATGGTAAGCTTGACTTTTCAGACATAATGTAATTCAACACAATATACATACTAATCTCCTGTGCTGTTTATTCTCTTTTTTTCTTCTTTTCCTTTGAATTGTCTTTCTAACATATCAGAAGCTGCTGATATATTAATAACAACAAAGAAATATCCACTATGTAATATTCCATTCCCACGTCGTAATATGCTGAATAGTTTGATATGTGCAAAAACTCAAACTGCTATTACTAATATCTTTAGTCATAAACTTATACGTAAGTTTTTGGTGGGCCAATATAACCAAAAATGATACTATTGATACAATGTATTGAGCTTTGATATGCTATGCTAGTATTTGATTTGAATTCAAGATTTGACCTGAATTATTACACATCCATTATGTCCTATAAAAATAATTGAGATGTTAGTATTGGTGATTATCCAAGAAGCTTCTGCTCACCCACTCATTTGACTTAGAAGATTACAGTCTTCTCCTTCTTTGTTTAATTAATTTATTTCTCCTCTGAATTTTCTTCCTGACCCATGTAGAGATTTATTGGTAAAAACCAGGGAAAGAACAAAGAAATATCCTAATATATCCTTTATCCTATATATAAATTTAGTATAATCCTTCCTCCATCCTAAATATTGTAATTCCGTGTATGTGCACACCTAGAGGGGGGTGAATAGGTGTCTAAGCTATAAGTGAACAACGATGTCAAATTTTTAATTTTCTGCAACAGGTATAAATCAGACAGGTAAGGCTGTCTGCTTTAGGTTAATTTTAGATACAATCAGACAGGTTATCCTGTCTGAATTAGTATACATTTTTGGAGACGAACAGAAAGTGCAGAATATAAACGAGCAGACTAAGCAAGATAATAAATATAAATCACACCAAGATTGTTTACGTGGTTCGACCCTTGACCTCTAACTAATGGCCTAATCCACGTTCAATACCAATTGGTATTGGAGACTCTTTTTATTAAACTTTTAAATCTCAATTACAAAGAAAAAACTCTCTGTTCAAAGTAGCTTCACACTGATGGACACCACTGCCCTTTTGCACCTCTGCAACCCTTGCACTTCTACAACCTTGAAGGCTCTCTTTGAACAGATCCTATCCACTATTGGATCAATCAAGCCTAACAGTGCTTGAATTCAGAATACAAAGAATTTTGAATACAATTGACTCTTAATTTCCAGCTAAGAAGAATTAATAATCAATACAATATATAGCTGAAAATAACTTTTGATAGGTTTGGAACTTTGTCTGATATATCTTCAAGAGCGTTGAAACTAATATTAGCTTCCAGTGTGTTCCTGTTTAGCCGAAGAAGATATATATATATATAGATTGAGGAACTAACGGCTATAAAGAATTTGTTAGCATAAAATCTCATACCACAGTTGGTAAATCTTAGCTAATTAATACTAACGGATATAATAAAATAGTTGTTAGCATAAAAGATAAGTCCAGTTGGAATATCACATAATCTTAGCAGTTTGGTTTATCCAACGGGAAAGATATATATCCCTCAACAGCTATTCAGAAATATAAAGAATTCAAAACAGATTAAATAGCATAATATCAGGAGAGAAGCAATTTAAATGAAATACTCAACAGTTTGTCCAACCAACTTGATTTTCGTTAAAAGACTCCTCTTAAAAATATATCTAAATCTAATCAAGATATATATATTCAGCAATACTAACACCTTTTGAATTTATCAACTCATGGACTGTTTAAACAAGATTGGACCAAACCAAAAAATCAACATATAATGAATTAAAATCAGCCTAAGCAAATTTAAATAAAATACATTAAACTGAATATAAACCCAATAATATTGTCATCATTAAAATCATAAAAGATATAAACCAACATTCTCCCCCTTTTTGATGATGACAATATACTATATCTTTAACTTCCATACTCCCCCTAAATTTGTGCATATTCATAAGAGAACATGATTCTTCAATTTGATAGGATAATATGCCAACTATTCAAATATGCAACATATAACACAATTTGCCAACATAGATAATGAATATAATCCTAAGCAACATATTCAAATCATCTCCCCAAAAACTAATCATCTCTCAAAAACTCTCCCCCTTTGTCATTATCAAAAAGGATTTATGCTTCATCAGGGTCTGTCTCATACATACAGGCTTCAACCTTTTTGTCAAGTTCCTTCAAGTTCACATCCAAAGTGTTGTGACGAGCTACCAAAGCCTTAACCTTATCTGTTACTGTGGTTACCCTATCCGAGAGTGAAGTGAGTGAATCAGAGAAGGAATTAACTGTGACAAGCACAGTGTCGAGTTTATGGCCCATAGATTGAATAAGTTGAAATAGCTCAGTCAGTTGGGGACCGGAGGTTATAGGATCAGAAGATGCAGGAACTGGAGTAGGGGAGGGAGGAATGAGAGTCCTCTATGTCGCAAGACAGAGTACCATCAGCATGAATTTTTAATTTTAAATTCATGAAAACAGTGTCATCAATTACTTCAGTTAAGTGAACTTTTTCTTCATGTTCAAAAGAAAGACCAAAGTGAACTAAGATTTTGGTTATAAATCCTCCATAAGGAAAACATTTTGTTTTATTCTTAAGACAACTTTCCATATGTTTAATCATAAGAAGAGCAAAATTAAACTTAATTCTAGAAAGTATTAATGCTGACAGAATCAAATCTTGATAGGTCATATCGGATCTGCCACCTGTTCTTGGTACTAGATTAGCACGAATAACCTTATGAATAACACTGTTCAAAGGAGTTGTTTCAACAACAGAGGGTAAACCAACAAATTCAGCAGAAGAACAATTTTTCACAATTCTTAATTGATCAAGGACGGATAGATGTTCAAATTCAATGGGGCCCTTAAGAGTTAAAGGAAAAAATCCAGAGCAGGGGATATCAAATAGTGAACCTAATAACCCATCATTAATGGTTATGGTTCTGTCTTGAACAAAAAGCAACTATCATATCTAAGGTGACTGACATGTTTCCAAAGAATTGTTTAATCAGAATAGGATAGGCTGAAGTAGATAGATACAACATAGCAGATAACCCAACATTGGCAAACATTGTTGAGACCCCAATTTGATCAAATAGAGCAGTATCAATAGGTTTTCCATAAACAATAGATTTATTAACCATCATATTTTGAAAACAATTTGCATATTTTGGGGATCAGAATGTCAAAGCAGTACCAAGAAGTTTAGGAATAGAAGGAGGGGAATCGGGTATACTCACAGAGACAAGGTTTTTACCCTTTGATGGTTTCTCTTTTCGTTTCATACTTTGAGAAGAAGCCCCCAAATCGGCAGCCAATTTTTGAAGATTCCTATTGACGCGACGTTTTTCCCTCGGTGCCATAGTCGATTCTTCTTCTCGTCGGAATGGGTTTTAGCCGGTGTTAACAGTATGACCGCCTCGTGTCTTAGCCATGGATTCAGTGTTTAGAGAGAAAAGAGAACAAAGAGAAGTGGAAGAAGAACTGACTCGGTGGGCAGAAACGGGAGACGAAAGGTCACTGTATGGGAGAAAAGAAATTAAATATAGATTAGGACTAAAGACCCTTAGAGATAGACTCCCGCTCAATTTGTCTCAACAAATCTCAATAATGCCCTTTAAAGAAAAACCTTAAATACCGATCTTGCCCTCATTTAATGCTGATAAATGAGCTAAGGAATAACATAAGGACTCGCATATGATAAAGCAGATACATTTTGTGAAGAGACCATTTTATAAAAACAAGTCCAATAAACCCATTTGACTATATATATATATATATAAATATTTCCTTCTTTTTTTTTAAAAAAAAAAAATATGTACTAGGTCCTTTTTAAGAACAAATAGACATGCCTAGTTCTCTTCTCAATGTACAAAAACGTTCTTTACATAAAGGTTTTGTAAAAATGTCAGCCAATTGATGTTCAGTAGGGACAAATATTAATTTAATTAATCCTTTAGCAACATTGTCTCTTAGAAAATGATGTCTCACTTCAATATGTTAAGTACGAGAATGAAGCACAGGATTTTTTGAAATATCAATTGCACTAGTATTGTCACACATAATAGGCACATTTTCACATATCACATTGAAATCATGTAAGGTTTGTATCATCCACAAAATTTGTGAACAACAACTACCTGCAGGCAAATATTCACCTTCCGTAGTGGACAAGGCAACTGATGTTTGCTTCTTGCTGTGCCAAGCCACAAGGCTTGGACCTAAAAATTCACAGGCTCCACTTGTGCTTTTTCTATGAACTTGACACCCTGCATAATCTGCATTTGAGTATCCAATGAGTTCAAAACTTGGAGATACAGGATAATATAAGCCAAGATTAATAGTGCCAGATAAATATTTAAATATTCTTTTTACCGCTTTAAGATGAGATTCTTTCGGTTGAGCTTGAAATCTAGCACATAATCATACACTATGTAGGTAAGGAAATTACACCTTGCTAGGGTTAGGGTTTCGTATTGGCTGGAGAGGAGAGAAATCCATGAAGAGCACGGAATTAATTGATTGATTGAAGAGGGGAGAAAAATAGGTGGGCAATTACTCCAATGACACGTGGCAGAACTCCTAGAATCCGGAAACCGGGTTAGGGTAGCAGGGATTCCAAGAGCCTTCTAGAGTCTTCGAGTTGTGAGAGAGTTTCAAGTGTGATGAGCTTCCAAGAGTCTTAGTGTAATGTCTTGAAAGCGATCCCCTTTTCTTAGAATAGAGGGGCTATTTATAGAGTTTTCCTGGAAAATAGTCACATGCCAGACACATGTTTTAAGGGAAATTCCCGAAATACCCTTTAATTATGTTTTAAAGGAGAAATTCCAGAAATGCCCTTTAATCATCAAAGTAATGCCCAAATTGCCCTGTTCTTCTAGCCACCAATCCAATCCCTCAATCAATTCCCAAAATAGGTCGCATCCACGAGTCTTCTGCCTTGGAACACGTGGAGACTTTCCCGGGTCTAACACATTTAATTAGGTTTTTGTAAACCCTAATTTGTACATGGGCCCACACACTATACATAATATCTGGCCTTGATGCTGTTAAATAAAGTAAACAACCAATCATACCTCGATACATTGTTACCTCAACATCTTTACCTGTAGCATCAGTTGTTAACTTGACAGTTGTGCTCATTGGGGGTTGCCTTTGGTTTGGTATTTTTAAAACCAAATCTTTTTAATAACTCCTTTACATACTTCGTTTGATGAATGTGATCATTGGATTGTTTGATTTGAAGCCCCGAGAAATAATTTAACTCACCCATAAGGCTCATATCAAATTCATTATGCATGCATTGGGAAAACCACTCGCATAAAGAGTTAGTAGTAGCTCCAAAAATTATATCATCCACATAAATTTGAACAATTAATAAGCCCTTATTTTTGGTTTTAATAAAAAGAGTAGAATCAATTTTACCGCGATTAAAACCATTTTCTAATAAAAACTTGTTTAACCTTTCATACCAAGCTCTTGGAGCTTGTTTTAATCCATACAAAGCCTTTTTCAATTTAAACACATGGTATGGATATTTTTCATGTTCAAATCCAGGTGGTTGCTTAACATACACTTCTTCATTTAAATAACCATTTAAAAATGCACTTTTCACATCCATTTGATATAATTTAAATTGTTTATAGCATGCATAGGCTAATAGAATTCTTATTGCTTCCAACCTTGCAACATGAGCAAAGGTTTCTTCATAATCTATACCTTCCTATTGATTATAACCTTGTGCTACCAATCTAGCTTTGTTTCTAGTTATAATACCATTTTCATCTAATTTATTTTTGAAAATCCATTTTGTACCAATTATAGAAGCATCTTTAGGAGGTTTAATGAGTTCCCATACCTGACATCTTTCGAATTGGTTTAACTCTTCCTGCATAGCAATAGACCAATTTTCATCTTCAATTGCTTCCTTGGCATTCTTTGGTTCTATTTGTGAAAGAAAGGCTGAAAATGCATAACAATTCCTTGCTTTCCTTCTTGTGTTCATCCAAGTGTTGGGATCACCTATGATCAGATTTGGAGGATGATTTCTCACAGTTCTAGATGATCTAGGAAGCCTGGCAGTAGTCATTTTCTCTTCAGGTTCAGGCTTTGGAATGTCAAGTTCTGCCTCTGAATATTCGTCTAACTTTTCTTCTAATACAGACGGGTTGAGCTGTCTGGATTTAGGTGTCTGCATGTCTGAGTTTTCTACTAAAACAGAAGGGTCAGGCTGTCTGATTTCGCTTGTCTGTTTTCCTGATTCGCCTGATTTTTCTTCTGATTCAGACGGCTTAGGCTGTCTGGATTGAGCTGTTTGAATATCACGATTCAGATTTTCTTCTCCTGCAGAATCCTCTTCCTTTGACATATCATGGTTAAATTCGTCAAATATTACATGCACAGATTCTTCAACTTTTGACTTATCAAGATTATAGACTCTATATGCTTTACTATGTACTGAATAACCAAGAAATATAGCTTCGGATGATTTAGCATCGAATTTACCAAGATTACCATGTGTATTTAAAACAAAACATTTAGCACCAAATACTTTAAAATAACCAATATTAGGAATCCTTTTATTTAATAACTCATACGGTGTTTTTAATAAAATAGGTCTAAGTAGTACTCTATTTAAAATGTAACATGCGGTACTTACAGCCTCTGCCCAAAATCTCTTAGGCAGTTTACTTTCTTGAAGTAAAGTTCTTGCAGTTTCTTGGAGAGTACGATTTTTACGTTCCACCACACCATTTTGTTGTGGTGTTCTTGGTACAGAAAATTCATGTGTAACACCCTTCTCATTGCAATATGGTATAAAGTCTTTTCTAAATTCACCACCATGGTCACTCCTTATACCAATTAGCTTGAGATTGTGTTTTGTTTCAACATTCTTTATGAGCTTTTTAAATTCTGCAAAAGCTTGATCTTTAGTTTTCAAAAATAAAACCCATGTAAACCTTGAAAAATCATCAACAATAACAAAAGCATAATGATTATTTCCTAAACTAGCATATCTCTCGGGTCCAAATAAATCAAGATGCAATAATTGAAGAGGTAAAGAAGTTGATACCTAATTTTTGCTTATAAAAGAATTTCTTGCTTGTTTATCTAATTGACATGCATTGCATATACCTGTCTTTTCATATTTCAGCTTTGGTAACCCTTTAACAAGGTTCTTTGCAACTAACTTGTTAATCAGCTCCATATGCACATGCCCTAACCTTCTATGCCATAGAATAGTTTGATCTTGAACATCAGCTAGGCAGATATCATCATTTTAATTTTTAAAATTAATTGTATATATATTACCTTCCATGTTGGCTACTAAAGGAACATTATGAGAAGCATGAATAATGACACATTTATCTTTTTCAAAAATTACTTTATGACCACAATCCATTAGTTGACTTACACTAATTAAATTATATTTTAATCCTTCAACATGATGCACATTATCAATAAAAACCTTACCATTTCCAACTTTACCTTTACCGATGATTTGGCATGTAGTGTTATCTCCAAAAGTAATCGTTCCTCCTTTCTTTGCAACAAGTGAGGTGAATTTAGCCCTATCACCTGTCATATGTCCAGAACACCCACTGTCTAGCACCCATTTATGTGATGGTACTTTAGCTTTTAAACATACCTACAAAATAAAGAAGTAGCTCATCGTTTTGGTACCCAAATTTGTTTGGGTTCGGTATTGTTAGTAGCAATTAATTCACCTTTCTTTACCCATACTTGTTTTATTTTTACTTTATTACAATTTATATCAAAATGTCCTTTTAAACCACATTTTTTGCAAGTAACAAAAGGTGAGCAATAAAGAGGCTTGTTCTTTGGTTTATTATTTATTACTCTAATTTTATTAGTAGTGTTTTTTATGTTCTTAACAGAATTCCTTGTTTATCTAGACTTGACCTTTGAGTTCCCGACATTATATTTAAATTTTCTTCTCCTTGAACAAATTTTGCAAGATCCCTTTTTAATGAAATTATCTCTTCCTCATTATTATTTTGCATGTTTACTATTTTTCCATCATTAAAAGCATCAATACAAGTATCTCTCATTTGCAAACTTTCTTTTAAAACATCATTTTCCTTTTTAAGATCATTGAATTTTTCATTCAATTTGTTTGCACGATTATATAGAATTTTATTATAGTTATCAAGATAATCAATCTTAGCATTTAACTTGGATACTTCACTTGATGTGCAATCTTTAACTATTTCTTGTTTTTCCTCAATCAAAGTTTCTACTTCTTTCATTAAATCATTTATCCAATTTTTTAAATGAGCATTTTTCTCTTTAATACGAATATTTTCATTCTTTAAAACAAGATAATCAGAAATAGTAATATCACCAAGTTCAGAGTTTACCTCGGATGATTCCTGATTGCTTAATCTAGTGAAGCACATTTGAGCAGTTTCATCATCTTGCTCTTCATGATCGGACTCATCATCGCTCCATGTCATTAATGTGTTTCCTTTTGAATTGTTTGCTTTGTTCTTTCTTTTCAATTGGAAACATTCTCTCTTAAAGTGACCTGGTCGTCCACATTCAAAACATGTCTCCTCTTGTGGCTTTTACTTGAAGTCTTTCTTGTTGTTGAATGTTTTGCCTTGGAATTTTGACTTGTTCTTCTTTCTAATCAGCTCTCTCTATTTTCGAGTCATCATAGCTATTTCCTCATCGGAGTCTTCATCATCACCTTCCATGTAACTTTCATCTTGTAAAGCTAAAGTCTTCCTTTTAGGTCTCTCATCTTCTTCATCATACCTTCTTAGTTGATTTTCAAATTCTTCAAGCTCTCCAAATAAAGTGAGAGTTTCCATAGTATTGATTGTTGTTGAGTCTTGAAGAGTAGTAACCTTTGGTGCGAATCGTTTGGGTATAACTCTAAGTATCTTTTTATTTATCTCCCTTTGATCAATTTTTCGGCCGAGCATACTTAGAGAGTTCATTAAAGTGAGGAATCTAGCTTGAGCTTCTTTGATTGATTCATTCTTTTCCAACTTGAAGAGCTCATATTCTTGCATTAACATACTTAGCTTAACTTCCTTCACCTTAGTAGTTCTCTCGTGGCTTATGATGATTGTGTCCCATATTTCTTTTGCAGTAGTACATGGAGAAACTTTGTCAATTTTAGCTTGAATCATACCACTCAACAGTGTGTTCATGGCTTTGGAGTCATAGTATACCATGTACGATTCATTTGGATCCATTTCCATAAAAGTCTTCGGTTTCCCATCATCATGTCTCAGAATGACAGGCCCATTTTCAACAACCCACCACTCCCATGGGTCTCGTTTGAGATAAATCATCATTCTGAACTTCCAAAAGTTGAAGTTCTCGCTTCCGAGCAACATAGGTGACCGACTTGTGGATTGACCTTCTTGAAAATTGAGGTGTGCCATAGGATATTTCCCTACGACCTGCAAAGATCAATATTAGTAGAGCCAAGCTCTGATACCAAATGTAGGATCAAGCGCTTACCACTGCACCAAAAGCTATAACTTTTGGTGAAGGCGCAACTTTATTTCTTAGCACATGGCAGCGCAGAGTTCGTCTAGAAGAATTTTGGCGGTTCAACCCCAACAAATATAACTGTAGGATACCAGATAACACGTGCGCGCGCAGACATACAGATGGCTATACAGTTGGTGTTTTGTATGATAATAGTATTTGTTAGAATATTAAATATAAAAAAATCTATTATATTATATATATATATATATATAAAACTGCACGTGCGGTGCGGTATGGTGGTCTTTAAAATTAAGAACCGTACATTTGTAGTTGCGGTGACACCCATAAACTTAGGAACCGCACCTGCAAAACTGCATATATATATATATGCATATGTGTCTATATATATATATATATATATGAAAAACATTTTTGCAAGCCAAATTAAACTAATTTTCTATGCGTTAGGAAATGTCTATAATGCCATTAATAAAAATGATGAAAAGACAAAACTAACATTAATAAATGAGTGTATCTATAGCCAAGCTTGGTTGTGGCAAGCCACATATTTCCTTTCCCATATACATATATATATATATATATATATATATATATATATATATATATATATGGAGAGGCTCTCTAATGAACCTCTAGAGAGCGAACCAAAAACGAACCGGGCTTTAGCGACGGTTTTATCCGTCGCTAAAGCCATGCGTCACTTATCAGACCTATAACGACGGTCCGGCGACGGTTCTGTCCGTCGCTATAGGTCTGATAAGTGACACATGACTTTAGCGACGGACAAAACCGTCGCTAAAGTCCGATTCGTTTTTGGTCCGTTCCCAGCAGTTTGCTGAAGAGCTGGACCGTGTGTGCATATATATATATATATGTGTGTGTGTGTGTGTGCGCGCGCGCGCGCGCGCGTGTGTGACATTAATGTTTTTTATGACTTTTTTTTACTTTATTGTGAGATTCATGCATGCATACATGTATATATACATATCAAATTGTAATTATATTAATTGAATTTGAATATGTATTATTATTATTATGTAATTTGTATTTGAGAATTACAAGCTAATGATCAAATTACCCTTGAAATAGCCAACTAAATTAATTTGGATAAGATCTTTAATTGCCTTATTGTATAGTAAATAGATTATTATTATTTTAAGTTTCTTCAAATTTTAATAAGTATTTTTGTATTTTCATTTCTATGTTTATTTTTTTAATATTAATTAATAACAGTTTGTGGGCCCAAGTGCATATTAGGGTTCACATGAATTAAATGTACAAATTAGGGTTTACATAACCTAATTAAATGTACAAATTAGGGTTCATGTGACCTAATTAAATGTACAAATTATGGTTCATGTGACCTAATTAAATGGATACCGGAGACCCCCGAAAATAAATGTGCTAGACCCGAGGAAGCCTCCACGTGTTCCAAGGTAGAAGACTCGTAGATGCGACCCATTTTGGGAATTGATTGAGAGATTGGATTGGCGGCTAGAAGGACATGGCAATTTGGGCATTACTTTGATGACTAAAGGGTATTTCTAGAATTTCCCCTTAAAAACTTGACTAAAGAGTATTTCGGGAATTTCCCTTAACACATGTGTCTGGCATGTGACTACTTCCCAGGAAAGTTCTATAAATAGCCCTTTTATTCTAAGAAGAAGGGATCTCTCTAAAAAATATTACACTTGGACTCTTGGAAGCTCTAAGCACTTGGAACTCTCTCCCAACTCGAAGACTCAAGAAGGCTCTTGGAATCCCTGCTACCCTAACCCGGTTTCCAGATTATGAGAGTTCTGCCACGTGTCATTGGAGTAATTGCCCACCTGTTCTTCTCCTCTCTTCAATCAATCAGTCAATTACTTATTTTTCGTGGATTTCTCGCCTCTCCAACCAACACGAAACCCTAACCCTAGCAAGGCGCGATTTCCTTGCCTACACAGTTATAATAATAGTAAAGGCATAACTGCCCTTACAAAATGGGTCTTGACCAAAAATTGGGTCGAAGTCAACATGAAGACCGGATTGAATTAAGTGGCAACTTAGATGAACAATTTTGCAATTCGTCCTATTTTTAAAAAGGTGTTGATATTCGCACACCTTACATTAATAATTGTACACCTAAATATAGTAAAATGTGGTTTAGAGGAAGATGAATTAATGCTAATAAGAGACTTGTAAATTTTCTTTAGACTATGAACATGATCATTTGAGTATTACTTAATATTATGGAGTTGAAAAAGTTATAGTTTTAGTGATGTAAACGTGAGCAATAATGGAATTAACATTTGAACTTGTGTGTTATTTTTGATATTTGTAAGCTAAAGATCTTTGTCTATTAGTTTTTATATAATTTGGGCATTTAACATTAAATATTTGCTTATCACTTTTAATCTTATGTAACACGGATGTTATGTCACAGGATTTCAATCACTGATCCAAATCAAATTGCATTAGTTTAAAAACTCGTTCAATCAATTGGTGTTTTTAGATGTTCCGTTGTGAAATACAAGTCGTATTTGGTAAATGAGATGGTTCATTCAGCTGTTGATGAACTTGTTGGTAAAAAGGATAAAATTATTAAATGGGAATGCATTAATATAGAGTATTTTAGTCCATTATTACTTTTAAGTGTGCAACTAATAATATAAGGTGTGCAAATATCAACACCCTTTTAAAATATTTGGAATCAAAATCCAAACCTAACCACTTACTTTTCCACATTGACTTAGATTCTTGTATTTGTTCAACCCCTATACATTTTCCATTCATTATGTTCCCCTCCCAACAATGATAGACTGGACTATCCAGAGACATAGGTCCACACAGTTATTGATCTTTTTTTTCATTTGTTCTTTCTTCTTCTTTTTCTTTTCTTATTTTTTGCCCATCTTTGAATTTTCTTCCTAACTTGTGGAAACCGTTGCTGATAACAAGGAAATATCCCCTCATTCTGCAGTTAAAACAAATACACGTGTACATATTGAAGTAATTGATTATATTAGTGATTATCCAAGAAGCATCTGCACACGTAGCAAAACCTGGATGTTATTATAGACTACCTTTTTCTTTTTTTTTTCTTTTTTGCTAAGTTTGGGGGTGGGGGGATTCGAATTCTAGACCTCTTGCTTAGCAAAAGGCTAGACATACCAACTAAGTCAAAGGCCGCCGGTAAAACCTGTATGTTATTATAGACTACCTTATATAGACTACCTTTTCACATATTATAATCACCATATATGATAAAAATGATTAGTCTACTTTTTCATTTTTTTTTCCTTTTGCTCTGCATTTTCCTCCTAACATATGGAAATTAAGTTCAAAGAAATATCCCTCATTCGGCATATAATTATATATACGAGGATCGATCCATATAATAAATGGTGACTATAAGGCTTAATCGGTTACCAGACACAATTCATTGCAAGATTTGATGTCCACGATGTAAACTAAAGACTTTTCGCAAACATGTGTTGCTTCGGATTAGCCCCCCTTATATATATATATATATATATATATATATATATATATAGAGTCCGGATCTTAAGCATACCTTCTTAAATGGCATACCAAGCATACCTCCTTCAGCGACGGACCGGGCGACGGCTTGGTCCGTCGCCATAGGTCCGGTCCATCGCTAAAGCCTTTAGCGACGGGTCCGTCGCTAAAAGTTGTCCGTCGCTAAAGGCTTTAGCGACGGACCGGACCTATGGCAACGGACCAAACCGTCGCCCGGTTCGTCCCTAAAGGGGGTATGCTTGGTATGCCATTTAAGGGGGTATGCTTAAGATCCGTTCTGTATACATATATATACGGTCCGGCTCTAAAGCGAACCTTAAAGAGCGAACTAAAGACGAACCGTCGTCTTTGGTGTCTATGGCAACGGTTCGACCCGTCGCAAAAGACTATATGGCTATGACGACGGGTCGAACCATCGCCATAGACACCAAAGACGACGGTTCGTCTTTGGTTCACTCTTTAAGGTTCGCTTTAGAGCATGACTATATATATATATATATATATGGGGAGAAAAAATTGAGCATGTTGTGAGTTAAGATACAAGAATATATTATTGACACAATGTATTGTGTCATGGATGAATTTGATTCGATTCGGACTTAGGATTTGACCCAAGATTTATTCCGAACTCGGAATTTGACCCGAGTTGTTACATTGGACCTGATTATTACACATTCATTCTGCCTTATAAAAATAGTTGAGATGTTAGGTGTTGTTTGTTTACATCTGATTGCCTCTTAATGGACTTCCTCTTATTCGTTAAGAGACATGATGCTGTTTGTTTTGTTTTTTGTTACCTCTGAATGCCTCTTAATCGGTAAGACAGAAAATGAAATCTTAATAATTAAGAGGTACCTCTTAATGAAATTTTTTTGATAATTTTTTTTTATATAAATATATTCAACAATATTATTCACTCATTTTTATTAAATTGAATATTTAAAATTATTAAATAATATTTTACCCTTTAAAATGGTAAAATAGTGTCATTAAGAGACAACTTACTTTTTAGTAATCAAACAGTTTTTTTTGATTCAAACCTCATAACCATTCAGATGATCTAATTTATTAAGACATCATAATCATTCAGATCTTAATTATCATTTTTATCAAACACAACCTTAGTATTGGTGATTATCCAAGAAGATTATGCGCACCCACTCATTTGACTAAGAAGATTACGGTCTTCTCCTTCTTTGTTTAATTTATTTCTCCTCTGAATTTTCTTCCTGACCTACGTAATGATCGATCTATTGGTACAAACTAGGGAAAGAACAAAGAAATATCCTCATCCTTTATCCTATATATAAATTATTTAGTGCACATTTATACATAGAAATTTTCCCCTCATCCTCCATCCTGAATATAAGTGTAAGATATAGGTAAACAAAGAAATTGTCCAGATAACACGCGCACGCACACATACAGATGGCTATACAGTTGGTGTTTTGGATGATAATAGTATTTGTGATCATCCAAGACGCATCTGCACAAGAATCATCCCTAGCAATGCCTGGATGTCAACAAAATTGCGGCAACATTTCCATTCCATACCCATTTGGGATTGGAGCCGATTGCTCAGCCAACTATAATTTCACAATAACTTGCAACAGCTCTTATACTCCACCAAGACCTTTCCTAGGTATAAACATCAGTACGGAGGTTCTAGAAATTTCGATATATGATGGCACTATCTACGTCAGCAATCCGTTTATCCAAAACGAGAGAGGCAACAAAACACTATCTATTGTTATGGATTGGAGTGCCTACTGGAAATGTGACAGACTGTTGCCCAAAACTAATACTAGCTCCTTCGGCTTGTGTGGAGAAAACAGTACTGGATGTTCAGGCCAAGGATTGTGTTATTGTAAATACGGCTATTATGGAAACCCATATATGCCTAATGGTTGTCAAGGTAAGATTCTGCCGTTAAGTAATACTCCCTTCCAAAATATAAGATATTTTTCAAAGTTAAATATTTTAAAAATTCAAAACTAACGTGATTTATTTTACTTC
The DNA here is from genome assembly GCA_034770075.1 of Aralia elata. Lineage (NCBI taxonomy): Eukaryota > Viridiplantae > Streptophyta > Magnoliopsida > Apiales > Araliaceae > Aralia > Aralia elata. The sequence continues at coordinate 9,550,711 of CM068387.1, forward strand.
ATTAATTAACTCTTAATAGTATTTTTTACATGGTTATGTCAATTTTAAATTGACTTGCAAATCTATTTTATATTTTAATTAAAAGAGAGTAAAAAATATGTTTATTAAAGGAGAGGAAAAAAATAAATGCTTTCTTGAAGCTTTGTCACTATTTTTTTTTATCTTTTGTAATCTCTTTTATCTAGGGCTATGAACGGACATATTCGAATCCGGAGACAGTGATATCCGTATTCTTATTCGGAAAAAAAATATTTTATTCGTATTCGTATTCAATATTCAGCGGGTTTCTTAAGGTATCATTCGAATTCGATATTCGAAAAATTATTTGAATACGAATATTATCCGTTTCCGAATGACTATCGAATTCATTGGTATAATAAATTGAGTATTAGTGAATAAATAAATAAAAACTTAAAAATTATTATTATAATATTAATATAACATAACACAATCATCAACCATATATGTGATGTAATTTTAAATTAAATAATCACTCTATTTAATAAAATATTTTTATAGAAAATATTAAAAAATATAATAATTTCATAATAAGTCCCTTTATTTGCACGGGATTATGAGCTTATTTATATCAATACTAAATTTAATTCGTTTAGTCGTTTAGCTATTCACAAGAAATATTAATTAAGACATGCATGTTTAAAGTGAATCAGTTATATAAACCTTAAGAGCAAAATATACAATTATTATGTTTTAAATTTAGATTTGTTGATGTGAGTCATAACAACGAGTCCTAATATTGGTTATGTTTTTGTTTTGTTTTTCTGTTTTTGTTTAGTAATAAATACCAAAATAAGCTTATTTGTTGTATGCTTGTAACAAATGTTTTATTTGTTGTATGCTCGCTCCAAATTCTGTTTATAATTATAATTGGAAAATATCTGTTTATAACCGCTGTTCCCAAGGGTGTATCAATGAGCCAGTTGGAAATTACTCTTGCTATTGCTACAGTCCTTTTTAAGTAGAAACATTTTTATAGTTTTTAAATTGATATGTATTATAACAAGTTTTTAATGGTATGAAAACAAAATTATTCTTAATATAGTTTTAAATTAATATGTATTTATCCATACATAAATTACAAATATGAATATATATATATATATATATATATATATATATATATATATATATACACACACACACACACACACTTATAATATTTAAAATTAACTTGCACATTTCGATTTAAAAAGTCGACAATTATGCTACATTTTAGAATAGATGGTGCATTTCAATTTTCAAATCCTGCACATATAACTTCTAGTTGGTAACCAACTTCACTACTTGCGCTTTTAATACGTCTTTACTAATGTTTTCTATTTTATTTATTTGGGTCAGATATTGACGAGTGCTCGCTCCAAAATGACAACAGATCATTTGTTAATAATTATAATTGGAACAGATCTGTTTATAACCGCTGTTCCCAAGGGTGTATCAATGAGCCAGTTGGAGATCACTCTTGCTATTGCTTCAGTGGGTACAAATTAGCTGGTGATGGACGTTGGTGCTACCCTGACAACAAAACTCGGACTGCTATTATAGGTAATGACTCTTCATTCTCAAACACTACCCATTATTTGTGGCTGAATTATAAATATGTCGCTCCACGTTGTTAGCTAATTCCAAAATAAGCTCAAAATTATAATCCTTATAATTGTCCGAATTACTTCTCATTTGACTATACAAAATAAGTGACTCTAAATCAGCTGCCCCACCTTATATGCCATCTGCTGTCCCAACCCTCAGCATTATGCCACGTGCCCTCTGGTTAATATAATTGGAACAAAGCTTGGCTCGTTTAGGAAAGAAATCTTACAGCTCCAACAAATAAAAATAAGAATAACTTAGAATCCATAAATTAATCTTACTGCTCCTATATTCTTTATGCACTTCACAAAATATATATTGCTCCTATTTTAACATTTTAAGGAAATATTCCCTCCGTTACAAAAAAAAACAATATAAATAATAATAAATAAATGTAGTTTAAATTTAAATAATTAATTTGCAAAAACTCTAATAAATTAAAGTCTCGATAATTTTTTTTTCATTTTAGTTAATATAAAAATTAGTAGTGTGAATTATTTTGACAGTGCTTCTAATCACAAAATTAATATTTTTAATACTTAACTTAGACACATCAGTTTTAAATTTTTAGTTTCAAACTTGGCTTTAAAAAATTAAAATAAGACTCTTTTTGTATATATATAATAGAGAGAGAGAGAGAGTAATATTTTTTACAAGTTTCTTTTTATATTTTCACACGTCTATCTTATATAAACATGAATATTCTTTTGTTTCATAAAAGGAGTCTATTTGCAAATGATTTGTTGCATAACAATAGTTTCACACTTTATTCAACTGATTATATATATATATATATATATATATATATATATATTAATGGATAAATATAAAAGAAATATATTCTTAATATTTATAAATTTTTAAATGATGACTATTTTTATGAAACAGAGGAAGTAACATTTTATTAATGTGATATGAACTTTATGAATACATAAATAATATTCATCTATTAAAAATACACTATCAATATTAATTTTCTAAAAGTTAATTTGAAACACTTTTAAGTTTAAAAGTCAATATTGATGCTCCTCTGTTCCTAACTATAGGATCAATATTGTCTTTTTAGAAGTTTATGTGAAATATTTTCAAATTTAATTGGTGTGAATACATTTGAAATTAGTCAATACAATTATGAATATTATAAGATATCTAAAAATATTACTAGCTATTATATTTATTATTTTCATAAATCATGTTTAACTTTAAATTTAAAACTATCTCAAACTTAAATGTAAGTTCAAAATAAAATTTAAAAAGTTAATTTGAGACATTTGCAAACTTAAAATTAACATTATCCATTTAAATTTTAAACACAATAAATCCCTTAACTAATAGTATTTTTAAGATAGAATTAAATATTCATAATTATATTGATAAAACTTTAAAATATTCTAAACTAACTTTTTTAAAAATAAGATTAATTTTAATATTGAAACAGAGAGTATTAGTTTTTATACGTTTAAAGTCATAATACTTCTGGGGTGGGGGTGGGGGAATAAAGAAGATGGTGAAAATAAAAAATGTAATAACACATAATAGGAAGATGCTCGTAGGAACCCCTACAATTTGTTGAGCCGAACCTCCTTTGCTGGGGTTAACAAAAGAGTACACGTGGCAGAATTATAATATTTGGGGATAGGAGATGTGACACTAATGCTGTGTTTGGTTGGTGGGAATGGAATGGAATGAGGTGGGAATGAAATGACCATTCCTTCTGGAATGACTAAAAACATGTTTGGTTAGTCAATTGGAATGGGCATTCCATTCCTTTAGTTATTCCATCCCTATCTAAAATATTATTTTTCATTCCTTTCTAAATAGGTGGGTTTATTTCATTCCCTCCCGCTTCATTTATTTTTTGCCCGACTTTGGCCCTATTTGGGAATGACTTATTTTAAAATAACTTATAAGTTAAAATATAAGTTAAGTTAGTATTCAAACAACTTATTGGCAAAACAACTTATTTAAACAACTTATTATTGGTAAACAACTTATTTAAAAAGCTTATTATTGGTAAAAAAAAATAACTTATTTAAATAGCTTATTGGTAAACAACTTATTTAAACAGCTTATTGTAAATAACTTATTATTTAAACAGCTTATTAATAAATAACTTATTATTTAAACAGCTTATTGGTAAACAACTTATTATTTAAACAGCTTATTATTGATAAATAGCTTATTGGTAAACAACTTATTATTTAAACACCTTATTGGTAAAGAACTTATTATTTAAATAGCTTATTATTGGTAAACAACTTATTATTTAAACAACTTATTGGTAAATAGCTTATTATTGGTAAACAACTTATTATTTAAACAGCTTATTATTGGTAAACAACTTATTATTTAAATAACTTATTGATAAATAGCTTATTATTGATAAACAACTTATTATTGGTAAATAGCTTATTATTGGTAAACAACTTATTAATAGTAAACAACTTATTATTTAAACAACTTATTGGTAAATAGTTTATTATTGGTAAACAACTTATTATTTAAACATCTTATTATTGGTAAACAGCTTATTAATGGTAAACAAATTATTATTAAAATTTCAGTGAATATATTCTTTTAGTTCTGTTTAATATATTTTTTCATTCATTTTTATAAGTTAGTAGTATATAAAAAACGAAAAAAAATCATTTCTCATTCCATTCATAATGTAATTCATGTAAACCAAACACCTAAAATAGAATGATGATTCTATTCCTGACGGAATGAATGAACAAACCAAACATAAAAATGAGAATGACCATTCCATTCCCATTCCCATTCCATTCCTTAAGTCATTCCATTCCATACATGCCAAGGAATGAGAACCAAACATAGTATAAGTGGGATAGATGATTCGAACTATACTTTTAAAATCAAATGATATAGATACCATCATTAAATAAGAGAATGACGAGAACCTAAGATGAAATTATAAAACACTAACCGACAATTATAAAGAGACAAGTGTCCACTTTAGTGATCGCGGGACTACTTTACAATTGATTGGTATCTTGTAAGGACAAATCAATAATTCAACCTTTACTCTTTAGATTTTCATGAAAGTATATAACTTCTCAAGAAATATGCAATATCCAGCCGTTGAAATGAAGTGTGTTTGCTTGCACAACCAGAATAGTTATCAATTTTTTTAAGTTTTTCAACTAATTTGATGGTACTGTTGGAAAATTTTGGGGAAAGCATTAACGATTATATAAATAAATAGATCATTTATTTTGAAACAACCCAAAAAAAAAATTAGACATTCGAAATGGGACAGAGATAGTACAAATTCAATCCACTAACCAAATCATTTCTCTAGCACCCCTTAGTGGAGAAGTGGAAACTTGTCTTTGGATTTGCATTAAAAAATTAGGCCTAGGATAATTTTTAAAAGTTTTTCAATCAATAAAATGCATTTAATCAAAAAAATTCGTCCACTAAAAAATGTAGAAAAATATTAAAGTAACCGAAAAATTTAAAATACTTCTATCTGTCAAATAAATATGAGCCGCAATTAAAATAACTGAAAAATTAAAATACTTTTAACTGTGAGCCATGCGCGCCATTAGGTGCGAGTAGGGGCCCACAACGTCATCAACATGCCTACGAGGTCTTTCCAAAAACACATTTAGATTTTAAATATTCGTGGTATGCAACTTGGATTTTAGAATTTAGATTAGACGAAACTTGGTAGGTTACTTAATATTGATATGAACTACAATATAATGTCATTTCAGGGCCCAAGGTGAAGCGAAAAAAATATTTTTGCTATTAAATTCATATTTCAAGTACTCTAGCGAATACAAATGGCATTAAAAATTGCAAGCTAGATATCAAGTATTGGAAGGCTTTGATATCAATGTTAGACAGTTATATAGCAAAATTCATATTTCAAGTACTCTAGCGAATAAAAATGGCATTAAAAATTCCAAGCTAGATCAAGTATTGGAAGGCTTTGATATCAATGTTAGCCAGTTATGTAAAAATGATGTATAATCTTAAGTTTTAGGGTGTAAAACTTCAAAGGATTATTTTAAGTCTATTATTATTCGTATATTGGAGATTCGGAGTTTGATCCGTGATTATTTCAATTCCTCTAAGGGTTTTCTATGTTAAATCCTGTGATGGTTTATCTCGCTTTATTTTATTATTTGGTTTGCATCGTCATAATTTTCAATTTGTGGTATCACATAAATACTTATGGACTTATATTTGGTCGAGTAATTATTCACAAGTGGAAGCGATTGAATCCTAAAACTTGATCTACTAGTAATCCCAGAACACAATTACGTATATTACGAAGACAATGTGTATGCAATGAACAGTCGGTACGGAGTTGTAACAAGCAACATATGTATACGAACGAACCTAGTAGTTTACAGCAGAACACCTAAGCTAGGAATTAACTAGAGAAATATGAGAGAGAATTAAGTGTAGGAAAATTAGCATCAAATAATAATTTGTTGGGATGTATATTTCTATTAGGAATATACAATCCAAATCCCAACAGAAATTATAGCTTACTACTCATGACTTAACCGGTGTTTGATTGCATCTTAATACATCTTAACAACCCACCTTTTAATGCATCTTAATGTGGTCTTCTGAATAGTTTAGATTTAATTTTGTATCTTAATGATTTAGAGACATTTAGAGAGGAATTTTTTTTTATTTTAATTTCAAACATTAAGATACATTAAGAGGTGTGCTATTAAGATGCATTAAGATGCGATCAAACACCACCTTAGTTAAGGAAACTTTTCTATAATGAATCCCAGCTTAATTTGTACTCTATCAATTCTTATTGGATTATCCATGATCCATACACAAATGGATGGACCGGTATATGGGTCAATTACTAACAAAATCAAACTTAGACAGACTTCTTTGCTATTAAAGGGATAATCTTTTAAATATTGATGGATACTTAATAATCTATTTTTCTAGGTTAACCAAATAACCTACTTTGCCCTAATGAGCATTTTAGTACTGCAGGTACTTGTAGTGGCATTGGAGGGCTAATTTTACTTTGTATAACATGGTGGTTGTACAAATTACTACGAAGAAGAAAAGAAAGAAAGCTCAAAGAGAAGTTCTTCAAGAAGAATGGGGGTTTGCTATTACAACAACAGATATCTTCAAGTGAAGGTAATGTTGAGAAAAGCAAAATATTTACTTCAAAGGAGTTGGAGAAGGCAACCGACCACTATAATGAGGATCGAATCCTTGGTCAAGGAGGCCAAGGTATTGTGTATAAGGGAATGTTGACTGATGGAAGAATAGTAGCAGTTAAAAAGTCCAAAATAGAGGATGAAAGTGAACTTGAGCCCTTCATTAATGAGGTTGTAATATTATCAAAAATTGACCAAAGAAATATAGTCAAATTACATGGATGTTGTTTGGAGACGGAAGTTCCACTACTGGTTTATGAATTCATCCCCAATGGAACCCTTTTTCAGTATATTCATGAACAAAATGAAGACTTCCCACTTTCATGGGATGTGCGCATACGTGTTGCTAAAGAAGTTGCAGGAGCTCTTTTCTATCTACACTCATCAGCTTCCATACCAATTTATCATCGAGATATCAAGTCCACAAACATACTTTTGGATGAAAAGTACAGGGCAAAAGTGGCTGATTTTGGGACTTCGAGATCAACTACTATTGATCAAACTCACTTGACAACACGAGTACAAGGGACCTTTGGATACTTGGACCCTGAATACTTTCAGTCAAGCCAATTTACAGATAAAAGTGATGTTTATAGCTTTGGGGTAGTTCTTGTCGAGCTTTTAACTGGACAAAAACCAATCTTATCAGATAGATCTGAAGCCGAAGGACGAAGTCTAGCAACATTTTTTATATTGGCAATGGAACAAGATCATTTATTTGATATTCTTGATCCTCGAGTGATGAAAGACGGTAGGAAAGAAGAGATCTTGGGGTTGGCTAACCTTGCGCATAGATGCTTGAATTTGAACGGTAGAAAAAGGCCTACAATGAGACAAGTTGTAGTGGAGTTGGAAGGAATTACACTGCCTATTGGAACAGCCTCTCCTCACCAACATTATGATGAGGTTGAATATGCTGCAGCTGAATTGATGAGGCCTTGGGAAAATACTTCAACTTCAATGGAATCTTCTACAATTAATAGCACCTCAATAGACGTAGAGCCTCTGCTACATGCCCCTTCATAAATTATTGTTTTATCAAAATCATTTGATGTTGTTGTCTCTATTGATTGCAGTGGCAAAATAAAGAAACGGGGAGCAATGTAGACAAACCGAATAGAATAAGTAATTATGATGAAACAGTTTTGTTTTTTCCATTATAATATTATATGTTGTCTTTCCATGTACTATTTTTCATCAGGAATGATATAACTTGTTAAGAACACCAAATTTTGGTTTATAGCCATGTATTTAACCGTTCATAACTACGGCAAAAACATAAATCGATAAAGGAAATAAAGGTAAGAACACAAGATTTATAACAACTAAATCTCATCTTTCATTTCTTTTGTGTTGCTGAACAAAATAATTCGAGTCAAAACACGAATAAAAATTCAAGATACACTTAACACTAACTAAATTGAATTATAAGTGTATGATAATCAAGTGTTTACAAACACATATCAATTAGTCACATAATTAATGTCAAATTGGTTTACATTAACTCTATTCTATACCTTATAATGTGTAACTCATTAGAATCAAAACACTTTTTAAGTACATTACCACTTGACACGGTGTTTCAAGTATTGTTTGCAAATCAACAAAATTACTAGGGCAAATCAAGTGTTGTTTGCAAGGTCATAGAAATTCTACTAGGCTGCCTAAGGTTGTAAATGTTGCCTGGAATATCTCGAAACCCTATGCTCACATGCCTAACCTATCTTCCTACTATATCCTCCATAAACCTTTCTAACAACAAAAACTGAAAGACTGTGTATATATAGTTCCATTAATTTAATTTGGACTTGAATATACTTTAAATCTTAAAACTTTTCAATTCGTCCTATTTTTAAAATGTTTGGAATCAAAATCCAAACCTAACAACTTACTTTTCCACATTGACTTTGATTCTTGTATTTGTTCAACCCCAACACATTTTCATTTGTTCTTTCTTCTTCTTCTTCTTGTTCTTTTCTTATTTTTTTCCCAATCTTTGAATTTTCTTCCTAACTTGTGGAAACCGTTGCTGATAACAAGGAAATATCCCCTCATTCTGCACTTAAAACAAATACACGTGTACATATTGAAGTAGTTGATTATATTAGTGATTATCAAGAAGCATCTGCACACGTAGCAAAAGCTGGATGTTATTATAGACTACCTTTTCAGATATTATAATCACGATAAAAATGATTAAAAATGTATTAGCCAAACTAAACTAAATCTACTTAATTAACGACGTATTCAATTCGGTCATTGATTAAAATACTTCTGACCTCTTATTTAGAATATTAAACATTCTACAAAGAACCGATCAATGTGTCGCTCAACCAAGTTAAAAAGACAAATTACACATCATGTTATTTTTCCACATTCATTTATGTTAGATTTAGAATTGAATATTGGACACAATCATGCATAAATTAAAGAAGAACAAAAAATAAATAACACACGATATACTAAGATTCACCAAATTATGACTAGTCCTGCATGTCTGATATATAAAGTAATATTATGCCTCACATACTCTACAATGATTTATATACCAAACATCGTTTATATAGCAACTAAAAAATCTAACAAATTCACTATTGTCATAGTTGTCATTGGTCAAACCCGACCACCCTCTTATAGTGGCCGTTGATCGGACTCGCAGAAGTATGAGTCAATCTCAACAAATTCACTATTGTTACTCTTCTTGTTCAATAAACATTTCCCTTCATCAATGCTCCCTCTTAACAATGGTACCTGGACTTTTCATACGTAACTTAGTGCAAGTTTGGCTTAGAGTTTTTAGAGTTTTTGGAGTCGAAATGCATTCAAGAATCTTATTTGTCTAAACACATCTTATTCCAAAGACTTAATTAACGAAAAAACCATTAAACTCTGGTTAAGCTCTCAAAAAAAACATACAAACTATTTTTTTTTCACACTAATAACATTAAACTTTCAAACAAACGACAGAAGTATCCAAAATTAATTTGACTATGGCTCCAACCATAGTTAAGGAATGGGTAATGTGGTGTCAAACGTGACATTTTATGTGTAAATTAGTTCTGAAGTGGCAATGTGGCATCCAATGTTGAAAAAAAAATTCAATTTTAAAAACTCAAAAAAAAATTATTTTTATAAAAGCGAATAAATTAAAAAAATTTAGTCCCTTCATTTCACAAAAAGAGTTTCATTTAATTTTGGCCAAGTCAATGTATAAAATCATATAATAATTAATATTGCAAACTAATTACTCCTACTAAGTATTATACCAAACATAAAATTATTTTTTCAATATTATAGATGAAACTTTTTTTAAAAAACACATTAGAAAAAGTGTGACACCCCTAAATCCGGTTTTCCTAACCTCGAATTCGGTGTTCACGATAATTAACAACAAACATACTTTCTAACTAATGCGGAATAATAAACATACATTGTTTATCGAATAGAAATAAAGTCTTACAATTCTGGTCCGGTTCTTTAACCTTAACTTAAAACATACCCTTAATACAATAAGAGTTCACATAACCAAATAACATTTTAAGATAAACTGCTACATAATCCCTATCAGGCAACTATTCTTGCACCTTCCCTTTTCCTTTGTCCCCTTTAGACGTCTCTGCCTTAGCTGAAATAAAGATCATGATATAGCAAGGGTAAGCAACTAGTTTTCTTAGCAAGTTTATACACAAGGGAGATATATCATGAATGGAAGGAAGTTTCGCTTTCAATGTTCAACAACAGTATAAGAGTGTGAAGAAACATGAATTAATAATCAACAGTTGAATATTCGAATAACTGAATTTCAATTACTGAGTGGTCGGAAATAACCATAGACATTTGCCAAGGTTCTCAGCATTTAAACTGGACCTCTTAATATATTTTGGTAATCAAGGGGATCAGCCTTTCATACCCCGTGATTTATGCATAAACACTTAATAAACCAGCATTGATATCATGCCTTAATCAAATTTATCTTTTTCTCAGCCAAGAGTTCTTACCATAACAATTTAATAAGAACAACTTTTAAAATACCTTTGATTCAACAAATTTAGACATGATTGATCTAGCTGATACAAATAGTATAGATCTATCTCATAAACAGGTCATGCTTGAAAGAACTTTAATCTAATTCACAGTTCAATAATAATAGAATAGGAATTCAATTGCACAAGGTGCGAATCTCAATAATCCGTATAGATGTGAATAATCAACAATAATTATTCACTAATCATGCTTCGAAAATAATAACTCGAGTTTGAGTTAGGGAACTTGCCCAATGTAAAAGTTGAGTAAGATGAACTTGCCTGTTTGCTCAGCTACAGGTAAAATTTAGCTTTAATTAATTGATCTTGGATAACCTATCAGTTGATAAAGTCGGTTTATCCATTAGCATCGCATAACTGTATATCGATATACTCACTTATGCTATTTATTTAGCAGGTAAACAATTTACTATATATATTTAATTACCATCTAATCATTAGCTAAACAGAAATTAATTTAATGGCCTCTAGCTATTATTTAAAAATAAATAATAGTTAATCATGGTTACCTATCATTTGAGTGCTCAACTATTACCCTTATTTGTCTCTAAATGTGGGTTAATAATTCTTATTTATTATTTAAATAATAAATTTCTCATGGTTTAATAGCAACTAAATAATAGTTGATCACTTATTTAATTTTATTGCGCTTAATTACTATTTACCTTAGGGGTAATTGAGTAATTATTAACCTTGTTTCCTTATTCAACATTAATAAAATACTTAATGTATTAATTCTACACACACTTAATTATTATTTAATATTAATTAAATAATCCTTAAGTATTTATTATCTTTATTTATTAAGGCCAAAAGTAAATAATCAACCTTATTAATCTCACTCATACTTAATCATTATTTCATTAATGATTAAGTAGTTGTTATCCTTATATCTTATTCATACCCAATTATTATTAATATTGATTAGATAATAATTAGATATTTATTATCTTTGTTTATTAGGTAATGTTACACAATAAATAATTATTAAATACTCGTTATCCTTATTTATTATTATTAAATAATAATAATTATTTTATTACTTTTATTCATACTTATTTAATACTAAATAATTAAATGTTTATTGTTTATTGATAAATAACCTTATTCATACCTAATTAAATATTTAGTATCTTTATTTGATAAACAATAAATAATTACTTTATTACTTCATTCATACTTAATTATTATTTACTATTAAATAATAATTAAATATTTACTAACTTTATTTATTATTTATTGATAAATAATAAATAAATAATTTATGAATTTTATTCATTCTTATTTATATATTTAGTATCTTTATTTATTATTATTTGTTAAATAATAATTAATTACTTTATTATCTTCATTCTTACTTCATTATTCTTTTATAATAATTAAATATTCATTATCTTTATGTATTACTTATTGATAAGAAGTAAATAATTAATTTATTAATTTTATTCATACCTAATTATTAATTAAATAATAATTAAATATTTATTATCTTTATTTATTATTTATTGGTAAATAATAAATAATTAATTTATAATTTTATTAGTTAGTTAAAATAACTAGTTAATTTTCCAAGTGCATTATTTGCTCAATTTAATGACCAACAGTTAAGCCAAAGATTTCACAATTGATCAACAATTAACCCGAGTGAGTTACACAACCTATTCGAACAAAACAGTTCAGTTATTGTATAACACTACCCAGTTAATAGTTCTATGCTGCCAAAATCCCCAATCACAATTATATACCAACATCCAGTATAATTCAATTTCCCAATCTTACACAAGCAAAACAAATGCATAGTATAACTTAATACCATTGACTGCTAGAACCTCTAAGGTTCGTTAACAACAGATTCCCAACAAGATTTAATACAATACTAGATGTTTAAATCCACACAACATACTACCATCCCAAAACAAGGTATATTATAACCATCACAGTGTATGATACAACCGACACAGCACAATCGGCAAGAAAATTTATACAAAACCTAACTAGAAAACTATCACAGTATCTCATTAATCCCAGTGTTGTACCTTGGGTTCGATCGGGTTGCTGTTTTTCTTCTTCTCCCAAAATACTCGATCAATCTGGACATTCACAGCTCTGCGATTTCTTTTTTTTTTTTTTTTTATACCTCACTCTCAATTTATGAATATATATTTTTTTTCTGATTTTTTTTTTTTGGACTCACAAGAACAATGGAATCGGCAGCTTCAGGGTTTGGGGGAAGGGTCCAATTTATAGAAGAAGTTTTACCCATTTATCGGGTAATACCCTGTTTGACCGAGTCCATGACCAGCGGTAGGAAGGAAGTAGGCGTTCGACCGATCCCATCACGCCGCCTGTGAACTTCGCCGGCAAATCCTCGAGCGTCGTACCCCCCACCGGTCCAATCGCCAACTGCTTCGAACCTTTGGTCCATCCGGTAATTGCTTGGTCGTTGATGACGACCCTCGCTTAGCCGCCGGTAGGCGAGCGTTTCCTTCGGTCCAAGCGGCCGGTCATAGCCATCACGCCGACCCTCTTTCTCCTCCCGTGCCGTCCAGTTCGATTCATGGCCTAGGTCGGCTAGGGCTTAGTGTTCTCAAGCGATTTGAGGGTGTGAGTTTACTGACTTGGCTAAATCCCCAAATTGATTTTCGTCGGCATCATATTACCCCAAACAATCCTACCGTTTCCCCAAATTTAATTGGATCCAACCCGGCTAAAAGAAATGGGTTGATTCGGCTAGAAGGAAATTTGGGCTCAACCCAATAGGGTTGGGCCGGTTGAATTAATCAAAAAGGCGGCCCAAAAGGGAATTGAGCTCAAATCAGAAATAAATAAGAGCAATGGGCCAATCTAAATAAAGAAAATCGACCCAATTTAAATTAACCACCTTGTATTTCTAATATTTTAAATTAAATAACTAAACCAATTAATTATTTATTTAAAATATTTAATTTAACCATAATTCTTTATTCGAATTATTTAATCCGATAATGATAAATTTATTTATTTAATTTTCCCAATTTCTTGCAAGTCAAGTCTTAGGGTTAACTCACTAATTTATTCAAACTATTAGTGAGCCCCTTTAAGGCAAGGAAAATTATTGGACCATGTAATTATATAATTAAATAATAATACCTACATGGATCCAATTAAATTCGTAAAATTAAATAAAACGAATTTCATGTATCAAAATAAATTGTACAAGGCTTAAAATTTCTTGGACATTATATCCTCTCCCCCTTATAAAAAATTCCGTCCTCGGAATTTCAACCTAAGGTTATTCAAATAACTAGGGGTAATTTGCTCTCATCTTCTCTTCGAGTTCCCACGTGGCTTCTTCCACCGCGTGATTCCTCTAGAGAACTTTAACAGAATGAATGATTTTATTCCTTAGCTTCTATTCCTTCCTATCAAGTATTTGGACAGGAATCTCCTCGTACGATAAGTCCCTTTCGACTTGAATTGGTTCATAAGAGATGACATGATTGTAGTCTGGCTTATATGGACGTAACACTGATACATGGAACACGTTGTGAATGTGCTCAAGTTCAGGAGGTAATGCTACTTCGTACGCCACTTCGCCTATTCTCCTTAATATTTCAAAAGGTCCTATGAACCTAGGGCTCAGCTTGCCCTTCTTCCCAAAACGGATCTTCCCTTTCCAGGGGGATACCTTCAAAAATACATAGCTGCCAACTTCAAAGTCTCGTTTCTGGCGATGTAAGTCGGCATACTTCTTCTGACGATCCTGGGCTGTACTAACCGTTGTCTTATTACTTTAATGATTTCCACGGTTTGTTGTACCAATTCTGGTCCCAACAATCTCCGTTCACCAACTTCATCCCAACACAACGGCGTTCGACACTTCCTTCCATATAACGCTTCGTACGGTGGCATACCGATGCTAGCGTGATAACTATTGTTGTAAGCGAACTCTACCAAGGGCAAATGATCGTCCCAGCTGCCACCTAAGTCCATCACAACTGCCCGGAGCATATCCTCTAAGGTCTGAATAGTTCGCTCACTCTGACCATCGGTCTGAGGATGATACGTCGTACTCATTCTCAACTGTGTTCCCATTCTTTCCTGTAGACTTCTCCAAAAATTTGACGTGAAGCGCGGGTCTCTGTCAGACACAATAGATATCGGCACTCCATGTCGCGATACTATATCCTTCACGTAAAGTTTCGCTAACTGTTCCAATTTGTACCTGATCTTGATCGGTAGAAAGTGGGCAGACTTGGTCAAACGATCTACGATTACCCAGATGGCGTCTAGACCCTTCTGAGTTGTCGGGAGTCCTACCACAAAATCCATTGTGATGTGCTCCCACTTCCACTCTGGAATTTCTAAGGGTTGCAACAATCCGCTTGGCCGTTGGTGCTCTGCCTTGACCCTCTGACAAGTTAAACACCGGCTGACGAATTCTGCAACTTCCCCCTTCAAATGCGGCCACCAATAATGTTGACGAAGATCTTGATACATCTTGGTGCTACCCGGATGTACCGAAAATCTCGTATTATGGGCCTCCTGCAATATTTCTTCCCTTAAGTCTGGTACATAGGGTATCTAGATCCTTCCCTTGAACCTCAGCAGACCTGTGCTGTCAACCTTGAACTTCAACGTTTTTCCTTCCGACAGTTGCTTCTTGATGCCAATGCATTCTTCATTAAATTATTGGGCCTCCTTTATCTTATCCAGTAGAGTCGGACCTACTGTCACGGTGAACAATTTTTCGTCCGTCTCCATCGGATACTTCACCTCCAGTTCCAGGCGTCCAAAGTCCTTTATCAACTCCTCTTGAACTGTCAGCTGCATCAATTTTACTTTGCCCTTTCTGCTTAAGGCATCAGCCACTACATTTTCTTTGCCCGGATGGTACAGAATCTCACAGTCGTAATCTTTGATCAATTCTAACCATCGGCGCTGCCTCATATTCAGCTCCTTCTGAGTGAAGATATATTTCAGACTTTTGTGATCTGTATATATCTCGCACCTCTCTCCATATAAGTAGTGCCTCCAAATCTTCAAGGCGAACACTACTGCTGCTAACTCCAGGTCATGAGTCGGGTATCCCTTCTCATAGTCCTTCAGCTGACGTGAAGCGTACACAATGACCTTGCCGTGCTGCATTAGTACACAACCAAGTCCCTTGTGTGACGCATCACTGTATACTACGAAACCTCTAGTGTCGTCCGGTAAAGCCAACACTGGTGCTTGGCTAAGTCTCTTCTTCAACTCCATGAAACTCTCCTCGCACTTCTCCGTCCAAACGAACTTTACCGTCTTTCTGGTTAGATTGGTCAACGGTGATGCTATCTTCGAAAAATCCTGGATGAATCTCCGATAGTATCCCGCTAACCCTAGGAAACTCCTGATCTCCGTTGGCGTCTTCGGCTGCTCCCAGTTGATAATGGCTTCCACCTTTGCTGGGTCCACCAAAACGCCATTCCTGTCAATGACGTGTCCTAAAAACTGCACCCTTTGCAACCAAAATTCACACTTTGAAAACTTCGCGTACAGCTTCTCCCTCCTTAATGCTTCCAAAGCAATCCTTAGATGTTCAGCATGTTCCTCCTTTGTCACTGAATACACCAAGATGTCATCGATGAATACTACCACGAACTTGTCCAAGTACTGCTTGAACACTTTGTTCATCATATCCATGAATGCCGCTGGTGCATTTGTCAGTCCAAATGACATAACCAGAAACTCGAAATGTCCATAACGAGTTCTGAATGCCGTCTTCGGGATATCCTCCTGTCTCACCCTTAGTTGATGATAGCCCGTCCTCAAATCAATCTTTGAAAAGTATTTCGCCCCCTTGAGTTGATCAAACAGATCGTCTATCCTGGGCAACGGGTACCTATTCTTAATCGTAACTTTGTTCAACTCGCGGTAGTCGATACAAAGCCTCATCGAGCCATCCTTCTTCTTTACGAACAGAACTGGCGCTCCCCATGGTGACACGCTCGGCCTGATATAACCCTTGTCTAATAGTTCCTGCAATTGAACCATCAGCTCTTTCATCTCTACTGGTGCCATTCGGTAAGGCGCCTTGGATATCGGTGCTGTCCTGGGTACCAAGTCAATCACAAATTCTATCTCTCTATCTGGCGGCAATCCCAGAATTTCATCTGGGAAGACATCAGCGAATTCCCTTATGACGGGTATCTGACTCAGTTCACCCTCGACCCGTCGAGTGTCCACCACGTGAGCCAAATAACCTATACAACTCTTCTGAAGCAATCTCTTTGCTTGCATCATCGTCAGACAACAAGATTGTCTGGGCGATTTATTACCATAGAACACTACCTTCGACTTACTTGGAGTCTCCAGGTGTACGCACTTTTTCTTACAGTCAATGACCGCCCCGTGACTCGCTAACCAATCCATTCCAAGGATTACATCAAATTCTCCAAGACGAATCGGTAGCAAATCCACGTTAAGCTTAAACCCTCTCAAATCAGCACAACAATTTCTATAAATGTAATTTACGGGGATAATCTCTTTGTTCGCTACTTCTACGTTCATCGGGTGTTCTAATGGTTCACTAGGTAAATTAAATCCTTGAGCAAATTCATCAGATACAAAAGAACATGAAGCTCCCGAATCGAATAACACATAGGCATTTATGTCGTTGATTGAAATAATACCTGACACCACCTCCATGGATGCCACGACATCTTGCACTGTCATGTTGAAGGTCCTCGCTGTTGGCTTATTTGGCTGGGCTGGTCCTCCACTGGTTGCCCTCGAGTTGTTGCCCCTATTGCCGATTCCGCCATCCATGTTTTTCTTCCTTGAACAGTCCTTGCTCCGATGTCCCAGCTCTCCACAAGTGAAACAACCCCCTTTCTTTGCCTTAGGACAATTGGGTGAGATATGCCCTTCTTGTCCACAGGTATAACAGACCATTTTTCCCTTCATGCACTCTCCCAAGTGACCCTTTCCGCAATTTCCACATACCTGCCTTTTCTGCTGCATGCTCCCTTGCTGCATTTCAGAATTGCTACCCCCACTGCTCCATTGACGCTTCCTGTTATTGCTGCCACCACTGCTAACATTCGCATTTCCGCCTTCTACCTTCTTCTTGTTCTTCTCCCGATTATATTTTGAAACCGCTTCACTCCCACCTTCAGCAATGAGAGCTTTCTCCAGCAAGGTTGAGAACGACGTAATTTGTAAAACCGCTACCTTACTGTAGATCCACGGCTTTAACCCATTCTCGAACCTTCTTGCCTTCCTCACCTCAGTGTCCACCTGATGTGGGGCGAATTTGGCCAATTCATTGAATTTTGCAGCGTACTCTGACACTGACAAGGTTTCCTGCTTCAGTTCTAAAAACTAGATCTCCATTTTCGCCTGCGTACTCTCAGGGAAGTAATTCTAGAAAAATAACGTCTTGAATGCTTCCCACGCCATGACTCCAGTTCCAGCTTTGCTCTGATTGGCTTCCCACCAAAAGTTAGCCTCACCTTTCATTAAGTAAGTAGCAAAAACTGTCTTCTGCTCCTCGGCGACTCTAGCGATGACAAAGGCCTTTTCAATCTCCTTTATCCACGACTGGGCCTCTATCGGGTCCGCTGTTCCCCTAAACTCCGGCGGCCCTACTGCCTTGAAGTCTTTAAAATTGGCTAAGTGGTTGCCCGTCTGGTTTCCTGCGGTAGTCGTTTGATTCCGCAGAGCTTCGGCCATCATGTTGATAAAGTCTTGCATTGGGTTTGGTTGAGTTCCCTCTGCATTGTTAACCGACTCTTCGACCCCTTGGTTTCGTAGGATTCGTCTGGGCGGCATTATCTGTTTAAACAAAGTCCTAACACGTTACTCGGGTTTTATAAACATATAAGTATTTAACGTGTAATACAACATTGTACTCGAACAATCGCATGACCATCGTGTGGGAGCTCTAGATTATCCAACCTCGGGAATTTTGTTTTACCCGATTAGTGATTTAAGTTGCGAAAAATGCCAATTCAATCTTACTGAATTATCATAATCGTTGAATAGACGGTGTACCAAGTAAAATTCTCAAACACATACCATAATAATGCATTTATATTCATATACCAACCTTAGTGCCTTACACGTTCATTACAGGTATATTGCCATAAATGCTAGCATCCCAATAATATAACAAAAGATGGGATTCACTTAGACCATTCTTTTCTTCCTACATAAATGGAAGTACATCCTACATACGAACTACCTCGCACTTGCTGAGGTTAATACAAACTCTAGTAAATCAAAAGTAGTACCATCATCACTGCTCAAGGCATAACTGCCCACCTCCAACTATCCTCTAAGGGACACAAGGTGAAGACAACTCAATGCTTGCTCTCACTACTGGAGGGCAGCTTCATCCATTTGGCGTCGAACTGCATAAAGGCGATGTCTAAGGCTCGCTCCAAATCATATATCTTCACATCTTTAGCTTTCACCTCATCCCTCAACTGTCCTAACTGTAGCTCTCTCTGCTGCAGCCTCCCTCGCAACTCGGCTAACTCAGCCTGGGCCTGGTAAGCAGCGTTCTTGTATTGTTGCTTAGTAATCTGGAGGGTGTGGTTCTGTGCATCTAGTTGTTCAGCCCTAACCTCTAGCTCGACGTTCCTCGCTAGCAAATCTCCTATCACCTTAGGCTCTATGGGCTCCTGGTTCACTGAACGGTTGTCTTGACTCTCGTCCGACATCCTACAACACCACACGAATAAATCAACATCAGTACCACAATAAAATATATTCATTGATAAAATGAAATGATATTTTATTTGGTACCACTAGAACTCGATGAATCTCCTCAACCCATCACCTACATACTCTATATGAGTTTTCTACTAAGGTTATAACCTAGGTGTCTCGTTCCTAACGTTCATAACCTACAGCTCTGATACCAACTTGTGACACCCCCAAATCCGGTTTTCCTAACCTCGAATTCGGTGTTCACGATAATTAACAACAAACATACTTTCTAACTAATGCGGAATAATAAACATACATTGTTTATCGAATAGAAATAAAGTCTTACAATTCTGGTCCCAAGGTTCTTTAACCTTAACTTAAAACATACCCTTAATACAATAAGAGTTCACATAACCAAATAACATTTTAAGATAAACTGCTACATAATCCCTATCAGGCAACTATTCTTGCACCTTCCCTTTTCCTTTGTCCCCTTTAGACGTCTCTGCCTTAGCTGAAATAAAGATCATGATATAGCAAGGGTAAGCAACTAGTTTTCTTAGCAAGTTTATACACAAGGGATATATATCATGAATGGAAGGAAGTTTCGCTTTCAATGTTCAACAACAGTATAAGAGTGTGAAGAAACATGAATTAATAATCAACAGTTGAATATTCGAATAACTGAATTTCAATTACTGAGTGGTCGGAAATAACCATAGACATTTGCCAAGGTTCTCAGCATTTAAACTGGACCTCTTAATATATTTTGGTAATCAAGGGGATCAGCCTTTCATACCCCGTGATTTATGCATAAACACTTAATAAACCAGCATTGATATCATGCCTTAATCAAATTTATCTTTTTCTCAGCCAAGAGTTCTTACCATAACAATTTAATAAGAACAGCTTTTAAAATACCTTTGATTCAACAAATTTAGACATGATTGATCTAGCTGATACAAATAGCATAGATCTATCTCATAAACAGGTCATGCTTGAAAGAACTTTAATCTGATTCACAGTTCAATAATAATAGAATAGGAATTCAATTGCACAAGGTGCGAATCTCAATAATCCGTATAGATGTGAATAATCAACAATAATTATTCACTAATCATGCTTCGAAAATAATAACTCGAGTTTGAGTTAGGGAACTTGCCCAATGTAAAAGTTGAGTAAGATGAACTTGCCTGTTTGCTCAGCTACAGGTAAAATTTAGCTTTAATTAATTGATCTTGGATAACCTATCAGTTGATAAAGTCGGTTTATCCATTAGCATCGCATAACTGTATATCGATATACTCACTTATGCTATTTATTTAGCAGGTAAACAATTTACTATATATATTTAATTACCATCTAATCATTAGCTAAACAGAAATTAATTTAATGGCCTCTAGCTATTATTTAAAAATAAATAATAGTTAATCATGGTTACCTATCATTTGAGTGCTCAACTATTACCCTTATTTGTCTCTAAATGTGGGTTAATAATTCTTATTTATTATTTAAATAATAAATTTCTCATGGTTTAATAGCAACTAAATAATAGTTGATCACTTATTTAATTTTATTGCGCTTAATTACTATTTACCTTAGGGGTAATTGAGTAATTATTAACCTTGTTCCTTATTCAACATTAATTAAATACTTAATGTATTAATTCTACACACACTTAATTATTATTTAATATTAATTAAATAATCCTTAAGTATTTATTATCTTTATTTATTAAGGCCAAAAGTAAATAATCAACCTTATTAATCTCACTCATACTTAATCATTATTTCATTAATGATTAAGTAGTTGTTATCCTTATATCTTATTCATACCCAATTATTATTAATATTGATTAGATAATAATTAGATATTTATTATCTTTGTTTATTAGGTAATGTTACACAATAAATAATTATTAAATACTCGTTATCCTTATTTATTATTATTAAATAATAATAATTATTTTATTACTTTTATTCATACTTATTTAATACTAAATAATTAAATGTTTATTGTTTATTGATAAATAACCTTATTCATACCTAATTAAATATTTAGTATCTTTATTTGATAAACAATAAATAATTACTTTATTACTTCATTCATACTTAATTATTATTTACTATTAAATAATAATTAAATATTTACTAACTTTATTTATTATTTATTGATAAATAATAAATAATTAATTTATTAATTTTATTCATACTTAGTTATATATTTAGTATCTTTATTTATTATTATTTGATAAATAATAAATAATTACTTTATTAACTTCATTCATACTTAATTATTATTTAATAATAATTAAATATTCATTATCTTTATGTATTACTTATTGATAAGAAGTAAATAATTAATTCATTAATTTTATTCATACATAATTATTAATTAAATAATAATTAAATATTTATTATCTTTATTTATTATTTATTGGTAAATAATAAATAATTAATTTATTAATTTTATTAGTTAGTTAAAATAACTAGTTAATTTCCCAAGTGCATTATTTGCTCAATTTAATGACCAACAGTTAAGCCAAAGATTTCACAATTGATCAACAGTTAACCCCAGTGAGTTACACAACCTATTCGAACAGAACAGTTCAGTTATTGTATAACACTACCCAGTTAATAGTTCTATGCTGCCAAAATCCCCAATCACAATTATATACTAACATCGAGTATAATTCAATTTCCCAATCTTACACAAGCAAAACAAATGCATAGTATAACTTAATACCATTGACTGCTAGAACCTCTAAGGTTCGTTAACAACAGATTCCCAACAAGATTTAATACAATACTAGATGTTTAAATCCACACAACATACTACCATCCCAAAACAAGGTATATTATAACCATCACAGTGTATGATACAACCGACACAACACAATCGGCAAGAAAATTTATACAAAACCTAACTAGAAAACTATCACAGTATCTCATTAATCCCAGTGTTGTACCTTTGGTTCGATCGGGTTGCTTTTTTTCTTCTTCTCCCAAAATACTCGATCAATCCGGACATTCACAGCTCTGCGATTTCTTTTTCTTTTTTTTTTTATACCTCACTCTCAATTTATGTATATATTTTTTTTTCTAATTTTTTTTTTTTGGACTCACAAGAACAATGGAATCGGTAGCTTCAGGGTTTGGGGGAAGGGTTCAATTTATAGAAGAAGTTTTACCCATTTATTGGGTAATACCCTGTTTGACCGAGTCCATGACCAGCGGTAGGAAGGAAGTAGGCGTTCGACCGATCCCATCACGCCGCCTGTGAACTTCGCCGGCAAATCCTCGAGCGTCGTACCCCCCACCGGTCCAATCGCCAACTGCTTCGAACCTTTGGTCCATCCGGTAATTGCTTGGTCGTTGATGACGACCCTCGCTTAGCCGCCGGTAGGCGAGCGTTTCCTTCGGTCCAAGCGGCCGGTCATAGCCATCACGCCGACCCTCTTTCTCCTCCCGTGCCGTCCAGTTCGATTGATGGCCTAGATCGGCTAGGGCTTAGTGTTCTCAAGCGATTTGAGGGTGTGAGTTTACTGACTTGGCTAAATCCCCAAATTGATTTTCGCCGGCATCATATTACCCCAAACAATCCTACCGTTTCCCCAAATTTAGTTGGATCCAACCCGGCTAAAAGAAATGGGTTGATTCGGCTGGAAGGAAATTTGGGCTCAACCCAATAGGGTTGGGCCGGTTGAATTAATCAAAAAGGCGGCCCAAAAGGGAATTGGGCTCAAATCAGAAATAAATAAGAGCAATGGGCCAATCTAAATAAAGAAAATCGACCCAATTTAAATTAACCACCTTGTATTTCTAATATTTTAAATTAAATAACTAAACCAATTAATTATTTATTTAAAATATTTAATTTAACCATAATTCTTTATTCGAATTATTTAATCCGATAATGATAAATTTATTTATTTAATTTTCCCAATTTCTTGCAAGTCAAGTCTTAGGGTTAACTCACTAATTTATTCAAACTATTAGTGAGCCCCTTTAAAGCAAGGAAAATTATTGGACCATGTAATTATATAATTAAATAATAATACCTACATGGATCCAATTAAATTCGTAAAATTAAATAAAACGAATTTCATGTATCAAAATAAATTGTACAAGGCTTAAAATTTCTTGGACATTACAAAAAGAAAGATAAAAAGAGACCTGGTCTCCCCCCCCCTCTCTCTGTACCCCGTCTCTCCCTTCTCAAATTAATCAATAAGCTAGTAAACACAGTAATTGATGAATTTGGGAGAAACATTATGATTTGGGTTCTTGACTGTTTGCTATGGAGATTGATGACGATAGAACAATTTTGGGGTTGCATTTTTCGATTATTTTGTGTTTAAAGTGTGGATGATAATGGAAAAAATAATTTTACTACCCTTTTTTCTCGTTTAAATTTCCTAGTATGAAATATTATTTCTTTTAGAAAATATAAGAAAAATAATAATAGTTACATAATGAAATAATTACTTAAAATTATTAATTACTCAAAAAGAAGTAGTTTTTTCAAACAAGCAATTATTTAAAATATATAATTACTTAAAATAAATAAATTGTGCCAATTCATATAATTATTTTTATTTTATAAAATTAGTACGCACCAGATGCCAATGTGTATATCAGCCTTTTTTAAACATCAAAGTCATATGTAATGCCACGTCACTGTAGGTTAATCACGGTTGGAGTCTTGTTCAAAATTTTGGTATTTTTGATAATTATTTGAAAGTTTAATTGTATTGGTGTTAAAGAAATAATTAGTATGTTTTGTTAGTAGCTTAACAAAAGTTTATTGGTTAATTAAGTCTATTCCAAACGAAGTTTTTTTTTTTTTATAACTCAAATGCGATTTTTAAGTCCCAAATTCACTGCATCTAAAATAGTGCAAGGTGCAGTTAAGACTTAGAAGCCGTCCAAACATATTTGTCAAACACACCAAAAGGAATAAGCCCTTAATTCAACACAATGTGTTGATCTTCTATGATTTTGCTTTTTGGTTCTTTATCACTTTCCCTAAAAATAGTTTTCTTAACATGTCAAATGTTCTGTTGATATAAAAAAGTAATACAAAAAAATAAAATATAAAATAAAGGAATAATTATTTTCTTAAAAGAGAAAATTGATCATATTTCTAAAAGGTCACACTCACGAAAATGTGGATCCTATTTATTATTCATGTAAGCAGAATTTTGCGAAAATATCAATCCCAAGAAATATCCTCTCATTATGATAATGAAATTATATTTTCTATCCCATCCTTGTCTCATCTTCTATCCTATGTAATTACATGACATCAATACTTAGGATAGGAATATCAATGAGACTCCTTTTGTATAATACATTATTTCTCTTGTAAATAAAGCCCCCCAAACCAATTTGTATATGTGCGGGATTTTGTTTTAGTTGTTTGAATATGTTTGCATTTCAGAAATCGACTGGTGTTCAAGAGAAGATGTCACGCCCCGAAATCCACCTGCTTGCTTCTTTTAGTCAGGTCAGACTTTCTGCTGACTTGTACAACCTTCACATACTACTATAGAAATCTTGACTTCTAATAATCAGAGTATAATGCGGAAAAGTGATAATATTATAAAATATCATTTGTTCATTGTAACAACATTCCCAGATAACTTGTTCTTATTACAAATAAATCCTAAAAGACTTAAAAACAAATCTCCATTTATCTATCCGAGGCTTGCAGTATTAGCAACCAGTTAGTTCTCAGGAAAGAGGGGGCTTTCCGTTAAAACGACGCGCAATTAGATGACCTAACCCCTTTCCTCGTCAGAACTTTCTAGACATCGCCAATAATATTAATCTAATATAATTAAATGACTTCAACATCTACGAACTTAAATATAAAGTACACAATACATTCTCATTCCTATTACATCGAAAGAAGATAACAATAATTATATCTTTATTGACCTAACTACTCTTCTTTAACTTTCTCTTTTACCGTCAGACTCCTCTGGTAATACTTCCTTAGCTGCAAATAGAAATTATTTGCAAGAATGAGCATAAAATAGCTCAACAAGTTTAGAAATATAAACACAATGAGTTTTGAGTTGAAGGAATAGAATTCACGATTTTGCCTAACTGAGGGTTGATATCCTCTATTGATTCGTATCAACCAGAAAACTGAGGGTTGATATCCTCTATTGATTCGTATCAACCATTTCTATCAGTCATAAAGACTTAGAAATATGTTTGGTTTGGATATTTTGAAGGGGATCAACCTTCCTCAATATCCTAGGTGTATGCATATCATCCTACTCATGCCCACTGCACGTTATGTCGAGATTTACTGGACATATATATGACCCTCAAAGGGGTAATGACCCTCAAAAGGGTAATTCATCTCAGTTTTGGAAGTCTTACTAAAACAATTTGGTTCGACACAACGATTCATGCTTTCACTAAGCAACAACAATTCCATATGAATAACAGTTCATTTCTTAAGTTATGCTGAATCAAGAAGCAATAACTTCACAATAATTGATGACACATTTGTCTGTAATTTGAATCCATAACGAAAGAGAAAGAAGTTTAAAAGAACTTCCATAACGTAGAAACTTTGTTCAATATCAAATTAAATAAGAGATGCTGAATCAAGAAGCAATAACTTCACAATAATTGATAGCAAGATATAAAAGACTTGTGTAAAGGTAACAAGGTTTGGAGACTTGCCTCGTATATCTTTTACAGTTGATATAACGTCTAAACGTTCGTCGTAAATCCTATACGATTATCAGCATACATAACTAGTTAAACGTTTAACAAATAACTATTTTAAGTTTTTATTTCGGTTATTATAACCGCTTATAAATAAGACTTCTTCTATTATACATGAAATAATTTCAGCATTATAACTGCTTATAAAATGAATATTCATCAACTATATTTAAAATAAATTGAGCATTATAACTGCTTGCAAAATGAATATTCGTTTACTATGTTTGACATAAATCGGGCATTATAACTGCTTATAAAATGAATATTCGGCTATTATATTTGAGATAATTTTAGCATTATAACTGCTTATAAAATGAATATTCTTACTAAATACTTGAAGAAAATCGGACATAGTAACTGCTTATAAAAGTATATTTTCTAATATATAAGAGAAATAAATCGGACATTATAACTACTTGTAAATAGGACTTTTGTACTATATACTTAAAATAATTTGGGCATTATAACTGCTTATAAAAATATATTTTTACTAAATATATAAAGAATAATGAAAATAATAACCACTAGAGTAATACTTCTTGTAGTTGCTAGCTTTACTTCCAATCGCGTAGCGCTTCGATGCTTAGAAAGTAATTCTTATCTCACAATATCTCTCAGAATATAAATATAGAGTATTTTTGCTCTTGAACTGCTCTTGAAAAATAGTAAGGAATGAATGAACTTAGCTTGCTATTTATAAGAAAACATCGCTAATTGCACGTTAGCAGCTCGGCTTATTACACTTTGCACCCTAGCATATTCTTAGAATATTCTTCTAAGCTCCTTAATGAAAATATCTTCCAAGCTCGACAATGCAGCTTGCAATCTAAGCTCCTCAATGAAAATATCTTTCAAGCTCGACAATGCAGCTTGCAATTGAACCTATCTTCTAAGCTCCTCAATGAAAATATCTTCCAAGCTCGACAATGCAGCTTGCAATCTAAGCTCCTCAATGAAAATATCTTCCAAGCTCGACAATGCAGCTTACAATTGAACCTATCTTCTAAGCTCCTCAATGAAAATATCTTCCAAACTCGACAATGCAGCTTGCAATTTAAGCTCCTCAATGAAAATATCTTCCAAGCTCGACAATGCAGCTTGCAATTGAACCTATCTTCTAAGCCCCTCAATGAAAATATCTTCCAAGCTCGACAATACAGCTTGTTACCGTAAGCACGACAAATCACTTTATCATTCCCAAGCACGACACAACAACTTGTCAAAAATAATTTATCGGGATGCTTCTTTGTGAAATCGTGGAAAGCACGACAAATCATTTTGTCAATGTAAGCATGACTAAGCAGCTTGACAAAAAAAATTTATTTGACCAAATTCATCATTTATACTATAAAATCACAAAACACCTGCTTCGAAATATCATTTCGATCTTTATTTAGCACATATGTTACAAAATTCGAATCTCATTAGGGCTTAAGATTTTAAACTTCTCGATACCTAGTGTTAGGTTATACATTCTAATTCTAAACGTATACGATCGCATTTATAAGTCTCATAAATATTCACGGTATTACAGAAGATATGTGTGTCTGTGATAGGTATCAAAAAGATCTTTGTCCATGGTCATTTAAAAACCAAATTTGTAGAAATAAGATGTTATTGCAAGCTAGAGTATTTAAGATTCTGACAACAACAAAGCTCGGATGGCCATTAAAAAACCAAATTTGTAGAAATAAGAAATTGCACAACAATGAAGAATTCCCATTAACCTGGATATGCGCCTACGTGTGGCGACAAAAGTTGCAGGAGCTTTTTTCTGTCTACGCTCAGCTGCTTCCATACCAATTTATCATAGAGATATCAAGTCGACCAACATATATACTTTTGGATGATAAGTACAAAGGAAAAGTGGCGGATTTTGGGACATCTAGATCGATTGCTGATGATCAAACTCACTTGACAACATGAGTACAGGGGACCTTTGGATACCTGGACCCTGAATACTTCCAAACAAGCCAATATACAAAGAAAAGCAATGTTTATAGTGTTGGGGTAGTTATCATTGAGATCTTGGACAAAAACCAATCTTATCAACCACATCTCATCAAGAAGGACGAAGCTTTGCAACACTTTTTCTATTGGCAATGGAAGAAAATCGTTTGTTTGATATTCTAATTGTTCCTCAAGTGATAAAAAAGGGTGGAAAAGATGAGATCATGAGGTTCGCTTAACCTAGCACCCAGATGCTTGAATTTGAACGGTAGAAAAAGGCCTACAATGAAACAAGTTGTAGTGGAGTTGGAAGGAATTACAAATTCTCGTGGAGCAACCATTACTTACCAACATTTTGAAGAGATTGATTATGCTGGAACTGAACTGACAGAGCCTTGAGAAACTACTTCAACTTCGATGAACTCTTTTGTAAATAATAGTGTATTTGTAGATGTAGAGCCTTTACTATCTAGAAAATAGTGGATCCCCAAATAAAAGCACATGTGCTTGCCACAAGGGGTTCTGCTCCTACCCATTGTCTTTCCTTAAATTCTCTAAATACCATGATCAATCGAGGGTTTTTATCTTGTATTTCTTAACTTTTGAAGTACATATATCAAAATTATGTAGTAGCTTGTATTTGACTCCATTGATAGTGCTTTTTCTTGTAGTATCTGTGCCTCCAACTTCACACTCTATCATCGATGTTGAATTTTGTGAGTTGACATATTACCTTAACTCTCTTCCTCCACATGTGAGTTTCAACACAATCAAATTGCTCCACCATGATTATAAATTTGTACTCTCAACAATCAACACCCTTTGCACATGCTTGAAAGCTTATAAACATTCAATACATTGGACATATGCATTATTTGAGATATTACTCGAATCGCAGAAATTATGGATCGTTGCTATAATAATACTTACTAAGTAGTCAACTCATCTAAAAGCTTAAACTATTAGAAAAACGCATCAACAATATAAATCATGTTAATACCCCCTCAAATGCAGCTTTATGGAGAAGGGATAAATTAAAGTGCATTTGCACTATAAATCAATATTAAGGATATATATAGTTTGGAAGATTTGAACCTAAGACCTTACATACCCAGAACTCTGATACCATGATAAGTAGAGAGAAGTGATAGTCAAATGTGAATTTGTGGAATCCCTTTAACAAAAAGCTAGTGTCCCAAACTATCATGTTTATATATAAGTTACAATCACAATGTCCAGTTACAAAGAATAACCATCCTAAACTATACGTACGTTCTCGAGACGAGAAAGAGATTGATTCACTGTCGTGATATTGAGGAGTGCATGAACTATGAAGAACACTCATTAGTAAGTACTTGTACGAGATATTCCCTTCATCCTTAAAAGAATGACTTAGGTACATATATTCTTCCTTCATCCCCAAAAGAATGACTGAGGTACGTATATATCTTCTTCCTTCATCCTCAAAATAATGACTTAATTAAGTACATATTGTTTTTCTAAAATTTATTAGAAATATAAGAGTAAAAAAGAGAGGAGGTTATCTCATTGGATTAAATTAGTTGGAAAGATGATTGAGAAATAATTTAGTATTTAATGCTTAGGGATAATATAACAACTAAGTAATTAATTCTTCTTTGAAAATTACAAACAACAAATAAAATGAAATTAAAAATTCTATCTAAAAAGATAGTTAAATAGGAACAGAGCGAGTATAAGGTAAAGTTTGATTTTTAAAAGTGAATATGTGAAAATTTTAAATTTAAAATTAATGTGATTCATTTAACTTTTCAAAACAATAAATTTAGTTATTACTTGTACTATTTAGATTCATATAAATTTTGAATTTAAAATTATATCGAATCACTTCAAATAGTCATTATTGATCTATACTTTAGAACAAAAGAAAAATGTATAATAATTCATTCAACTAATGAATATTTTATATATTTAACTTCCATATCAAGACTCTCGCAAGACCTGCATGTCTTCTCATCTCTGTATTTTTACCCTTAGGTTTTTCCCCCTGAATTTCCTTCCTAGCAGTATCAAATGACATTATCTATCTGTACAAACTAAGGAATAATGGAAAAAAATATCCTCTATTTTCCATCCTAAATATAAATGTACGTATACATTAAAATCATCCAGATATACACACACAGATGGCTATAAAGCTTTTGTTTGGATGATGCTAATATTGTTAATTATCCAAGAAGCATCTGCACTAGTAGGATCTCTAGCAAGGCATGGATGTCAAGAAATATGCAGCGACATTAACATTCCATTACCCATTCGGGATCGGATTCAATTGCTCAAGCAACTATAATTTCACAATAGCTTGCAACAACCCATTCACTCCACCTAGGCCTTTTCTTAGCAACATGATCAGTATAGATGCACTAAAAATTTTAATATATGCGCACACTGTTGGGACATGAATAATTGGGCCCGATGGATCTGGTGGGTTTTGTCCACGTGGAGTCATTGACCCTACGTAGGAATTTATTTTGGGAAGTATGAGGACTTTAAGGAATCTAAGATTCCTAACTATATTTAAATTCTAGTTCCTAAGGAAAGAGTCAGGATTGTATCCGACTTTCTTTCTTTAAGGAGATTGTGTTCTATCCAATCATAGGTAATTACCATGATTAAAGTCCTATTACAGTTAGTGGACAGGGCGATGAAGGCGGTGTGATCATCTATAAATACAAGGCTAAACCCTGAATTTAAAGGTAATGACTTTTTACTCACTAAAGTGCTAAACCTCCATTGTTAATACCTTGAACAGCCTGTACTTATTCTCACACCGGAGCTATCCCCCGGCGGCCCAAACCGTCAGGCTCTTGAGTGTGGTTTCGTTCTTGTGCAGGATTTGGCGCGTATTTTGGTGATTGGACGCGCAGCGAAATCTTGGCGTTAACATTGGCGCTAGAAGGAGGGCCTAGTGCAGCATAATACACAATCACTAAGTAGTATTCGATCGGAAATCATGGTGTCAAACAACGTAAAAATGGTATCGGCCCGGAATACATCAACAACTAATACTCTCCAACCTAGAGGATCGGTCAAGGATAGGTTGGGGCAATCGAAAAGCATCTCGGATAGGCTGGGCCCCCAAAGTCGCTCGGTGGGTCAATTTGACCCCCGAACGGTAATTGTCAAAAGAAAATTGTTTCCAACCACACGGAGGACGGGGGGCCATGATGACGATGCCGATGACCAGAACTCTAGGCCAGATCAAAGACGAGACAAGAGGGAGATGGTCTTGGCCAGAAAGGTGCAACAGAAAAAAGATGTTATGGAGGTCCTGCGCCTTCAGTAAATGAAGTTGGATAAGCAACTGGCGTCGTTGTTACATGGGGAAGAGGTTTCCTCCAGTCATCATCGGCGTCAAGAAGATTTGCTAGGAGACCGATCCAGAACACATCGTTCGGACGGTTCTCGACGAGAAAGGAGCAGGCCGAAGAGCCGCACACCAGTTCGCAGCAGGCAACGAAGCCGCTCGCAGGATAATAACAGGCCGAAGAGCTGCACACCAGTTCGCAGCAGGCACCGAAGCCGCTCGCAGGACGATAGCAAACCAAAGAGCCGCACCCCAGTCCGCAGCAGGCACCGAAGCCGTTCGTAGGACCAGAGCAGGCTAAGGAGCCGCTCCCCAATCCGCAACAGGCACCAAAGCCCCTCGCAGGACTTGAGCAGGCCAAAAAGCCGCTCTCCAGTCCGCAGGAGGCATAATAGCCCCTCACAGGACTTGAGCAGGCCAAGAAGCTGCTCTCTAATCCGCAGGAGGCATAATAGTCGCTCGCAGGACAATAGCTGGCCGAAGAGCCGCACACCAGACCAGAGCAGGCGTCGGAGCCGCTCTAGGGTTAATTCAAGAGTCAGGCCTGAGCCGACTCTCCGGGAGAATGGGACCGATGCCCTAGTAAGAAGACTGAAAGAGGTGGAGCAGAGGCTGACGGCAGCCGATCAGTCGAAAGAGTTGCCGAACAATGTCAGATCGCCTTTTACCCCGGAGATAAAGCGGGTGAAGGCTGATAAGTCCAAGAAGATGACGCTGTTGGAGACGTACGACGACACTGGGATCCATATGACCACACACATGCATATAATCAGATTATGGATTATTACGACCATCCCGACGCCGCCAAATGTCACATGTTTGTCACTACGTTGAAATATGGGGCTAGGGAATGGATGTCGTCTCTCAGTCCGAACTCTTTCAGTTCATGGGAACAACTATGTGACAGGTTCCATGCACGGTTCGAAAGTAATAAGCGGAGGGGAAAGCTGACTACGTCTTTGATGCAAGTCAAACAACGTTCCGAAGAGAACCTTGGCCAGTACGTGAAGAGGTTTAGGGAAGCGGTCAGTACTGTGACCGACCTGAATGTGCAGCAGGTCGTGGGATTCTTCACTACGGGGTTAGACATTGCAAAATCTAAGAAGCTTGTCAAAGACCTTATTCTTAATCCACCCGTAGACTTGTCAGAGGCTTACAGTCGGGCCGATGGGTTTATCACCCTTGAAGAGGCCATTGGGAGTCTCAAGCCTCAGGCACACTCAGAGCATAGATCGAGAGACCAAGATCGGAACAATGCTCCCAGGTCGGATAATCAGCCGAGACGAGGCTTTAATGGAGGAGGTTCGGGAGGAGGTAGACCATCATTTCCGAACAAAAATGTGAATAAGATCTATACTCCTCTGAACACCGATCGGGCAAAGATATTAGAGGAGATCGGGAACAACCTATGCTTCGAACCTTGCCAGACGAACACAAAGTCTTAAAGGGGAAATCATAATCGATATTGCAACTACCATTAGACCTCCGGTCACACCACGAAAAATTTGATAGAGAAGAAAGTCCAAAGTGGGGATTTGGTACAGTATGTTGCGGGTCGGCGGGGCAATGTTCCGGCAAGGCATGAGTCGGCAGTTCCCGAACAAACAAGGGTTCAGCAGCCGAATCAAAATCCACCAGCTCGAGGGGTGGTAGATATCATAACCGAAGGATCCCACGGAAGACTAGCAGGGAAAAAGAGAAGGGTCATGCTAGACGCAGTTATGTCAGTCATCGAACAGCCTATCGGGAGAGAACGGGCTTCTCCTGGCATGGTTATTTCTTTTTCGAATCAGGATTATCCATCTGAGCCGGTCGAGCCACATGAAGGAGCCTTGGTGATAACGGCTCAAGTTGGACCAGTGGATATGAAGAGAATGATGATAGACAACGGTTCTTCTTTAGACATTCTGTATACTCATGCGTATCAGAAGTTGGACTTGGGAGGACGAAAATTGGAAGTAGGCCAGGAGGGTCCTTTGTACGGGTTCAGTAATGACCCAGTACACGTATCAGGAACAATAGAGTTACCCGTCATCTTCGGGATGGCACCCCAACAAGTCAAAGTGTTGGTTAAGTTCTTTGTTGTACGGGTGGATTCGACTTACAATGCCATCATCGGTCGACCAACCTGACCGTTCTTCAGGCAGTGACTTCAATTCTGCATTTCAAGATTAAGTTCCCGACGCCGAATGGGGTCGGCGAAGTCAAGGGAGATCAGGATCTGGCTCGACGGTGCTACAGGAACATATTGATCTCATCTGGAGTCGGGGTCAGCAAATAGAAGCAAGCATTGGCCATTGAAATGGAACCGTTTACCGAAGGATCTACGGAACCCCTAGCGCTTCCAAGTGAAGAGACAGAGGATATTGAGTTAATACCGGAAAAGTCTGATAAGGTGGTGAAGATAGGGTCCGAGCTTCGAGAACCCCTTCAGACGAACTTGATAGAGTTGCTAAGGGTGTACACAGATATATTTGCTTGGGAGCCTAAGGACATGCCGGGTCTTGAGGAAGGGGTGGCAGTCCACAAGTTATGCGTCGATCCTACTAAGAAACCGGTTCGGCAGAAGCAGAGGATATTTGCCAAGAAAGGCAGAAAATCATTGATGATGAGGAAACGAAGTTGTTGGAGGCCGATTTCATCTTCGAAATAGATTATCCCGAATGGCTGACGAATGCGGTTTTGGTCAAGAAGCAGAACAAAAAGTGGAAAATGTGCATTGATTACACAGATTTAAATAAGGCCTGTCCAAAAGATTTTTCTCCATTGCCACACATTGATCAGTTAATTGATGCAACTTCGAGGTTTGCGATGTTGAGTTTTATGGACGCTTTCTCAGGGTATCATCAGATTTGAATGGATAAGAAAGACATCCCGAAGACAGCCTTCATCACCCATCGGGCTATATACGCATACAAAAAGATGCCTTCGGGCTATTAAACGCGGGTGCAACGTACCAGCGCATGATGAATTATGTGTTCCATAGGCAACTTGGACGCAATATGGAGGTATACGTGGATGACATGATAGTAAAGAGCCCGTCGGCACGTGATCATTTAGACGATTTGGAGGAGTGTTTTCAGACAGTTTGGGACCATCGGATGAGGTTGAACCCGACCAAGTGTACCTTCGGTCTCGGATCGGGAAACTTTTTCGGGTATTTGATTAGCAAGAGGGGAATTGAGGCCAATCCCAAAAGGATACAGGCGATAATGGATATGAAATCCCCGCAGACTTTCAAGGATGTCCAACGACTCACTGGACGGATCACAGCGCTTCAGAGGTTTATGTCCAAGTCGGCGAAAAGGTGCCTTCCCTTTTTCGACACATTGAAAGGCCCGCAGAACAAAATGACCTTTCAGTGGACGGTAGAATGCGAGGACGCCTTCCAGGGGATCAAAAAGTACTTATCTTCGGCACCACTGTTGATGAAGCCGATCCCGAAAGAACCCCTTTACATATATCTTGCAGCAAGTTCTCTAGCAGTCGGGGCAGTTCTAGTCAGAGAGTCAGGGGGAAGTCAGTTCCCTATGTATTATGGCAGTCATGCGCTTCGGGATGCAGAGACACGATATCTGAACCTAGAAAAGTTTGCTTATGCATTAATTGTGGCCAGCAGAAAGCTTCACCACTATTTCCAGGGCAGACAGATAATAGTATACACTAATCAGCCCATAAAGAAGGTTTTGCACAAGCTAGACGTCTCGGGACGGTTGGCTGCTTGGGCAATGGAGTTGACTGAATTTGCGTTGGAATATCATCTCCGAACGACGATAAAAGGTCAGGCTTTAGCCGACTTTGTGGTTGAATGCTCGTTCTCCGAGCCGGATGAACCCGAAGCACTGGTGGGTTCGTTTATTAAAGCTCGTCCTATTTAGACATCATGGACTTTATATGTAGATGGGTCGTCGACTTCGGATGTTAGCGGGGCGGGCGTTATCCTGACGAGCCCGGAGGGGTTTAAAGTTCAGTAGGCTATCCGTTTCCGGTTCAAGGCAACAAACAACGAAGCTGAATATGAGGCTATCTTAGCCGGGTTGAGGTTGGCTCGAAGTTTGGAAGTTCAGCGGTTGATTATTTTCAGCGACTCTTAGTAGGTTTTCAAGCAGATATCAGGAGAGTACGAGGCTCGGGGGGCGAAGATGACTAAGTACTTGGCAGAGGTAAAGGATCAACTTCACTATTTTAGTTTATACAGTTTCCAAGGGATAGATCGTTCGGACAATACCGTGGTTGGTGCTCTAGCCAGATTGGCAACGACTGAAGCGAGTTCTTTCGGTGGATCGATGTACTTGGAGGTCTTGGATACCCCAAGAGTTCAGAGGTCAGAAGTATTAGCATTGGATCGGGTGGATTGTTGGCTTACGCCATATATAGCATATCTTATTGATGGCATCTTGCCTGCTGACCGGTTGTTGGCTAAAAAGGTAAAGCACAGGAGTTCGTACTTCATCCTGATTGATAGAGATCTGTATCAGCGAGCCTTCTTCTCCCCATTATTGAAATGTCTGGCACCTTCTGAAGCTAGTTATGTTCTGCAGGAGGTACATGAAGGGATCTGTTGCGATCATAGAGGAGCCAAGTCAGTGGCGTACAAAGTTCTTCGGCAGGGTTGCTACTAGCCAACGATATTTCAAGAAGCAAAGGATTATGTGAAGAAGTGCTCGAAGTGTCAGTTGAACAGTCCAATACTACATCAACCCCCGGAGGAGTTATCTTCAGTTCTTTCCCCGATCCCATTTGTTGTTTGGGGGATCGACATTTTAGGACCGTTGTCGAAGGCTAAGGGACAGGTCAGTTTCGTGATAGTCGCCATTGATTATATGACTAAGTGGGTTGAAGCTAAGCCACCTCGGACGATCTCAGAACAGGAATATTTGAAATTTTTTAAGGAGTTCGTGGTGTTCCATTTTGGGATCCCTATGGTATTGGTTTCGTATAATGGGCGACAGTTCGTGGGAGCTAAATTCGAGGAGTTCCTGGCAGATTTGAACATACAGCATCGACGGACTTCGGTGGCACATCCTCAGTCAAATGGATAGGTAAAGGTTACGAACAGAACCCTACTTAATGGAATAAAGCGTCGGTTAGATGAAGCTAAGGGCCGATGGCCAGAGGAGTTACTTAGTGTTTTATGGGCCTATTAGATGACTCTGAGGATGACAACAGGGGATTCACCGTTTAGGTTGGCTTATGGGACTGATGCTCTGATTCTGGTGGAGGTTGGCTCTCAGTCTCTTCGGGTTAGTCAGTACAAAGATGTATACATTGAAGAAGGGCTTCAGCTGAATTTGGACTTGTTGGAGGAAGTTCGAGAGTCAGCTATAGTGCGACTGGCGAATTATTAGCAGCGAACGGCTAGACACTTTAATAAAGGGGTGAAATTACGGAGGTTCGAAGTTGGTGATCTAGTACTTCGGGAGCCTGAAACATCTACCCCCCATAATACAAGGAAGTTTATACCAAACTGGGAGGGTCCTTATGAAGTTGTTGGAGTTCCGAAGCCAGGGACTTATCGGCTTCGGGCAATGGATGGTTCGGAGATAAAGAATACATGACATGCTAGGAGACTTAGGAGATATTACCAATAAGCTATGTAATTCTTTAGTTCGTTATTATGTAATTTCAATTACTTATCAATAAAATAAAGCAGTTTGTTCTTGCAAAAGAGATTTTTCATTTAATTTAGAGTTTTGTACATATATAAGATCTGTTACATGAAAAAGAAAAAAAGTTGTAACGGCCTATTGTTGTGGAGGGGGGTCGTCATCAGCATCGGGTTTGTCATCTGAGGAGTCTAGGATGGAGGGATCTAACCCGGCAGTGAGCATTTTATCTTTGTCTTTCTGTGAGGCATTTGAATAGTCGTCGCCGTATTGTTTCAGGACTTCTTCGTTCAGCTCTGGGGATCGACGGTATTCGGCGATCCGCTTCTGTAATAGCGGTCCTTGAGCTTTTAATTCATTATGACTTATCTCCAGCAACTTATGTTCCTTCATCAGTTTAGCCAATTGAGAATGAACAGTCCGAAGTCAATTCTGAAGGCTTGTGATAGATTTCTCCATCACGTCCATTCTGTTTTTGTCTTCGGTTCGTTCTCTTTTCTCGGCTACTTCAGAAAGTTACCATTTTGTTTTCTTCAGTTCGTTCTCCAGCTCTTCGCAGCGGTAGGTGGTGTTGGCGTGGAGGTTTTGTTCTTTTTCGAAACCAGATTTTATGGCTTCTATCCGCGTTGAAGTTCAGCGATTTCGGCCTTCAGTTCTCCTTCTTTATTCTTCATCTTTTCAAGATGGCGATGGGTTCGGGCGATGACGACATTGGACTGCAATTTAAAATTGATTAACTTGGTGTACAGTATATGTAGAAATTGGAAAGAGTGTGGGGGCAGTTCTACTTACTCGACCCATATGCATGGAGTTGGCATAGATCAACTCTTCGGTTGAGATGTCTTCAAATCTACCGTCGTCCTTGGGTAAATTGAAGTATTGAAAGAGCTCCATGGGGTAGTCTTTGGGGTCTTCAAGCCATAAAGGCATTGTGGTTCGAAGTTCCCGAATCTCCCGTACCTCGATCGAGAGTGTTGGCGATTCGGATAAGGGGATGTTTATTGATTGTTGATGTTATTGGGGATCGGGAAACTGTTATGTGTGTGGCTTTTTGGGTGGAGGGGCGGAGGATGATTCGGCCCGTTCCTTCCTCTTCTGTAAAGGGGCTTCGGGGTCGACAGGTTCTGGAGGTTCGGTTGAATCGGGTTGGATGATGTTAAGTTCGGTGGATTGGGTAGGATCGGTGATCAGGTGTTGAGGAGGTTTTTTGGTGTATACCTTGACTACTTTGCGTTTCATTTTGAAAAAGGCATCTTTTTCAGCAGGTGTCATTTCAAGTGGGCTTTTTTCAGTAAAACCTGGTGTGGGGATGATGGAAGAAGGGTTGGCATCGGGTGCTGAAGGTTGAGATGGTGGGATGATGGTGATCGGGTTTACCAGAAGAGGAGCTTCGGTTGGTTGATCAGGGTGAAGGGCCGCTTCTTGGGTTGGCTCGGGAATGTCTTCGGAATTTGATGTTGAGGATGATGTTTGGCCGATATCTTTGGTCGTCTTCGGCTTGATAAGTGAACCTGCAAACAGTAGAGGTTCAGGAAAGGATTCTAACAGTTTGAAGTTTTGTGCCGATGAGTTAGATTTGACTTACGTTTATGGTTGAATAGCCATGCTTGGTCAATCAGGAGGTCCATGCTCCACTCTTCTTCGGGCATCTTGGCTATGAGCGAGACTAGCTCTTCGGCTCGGCTTCGGGAGAGCTTGTCCAGCACGACATTGGCTCTGGAAGATTCGGCCCAGTCGGGGATTTTGGGGGTTTCAGGTCCTTTGATGAAGAACCAGTGGGAGTGTCATCCTTTGTTGCTAGTGGGTTTTTTTTATTAAGGATCGTTTTTGAGCTGCTTTGTTAGGCTACTTGTTGATTTGACAGAATCCTGCCTCTCTGGATCGGCCCAGCGTGAACAGAGTAAAGAAGAAGTCGATGGAAGGGTCCATGCCACATTCTTGACAGAAGGCGATGAAGCAAATCAGGTGAATGAATGAGTTCGGGACCAATTTGGCGAATCCGACTCTGACAAAGCTAAGAAAAGTAAGAATGAATGTGTGAAGGGGGAATCGGACTCCGTACTTCAGGGCGTACAAGGAAACGGTGGTCCAGTCGTCGAGTCGCTGGTACATCCTTTCATCTAGGTTCGGGGCACGAAGTTCATGTGTGAGGAGAATGAGATATTGTTGGCGGATGTCAGCGAGATTTTGTTCGGTGATGGAGGA
The DNA here is from genome assembly GCA_034770075.1 of Aralia elata. Classification (NCBI taxonomy): domain Eukaryota; kingdom Viridiplantae; phylum Streptophyta; class Magnoliopsida; order Apiales; family Araliaceae; genus Aralia; species Aralia elata. The sequence goes on from CM068387.1 coordinate 9,590,062, forward strand.
TTTGGTGTTGATGTGGACGTATGCCTTTTCCGATGAATATTCTTGCTGCATTTTTAGTGTGCTCATCTTGGCCTCAGTTTTGATTGGTGATGGGGTGGCGGATGAGGAGGTGCTATGAGGGGTGTTGGCGGCAGTTGGGGAGAATGAAGGATTGGTAGTTATGGGGGTAGGAGCGATTTCAGAGGGGGTTGAGATGGGGGATTGTGTGGGAGTGGGGTTAAGATCAGTCGCGGTTGAAGCAAGGGAGTTATTAGCTAGGTTGGTGGTGTCGGCCATTGTTGATCGGAATTTGTAGGATGAGTGGGGTGCTTCGCCGGAAAAGGTGGTTGTGGATATCTGAGAAAGTTATTGTAGAAAGAGAGAGAAAGATTTTTGAACAGTAAGGCAGTTCGTTTTGGGGGAAATGGGTTTTGATATGACTCTTCAGTATGCACGTTTTGCGAGATGCGACTAGTAATGGTGGTGGGGTCCATTGGATGGCGTGGGCAACAAGAAGGGACTATTTGGGTTCAAGCAAAAGTGTCGAAATTACTTTATTTTGTGTGTACTCTCTTGCTATAAGTCAGGAATAGCTAGAGAGTGGGGGGGCAATGTTGGGACATGAATAATTGGGTCTGATGGATCTGGTGGGTTTTGTCCACGTGGAGGCATTGACCCCACGTAGGAATTTATTTTGGGAAGTATGAGGACTTTAAGGAATCTAAGATTCCTAACTATATTTAAATTCTAGTTCCTAAGGAAAGAGTCAGGATTGTATCCGACTTCCTTTCTTTAAGGAGATTGTGTTCTATCCAATCATAGGTAATTACCATGATTAGAGTCCTATTACAGTTAAGGGACAGGGTGATGAAGGCGGTGTGATCATCTATAAATACAAGGCTAAATCCTGAATTTAAAGGTAATGACTTTTTGCTCACTAAAGTGCTAAACCTCTATTGTTAATACCTTGAACAACCTGTACTTATTCTCACACTGGAGCTATCCCCCGGCGGCCCAAACCGTCAGGCTCTTGAGTGTGGTTTCGTTCTTGTGCAGGATTTGGCACGTATTTTGGTGATTGGACGCGCAGCGAAATTTTGGCGTTAACACACACAATTCACGTCAGCAGTTCGTTTATCCTAAATGTGAGCTTACTGGCGTTTACATTCTCAACAACAAAAAAACAATTCACAATTATTCTGGATTGGACTATACGTACTGGAACTGCCACAGTCGATGTTCGGACTTACCATCGTTATGTGGAAGAAATGCTTATTGGAGCTTTGTGTTCTTGTGGAGATGGATATGATGAAAACCGTAACAAATATAGTCTAATATATATAAATAAATGGAGGGTGGAGATTAAACTAAAATAGATGGTTAGGATTGATTATTCAATGAAGTCTATATAATGTTAGCTATGTACTGAAAATGAGGTATGAATATTATGAAACCAATTTTCCAATCTCTCTATCCAAATTCTTCTCTTTCTTCCCTCTAATTTCTGGAGTTCGATCCAAACTCGAATTGAATCACTTGGAGTTCGTACGGAGACTCGAATATCGGTAACAAATGGTGCTTTCATTGAGAGATGATATGGCGGATTCAAAAGGTACACAATCTGGAGAAGTTATTGATTTCTTGAATCAATTGCGGAGATACGAAACCAGAAATCAATGAGTCTTAACAACACTAGAGATTCAAGAACTGGAGTGGGAGCACAAGGAATTTGTCATGAATTACTTTGTGTATCATCAACAATCCACCATAATTGCTGAATATGAGAGCTCGTTTTTGGAACTTAAGCGATGGGCAGAGACTTGAAGTGAAAAGAATTTTGATGAACAGTGGGTTGTCGACCGATTTGTTGTCGGGTTGAAGGAAGAAATCAGACCCAATGTGGAGAGGAGTTATCCAAGATCATTAAATCAAGCCATCAATTTAGCAAAATGGCAAGAGATGTACCCCGCACATAAGGTGTTTGCCAAAATTACTGAACCAGAATTGGGTCATAAACGTCAACCAACCAACAAAGGGATTGATGATAATCAACAAACTGGTGACCCTATTGTGTTGCAAATACAGACTCCGCTTAGGTCTTCCGCGCATGAGGCTCTAGGAACAGAACTATTCAGGCTCGTTCAAAACACACAAGAGGCTGATTTTGTGATTAAAAATGTGCACGACTTCAATTGCAATTTCGTACCAATCAACCAGAATCTGCGTATAAATGGTGTTACTTTTGCTGGAGAGCTTAATGGTGGTGATCAACTGTATAAATTTGTAGAGAAAGATGACTATAATATTGAACTCATACCAAAGCCACCAGATGGAAATCTGTCTAGGGAAGTGATCCAAGAAACTAGAGCTAAATTTGGAAATGAAAAGGAAGCCCCAGACACTGAGACAACGAAACGAGAGCCAAACATGAAGGTTAATTTCATTTTCTCTCTTCCACTGATTTCCTCTGACTATGTCTATATCTTTGCTTCTGTTATCTCTTCTGCATTTGGTTATTTTGGATATAGGTTAAGGGTGTTTGATGAAATAACCAAAAGAAATGAGTACTCCTGGAAATTTGAATTGAAGGATGGCTTGTACTGGGGTGAAAGAGGAAAAACTGAGATCACTGAATTTTCTTTTAGCCATTTCCAGAAATTATTTTTGCTGAATTATGATGGTCATCACTTAAAAATTATTAGCCATGCTAAAAAAAACACAATTGCAAACACAAGTTGAATGTGAAAATCTTGTTATTAATTATGAGCAATATTAAGGAAAGATTAAGGCATAACTATTAGCTTAGTCCATATGCTCCTATGTATGTGCATAAAGCTTCAATTTATGATAATAGCAAGGTGAAGCTAGATTTTGATTGGGAAAATTATGTTGAAGCAGTAATGAAAATAAAGCTTGTGGTGTTTCTTGAGTTACCTGCAGTTGGGAAATTGTTTTCCAAAACAATATTAAGGGCACTTAAGACTTCAACTTTAAATAAATCAAAAATGCTTCAGAAACAGATGGAGTTGGGAGGAGAAAATGCATTTATGAACACAACCACTAAGGATCTCTTGGTGATTCTAAGAGCCAGAACCACTCGGAGCATGTTGCATTTTGGGAAAAACTATGTAAAAGCATCTGATAACATGTATTATCATGGTACAATTTTGGGAGAGCTTCCTGGCTTTGGAGTAACTTGTTTATATTGGGAAGGATTTGCTCTTTTGGAATGTTTAGCTGAAAAACTACCTTCAAAACAAGGGCTTGACATTTGCAAAATAAGGAACGGAAGTGTATTTAGGCACAGTAAGCTTGAGATCATGAAACTGATGAAATATGGGAATAATGAAATAGTGTGCAAAGTTCTCAGAGTATAGTTTTGATCCCGGCGGAAACCTTTTACTACATTCGGAAATGGGAAAGGATTTTTTTTGAAGAAAAATGGCCTAAGGTGTGAAAAGCTTGATTGCCTCGCATTATTTGTTCAACCCAGGAGATTTTATACCTTTGGTGAGTGGGTCCAACATGTTTACAAATTCAAGATTAGTGGTGCTTATAGTTCCAATGAAAGTAGGCCTTTACAGATAACTAAATTGGTTTTACTCGTTAGAGCATTAGATGAACAGGCATTTCATGTTCTACAAAACTTTAACATTTGGAAGAAATATATTGAAAATGAGATGAATATGCATCGTGGGAAGTTTGATTCAAGCCATAGTGCTTCTCGGTCTACAAAGTTTGTGATTTCGAAAATATCAAATGTGAAGAAAGAAATCAAATGTTGGCTTGTGGTAGATTGGATTGAAGATCTTGGCATCATGGTGGCTATTATACAAGGTAGTGGGGCTCTCTTAGAGAACAATGGAACAACTAACTTCAATATCCATGATGTATCTGGTAAACTTTTCATGGTTATTAGTGTTGGTGGAACTTGCAAAGTATTTGTCTATGGCACGAAGGAAAAGGAAGCTCTAAACTCTTACCACTCGAGTTTTGATATTAATTGCATCCCAAAATTTCCATACCATCACAGGGAGCAAATGAATGTGGAGGAGCAATTTGAATACTATGCCAGAGATGTGAATCATGCCTTTACCAGAACCGGGTACAGTGTGTGGAAGGTGGTGTTTTAAATTGGCTTATTAGCAACCCCTGTTGGGAAGCATACTTGGGCACTCTTATATTACTATAAAATGGAGAAAGAAAGAAGTTGTGTCCAGTATTGATTGACAAAATGGGGGTATATATTTCTATGATAAGGTTACATTTCCACCTTGAGGACAAGGTGGATTTTGAGGGGATGGTAATGTAACAAATATAGTCTAATATATATAAATAAATGGAGGGTGGAGATTAGACTAAAATGGATGGTTATGATTGATTATTCAATAAAGTCTATATAATGTTGCTATATACTGAAAATGAGGTATGAATATTATGAAACCAATTTTCCAATCTCTCTATCCAAATTCTTCTCTTTCTTCCCTCTAATTTCTGGAATTCGATTCAAACTCGAATTGGATCACTTAGAGTTCGTACGGAAACTCGAATATCCGTAACAGAAACTCATATCTTGCTAATGGATGTCAACGTAAATTAGGATTTGAATTTCATTAAGTTGTCACACCCTTAACCATATATAAGTTTGTAGCTTTTTGTTGCATATGTTATAGTAAATGTTGTATTTACGCTAGCTCACAATAGACTAAAATGTAAAATTGTACCATGAGTTTATTACTTTGTGTGGAGATATGGTACCTGATTTTGCAATTTAACAAATTACTACCTTGTGATGTAATTATTAGTGCAAAATCATATCTTTTAAGCTATGATTAACAACGCAAAACTAATCCAAAAGATATAATTTTGCATTACCAATTGTACCATAGGGTAACGGTTTGTTATATCCTAAAGTCAGTACCATATCTCTACAAAGTAATAAACTTATGATATAGTTTAGCATTTTGGTCCTTGCAAGGGCGTTAGATGATAATAATAGTAATATAATTTTGTACTACTAATATATATATTGTTCCACAAAAAAAGTGTTTTTCTTATTGATAGTAGTATAAAACAACACAATGATCCATCGACATAATGATTCATCAACATTATTTTATTATCGTGCTATACTAAAGTAACAACTTACTACTTTTAGGGGTAAACAACTAAACATGTAACAAAAATATATAAATAAATTTTTAGTGTGTACAAATTTTGCTAATTGAATTCTTTTTGTGGTGTACGTGCACATACACAAGTAATTTGATGATAATTTCCAGTTGGTTGCAAGAAAACTGCTGGATATATGTTTAACTTTACTAATGTTTTGTTTTTGCATATCAGATACCGACGAGTGTTCACCCAAAAATTATAACCGGACTGTCACTTATTATTACGGAACATACCCAATTTATAACTGATGTTCCCTGAGTTGTTTCAATACGTCGGGAGTTACTCTTGCTCTTGCTCTTGCTAAAATTCATTACTAATAGAAATTAGGTCATATCCTTAAATATTGATAGTGTGACCAATTACTAATTAACCAAATATTTTAATTGAAGCAATATTTCAAAATTGTTTTCATGACAATAATAATCATAGGACACCAATATCTTCTTATTATAAAGCGTGAGGTATTTACTTGCTTCACCAAGCAGGTGGACTTCAACAAACATTTCTATCTTATTTATCCCCCAACTTTACTTCTTTCTTAATTTAATCTTTTAGTTTAAAAAGATGTATTTATCTTATAAATTTAATAATATATTTTTAAATTTTCAAATTATAATTATTTCTTCTTAAATTAATAGTATATATAAATTACACACCCAATATACCTGATTTATCTTATATAAAGTGACTCTCTCGAGCCGTGGTGATACCTTATTATCTTTCTTGTTTTTTTTCCTTTTTTTTTACAACTTTAATTAAATTATTATTTTATTATTTTATTTAATTTTTTAAATTTTAATTTACTTTACATAATTTATACATGTAACTCTGTGTGCCACCAAGTATTAGTTTTAATAAAGAATGACATGTGCAAAAAATAGGCAACGCATTTGCTTGATGGACCGACCATAAATCCTATCAAAATAAAAATATAATCCATACGGCCCACATTATCATTCTCAAAAACTGGATCTTTGATCAGCACTAATCGGACGGTTGTAATTAGACTTAATCAAATGCTTTTGTTCTTGGCCTCACACGGCCCACTTGTTTTAATAAGCGACAAAGTTAACGGGTCCCAAGCCCAGTAGGTGAAAAAGTAACGAACCATTAGTATTGGGGCATGGACTACTGGCCCTTAATACTTTTTGGATAATTAGATTTTGATTTGACAGGTATCTTATTATTCTTGTGTTACCATTTTTTTTGTTACATTTGAATTGCATGAATAAATGTGAGAATAAAATGACTCAATCTCATAAAATAAAATAAAAATTATGTTTGATTATTTTATTAAAATGGAATGAATTATTTCTATTTCTGTCAAATTTGTAAATTTTGTCCCTTGAGTGAAGATATTGAATAACTCACTCTAACTAAAATAGAATGAATCATTTCACTCTTCATTTCATTCCCAACATAAAGATTATATATATTTTCTTCTCTTCATTTATCCTAATCATATTGTTGTTGCATTTGGGTACAAATTTTCGGATTATGGACGTATTTGCAATTCTGACAACAAAACTCGGATTGCTATTATGAGTAATGACCGTTCATTTCTCAAATTCACACATCTTAACTCTTATAATTCAAAACAAGTACCCTTTATTTAACAAAGAGAGTCTCATTTGTAAAATTAATAAACTTTAAAAATATATTCTTACTTCTATTTATTCTTAAATTTGTTGAATTTTTAATTTAATAGTGACAACATGATAGTGGATAGTGATGATACACAAATAAATGTGTCATTTTATACATGCATGTGTTGTGAAAATATATAAATATTAAATTCAATGGTAGAAATTAGGAATGTAAATTAAATTTATCTAGCTTGTAGCAAATATTTGATGAGGAGAGGCGTGCAACACATTGTCTTTAAGTGAAAATTTCACTCCTCGGAGATATTTTTTCTCGGTGCTAAGATCACTAACGAAAATCTACTACATGATTCAACGGCACTTCATCCCAACTAATCAACATTGAAAATAGTAGGATGATCTATGAATTGCTTCAAATTTTTTTTACTCAACTCAAAATTGTACCATATATATAGAAAGAAAGATGAACAATTTCTGATTATCTATATATAATATTGTATATGTGATATATTAACATAGAAGGAGAGGTTGAAAATAAATGTATACATATAAAGAAGTAGAATATTGTTTTTCATAATACAAAAAATAACACCACAACTATAATATGAATATCTTATTTTTATCGCACGCATCGGGTGTGAAGCAAGTAAATGCCTCACGCTTTATTCTATTATAAAGCGTGAAACATTTACTTCCTTCACCAAGCAGGTGGACTTCACCAAACATTTCTATCTTATTTATTCCCCCAACTTTACTTTTTTATTAATTTAATCTTTAAGATTAAAAAGTTGTATTTATCTTATAAATTTAATAATATATTTCTAAATTTTCAAATTAAAACTATTTCTTCTTGAATAAATAGTATAATATGGATTACACACCCAATATATATTTTCTATGTGTTGTTTTGCAATCCTAATAGAATGGCCGAGTCTAACAAGATCAACAAGTTTGTAGAGCATAGATTAGTAATTTATTTTTTTTATTCATTCCATATATGTGATCTAATTTGCTAAAGTATAACCTCTTTGCGAGGTTTCCGTTATAGCTTTGTGAATTTTGATAATTTATTTTCATTATAAGTATATAATTGAATTCGTATTCATGCCGGTCATTGAACAAAAAAATTATTGGGTGGATGAATGGGTCCAACCGGTGGTTGAACTATTATTGAACTAGTGATATTATAATTGTCTATTAATTAAATACTCATATTAATTATTATTCTGAATTTTATTTCATAATTCATATGTACCAAATTTATTATTAATATGTATATATTCAATTTTAGATAATAAATTTTAAATTATCTAAAAAGTATAACTAGTGATAAAATTTATTGTTTTCAAAAATTAAAAAAATTATATCAATTTTGAATTTAAAAGTACCTCATATTAAGTATAAAAAATATCAATAGTAATCTTTTATTTAGGAACGGAAGTAGTATATATTACATATGTAAAAAATGTATATATAAGTGATAATACTTCTATTACTAACTCATGACTTTATTATTTGAAAAGGTTAAATTAATACATACACATAAACATTTACAAATATTTAACATATAATAATAGTTAATGATATCTAACACAACCAACTCTTTCTTAAGCTCACATTTTTTTATAATTAATAATACTTTTTACATAATTTATAATATACTCATTAATTGTATTTAATAAATTAAATGAATTTATGTCAATTTTAAATTTAAAAATATCTTAAATTAATTTTAAAATGTCAATATCATCTTATATTTTGAAATGGAGTAACTATATATGTTTGCTCTTCACGTTCCCAGCTCCATTGATTGGCTTGAGTTGAATAATGTTAATGTACAAGATCAGTCAAGGATATAATAGTAATTGTAATAGAGTTAGCTAAGGTCATTTGTGTACGTTCATCATAAGTTGGTTAGACTATTTGATAGCAGTAAGATATAATGTAACTCTCTTTCTCTCTCTGACATACTGGGTCTGTAATTTTCATATGTGTGTGAATACAATGTTCTGTTTTTCTTCTTTCTCCATTGAAGACTTCTTACATGATAACAGAGCCAGATTTCATCGCAACTCGATCATGAGGTTTTCAATTTGGAGATCGATTCTAGTTTTTAGATCAGGTTTGATAGTTTATTGATTTCCTATCTTTAGAAACTCTAATAATTGTAGCTCAATAACAGATCAGAAAACCCTAGATCTGTTATTTTGTTTGTTGAATTTTTAGATAAATTTCATCATTTTCTTAGTTAATGATGGTACATACTGTTGGAAATCTAGCAGAATTAACAAGAGCAACAGAACGTTAAAATTGGAACAACTTATCTGGAAATAGAAATGTGAAACCGAGGCGTAGCAAAGCTACTGTCCTAAAAAGTGATTCCGCCCCCACTAGTAATAACCTCAGGTACAGATGGGCTCCCGGCGTTCACCCTCTAAGATTCAACGGTGAAATCTCTAATTGTGTGTACTCACAGAAAGAGGATTTGGACTTGTCTTTGTGGATTGCCCAACTGACTCAAAGAATAAGAACGAAATATATTGGGGAGAAGTATTGCAGTCAGATATGAATGTATATATGAATGTATATCAGTACTACTAAGCATCAAGAATTGCTCCGAATTTATAGGATAACTGAGATCTGAGATCTCAGATCTAGAACACATAAAACGTGAGAAAGCATAGAAGAGGTTTAGGTAACAAAAACGTGTATGGAGCTTTAAGTAACAAAAATGTGATTGAGAGTTAATGAAAAGAAAACAAGGAACTTGAATTAATTGACTCAATCAAAAAACTCAGTTAAGAATTTTAGCAAAAACAATGGACTACTTGGGCGCACCCGCAAGGCCAAATTGTCCGAATTTGCACTCCCCCCCTGCGCGGGCGTAATGCGCGCCCACACGCATTAAGGTTTTCTGGCCGGAAGTCCAAGATCCAAGCTTGACCCAACCCAAATCCTTAGCCAACCTCATGTGCGCGAGCCCATCCTTTTTTCCTCAATCATATTACTAAGCCCAACACTAGGATATACTAATATACTCAAGAATAGTTTTCAAAGTGAGCAATGTGGGACTTTGGTAAACATTAGAATTTGAAATATAACTAACAATCCCCCACATGATTCAAATTTATTAAAGGAAAAATTAAAGGAAGTAAAAAGGGCAATGGATTTCAGATACATCACGTCGATACCTTGTGGGTTTGAATCGACACTTAGTGGAACAAGCTCATGATTGTAGATTATAGGTGAATTAAAATCTTGAACCCATTATCTGTGATACAAACAGTTGAACTTGCACACATACCCAAAAAATTCGAATCCACACAAGTCCGCGGTTGGGCGCGTTCTAGGCCATGCGCCATATCCCAGATTTTCATAAAGGCTCTAGAGAGTTTGCCATAGGCTCTTATAGGAAGCGGCCTACACTTCCACCTTTATATAGGTGAACCCATCAAGTGTAAACTGACATACACCACCCTTTAGGGCTATGAGTTTCATTAAGAATCTAAATGATTCATCCTATCACAATTTGTCAGTAAGCACCACATGCACACAGGGATAAATAATTGCAGTGCTATAATTAAGTAATTCCATAACTTGTTGTTACCCATTGAACCCAATTCATGGGATCTCCAATCACATGGGTTGGGTTTCCATCACGCATTACTTACTCAAGATGTTGGCAATAGTCTCATCCCTCTGGATGCTTCTTGGAAAATCCTTTTAATCAATCCCTTTGTAAGCGGATCCGCTAGGTTCTTTTCAGACCTCACAAATTCCATGAAAATAACACCGTTACTGATCAGTCCTCGTACAATATTATGTCTCAAGCGAATATGCCTTTGTTTCCCATTATACACTTGGTTCATTGCTCGGCCGATGGCAGCTTGAGAATCACAATGCAGAGATATAGAAGGAATTGGTTTAGACCACAATGGTATGTCTGCCAATAAATTCCTCAGCCACTCTGCTTCTGTACCTGCCAATTCTAATGCAATAAATTCAGATTCCATAGTAGATCTAGCAGTACAAGTTTATTTAGCAGATCTCCAAGAGATAGCTCCTCCACCTAAAGTAAATACATATCTACTGGTGGAGTTTGTTTCATCATTATCAGATACCCAATTAGTATCACAATATCCTTCTAAAACATTAGGATGACCAGTAAAATGTATACCTACATTAACTGTTCCTTTTAAATATCTCATTAGACGTGACAATGTATTCCAATGATCTTGTGAAGGATTATGAGTATATCTGCTAAGTCTACTGATGGCATATGCAATATCAGGTCGAGTACAGTTCATTAGGTACATTACACTACCAATGATTCTAGCATATTCAGTTTGTGCAATATCAATCCCTTTATTTTTCTTTAAATGTATACTAGAGTCATAAGGTGTTCCTAATGGCTCTTCATTAAAGAAATTAAACTTCTTAAGAATATTTTCCACATAGTGAGATTGAGATAAGACCAAACCATCTGCATGTCTATTAATTTTCATGCCAAGAATCAAATTCGCTTCTCCCAAATCTTTCATGTCAAATTTAGAAGATAAAAAGGTTTTTGTGGTTTTCACAACTTTCTCATCAGTACCAAATATTAGCAAGTCATCCACATATAAGTAAATAATCACACCACAGTTTCCATTGAATCTACTATACACACAAGTATCAGATTCATTTGTCACAAAGTCATTAGACAAGAGAGTTTTATTGAATTTGTCATTCCATTGTTTTGGTGCTTGTTTCAAACCATACAATGATTTCACAAGTCTACACACTTTTTGTTCTTCTCCTGGAACAACAAATCCTTCTGGTTAACACATATATATTTCTTCATTTAACTCACCATTCAAGAAAGCAGTTTTAACATCCATTTGGTGGATTATCAAATTATGAATAGATGTCAAAGCAATTAAAATTCTTATGGTTGCAATTTTAGTCACTGGTGAGTAAGTGTCAAAGTAGTCAAACCTTTCTTTTTGAGTATACCCTTTAGCCACAAGTCTAGCCTTGAATTTATCAATAGACCCATCAGCTTTTAACTTCTTTTTAAACACCCATTTACTACCAATAGGTTTACTCCCTCTAGGCAAATTAACTAGTTCCCATGTATGGTTAGACATAATGGATTCTAGTTCACTATTAATAGCATCTTTCCAAAAAGTTGCATCAATTGATTTTATTGCTTCTCCATACGTTTTAGGGTCATCTTCAGTTATAAAATCAGTTATAAAATCTGGGCCAAAAGTTTTCTCAAAACGTTGCCTTTTACTTCTAGTAGAAGCAGGTACAGGTTCTTTATCTGTCCTTTTAAGAAATTCATTTGAAGATGGACTGTCCACGTCTCTTATTATCATTGGAAAAATATTTTCAAAGAATTCTACATCCTTAGTTTCCAAAATAGAATTATTCTGATAATTATTAGTCGCATCTTTAATAACCAAAAATCTGTATGCAGCACTATTAGAAGCATATCCAATAAAAATACAATCCATTATTTTAGGCCCAATTTTATTTCTTTTAAAATCTGGTATAGCTACTTTAGCTAGACACCCCCATACTTTAAGATACCCCAAGTTAGGAGCATGATTCTTCCATAAATGATATGGTGTAGAGTCTATCTTTTTATGTGGAACTCTATTTAGAATATGATTTGCAGAAAGACAAGCTTCACCCCACATATTGTATGGTAAACCAGAACTAATTAACATGGCATTCATCATATCTTTGAGAGTTCTATTTTTCCTTTCAGCGACTCCATTCGACTGTGGAGAATAAGGTGGAGAAGTTTCATATATAATACCATTTAGTTCACAAAATTTTTTGAGACTTCCTGATTCATATTCTCCTCCACGATCGGATCTAACTCTTTTAATCTTTCTATCTAACTGATTTTCAACCTCTGCTTTGTATTTAATAAACATTTCTTCCGCTTCATCTTTAGAGGCAAGGAGATAAATTTGAGTATATCTAGAATAATCATCCACAAAAGAAATATAGTATTTCTTGCCACCTCTACTTGTAGTATTTTTAAAATCAGCTAAATCACTATAAATTAACTCAAGAAGTTCAGTATGTCTTTCAACACTTTTAAAAGGTTTCTTAGCATGTTTTGCTTCCACACAAATTTCACATTTATTAAACTCAGTATTTGCAAAATTAGGAATAAGCTCAAGTTGTTTCAACTTTTTAATAGATGCCACATTCAAATGTCCTAATCTAGCATGCCACATATCCAAAGATTCAACAATATAAGCAAAAGAAGCATTCTTATTATTCAATTCAGCAGAAGCATCAAGAACAAATAAACCCCCATTACAAAAACCTTTTCCCACAAAATCTCCATTACGGGTAAGTACAAGTTTATCAGATTCAAACACAAGTTTAATCCCAGCTTTGTTCAACAATGAACCAGACACAAGGTTTCTACGAATATCAGGCACATGAAGCACATTTTGCAAAGCGATAGTTTTTCCTGAAGTTAACTTAAGTAAAACTTTCCCTTTTCCTGCAACTTTGGTGGTTCGAGAATCCCCCATAAAGACATTTTCCCCATTAGTCACAGTTTCGTAATTAATGATTACGTCTCTGTTTGTGCAAATGTGTCTAGTGGCGCCGGTATCAACTACCCATTCCGTGAGGTTGTCAACTAGGTTTACTTCCGAGACAACAACAACAATGATATCATCGGTTTCAGCTAGGTTTGCTTGGGGCTTAGGCTGAAAGTTATTATTATTATCTTGCCCCTTGCGAAAGTGACATTTCATAGCAATATGTCCAGGCTTGCCACACACGAAACAAGGACCTTTGGTGAAAGGTTTCTGAATTTGATTGGGATTTTTGAACCTATTGTCCTTACTCCGAGTTGAGTTCTGAATTTTCCCTTTGTGGTTTTTAGACAGTTTTTGATTTGGATAATTATGGGTCTTCCATTGTGGCCTTTCTTCAACGAGATTGGCCTTGGCAGAATGATGAGCAACTATGCCTCCTCTATCTTTTGCCCTGTTTTGTTCTTCAATATGTATATGTGCAACTAGTTTCTGCATAGTAAAATCTTTAGTGTTATGCTTAAGGTTCATCTTATAATCTTTCCATGAGGGTGATAATTTTTCAATAAGTGCAGCAGCTTGAAAGGTCTCGCACATTTTCATTCCTTCCCCAATAACCTCCCCCACAATAGTTTGATACGTATGAACTTGCTCTATTACGGATTTTCCATCTTGCATCTTAAAATCTAGAAATTTTCCAGCAACATATTTCTTAAGTCCAGAGTTTTCTACCGCATACTTAGATTTTAAGGCCTCCCAAATTTTCTTAGCACTTTCATACGGATAATAGATTTCAAACAACGTATTAGACAAGTAGTGCAACATATATCTACGACATGTACGATTATCCTTAACATAATCCCTTGTTGCAGAATTATCACCATACGTTTTTTCAAGAGTTTCAAGAACATCATTAACAGGAGTAGTAGGAACTTCCACAATAGGATCCACATATAGCACATATTCCAGATTCATAGTTTCCAAATAAAACAGCATATCTTCAGACCATCTCTTAAAATTTGTACCATCAAATCGTTCAATTTTAGCAAAGTCTAAAGCAGATTTCATCTTGTTAATATACAGAATCACTTTTTAGATTGTTGGAAATCTAGCAGAATTAACAAGAGCAACAGAACGTTAAAATTGGAACAACTTATCTGGAAATAGAAATGTGAAACCGAGGCGTAGCAAAGCTACTGTCCTAAAAAGTGATTCCACCCCCACTGGTAATAACCTCAAGTACAGATGGGCTCCCGGCGTTCACCCTCCAGGATTCAACGGTAAAACCTCCAATTGTGTGTACTCACAGAAAGAGGATTTGAACTTGTCTTTGTGGATTGCCCAACTGACTCAAAGAATAAGAACGAAATATATTGGGGAGAAGTATTGCAGTCAGATATGAATGTATATATGAATGTATATCAGTACTACTAAGCATCAAGAATTGCTCCGAATTTATAGGATAACTGAGATCTGAGATCTCAGATCTAGAACACATAAAACGTGAGAAAGCATAGAAGAGGTTTAGGTAACAAAAACGTGTATGGAGCTTTAAGTAACAAAAATGTGATTGAGAGTTAATGAAAAGAAAACAAGGAACTTGAATTAATTGACTCAATTAAAAAACTCAGTTAAGAATTTTAGCAAAAACAATGGACTACTTGGGCGCACCCGCAAGGCCAAATTGTCCGAATTTGCACCCCCCCTGCGCCAGCGTAATGCGCGCCCACACGCATTAAGGTTTTCTGGCCGGAAGTCCAAGATCCAAGCTTGGCCCAACCCAAATCCTTATCCAACCTCATGTGCGCGAGCCCATCCCCTTTTCCTCAATCATGTTACTAAGCTCAACACTAGGATATATTAATATACTCAAGAATAGTTTTCAAAGTGAGCAATGTGGGACTTTGGTAAACATTAGAATTTGAAGCATAACTAACACATACACGATCCTTTGCTGTTGTTGTTACTCAAAATCAGGGCAATGTTAATGGCAATACAAATACAAGTAATTCGATACCAGAAATGTGTCAAATTGATGCACTTCATCCTTATTATCTGCATCCTTCCGATCATCCTGGTCTATTGTTAGTTAATCAACAATTGACTGAGAAAAATTATAGTCAATGGAGTCGTGCTATGACTATTGCTCTCACTGCCAAGTTTAAGATAGGATTGATTGATGGAACTTATGGTAAACCAAATTCGAATTCACCTTTGTTATCATACTGGGAAAGATGCAATAGCATGGTGATTTCTTGGTTGTTGAATGTTGTTTCCTCAGAAATCAGTAGTAGTATTGTATATCTGTCTACTGCAAAACAAATATGGGATGATCTTACTATAAAGTTCACGCAAAAGTCACATTCCTAGAGTTTATCAAGTCAGGAAGGATTTCGTGTCATTAACTCAAGGAAATCAAACTTTGTCTGTGTACTATACACGATTCAGAGCATTATTGGATGAATTGGAGAATCTCATATTGATTCCTAAATGCACCTGTGATTGTACCTGTGGTAATGTTGTACTACAGGCTAAAAATGATAATGTTACAAAAGTGTCTCAATTTCTTATGGGTTTGAATCCTCAATTTGCTGCTGTGAGAAGCCAAATTCTACTAATGTCTAATCTGCCTTCTTTGAATGAGGCTTATTCTCTGCTCTTACAAGAAGAAGAACAGAAATAATGTGCAATATTACACACTAAGGATAGTATTTCTGATTCTACTGTTTTATTGGCTAAGAAATTTAGTACTTCTAAACTAAAGTCAAGATTGATCTGTGACTATTACAAGGATACAGGACGTAGCAGGGAGAAGTGCTTTGCATTGAATGGTTATCCTCCACGGTTCAAAGGTCCTAGAATTCATCCTTCTGTTGGTTCTCACACAAACTTTAGTCCAAAGCTGACTAATGACAAACAAAATTCATCTATTCATTCCTCTGGTCACTATAAAGGCAGATATACACCTCGGGTAGCACAGGTCTCTTATGCTCAACCTTTTCAATGTTCCTCTATTAACACTGGTTCTCAGTTTAGTGGCGAAGGATCTTCCTCTGTCGTTCCATCATCATCTGGAAGTTTTTCTCCTCAAATTTCACCAGCTCAATATACTCAGATCATGGATATTATTAATGTTGGTCATTTTTCAGCACACAACTCTCAGTCTCGTGGTTCTACAATTCAGCACGCCTCTACTTCTCATGTTGCTGCTATGACTAATACATTACCACATGCTCATCTTTCAGGTAGTACTCTAGCAACTATTGCTTGTTTCTCTGGAATTCATCTTAATAATAGTGACTGGATCATAGAAACTGGTGCTACTGGTGCCTAACACAACTGCTAGACCTTTTGGAGTGAAAACAGTGCCAGTTAAATTCACAGATTATGTAGGTTTACCATTCTCGAGTAACTTGGTTTCTACATCTTCTGTACCTCATTCTTTAACTAATTTTCTATCATATGATCATCTCACTCCTTCTTGTCAAAAATATATTGTTGCTACTACCTTAATTCCTGAACCTCAATCTTATAAACAAGCTTGCCTAAATGAGAATTGGTGCAATGCAATGATAGCTGAAATTAATGCTTTAGAAGCAAATAATACATGGGTTGTGACTCCTTTACCTCCTGGTAAGAAAGTTATTGGTTGTAAATGGATTTATCGAGTCAAATATACTTCTGAAGGTCTTATAGATTGATACAAAGCACGCCTTATAGCCAAAGGCTTTACCCAAACTAATGGACTGGATTATTTTGAAACTTTTGCTCCTGTAGCTATAATGACTACATTGCGAGTCTTACTTGCTATTTCAGCTATTCATAATTGGCATCTAGGCCAGATAGATGTTACAAATGCTTTCCTCCATGGTGATCTTCATGAGGAAGTTTATATAGCTTTCCCCCCAGGTTTCACTCTTACTTCATCCACATTTGACAGACCTTTGGTTTGTAAACTACAAAAATCTTTGTATGGACTGAAACAAGCTCCTAGACAATGGTTTGCCAAGTTTTCTGGCGTTCTTCTGCAATATGATTTCTCTCAGTCTTATAATGATTCCTCCTTATTTCTGCTACATAATGCTCAAGGTTTTCTGGCTTTTTTAGTTTATGTGGATGATATCATCATCGCAGGTCCTAATCCTGATCTTATTACTACTGTCAAATCCTATCTCCATTCTCAATTTAAGATCAAAGATTTAGGCTCCCTGAAATTTTTTCTGGGATTAGAGATTACTCGATCTTCTGCTGGTATTGTCCTTAATCAAAGGAAGTATGTTCTTAAAATTCTTAAGGACTGTGGTCTTATAGCAGCCAAGTGTTCAAAAGTTCCTATGGAACAAAATCACACTCTCTTAGCAACTGATGGTCCTGAGTTTTCTAATCCTTCTCAATATAGGAGGTTGGTTGGCAGGTTAATTTATCTAACCATAACAAGGCCAGGCATTTGTTATAGTGTGCACATTCTAAGTCAATTCTTGGTTAAGCCTAAACAAGCCCACATGGATGCTGCCCTTAAGCTTGTTAGATATCTCAAAGGCTCACCAGGTTAAGGCTTATTTCTTTCTAGCTCCAGTTCTTCACAAATGAGAGCTTATACTGATGCTAATTGGGGAGCATGCAGACTTACTAGGAGATCTTTGACTGGATATTGTGTAATGCTTAGCAGTAGTCTTATCTCTTGGAAATGTAAACGCCAAACTACTATTTCCAGATCTTCAGCAGAGGCTGAATATCGAGCCATGGCCAATACCTGTTGTGAAATAACTTAGTTGGTTTCTCTTCTTAAAGACGTTGGTCTTTCCAAGCTTATTCCTGTCACTTTGTTTTGTGATAATCAGTCTGCTCTTTACATTGCCTCCAATTATGTATTTCATGAGCGCACCAAGCATATTGATATTGATTGTCATTTGATCAGGGAGAAATTACTTCAAGGCTTAATCAAGACTGCTCATTTGCCTACCTCTATGCAACCAACAGATCTCTTCACTAAGGCTTTAAGTCATGACATGTTACTCAGTTTTCTTAGCAAGTTGGGATGCTGTAATTTGTTTCAGCCTTCCAACTTGAGGGGGGATGTTAATGTACAAGATCAGTCAAGGATATAATAGTAATTGTAATAGAGTTAGCTAAGGTCATTTGCGTACTTTCATCATAAGTTGGTTGGACTATTTGATAGCAGTAAAGATATAATGTAACTCTCTCTCTCTCTCTTAGACATACTGGGTCTGTGATTTTCATATGTGTGTAAATAGAATGTTCTGTTTTTCTTCTTTCTCCATTGAAGACTTCTTACAAATAAAGATTTCTAACTTCTAATGTTATGCCACCACCTTTGATATTTGTTAAATAATCTAAACACGCAACATCTCTTTGTTATAGCTTACCAATATGGTATAGAGTTTATCTTTCGTCCCTTAATTTATTTTCTATTATGACCATTTTTTTTCTTTTTCTTTTTTCTTTTTGTTTAATCTTGAGAAAATTTTATGAAAGATTCATTCATTCAATCAATCAATTTTTTTTTCATATATGATAGACTTGAGGGATATCTACTCTACTAAAATATGAAATCCATTACAAACTTTGTAGATATGTCATCCATTATATCCAATATTTGTACTATTTTGTAAAAAATAATTGTGTATCCAGTTGTTTAGAACACTATGAATATTAGTACAAACTAACTTTCAGCCCACTTAAATTACCCTTTTGTGGACAAAAAACCAATATTAGTTTAAAGTTGATGTTGGAAGATTGTTTTAGACAATAAATAATTTAGGAATTCAAATTGTTTATTAAGGATCAAGCAACTGTGCGTTTGATGCTTTAGACTCAAGGACTTCTTGGAATGCAGAGAAATCTGGTACAAAATAAAAAACTACACCAACACAATTTCAGTAATACGAGATTAAAAATTGTCTCTAAACTACTACAATTCCAGTTGTTAGGATATAATTTGTCAGCCGCCCATATGCCATTCCTTTTTACCTAATAGTTGCCTAAATTTTCAAAGATGGTATGCTGCCTCAATTTTCCTTCATTGGCATACTTTTGTTTGCCTATAAAAGGCACTCGCCTTTCACCTCTCTAGACACCAATTCACAAATCAAGCTCAGTAGCAGCAAGTAATAGAAGAGAGAAAATATCCGAAAGGAATTAGTCCAAAAATTCCAAAAGTGGAGAGAAAAATAGCTCAATTGAGTTATAAAAAAAGTGAGGAAGAGAGAAAATAATTACTAATATTATTTTCTCCAATTTGTACAATATTTTTATATAGTGAATTTCTGAGATTTCTCCCCGTGGTTTTTTTCCAATTGGGTTTCCACGTAAAATCCTTGTGTTATTAAATTCTCATTTAATGGTATCTCATTGTGTATATTTATTTAAGAGTATTTTATAAACCTGATACTACAATACCCCTCATCAAATATCAATTATTCCAGCAATATTTTTGGTTCTCCATTGATAACGCTTTTTGCTCGGTTACCCGTTGTTTCGATGATTTCAACAGGCGTACAAAATTTGGCGTTAACATTGGCGCTAGAAGGAGGGCCTTGATTGGTATTTGATTTCAAATCACCATCTTTGTCTAGGAAATTGTTGATATGGAGAATAACGGAGATTCACACAGGGGCTCGGTTAGAGACAGACTTGGCCCCAACCTAGCACGGTTTGGCCCCATCATAACACGGTCAGATCCTGTACGGAGACAACTTTTCACACCAACAGCCATTCTGGATCAGGATTTGCATAGGAGGAGGACAAATCAACAGACACTTGTTTTGGAGGATGAGAACGGGGGGGTCAAGTCAATCTGACCAGCAAGACCGAATCAGACTACGAAGGATCAGGGAAGCAGAGACGGAGTTGGAGTTTTTACGCCACCGGCAACAGGAGTGGGATGCACATCTGACTGATCTAAGGAGACAGAGAGAAACAGTTGGTACAGTGGTGGGCGGAGAACGGGAAATGACTCCCCACAGTCGACCCCGAACGGCGCACCAAGATGACATAAGGAGACCTAGCCGATCCGAACGACGCTCAGGTGACACGAGGCAACCCAGTTCACCAACTCGATACCATCCTCAAGGTCGTATGACGCAAGACAACGAAAGGCGACCCGGATCACTTGACCAACACTGCAGGAGGCGAACTCGATCTCCAATTGATAGGAGGCATCATGCCAATTCAAGGGTGGAACAACCTCAGGAAGAACAACCAATAATCCCACAGGCAACCATTCCCGAAGCCATATTAAATAGGCTAGCAGAACTGGAGCAAAGACCAGATACAACAAGGGCAGAACTAAGGGTGGTGGATCCGAAGTCTCCTTTTTCTCCTGCCATTACTCAAGAAAGAGTTGATCCCAAAAAGAAGTTACCGCCACTGGAGATGTACGATGGCACAGGAGACCCTTATGATCATACTCATTCATACCAAAGTGTCATGGACTACTACAATCATTTGGAGGCAGGCATGTGTCGCATCTTCGTAACGACGCTCAAAAAATCAGCGAAACAGTGGTTCATGTCTTTGCCCCCGAATTGTATCAATTCATGGAAAGAGTTGTGCGACAAGTTTCATGAACGATTCGGAAGTAATAAGCGGAGGGGGAAATTAATTGTGTCATTAATGCAGATCAGGCAGAAACCTGGTGAGTCGCTAAGCCAGTAAGTGCAGAGGTTCCGAGATGCAGTAGGAACGATCATTGATCTAAACATGATACAAGCACTGGGATTTTTCACAACGGGATTGGATATGGGGCGGAACAAGAAACTAATGAAAGATGTGATGTTCAATCCTTTGAAGGATCTTTCTGATACATATGAAAGGGCTGAAAGATTTATTGCGATCGATGAGGCTATGAGGAACCTGAAGCCGCAGACGCATACACCGGAAAAGCCAATGGATCGGGATAGGAGTTATAATTCCAGGTTCGAGACACAGCCAAAGAGAGAGTTCAACAACGGAAGTTCGGGAACCGGTCGACCTCCATTCCCGAACCAAAATGTCAATAAAATTTATACTCCTCTTAATATTAATCGGGGCAGGATTTTGGAGGAAATCCGAGACAAGTCATACTTTGAACAGTGCCCAGCCAGTAGTCATCCGGGGAGAGGAGATCTGACCCAATACTGCAATTACCATCAGAATGTCGGACACTCTACAGAGGAATGTTGGCAACTAAAGAATCTGATTGAGAAAAACGTCCAGAATGGGAATTTGAGGATGTGCATTGATTACACCGATTTGGATAAGGCCTGCTCAAACGGATAACGTTCTTCGAGACGGACAAACGTTCACTCGAACGGACAACGTTCTTCGAGACGGACAAACGTTCTCCCGAACGGACAACATTCTTTGGGACGGACAAACGTTCTCTCGAACGGACAACTTTCTTCGAGACGGACAAACGTTCTCCCGAACGGACAACATTCTTTGGGACGGACAAACGTTCTCTCGAACGGACAACTTTCTTCAGGACGGACAAACGTTCTCCCGAACGGACAACGTTCTTCGGGACGGGCAAACGTTCTCTCGAACGGACAACGTTCTTCGGGATGGACTATCTACATTTCGGTGGTCATAAGGTTGGTTATTTTCATTTTTTCGGTGTGATAAGGCACTAACGGACAACGTTCTTCGAGATGGACTATCTACATTTCAGCGGTGATAAGGTTGATTATTTTATTATTTTCGGTGGTCATAAGGTTGGTTATTTTTATTTTTTCGGTGTGATAAGGCACTAACGGACATAACAAAAAGAAGAAGATCAATATTTATCTGAAGTTATAAGGTCGGTGATTGGGAATGTCGGGAAGATCGTGCCTATCAAGGAAAGGAGACAGAACTTAACAAAACAATCCATATAACAGAGGAAACTATGCGAGCAAAACAAACGCTTATAACAATGTCAAATTCATTTTCATATAATTCACACCAATAGTCTCTCTTGCCTTATTGAATACGGGTTTTACATTATCAGAAATGTTTTTGACCCAAATAAATCTGTATCGAATGTTATATACCTAGTTGATCCTGATGTATTACTCTCCTATTATAAATTTTTATAACAGGAGAGTGGGGGGGTAATGTTAGGATATAATTTGTCAGCCGTCCATATGCCATTCCTTTTTACCTAATAGTTGCCTAAATTTTCAAAGATGGTATGCTGCCTCAATTTTCCTTCATTGGCATACTTTTGTTTGCCTATAAAAGGCACTCGCCTTTCACCTCTCTAGACACCAATTCACAAATCAAGCTCAGTAGCAGCAAGTAATAGAAGAGAGAAAATATCCGAAAGGAATTAGTCCAAAAATTCCAAAAGTGAAGAGAAAAATAGCTCAATTGAGTTATAAAAAAAGTGAGGAAGAGAGAAAATAATTACTAATATTATTTTCTCCAATTTGTACAATATTTTTATATAGTGAATTTCTGAGATTTCTCCCCGTGATTTTTTTCCAATTGGGTTTCCACGTAAAATCCTTGTGTTATTAAATTCTCATTTAATGGTATCTCATTGTGTATATTTATTTAAGAGTATTTTATAAACCTGATACTACAATACCCCTCATCAAATATCAATTATTCCAGCAATATTTTTGGTTCTCCATTGATAACGCTTTTTGCTCGGTTACCCGTTGTTTCGGTGATTTCAACAGGCGTACAAAATTTGGCGTTAACACCAGTAATACGGGACTAAGAATTGTTTACAAAAACTATTATTACACTAATGCCTACCTCCTAGATTGTCTGATGATGCACCCAGTAGGCGACTAATTCTAATGCTAAGATAGATACTCTAAAGAGAGTTGTTCTGTTGATTTGTTGTTGATGAGTTCGTGTGTCCTTTTCTCTGACTCTGATATGGCCATCTTATAATGTTCCACATCCTGATAACTAGTGTAACCTCCATGCCCATGATCACCTTAGCTTCTTAAAACTGCCGATAGTACTGGAAATTAATAAGTTAACTACTTCAGTTATTTAACTGCTTCAATTTTATCACGTGGTTATTTAACTGCTTCAATTTTATCCCCCACGTGTCGCTATCATGTGGATCTTGCAATAATATCCATGATACCTTTAATAAATATTTGTGAGCTTTCAAAATTTAAAAGTTATTCGGGTTTTTTCCCCTTAATTTATATTTTACCAATAAATCGATAAAATATTGGTACTCAATGCATGCCCCCTTTATTTAATAAGAGCTTCTTCCATTGCCGGGCAAGAGATTAAAGTAAAACCGCACTCACCGACATTAAAAGAAGGGCGAGAGAGGAGAAGCAGGCTGGAGGTTAAGGAAAGAGCCAAATAGGTTAAACAATTGGATGAGGAAAGTCACCAAATTGTCTGGAGATAGATTATTCCACAACATCATAGGCATATCAGAATTGTGCAGACCTTTTAAACATGGAATAGTTGTCCATTGCTGAAAATATCGATCACTCCAGAAGTACCTTTCCAAGTGGCTAACGGGTGGAGATGGTAATGCATCAGCTGTTGATTCATCGCAAAATATGGTCTTTTGCTTTATAAGTGCTATTCGATTGTAGTTGTTTTGGGTTTGTTGGAGTTGAAGTAGAAGAGAGATCAAACGTTTGGAATTTTGGTTCCATATTTATTGCCAGTACAGGTGGGTTGAGTTAAGGCTGACCGAACTCACTACTCAGTTGAGTCAACTCGGGACGAAAATATGGCAGTTACCAAAATGTTGTTGTGGTTTTAGAGACTTATGTTGATTTTAGTTTAACCAACTCATAAATTCGCATGTTCTACAACTAGATTTTGCATTTTCTAACCATCATTTATACAATTCAAAAAAAAAATGGCTGCAATTAACATGCGTGCTTATACTCATTTTATTCTAAATTATAAAATTATTGTTGATTTTTGAAAGTAAAATTTAAAACATTTTTAACTAAAATTTGACAAGGATTCCTTTTAGTTTAGTCAATACAAATATGAATATTGTAAACTATCTAAAAAAATACTACTCATTATAAGATTTGTATTTTATAACTTTTAATGAATCGTCTGAATTTTGAATTTAAAATTATTTCAAATTGACTTTCAAAAGTTAATAATAATTTTATAATTTAAAACGGAGGTAGAATTAGTGAACTAATAAAGATAGGGGCAGTGGAAGAACTTTCGGAAAGATAGAGCGGATATATTCTTTTTTGGGACATTTACACTTTATAATACTTTTTTAGAAAAAATTACAGTAAAAGTGCAATTTAAAAATATTTACAAAAATGTTATAATTTAATGTTTTATTTATAAAAGTAGTGCAGTTGTTGTTCCTTTAATTTAGTTATGTGATTTAATACGTTACCTTATTAGCGCTTAGTTGCTTATTTTATGGAAATTTGAATTTATTAGCTTATTCTCTTTTTTGTTCGTGTTTTTGTAGTTTTTTTTGTTTACTGAATATCTTTTATTTGGAAACCCTTGTTTTGTAATTTGGTACTTTCAAGGTATAATATTCTCCAGGCTTCTCTTTCGATTTTCGTCTTCAATCGAATACTCCAGATCGGTGTTTGCCGGTTATTGTTAGGATTCGGCATCGTTTGGCTTTTATTTTTCGGTTATCGTCTTCTTTTCTATTTGGTGTTGCTGTCATTGGGTGTGATCGGAAGTGGTTTAACAGCTGTAGGATCTGGCCAAACATCTTTAGGGATCAAAGGTAATTCCAAGATTCACCTTCTGTCTGTAATTCTTTTGTGTGTTTATGTACCATTATTTGGATTCGATAGATTTAAAGTTTATACCAAATTTGAGATGTAGGTTGCATCTTTTATGAAAAGTGATAGTATATATTTATGTATATATATATATATTTATAATAGTTTCTTTAATATTATGATTGTCTCAGAACCAGTTTTATATGTTTTCCTATTCTGTAGCCTGTCACTGAATTTGTGTTATAGTTTGGTCATTGATGAACCTGGAGTCTCCAGATATATTAATACACTCCTTGATATTATAGAAGTATACGTCTTGATTAAATTTTTATGTGAAGAACAGATAATTGAATGTTCAGAAGTTTAAGAGTGGTTCATCTGTTAAATTCATATACACATTCTACCTTATTGAGGCAGGACCTCTGTTTGTAAGGTTGTTGCACCAATTCCTTATCACATGACAAGTGCCTTATACAATGTCAAACTTTATTTTCATTATCAATTTTTCTTTTTTTCTTTTTTCCTGGATTCTACTTTAAAGCCTGTTCTAAGGCTTTTAAACCCAAATTATGGAACTACTTTCTACTTCTAAGTATTTTCAACCAATCTGGTTATTAATTAAACAAGTACAATCATCAAATATTGGTGCCCAAATATAATGTGTTATGTAACTAAATTAATATTATTAAGTATCCAAACATGAAGTGACAAAACAAACATATGAAAGGTAACCAATTTGTTTATTATACATAAACTGTATTTGTGTATATGAAAGTAACCAAACAAAGTTATGAAAGTAAACAAATAACATGTATATAGTAACCAAAATAATTCTACATGTATTTGGTGTTGTTGTCGTTGGTTGTAATCGGAAGTGATTTTTTGGCGGTCGTCGATTTTTATTTCAGGTTAGTAATTGGCTACTTAGTTTAATTTTGTATTTTTGCATTTATCATATTATAATATTCATGTAACATTTGTCTATTTTGAATATTTTTTCTTTTGTTATTTCGTTTGATTTTGTATAGGATGGTTTCTATAAGAAATAGCATTGTGATGGTCGGTGAAAATAAGAATGCTGTGAAGGCTAAAACACGTAAAAGAAATAGGGAGGCTGATTATTCGGTTAATCCTTCAAAGAGGAGACATTTCTTAAAAAAGAGCAAGGAATTGATTGTTCCAGAATCTGATTTCGAAGTTGAGCCAGTTAAAGTTGGTAACGAAGTTCAAGATTATGAGGCAAATACTTCTTCGAATAATATTTTTAGAAGTCAAAAATATATGAAGGTGTGTTTTTTTGATTGTTTTTAAAAGTTTGGTAACTTTATTTGTTGTTAGTTGTATCATTTTTTTTATAATTCTATAGTTTTTGTTTTTTGGTCATTATTGCTTATTTGTTTGGTAATGATTTGTATTTTGCAGATTTGGGATTTATACTACGACGAGCGTCATCGAAATTTCAACGAAAAAATTATTTATTGGTCCGATATGGAGGTGCCCAATCTGATCATGCAGAAATTGTCCGCATCTCAAATGGAGATGTTTAAGTCGTCATGTTTTGGAAACTTTGTAAATCTTGGGGAACCGATGATGTTTTCTCAATTAATACATCAGGCATTGGTGAGGGAGGTTTACCAAACCGATAAGGGGGAGATGTGATTTATGTTTGGTGAGATACGGGTAAGATTTGGGTTACCCGAGTTTTGTTTGATTTCTGGTCTGCGTGGTCAAGGGGATGAAGATATTTCAGTATTTAGGGGGAGGGAGAATCAGTTGGTTAAAAAGTTTTATGGGGGTGAGGTAGTGACCCGCAGCAGTATCGGGAGGGTGTATCGGGCTGCTGTGTTTGATGACGATGAGGAGGCGGCGAGGATGTCTGCCATATTGTTGGTTTTCAATTTTCTCCTAGCATCTATTTCGGAAAATCATGTGGACGAGGTATTGCTTAACTACATTTCTTATGGCGACCTCAACAGTTATCCTTGGGGGAAATTTGCATATGAGATGACAAAGAGGTCATTATCCATTGCTTTGAAGGGACAGTTAAATAAGGGCAGTAAGGGGAGTGTTGTATATAATTTTTTTAAAGACAATTATTGTAAATTGTATAAATTGAACGGAGTGCCATATGTGTTTCAAGTTTTCTTGTTTGAAACCATTCCTACTTTGAAGGTTAAGGGTTTTTGCATCGATAATAGTCTTTCAGATGTTAGGTTATTCAGATGGAAGGAGTTGGGGAAGGCTCCCAATAAGGGCAATCTGCATGATTTGGTTTTTGGTTCACCACATGTATGTTGGTTACCTATTGCATTATATTTGGTTACCTGTATATATAGTGTTGGTTACTTATACTTATTTATTGTTATTGCTGTAGTTTTTTTTTTTTAAAAATGTTCAATGTTTTTGTAGATGCCTTATTTAGTGTTATGAATTTGTGTCAGTGGATGATTCAAATAATCAGCCCTACGGATTCTGAGAAGGAGCAATTGAATTTGGATTTTAGTGCTGTTAAAGTTGATGTCGTTAAAGAGGGTGAAACCAAAATGGGTGAAGATGGTTGTTTTACCCTTGATGATATTAAAAATGTTGATGATGCACGGGTTAGGCCGTTGGAAGAAAAGGAGCTTGAAATCAAGAAAGAAGTTGAGAAGCTTGGGGCTGATTTGAAAAATAATTTGGAAGTCTTTCATTCTGAGATTTGTAACGACATTAGGTCAATTTTGACAAAGTATTTTGGTGTCAAAACTCATGTTGGTGTGGGTGGAAATGAGGATGATGATAGGCATGATGATGATGATGAAGATGAAGTTGATGACGATGCTGGTGGTAATAACAGACATGATGATGGTGATGATGGTTGTGCTGGGGATGGTGGTATGAGTGGTTTTCGCAATGATGTCGAGGACGACAAGGTTGAACACATATTTTTTTATATGTTTTTATTTTTGTGAGTATTAATTGCAAATACAATGAGGAAACAAATTTGGACAATTTAAGCGGTGCTACAGGGAAAGAAGTTGTTGTTTATACTCCTGTTCAGGTTTGTGTTATTTGTTAAATTTAGTTACCTTACTACGTTGGACCGGTTTATTCCTTATAATTTTTTAGTTACTGTCAGTAATTTTGGAGTTTGTATTTGGACTTGTAATTGTATTTGTTTTTATTTTTTTGTCAATTGCTTAAGGTTGGTAACATGGAGGTTAAGAACGACTCGGCGATTGATGAGATGATTCTTACAACTCAGGATATTGTTCAATGTATTGAACCGGAAAGGAATGCTTTTAAATCTCGTGGAAGACCGGTTCGTGTTCATGTGATGGGTGCTGCTATGAGGTCTCCATACACGACGAAGTTTGGCTCTTCTGCTTCATCTTCTTCTGTTGTGGGTCATTTTAAAGTACGCAGAGCTGTTTCTGCATTTCCCAATGTTTGCATGGGAATGCCATCCAAGTCTGAAGATTCACTGTTTGATCAGTGGTTTAAGATTGGTATGAATAACAGAAAAAGGTATGCTATTTCTAGTTGTTGAGTAATATATATTTTTTAAAATAAATAATAATGTGTTTTATTTTACTAATATTGAAGGATTAATAAATTTCCTGGAGCACATGATAAGATCGAGCCCCCATTCTGTTTTGGATCTATCGTAATATCATCTAAGATATGGTTTTACAAACTCAAGACTCCGGGACAGTGGCTTGATAATAATGTGAGTTTATTGCTTTTTAATTTTATATTATATAGAACTAAATTATTTATGACTTATGTCTTGGATTTTTTTCCCTATATTTTGGATTGGTTACCATATTTAGCTTTTTTTGATTAATAATGTTCCCCATGTTGGTTACCAGTGTTTTAATTTCTTAGTTAGAAGTGTTGCCATTGTTGGATTATCAGTGTTGTCATTGTTAGTTAACAGGATTGCCCTTGTTAGTTACTAGTTTTGCCATTCTTGGTTACTAGTATTGATATTGTCGGTTTCAATTGTTTCAATTGTTGTATTAACATAGTTAATTGTGTTGGTTACCATTGTTGGAAATGCTGGTTACCATATTGTTATTGTTGGTTAACAGTGTATACATTTGTTATTACCAGTGATGACATTGTGTGTTAAGTAATAATTATATGTAGGTAATTTCATTTACATGTTTTGATTACCCAATTTGACAATGTTGGTTACTAATGTTGCCATTGTTAGTAAACACTAGGGCAATTGTTTTTATACATTGGATTGGTTAACATAGTTGTATTGTTTGGTTACTAATTTTGTTCTTGTTGGTTACCAGTGTTGTCATTGTTACTAAACATTGTTGCCATTGTTGGTTATCAGTCTAGCCATGGTCGTATTAGCATAGTTATTGTTTTTCAAACACCATTTTAATTCCCGGCTGTTTGTTATTGCTTTCAATTTTATATTGATTGTTGCTAAGGTAGTATTAACATAGTTAATCGTGTTGGTTACCAATGTTGTTAGTGATGGTTACTAATCAGTTAATTCGAGTAATAATGTTACCATTTGCTGTTACCAGTGT
The DNA here is from genome assembly GCA_034770075.1 of Aralia elata. Taxonomy (NCBI): domain Eukaryota; kingdom Viridiplantae; phylum Streptophyta; class Magnoliopsida; order Apiales; family Araliaceae; genus Aralia; species Aralia elata. Next base: position 9,619,596 of record CM068387.1, read on the forward strand.
TTTCAATCTATATTTATTACTAATTATATGAAGGAAACTTTGTTTACATGTGTTTGTTTACCCGGATTGATATTGTTGGTTACTCATAACATAATTTTTGTTTTTGTTGTTGAATATCTATATCTAATGTAGTTTGTTTGGTTTTTTTTTGTAGCATATCGACATATTCTTGTACTATCTCAGAAAATTGGCTAAACACTCTAACAATATTCAGATCAGAGCCACTACCACGGATAGTTGGTTTCATATGAAGTTTAATGCTTTATTTGCTAAATTTCATAGACATAATCAAGATCCAAATATATTGTCTGAGGATGGTGATGTTACGAAATACATTCATGAATTTATTATGGATGTGAACACACCATGGACTAACGTTGATTACGTTTTGTTCCCCATTCATATGAGTGATCCTGAGCATTGGTTTTTGTTGGTATTTGATGTTCATCGTAGACGTCTAGTCGTTTACAATTCACTTCAACCGACCAGGTCATTCATGCGGACAAATATTTCTGACGCTTGTGAGGCTTACATCTTTTTGCTTCCTATGATATTAACAAAATGTGGATTTTGGAAGGCTAGGACAGATATTAATTTATCAAGTGAACAATATATTCAAAAGGGGGAGAATGGTCTTATCGAACTTGAGTTTGCAGAAGGGGTGCCTGAACAAGTCGAGGGGTAAGGTTTATTCTGTTTCGAACTATTTAATTTTTTCATGTACAATGCTTGCTGGTCTGACTTCTTTTTTTTTTAACTTTTTTCTAGTGATTGTGGAATGTTCACAATTTATTTTGCGGAATATGTTCTTCACCAAAAGTTTAGCAAAATTCCAAAACCATTTTCTATTTCGCAATATAGGAAGAAATTGGGTGTAAACCTCTACATGCATGTTCGGAACAAGCAAATTGAGGGTTATGAGTCTGATACAGAACATCCAGGGAGATTTGTGCAAGATAACTAGATAATTTCTATGTTTTTTCCTTGTAATTTCTTAAAATTTGTTTATATTCCAAATTGTTGCCAAACAGTTATATGATGGTTACCAGAATAGTATTTATGTTATAATTGTTTTACTTTCATTTGATTTATACATAATGATATAATGTCATTTATATATTTTTTTGATGGTGCATATTTATTTATTACAATGAATATGGCTGCAATGGCAAGTATACTAAAAATAAGAAAATATATTTTTTGGTTTATATTTCTAGTGGTTTCCAAATTATTATTCAATGGTATCCAGACTAGTATTTCTGGGTAACCATTTCAATTTTGTATGATTTTTCAACAATTTCCAAGTGTTAATTGTAATTCATTTCTTTTAATTCAAATTTGTGTAAGCCAACATTGGTTACCTTATCTCAATGAATAGGTTACCATATATGTATTTATAGTCCAGGAAATTTAATGAGGTTATAAGCAATGAAGCAAGGCTAGCTAGTATTGTTAATGCTCCTGTTTTTTCTCATTTTGTACATTCCGTTAAAACTTACTGTATTTGTGCAAAGCAATATTTTTTTGGTTGCAAAACAGTTATACGAAAGTAACTAAACTATGTCATTTAAGTAACCAAATAATGTGTTAAATCAACATACACTTTTGTTAACTAGTTTATATTGTATACATTTGGTAACCAAAGAGTCATACATATGTAACCATACTATGTTATGTGGGTAACCAGATATCCTTTAAGAGAATTAAGTACATTTAACAGGAGTTAATTGTATTTGTTCTCTTTATATATCGTAATGGAATACATTTGTTTACCCACTATGTAATATAAGAATGGAACAATACAAGATTTTGGCTTCAATAATGGTTTACCAAATTAAATATCAATATGTTTGTTAACATTCAATGTGTGTCATTAAGTGAGAGTCCTCGTTTTTTGAACATAATAACTTTGGTAACCAAACATTCATACACAAGTAACCATACTTTGTTTTGTGGGTAACCAGTTTACATTTATAACATTCATGTAACGCCCCCAAAATCGGGACCAACTTAATCCGAAATCAGGACTAATTTTAATCCCGACCTTGTGCGTTAATTACTATCTTAATTCAGCCTTACATCATAATAAGATGAAATAATAGTTGAAAATGCGGATAATTAAAATTTTTCTATATCCTTCTTTCTATTCCCTGAATCGCAACCTTTACGATTATATATCGAAGTAGATATGAGTATATACAACTCAATTTTACACTCGAATTATTTATTATATAGTATTATCACCATATTGATTAACTCTATAAACCATTCAAAACAATGGTTTTGAAGCAAACATTCTTTTGTATATTGAATATTTCAAATTGTCAATTACCTCGTATATCGTACACCATTTTCATGATACAATAAAAATTCAACTAAAAAGTAGTATTCTTTTATGCGTCTTCTAGACATTATCATCTTGAAAGCTAAAGTCTGGCATTGCATCCTGAATCTGCAAAAATTGTGTTTTTGCAAGGTTGAGCTCGACAGCTCAACAAATCTAACAGTTTTCATGCAACACATAGTACAAAATTTCATGCTCAGCTCATCTTTCATAATACTTCTAGTAAGCATAGTATTCATGCATCATAACTTTAATTAAACCATATAATTTCATACACTTGATATAACACATATCACATAAAGATTGAGTTCCGTAACTCAATCAAGTTTAGTCATAATTTGACTTTCATAATTCATAAAGCATAACATGTAATTCATCATGTTCATACAATATCAAGTTCATATAATACAAAGGAACTGAAAGACTTGCCTCAGTTTGCGTTCATCGTTACACGTTCAACAAACGTCCACAATTCCACTTCTATTTATCGGTTGATACTACTCGTATATTTCCATCTGTCGCTACGACCTATGTTTTACAAGTCGATTATATCATACTTATCAATTCTATATAAGATTTCAATAGACTTTAAGAATTAACTTAGTAACCTCTATTTCATCCTATGCTCGTAGGTACTTTTAACACACAATACACTCAATACTTCAATTCAAAATTTTAACATATTTTCATAAACAAATTTGAACATTTGACATGTAAACATGTCTATAAATCTTAACTAGAAACTTAAATAACAGCTTCAATCCTTCATAATCTTATTTTCTTAAGATTTCATCAAGATCATAAGTTATATATTAGATTGCTTTTCTTTAATCAACCTCCAAATTGATTTACTCATTCTATAAATAAATGAATTTGACCTTCATATGTTTAAGGTTTCAATCCATAAAAAGTATTTATATACATACATCAAAGTTCCCTTCATGTATTAATATACCCCAAAGATTTAAAACCCACATCTTTTATAGCAAAAATATACTAAGCTATATAATTCTTCATAAGCTGACCAATGAAACACTAGTATAGTGAGAAAAGAAGATCTGCTAAACACAAAAAGGCAACGTGTTATTAAATTTGTTCAACCCTCTCTTATCAAATTTAATGAAATAATATATCATTTAGTAGCAATATCTAGAAGTAGTGTTTCTTTTGTTATTTCAATGTCCAATTTAATTCCCCATTCCTCAATCTTCAATGGCTATAGTTTCATTGCGTCAACTTATAGTAACAAAATTCTTCACAACTCAAACATTGATTAAACATTGTTATGCAATCAGAAATTAAAATTTAACCAAGTGGGTCATCGAAATTTCAATCAAACTGGGCCATATAATAAGTAAGAACGACAGAACGGAGAATGACAGATTGTTAGAGCCATCCAAATCTCTCTATCTTTTTTTTATATGTTATAATTCATACAATGAGAATTTAAAATTTGGGCAAATGGGTATTGATCATCTAATTGACCTGGTAATTCATAATTTAACTATACCCATAAACACACACCCAACATATAAAACGTACAATTCCGCCTTCAAATCCACATTACCCAATACCACAAATTAATCAAAGATATAAACATTACATTATAATCCTGATAAAATAAACAAAGATTCAACAAATTGATTGAACCTCTAATTTGATTACCTTATACATTACATTATCTAAATTGTCCATTTTATGCTAAACAGTCTCTAAAGACATAGAATCAAGCATGACATGGGCATTAGCTTTAGAACCCAGATTTCATAGAACTTTAGATGAAGTCTAGCCAAACAATTTCACCCTTATCACTCCATCCGTCATAAATTTCCTTTTCTACACAACCAAACACATAAACATGGCAATATAAACCACTATCTATCTTAGCTATATGAATTTGACAAAAATACCCAACTTACCTTATAACCAATTTGATTTGAGGAAGTTAAACTTTAATAATCAATTTACAAATCTTCCTTGTTGTGGTGCTGCTCCTAATTAACGACCCCAAATCAGCTTGCAACTTGCCCCAATTTTTCTTATCTTCAATTTGAACTTTAGCCCTTAACGAATTTGATGGGAGTTTGTAATAATAATAGATGAACTTTTTGTTTTTTTTTCTTTATACTTTGGGTCGGACAAAAAGGGAGCAGGGCAGGTTCTGTTTTTCCTTCTCTTTTCAACAAATGGAAATGGGTCATGGAGTTTGAAGTATGGAGAAGGCAGGGAAGTATAATTCTCCAGCTCATGCTTAAGCTTATGCTTAGTATTACTTCTATGTTTTAATATTAAAACACCTCATGCTTGAGGCTAATAATGACTCAGCATATCATATCTTTTCCAATCCCAGCTTACATACATTGCCATATACCACATAATGTAACATTTTTTTTTATACCTTACTATATTATACTATCACATTTTAATGCAATACATGCATGTAACATTATATATGTTACATACATATATACGTATATACATAATACATATATTACGTATATATATTTAGCACATTTTAATGTATTATAACATACACGCATGTATAAATTCCTTCCAATAAAAATGGAATTAATCCATTTAATAAAATAACACATTTAGTGTAGTGAACCAATTAAAATAATTTATCCAATAAAATAATTCCTCTATACTAAAATAATTTAATTCCGTAAATTATTTTAGTTCTCTTTATTCAATATAACTGACCAATTAAAATAGTTAATATTCAATTAACTATTTTTATTTAATTATTTAATATATACAACAAATTTTGTATATTTAAATTTAATTATCTACTTCTTCCCATAAAATGTCTTCAACAATTTATTCCTCTTCTTTAAATATATCACTTTAATATATTAATCATAATTGAAATATTACCTTAATTCACCAATTTAATTAAGTGAATCAATTAAGTTGCTCGTGAAATTTAATTCATAGTGAATTCATTACAAGACTTCATAATCAAATTATATTATATTATTTCATAATATAATTTAAATTAATCTCCATTTATAAATTATTTTTAATAATTTATTTACAGCATACTTATATTAAAATAATTCAATATTGTAAATTATTTTAATTTGCTCATTAATAGATACAAAAGTTTTGTATCTTTAAAGTTATCCGTCTCTTTAAATAAATTGATTCCCACAATTTATTTCAAACCAAAACAAATGTATAATAATATATTCAATTATTTTATTTTCTCTCTATAAATTGTTTTCTCACAATTTATTTAACTATAGCGAATATAATAATATACTCACTACATAAAAAAAACATGTATACATTTTACCCAATAAAATGGAGGTTATTAAATATATTTAATACCACCAATTTACTATATTAAAAAAATTTAATATTATAAATTATTTTAATAATTTTCTTCATCATAAATTTTACCCATCTCATTTCTTCTTAATAAATTGATTCTACAATTTATTTACATGAAATAATAAATATATAATATTAATATATTTATTACTCATAAAATCACATATTGCATAGCATTTATTTACTTATGCAATATAATATCACTTCACATATCACCAAATAAGAATTTTATTTATTAAATTCTCATTTTAATATTTTTCTGAAAATCCGGGTCATCACATTCTTCCCCTCTTATAAGGATTTCGTCCCCGAAATCACAACACCGAACATTTCCTACTCGGTTTAAGTCTATTTTACCGCGTAGTTTTATCGTTGAATAACCTCAACTTATCGCTTAAGTTTTATATCACCCATTTCCCGTCTTTTCCTTAATTACTTCTTATAGGTTTCATTTTGAAATTGTCATTAAACTCGATTGGCTTTCAAGTATTATTCGTTCTTTAATCCATACACTTTCCTTCTATGATCATTGTATTCACAATCGTGATCTACTAAACTCATAAACATTCATTCGATTCATCGAATTCACGCATCGAGTTCTTTGACCAACTTTCTCTTCTAGATATCTTTCCGAATTTATTGTACGTTTTGTACATCTTTTCTCTTCTTTCTTTATGTCATTCTTTCTCAAGAATACATCTAGACTCGTCGCATTTCACGACTACTTCTTTTCTAAGAAACATCATCCCTTCTATACTCAATTACCAGAATTGAAATTCTCCACAATTGATCAATAATTGTGAAACAATATGAATAACTAAGGAATTTAAAAGATTCGCTTTGGAATGGCTTTCTGTATCCATCTGAAGGTCATAAAGACCACAAACTTTCTTTTTCATGTTTTTGAAAAGGTTCTATCAGAAATTCATCTGTGAACCGTCTGGTCTTACGGGCATGTAGGTGATCAGCCTGTGTTATGCCCTGTGTTGATCTCTGCTATCTATGCTGCTATTTCGCGCAAACAGAATTTTCCAATTCAGGAATGTTCCGTGTTGATCAACACTATCTGAGTGGCCGCCGTTAGGCGCCAATTTGAACGATATACGTTCATCTGTGCCACCATCGATCTGGTGCTCTGAAAACTTTCCCAATTAAGGGATGTTAAAAATCTGGAGTCCAAACCAAAATGGTTTAGTTGGATAGCTCAAAAGCTTAATATAAGCGAAATCTGAATCTGTGTCTAGCCGATTCAAATGGCATTTGACACTTCTAGCTTTGTCAAAACATTGAAAATCATTTTATGACGCATAGTACCGCACTGGTTTACCAGTGCGTTGAGGATGCCGTCATTTTTATGACTTTATCATACAACATCATACCATAGTGGGTTAACGATCCTTAGATCACATCCAACACTAGGTTAATCTGCATTGATGACTCCATCATCGGTCATTCTACACCAGGTTACATGATGCATTGATGACTCTTTAAAAATACATTTTGATATTTTAAATTATTTGTGTCTAGCCGAAACAAATAGCATAGACTCTTCTTTAAACGGTTCAAAACCATTGAAAATTTATTTTTGGTGTTATCATGCCGCAACAGGTAACGATGTGATAATGGCTCAAAGTCCATCTACACACCCTTGTCACCTTGTTTTGAGGATAACAAAAATTTCATTTTTATTTTTAAAGGCACATTAGTGCGAATTTAGCTTGATGTCAAAAATTTCGAAGTCTAGCATAGCTAGAAGATTTTGAATACCTATGCCTCTACCATCAACTTCAATTTCTCTTATGATCCATTGCTTAATAATTTTATCTATTTCTATCATCCTTAAAGCTTACTATACTAGAAATCCTCAATTCTTCATGCATAACTTTTCTATACCCCAATATAGTTCATTAAACATACCACACGTTATGAGTTCAGGAACTTACCATAATCATATGAGTTTAGGAACTTATCCTAGTCAGACCAAAGACGTCCATTCGCTGAGGGGTTCAAAAACGTACCATATGATTATGAGTCACGAACTTACCATAAGTATGATTTTTAAGAACTCGTACCTAAGCTTAATATTCTCTAACTATCGAATATAAATATGAGAAAAGAATCACCTTCTCACCATATATATATATCGATAACGCGACACCAGTATTTCAATGATTATCAATATAGGAAGCTAAGTAGTTGTCCAACCAACTCATCCACTAATCAATATAGGAAGCTGAGCGGTTGTTATACCATGGACAAATCCCTCCCATACCAGGATTTGTTCAACTCAACCACTATATTAATATAGGAAGCTAAGTGGTTTTCAAACCAAGCACAAATTCTCGTCCCATACCAGGAATCGTACAACTCAGCCACTAACATGAGTTCTCAATTGCAATCCCACATAATTCTAACTTCCCCTTTGCTCAATACGAATTTCATTTAATCCGTATCTCCATATTAATTACTCTTTTATTTGCTTACATAGTACAATTTCATAGTACAACTTTTGTACAACAATTCTGCTATAAAATTTTTAATTAATCGATTGATCATCTATCATTTCATGTCTTAATCAGATCACGTTGTGATCCTTTCTTATAATCGTGTTATATTACGATTCTTTTATATCTTATGATCGTTTTGTTTTTACGATCTTCTTACTCCTTTCTTTAATCATATTATTTTATGATTATTCAAATCAGGAGTTCCCTGATCCTTTGGTTTTTCAAGATTCTTCTTCAAATCTTTGCGTATTATCTTAACGCATTCTTTATGAATTTCTAAATTCATTTCAAGATCATTTACACCACATTCGAGTTTATGTTTAGCTTCTTCTTCCTTTTCATCTATCTTGTTTACGGTTATAGCCTAAGGTATACTTACCTAAGGTTTATAACCCATAGCTCTGATACCAACTGTAACGCCCCCAAAATCGGGACCAACTTAATCCGAAATCAGGACTAATTTTAATCCCGACCTTGTGCGTTAATTACTATCTTAATTCAGCCTTACATCATAATAAGATGAAATAATAGTTGAAAATGCGGATAATTAAAATTTTTCTATATCCTTCTTTCTATTCCCTGAATCGCAACCTTTACGATTATATATCGAAGTAGATATGAGTATATACAACTCAATTTTACACTCGAATTATTTATTATATAGTATTATCACCATATTGATTAACTCTATAAACCATTCAAAACAGTGGTTTTGAAGCAAACATTCTTTTGTATATTGAATATTTTAAATTGTCAATTACCTCGTATATCGTACACCATTTTCATGATACAATAAAAATTCAACTAAAAAGTAGTATTCTTTTATGCGTCTTCTAGACATTATCATCTTGAAAGCTAAAGTCTGGCATTGCATCCTGAATCTGTAAAAATTGTGTTTTTGCAAGGTTGAGCTCGACAGCTCAACAAATCTAACAGTTTTCATGCAACACATAGTACAAAATTTCATGCTCAGCTCATCTTTCATAATACTTCTAGTAAGCATAGTATTCATGCATCATAACTTTAATTAAACCATATAATTTCATACACTTGATATAACACATATCACATAAAGATTGAGTTCCGTAACTCAATCAAGTTTAGTCATAATTTGACTTTCATAATTCATAAAGCATAACATGTAATTCATCATGTTCATACAATATCAAGTTCATATAATACAAAGGAACTGAAAGACTTGCCTCAGTTTGCGTTCATCGTTACACGTTCAACAAACGTCCACAATTCCACTTCTATTTATCGGTTGATACTACTCGTATATTTCCATCTGTCGCACGACCTATGTTTTACAAGTCGATTATATCATACTTATCAATTCTATATAAGATTTCAATAGACTTTAAGAATTAACTTAGTAACCTCTATTTCATCCTATGCTCGTAGGTACTTTTAACACACAATACACTCAATACTTCAATTCAAAATTTTAACATATTTTCATAAACAAATTTGAACATTTGACATGTAAACATGTCTATAAATCTTAACTAGAAACTTAAATAACAGCTTCAATCCTTCATAATCTTATTTTCTTAAGATTTCATCAAGATCATAAGTTATATATTAGATTGCTTTTCTTTAATCAACCTCCAAATTGATTTACTCATTCTATAAATAAATGAATTTGACCTTCATATGTTTAAGGTTTCAATCCATAAAAAGTATTTATATACATACATCAAAGTTCCCTTCATGTATTAATATACCCCAAAGATTTAAAACCCACATCTTTTATAGCAAAAATATACTAAGCTATATAATTCTTCATAAGCTGACCAATGAAACACTAGTATAGTGAGAAAAGAAGATCTGCTAAACACAAAAAGGCAACGTGTTATTAAATTTGTTCAACCCTCTCTTATCAAATTTAATGAAATAATATATCATTTAGTAGCAATATCTAGAAGTAGTGTTTCTTTTGTTATTTCAATGTCCAATTTAATTCCCCATTCCTCAATCTTCAATGGCTATAGTTTCATTGCGTCAACTTATAGTAACAAAATTCTTCACAGCTCAAACATTGATTAAACATTGTTATGCAATCAGAAATTAAAATTTAACCAAGTGGGTCATCGAAATTTCAATCAAACTGGGCCATATAATAAGTAAGAACGACAGAACGGAGAATGACAGATTGTTAGAGCCATCCAAATCTCTATATCTTTTTTTTATATGTTATAATTCATACAATGAGAATTTAAAATTTGGGCAAATGGGTATTGATCATCTAATTGACCTGGTAATTCATAATTTAACTATACCCATAAACACACACCCAACATATAAAACGTACAATTCCGCCTTCAAATCCACATTACCCAATACCACAAATTAATCAAAGATATAAACATTACATTATAATCCTGATAAAATAAACAAAGATTCAACAAATTGATTGAACCTCTAATTTGATTACCTTATACACTACATTATCTAAATTGTCCATTTTATGCTAAACAGTCTCTAAAGACATAGAATCAAGCATGACATGGGCATTAGCTTTAGAACCCAGATTTCATAGAACTTTAGATGAAGTCTAGCCAAACAATTTCACCTTTATCACTCCATCCGTCATAAATTTCCTTTTCTACACAACCAAACACATAAACATGGCAATATAAACCACTATCTATCTTAGCTATATGAATTTGACAAAAATACCCAACTTACCTTATAACCAATTTGATTTGAGGAAGTTAAACTTTAATAATCAATTTACAAATCTTCCTTGTTGTGGTGCTGCTCCTAATTAACGACCCCAAATCAGCTTGCAACTTGCCCCAATTTTTCTTATCTTCAATTTGAACTTTAGCCCTTAACGAATTTGATGGGAGTTTGTAATAATAATAGATGAACTTCTTGTTTTTTTTTCTTTATACTTTGGGTCGGACAAAAAGGGAGCAGGGCAGGTTCTGTTTTTCCTTCTCTTTTCAACAAATGGAAATGGGTCATGGAGTTTGAAGTATGGAGAAGGCAGGGAAGTATAATTCTCCAGCTCATGCTTAAGCTTATGCTTAGTATTACTTCTATGTTTTAATATTAAAACACCTCATGCTTGAGGCTAATAATGACTCAGCATATCATATCTTTTCCAATCCCAGCTTACATACATTGCCATATACCACATAATGTAACATTTTTTTTATACCTTACTATATTATACTATCACATTTTAATGCAATACATGCATGTAACATTATATATGTTACATACATATATACGTATATACATAATACATATATTACGTATATATATTTAGCACATTTTAATGTATTATAACATACACGCATGTATAAATTCCTTCCAATAAAAATGGAATTAATCCATTTAATAAAATAACACATTTAGTGTAGTGAACCAATTAAAATAATTTATCCAATAAAATAATTCCTCTATACTAAAATAATTTAATTCCGTAAATTATTTTAGTTCTCTTTATTCAATATAACTGACCAATTAAAATAGTTAATATTCAATTAACTATTTTTATTTAATTATTTAATATATACAACAAATTTTGTATATTTAAATTTAATCATCTACTTCTTCCCATAAAATGTCTTCAACAATTTATTCCTCTTCTTTAAATATATCACTTTAATATATTAATCATAATTGAAATATTACCTTAATTCACCAATTTAATTAAGTGAATCAATTAAGTTGCTCGTGAAATTTAATTCATAGTGAATTCATTACAAGACTTCATAATCAAATTATATTATATTATTTCATAATATAATTTAAATTAATCTCCATTTATAAATTATTTCTAATAATTTATTTACAGCATACTTATATTAAAATAATTCAATATTGTAAATTATTTTAATTTGCTCATTAATAGATACAAAAGTTTTGTATCTTTAAAGTTATCCGTCTCTTTAAATAAATTGATTCCCACAATTTATTTCAAACCAAAACAAATGTATAATAATATATTCAATTATTTTATTTTCTCTCTATAAATTGTTTTCTCACAATTTATTTAACTATAGCGAATATAATAATATACTCACTACATAAAAAAAACATGTATACATTTTACCCAATAAAATGGAGGTTATTAAATATATTTAATACCACCAATTTACTATATTAAAAAAATTTAATATTATAAATTATTTTAATAATTTTCTTCATCATAAATTTTACCCATCTCATTTCTTCTTAATAAATTGATTCTACAATTTATTTACATGAAATAATAAATATATAATATTAATATATTTATTACTCATAAAATCACATATTGCATAGCATTTATTTACTTATGCAATATAATATCACTTCACATATCACCAAATAAGAATTTTATTTATTAAATTCTCATTTTAATATTTTTCTGAAAATCCGGGTCATCACAATTCATATCAGGTACCAAGTACTATGTTTGTTAACATACTCTTTTGTTGCTCATGTACTACTTCAGACTAGTTTTTGGTCATAAAATTGTTGGATTTTTACATGTTTTCCTATTGTGTCCTTTTTCTTGACACCTGCTGCAACTGTTTTGAATTTTGATTTCTAATCCATGTTTGTACCTCCCTATCTTCGGTCTTCCCATTGGTCTTCTTGTATTTGGTGGTTTTACATATATGTTTCTTATTTCTTCTGGCACGTCCCAGTTATCCTTGTCATCTAATAGGAAGATAGAAGTTGAATACGTGCCTACCAAAGTTGTTTTTGAGTAATATTTTGAACAAAAATCATAACAGCGCAAATTCCTTTTGCTTATAACAGCAGCAACGTGTGGACAGGGCATCTCGTGGTACTGGAATTTATTACATGTGAATGTCTTTTGTAATGCCCGTGAATTTTGAACGTCCTTATTAATTAAATCTAATTTAATTTAATGAGTTAACGTTGTGTTCTATTTAAACCAACTTGGGTTAATTGGTGGGAGATGTATAAGATGTGTCTATACTTGTGTTGACAGGTATGATATAACTATGGTTAAGAAATAACCATATGTGAGTCAAGTGTAGGAATTGGTGTGTAATGGCTGAAATGGCCAAGAGTGGTTAATAACCAAGGTAATTATGAAGGGGCAATAACCATTGTATATCCAAGTGGTTAATAACCAATGTAATTATGGCGGGATAATAACCATTGTGTTTAAACAATGTAATTATGACAAGATAATAACCAATGTCTAATAACCAATAAAGAATGGTTAATAACTAATGGATAATTAAGATTTTGTGAAAAGACTATTTTAACCTTAAAAGAAGTTGGGTAATGATTAAAATACCCTTGAGGAAGTTGCTAGGAAGCTTCCTATTATTGATGAATTGATCAAATTGCCCTTGCCTAGTCATGATTAATGACTATTTTGCCCATGGTCTCTACTTTCCCATAAATAGGACCCCTCACCAATGCTAGTAGGGGTTGGTCCATTTATTATTCACCAAGTATATAGAGTAAGAGCTTAGAGAGAAAAAGAGAGTGATATTAGCATAGTTCATGCATCTCAAGTTCATCACATACTTTGGTAGATCAAGGAGAGTAGCTACAAGATCAAGGTGAAACCCTAAACCATTTCCTTCTTTCTTACTTTGTTTTATTTTCATAGTTTTTGAGAGATTTTGTTCTAAGACTCAAGAATCATTAGATCTTCATACTTCATGTATAGATCTAATCCTCTTGAGTGTTAGAATGGAGATTCAAAGGAAGAAAAGGAACTTATGTTCTTAAAGGGTAAAAACCCTAGCTTTTCTTCACTTGGATCACCCATAACTTGAGATCTACAACTTGGATTTGTGATCCGTTTAAAGGGGGTGCTAGGTACATGAGTTAGCTAGTAAACCCAAGTAGTAGAACACAAATCCAATAATTTTTGAAGCCTTGGGGGCTATTTTTCCAAAACAGTCCAGCTATAAAACTTAAAACTTTAAAACCCTAAAAGCTTGCTGTCCTTGTTTTTCCAAAGGTTGTTTCGGCCAGTTATAGATCTTTTAAAAATCTAAGAAGAATCATAGAGGTACCTTAAGAAGTTATCTACAAGTAGGAAAAAGAACGAACATGTTTCGATGTGTGGTTTTTGTGTAATGGCTTTTACCGTGAAGAACTCCTAAATATTCATACTCGGATTTCTCACTATGTGTACCTTGAAATAATATGAAATATTTACAGTATGTTTATATACATTATGAGAGTGTACCCTGAACATTTCAGAATTTTCTGAGCAAAACTCGATTTATGAAAAATGTAACAAGATTCGGAGGTTTTGAGTACTTTAAAAATAGTAAATCATTTTCTAAAATTCCAGGAAAATTTGTGGATCATTGTTGGATCATATACTATCCAGATCCAGAGGATAATAATTTTTAGAACCTATTTTCTATTTTTCATAATAATGTTATAGTTATGGTTAAAAGAAAATAAATGGTTAAATGATGTCATAAATAAGAAAAATGTGATTTTTAAGCTTGGATACTCCTAATATTATATATTCTGACTATTGAGGGGTATTTTGGTAATATTTAATGAGAAATACTATTTATGACCTTTTATGGGTAGTAAAGGAGTTGTTTAATAAAGGGTAAAACAATTAGAATAAATTGTTTATTCGCCTAATAACTTATTAAAATATTACTATGATATTTGTAATATAAGAATTCGATATTTTTAAGTAAACAAAGAAATATTAAGATTAAAACTTTATGGAAATATTATTGAATGGGTAATAATATTTGTTTTAAGCATTAATAAATGATTAAGATATTATTAAAATGGCTAATAATATTAGATTGAAATATTATTAATGATATGAGAATTAAAATATTATTAAGAGATTAATAATATTAGAGTAAAGTATTATTGGATGATTAAAATATTATTAAGATGTTAATAATATTAGTAAATGAATAAAAGTGTTATTAATGGACTAATAATACTAAGAAGTGAATTAAATATTATCAGGATTAATTATATTAAGTGTCTTATAGGATTTACGATAGTTTATTAACTTATGTGTGCTATGTGATTTGCTTAATTGTTAAATAAATAGCATAAGTAAGCGTATCGATATACAACTACGCAGTACTAATTGGTAGATCGACGTTATCAATGTTAGGTTCTTCAAGACCAATTAGTTAAAGCTAGAATTATTTGTAGCTGAGCAGACAGGCAAGTTCCCTAACTCAAACTCGAGTTATTATTTTCGAAGCATGTTAGTGAATAATTATTGTTGATTATTCACATCTATATTGGTTATTGAGATTCGCACCTTGTGCAATTGAATTCCTATTCTATTGTTATTGAACTGTGAATTAGATTAAAGTTCTTTCAAGCATGAACTGTTTATGAGGTAGATCTATGCTATTTGTATCAGCTAGATCAATTAGGTCTAAATTTGTTGAATCAAAGGTATTTTAAAAGCTGTTCTTATTAAATTGTTATGGTAAGAACTCTTGGCTGAGAAAAGGATAAATTTGATTAAGGCATGATATCAATGCTGGTTTATTAAGTGTTTATGCATAAATCACGGGGTATGAAAGGCTGATCCCCTTGATTACCAAAACTTTTTAAGAGGTCCAGTTTAAATGCTGAGAACCTTGGCAAATGTCTATGGTTATTTCCAACCACTCAGTAATTGTCATTCAATTATTCGAATATTCAAGTGTTGACTATTAATTCATGTTTCTTCACAATTTTATACTGTCGTTGAACATTGAAAGCGAAACTTCCTTCTATTCATGATATATCTCCCTTGTGTATAAACTTGCTAAGCAAACTAGCTGCTTACCCTTGCTATATCATGATCTTTATTTCAGCCAAGACAGAAACGTCTAATGGGGACAAAGGAAAAGGGAATGTGCAAGAGTAGTTGCCTGATAGGGCTTATGTACTAGTTTATCTTGAATGTTATTTGGTTATGTGAACTCTTATTGTATTAAGGGTACGTTTTAAGTTAAGGTTAAAGAACCTTGTGACCATGATTGTAAGACTTTATTACTATTTCGATAGACAATATATGTTTATTATTCCGCATTAGTTAGAAAGTGTAATTGTTGTTGAGTATCGTGAACACCGAATTCGAGGTTAGGAAACCCGGATTTGGGGGTGTCACAGGTTGGTATCAAAGCTATAGGTTATAACTCTTAGGAGAAAGAGTCCTTAGGCTATAACCTGAGAGAATGTAGAGGAATAGAAAGGGATAGAACTCATATAGAGTTATTTTTGGGTAAAAATTTATTATGATCTTAAAATTGAGGATTTGGATCATACGTTGGTGTTATTAAGCTTGTGGATAATTTGAGGAATGTGTATTGATGAGATAATATGGTAAAGTGAAGACCATTAAGTATGGACGATCCATTGTAAACTAGAGTTTTAGATATTCGAGGTAATTAGATTAATCATTTGATGATATGGATCAATTCTGTGGGTATTGATCAATTTTTGTGGCTATTCATTAGATAAGATATTGGAGTGATGTTGTATGGAGTTTCTTTGTGATAAAAAGAGGGTACCTTATAATCTGTTGGGTTAAGGTTTGCAAGAAGGAAATGATTGATTCGATAAATAATGAATATATCGATATTTTGAAGTGTTAGTTAAGTTATTAAGCTTTATTGTGGAATGCCAGGTGAGACAAAGGTAATGGACTCATATAGAGTTGTTAAGCAAAAGTTGAGAGTATTGAGATGAATGATGTTATATGCAAAAAAATAAAATTTAAGAGATGACTAATGGCAATTTAGATTGTTTTGAAGATTAGAAAGGAGAGACAACAGAGAGATTGTAAGAAATGAACCAAGGGTAGATTTAGTGTCTGATCTGAAAAAAGTATCTAGAGATGGAACTGAATGATCAGATAATGGAAATCCCTAAGGAGGATCAATTGGAGCCTGATATAAGGAATAGATGGAGGAAATGAAAGAAAGAAAGGTTAAGTCTGAGAGTTATAAGACCTTTGTGAGTCGTAATGAATGAAGAATAGTGGTCAATGTATATGTACTAGTATATCTATGCATGTAAGAAATGTGAATCTCAGTTTTTGTACAGCTAGCAGTATATCTATTGTAAGTCCCAATTTTGTGTAAGTTGTGGAGTAGTTATGTGAATCCCATCTTGTTGTTAGTAACAGAGGGATAAGTGGATATCAGGAATGTTATATGATGTAAGTAGTACGAGGTACTAAGATGAGCTTATTAGTATTTACGAAAGGTGCCTTGAGTTGATATGATGATGATACATCCCCACTTTTCAGATCTAGGGGAATGCAGTTCTTATTAATCCCATCTTTTGTGTCTTAATGGGATAGTTAACATTTATAGGAATATGCCGGAATTATAAGTGTTTGACACACTAAGGGGTGTATGAATATAAATGTGGTATTATTATTACATGATTGATTGTGATCGATTTGTGCCTTGACTCTTAAATGATAACAGCAGTAGAATTTTGCACGAGGTGTAAAACAAGAAGGATTTATGTAAGGTTTTGTTTAGAACAAACAATGCCGTCAAGGAGACAACCCCGATATACGAGGGTGGAAGAGTCAGTAAATAACGAGGAGGGTCAGACTGACCCCAAGAGGACCTTTGCGAACTTGTTAGAGGAAACGATGCAAGGCAGACCAGCCATTGCGGTTGTTCGACCATGAAGTCACATGGCGAACTTTACGGGTTTCAAATTACTAGGACCACCAGAGTTTCGTGGAAATACGGATTCGAGTGAAGCCCAGACATGGGTAGAAGAAATGGAGAAAGTTTTCAAGGTCGCAAGAGTGACCGAGGAACAGAAGACTCCGTTTGCCACTTTCATGAGGAAGGGTGAGTCAAATTACTGGTGGAAGGCGAATAGAAGCCGAGTTGGGGAAGGCACAACTGCGTGGACTCGTTTTAAGGAGCTGTTTTTCGAAAAATTACTTTCTAGAAAGCACGCAGACAAGTATGGAGATAAAGGTCTTGAACTGAAACAAGATGATATGTCGGTAGCAGAGTACGCAACGAAGTTTAACGAACTAGCTAGGTTTGCTCCACACCAAGTGGACACCGGAGCTAGGCGAGCGAAGAAATTTGAACAAGGGTTAAAGCCCTGGGCGTATAGTAAGGTTGTGGTTTTGCAGATCAACACATTTCCTACGTTACTTAAGGAATCAATCGTTGCCGAGGAGGAAATAAGCGTTGACAAAGCACAACCAAGATCAGAAAAGCCACGATGGTCACAAGGAAGGTAGCCGTGGGGGAAGTAACCCGAATAAAAGAAAAGGCAGGTATGTGGAAATTGTGGAAAGGGTCACTCGGGAGAATGCATGAAGGGAAAAATGATCTGTTATACCTGCGGACAAGAAGGGCATATCTCGCCCAATTGTCCTAAGGTGAAGAAAGGAGGTTGTTTCAATTGTGGAGAGATGGGACATCGGAGCAAGGACTGTCCCCGGAAGAAAAACATGGATGGCGGAAGCGACAATAGGGGAAATAACTCGAGGGCAACCAGTGGGGGACCAGCCCAGCCAAATAACCCAACAGTAAGGACCTTCAACATGACAGTGCAAGATGTCGTGGCATCCAGGGAGGTGGTGTCAGGTATTATTCCAAACAACGACATAAATGCCTATGTGTTATTCGATTCGGGAGCTTCATGTTCTTTTGTATCTGATGAATTTGCTCAAGGATTTAATTTACCTAGTGAACCATTAGAACACCCGATGAACGTAGAAGTAGCGAACAAATAGATTATCCCGGTAAATTACATTTATAGAAATTGTTGTGTTGATTTGAGAGGGTTTAAGCTTAACGTGGATTTGCTACCGACTCGTCTTGGAGAATTTGATGTAATCCTTGGAATGGATTGGTTAACAAGTCACGGGGCGGTCATTGACTGTAAGAAAAAGTGCGTACACCTGGAGACTCCAAGTAAGTCGAAGGTAGTGTTCTATGGTAATAAATCGCCGAGACAATCTTGTTGTCTGACGATGATGCAAGCAAAGAGATTGCTTCAGAAGGGTTGTATAGGTTATTTGGCTCACGTGGTGGACACTCGACGGGTCGAGGGTGAACTGAGTCAGATACCCATCGTAAGGGAATTCGCTGATGTCTTCCCAGATGAAATTCCGGGATTGCCGCCAGATAGAGAGATAGAATTTGTGATTGACTTGGTACCCGGGACGGCAGCGATATCCAAGGCGCCTTACCGAATGGCACCAGTAGAGATGAAAGAGCTGATGGTTCAATTGCAAGAACTGTTAGACAAAGGTTATATCAGACCGAGCGTGTCACCATGGGGAGCGCCAGTTCTGTTCGTAAAGAAGAAGGATGGCTCGATGAGGCTTTGTATCGACTACCGCGAGTTGAACAAAGTTACGATTAAGAATAGGTACCCGTTGCCCAGGATAGACGATCTGTTTGATCAACTCAAGGGGGCGAAATACTTTTCAAAGATTGATTTGAGGACGGGCTATCATCAACTAAGGGTGAGACAGGAGGATATCCCGAAGACGGCATTCAGGACTCGTTATGGACATTTCGAGTTTCTGGTTATGTCATTTGGACTGACAAATGCACCGGCGGCATTCATGGATATGATGAACAGAGTGTTCAAGCAGTACTTGGACAAGTTCGTGGTAGTATTCATCGATGACATCTTGGTGTATTCAGTGACAGAGGAAGAACATGTTGAACATCTAAGGATTGCTTTGGAGGCATTAAGAAGGGAGAAGCTGTACGCGAAGTTTTCGAAGTGTGAATTTTGGTTGCAAAGGGTGCAGTTTCTAGGACACGTCATTGACAGGAATGGTGTTTCAGTAGACCCAGCAAAGGTGGAAGCCATTATCAACTGGGAGCAGCCGAAGACGCCAACGAAGATCAGGAGTTTCCTAGGGTTAGCAGGATACTATCGGAGATTCATCCAAGATTTTTCGAAGATAGCATCACCGCTGACCAATCTAACCAGGAAAACGGTAAAGTTTGTTTGGACGGAGAATTGTGAGGAGAGTTTCATGGAGCTGAAGAAGAGACTTAGCCAAGCACCAGTGTTGGCTTTACCGGACGACACTGGAGGTTTTGTAGTATACAGTGATGCGTCACACAAGAGCCTTGGTTGTGTACTAATGCAGCATGGCAAGGTTATTGCGTACGCTTCATGTCAGCTAAAGGACTATGAGAAGGGATACCCGACTCATGATCTGGAGTTAGCAGCAGTAGTGTTCGCCTTGAAGATTTGGAGGCACTACTTATATGGAGAGAGGTGCGAGATATATACAGATCACAAGAGTCTGAAATATATCTTCACTCAGAAGGAGCTGAATATGAGGCAGCGCCGATGGTTAGAATTGATCAAGGATTATGACTGTGAGATTCTGTATCATCCGGGCAAAGCAAACGTAGTGGCAGATGCCCTGAGTAGGAAGGGCAGAGAGAAATTGATGAGGCTTATAACTCAGGCAGAGCTGATAAAGGAGTTCGAACGTCTGGAATTGGAGGTTAAGTATCCGATGGAGATGGATGGGAAACTGTTTACAGTGACAGCGAGCCCGACCCTGTTGGATCAGATTAAGGAGGCTCAAGAAAAGGATGAGGATTGTGATGCAATAAAGAAACGAATTGCCGAAGGCGAGGAGCTTAAGTATAAGATTGATAGCACTGGATTGCTAAGATTTGAAGGGAGAGTCTGGGTACCGTTGGATCTGGAATTGAGGGAAGAAATCCTTCAGGAAGCTCACAGCACGAAGTACTCAGTACATCCTGGAAGCACAAAGATGTACCAGGATTTGCGACGAAATTTTTGGTGGCCGAATATGAAACGCGAAGTGGCAGAGTGCGTCAGCCGATGTCTGACGTGCCAACGGATTAAAGCAGAGCACCAACGACCGAGCGGATTACTTCAACCGTTAGAGATTCCGGAGTGGAAGTGGGAGCACATCACAATGGACTTTGTGGTGGGACTACCACCAACTCATAAGGGTTTAGACGCTATCTGGGTAATCGTGGATCGTCTAACCAAGTCTACTCATTTTCTACTAATCAAGATACGGCACAATCTGGAGCAATTAGCAAAGCTTTATGTGAAAGAGATAGTGTCAAGACATGGAGTGCCGGTATCAATTATATCTGATAGAGATCCGCGCTTCACGTCGAATTTTTGGAAAAGTCTGCAGGCAAGAATGGGGACGCAGTTGAGGTTGAGTACAACGTATCATCCTCAAACCGACAGCCAGAGCGAGCGAACGATTCAAACCCTAGAAGATATGCTTCGGGCAGTCGTGATGGATTTAAAGGGCAGCTGGGATGACCATTTGCCACTGGTGGAGTTTGCTTACAACAATAGCTATCACGCCAGTATCGGCATGCCACCGTACGAAGCTCTATATGGAAGGAAATGTCGAACCCCGATGTGTTGGGACGAGGTCGGGGAGCGAAGATTGTTGGGACCAAAAATGGTGCAGCAGACTACAGACATCGTGCGGCTGATCAGAAACCGGCTTGTAGCAGCTCAAGATCACCAGAAGAAATATGCCGACTTACATCGTCAGAAGCGGGACTTTGAAGTTGGTAGCCTTGTATTTTTGAAGGTATCTCCTTGGAAAAGAAAGATCTGGTTTGGGAAGAAGGGCAAATTGAGCCCTAGGTTCATAGGACCATTCGAGATTTTGAGGCGAATCGGCGAGGTGGCGTACGAGGTAGCGTTACCTCATGAACTTGAGCACATTCACAACGTATTTCATGTGTCAGTGTTGCGGCCGTATAAACCAGGCTATAAGCACGTTATCTCCTATGAACCAATCCAAGTCGAGAAGGACTTAACGTACGAGGAAGTTTCTGTCCAGATTCTCGATAGAAAGGAACAGAAGCTGAGGAACAAGACCATCCATTCCGTCAAAGTTCTCTGGAGGAATCACGCAGTCGAAGAAGCTACGTGGGAACTCGAAGAGAAAATGAAAGCGAATTATCCGTTTTTATTTGAGTAACCCTATTTTTGTAATTCCGAGGACGGAATTTTTATAAGGGGGGAGGGATGTAATGCCCGTGAATTTTGAACGTCCTTATTAATTAAATCTAATTTAATTTAATGAGTTAACGTTGTGTTCTATTTAAACCAACTTGGGTTAATTGGTGGGAGATGTATAAGATGTGTCTATACTTGTGTTGGCAGGTATGATATAACTATGGTTAAGAAATAACCATATGTGAGTCAAGTGTAGGAATTGGTGTGTAATGGCTGAAATGGCCAAGAGTGGTTAATAACCAAGGTAATTATGAAGGGGCAATAACCATTGTATATCCAAGTGGTTAATAACCAATGTAATTATGGGGGGATAATAACCATTGTGTTTAAACAATGTAATTATGACAAGATAATAACCAATGTCTAATAACCAATGAAGAATGGTTAATAACTAATGGATAATTAAGATTTTGCGAAAAGACTATTTTAACCTTAAAAGAAGTTGGGTAATGATTAAAATACCCTTGAGGAAGTTGCTAGGAAGCTTCCTATTATTGATGAATTGATCAAATTGCCCTTGCCTAGTCATGATTAATGACTATTTTGCCCATGGTCTCTACTTTCCCATAAATAGGACCCCTCACCAATGCTAGTAGGGGTTGGTCCATTTATTATTCACCAAGTATATAGAGTAAGAGCTTAGAGAGAAAAAGAGAGTGATATTAGCATAGTTCATGCATCTCAAGTTCATCACATACTTTGGTAGATCAAGGAGAGTAGCTACAAGATCAAGGTGAAACCCTAAACCATTTCCTTCTTTCTTACTTTGTTTTATTTTCATAGTTTTTGAGAGATTTTGTTCTAAGACTCAAGAATCATTAGATCTTCATACTTCATGTATAGATCTAATCCTCTTGAGTGTTAGAATGGAGATTCAAAGGAAGAAAAGGAAACTTATGTTCTTAAAGGGTAAAAACCCTAGCTTTTCTTCACTTGGATCACCCATAACTTGAGATCTACAACTTGGATTTGTGATCCGTTTAAAGGGGGTGCTAGGTACATGAGTTAGCTAGTAAACCCAAGTAGTAGAACACAAATCCAATAATTTTTGAAGCCTTGGGGGCTATTTTTCCAAAACAGTCCAGCTATAAAACTTAAAACTTTAAAACCCTAAAAGCTTGCTGTCCTTGTTTTTCCAAAGGTTGTTTCGGCCAGTTATAGATCTTTTAAAAATCTAAGAAGAATCATAGAGGTACCTTAAGAAGTTATCTACAAGTAGGAAAAAGAACGAACATGTTTCGATGTGTGGTTTTTGTGTAATGGCTTTTACCGTGAAGAACTCCTAAATATTCATACTCGGATTTCTCACTATGTGTACCTTGAAATAATATGAAATATTTACAGTATGTTTATATACATTATGAGAGTGTACCCTGAACATTTCAGAATTTTATGAGCAAAACTCGATTTATGAAAAATGTAACAAGATTCGGAGGTTTTGAGTACTTTAAAAATAGTAAATCATTTTCTAAAATTCCAGGAAAATTTGTGGATCATTGTTGGATCATATACTATCCAGATCCAGAGGATAATAATTTTTAGAACCTATTTTCTATTTTTCATAATAATGTTATAGTTATGGTTAAAAGAAAATAAATGGTTAAATGATGTCATAAATAAGAAAAATGTGATTTTTAAGCTTGGATACTCCTAATATTATATATTCTGACTATTGAGGGGTATTTTGGTAATATTTAATGAGAAATACTATTTATGACCTTTTATGGGTAGTAAAGGAGTTGTTTAATAAAGGGTAAAACAATTAGAATAAATTGTTTATTCGCCTAATAACTTATTAAAATATTACTATGATATTTGTAATATAAGAATTCGATATTTTTAAGTAAACAAAGAAATATTAAGATTAAAACTTTATGGAAATATTATTGAATGGGTAATAATATTTGTTTTAAGCATTAATAAATGATTAAGATATTATTAAAATGGCTAATAATATTAGATTGAAATATTATTAATGATATGAGAATTAAAATATTATTAAGAGATTAATAATATTAGAGTAAAGTATTATTGGATGATTAAAATATTATTAAGATGTTAATAATATTAGTAAATGAATAAAAGTGTTATTAATGGACTAATAATACTAAGAAGTGAATTAAATATTATCAGGATTAATTATATTAAGTGTCTTATAGGATTTACGATAGTTTATTAACTTATGTGTGCTATGTGATTTGCTTAATTGTTAAATAAATAGCATAAGTAAGCGTATCGATATACAACTACGCAGTAGTACTAATTGGTAGATCGACGTTATCAATGTTAGGTTCTTCAAGACCAATTAGTTAAAGCTAGAATTATTTGTAGCTGAGCAGACAGGCAAGTTCCCTAACTCAAACTCGAGTTATTATTTTCGAAGCATGTTAGTGAATAATTATTGTTGATTATTCACATCTATATTGGTTATTGAGATTCGCACCTTGTGCAATTGAATTCCTATTCTATTGTTATTGAACTGTGAATTAGATTAAAGTTCTTTCAAGCATGAACTGTTTATGAGGTAGATCTATGCTATTTGTATCAGCTAGATCAATCAGGTCTAAATTTGTTGAATCAAAGGTATTTTAAAAGCTGTTCTTATTAAATTGTTATGGTAAGAACTCTTGGCTGAGAAAAGGATAAATTTGATTAAGGCATGATATCAATGCTGGTTTATTAAGTGTTTATGCATAAATCACGGGGTATGAAAGGCTGATCCCCTTGATTACCAAAACTTTTTAAGAGGTCCAGTTTAAATGCTGAGAACCTTGGCAAATGTCTATGGTTATTTCCAACCACTCAGTAATTGTCATTCAATTATTCAAATATTCAAGTGTTGACTATTAATTCATGTTTCTTCACAATTTTATACTGTCGTTGAACATTGAAAGCGAAACTTCCTTCTATTCATGATATATCTCCCTTGTGTATAAACTTGCTAAGCAAACTAGCTGCTTACCCTTGCTATATCATGATCTTTATTTCAGCCAAGACAGAAACGTCTAATGGGGACAAAGGAAAAGGGAATGTGCAAGAGTAGTTGCCTGATAGGGCTTATGTACTAGTTTATCTTGAATGTTATTTGGTTATGTGAACTCTTATTGTATTAAGGGTACGTTTTAAGTTAAGGTTAAAGAACCTTGTGACCATGATTGTAAGACTTTATTACTATTTCGATAGACAATATATGTTTATTATTCCGCATTAGTTAGAAAGTGTAATTGTTGTTGAGTATCGTGAACACCGAATTCGAGGTTAGGAAACCCGGATTTGGGGGTGTCACATCTTTCGTTCCATGTCCACAATATACTGTTTGGTAGCATCGTAAACGGTGAAAATCACAAGGTTAGACGTCTCAACCTGCAACAAAATGCATGGTTGTAGTTATTAAGTATCATATTTTACTTTTTGTTAAATCTGAATAATGGAATGCATATGCATTGTTGGTAACTTTTTTCACTTATACAGCTGACCAATAATGCATTATATGCTTTCAAACAAACTACACTTGATATTTCTAATAAACACGATTGTAATAAGTTAAAAGTAGTATTAGTCACCTTATATATATATATATGCATATATATATATATATATATGTATATATATATATATATATATACCAACTAGATCCCCAATTCGAAAAAATATATCAGAAAGAAATACTGTGTTAATGTCAAAGGTTATAATATTAGCTATATACGGTAAACACGAGGTAAACTAACAAACATATGCAGGCCACAAATCTGTATATTATATATAAACTGTGTTGTGTTTGTCAAGATAACTAAACAAACATATGATGGTAACCAAATAGCATGTATATAGTAACCAAAGTTTTTGTATTAAGAAATAATCAATCCGAAACAAATGTTCAATCATTCTGCTTATAAACTAAACAAGTTCAATCATGAAACAATGATGACCAACTGTAATGTATACAATAACCAAATTACTACTCTAAAGTAATCAATAATTAAGTATTCAAACAAACATTTGAAGGCCACCGATCTGTTTATTATACATAAAATGTATTGTGTATTTGAAGTAACCAAACAAACATATAATGATAACCATATAACATGCATATAGTAACCAAATTAATTGTATTGATAAATCATTAATCTGAAACAAATGTTCAACCAATCTACTTACAAACTAAACAAGTACAATCATCAAACAATGGTGGCCAAATGTAATGTATTATGCAACAAAATTAGTAATATTAAGTAATCAATTATGAAGTTACCAAACAAATATATGAAGGCCACCAATCAGTGTAATATACATAAATCGTATTTGTGTATGTGAAGGTTACCAAACAAACATATGAAGATAACCAAATAACAGATAAATTGTAACTAGAGTAATTTTACCAAGAAATCATTAATTTGAAACAAATTTTAAACTAATATGGTTATTAATTAAACAAGTACAATCATCAAACATTGGTGACCAAATATAATGTGTTATGCAACAAAATTACAATACAAGATTTTGGCTTCAAAATACACTTGATACTTCTAATAAACACACATATAATAAGTTAAAAGTAGTATTAGTCACATTATGTTTTTTTGATTCCATGATGTTAGATTGTAGTATTCTCTCTGCTGTTGTAGACAGGGTTGTGAATGTTGATATGGCTTTTTGTTTGTGTGTGAAATACCATTTCTGTACCATACAACGGAGGCATTCGATAATTATGGTAATTGGAAGTCCCCTGATTCCCTTGATTGCATTGTTTATAGATTTTACAGTGTTTGAAGTCATTGTTGAGTACCTGCTTACAGCCCCATGAAGCCTTGTGCATTTCTCCAATGTAACCTCTTTTTCCAAATATGTCTTTATTCTAACATCAATTGCATCAAGTTCAGCCATGTTTTTGTTGAATTCCTCAGTAGTGTATGATCTACAAGCCCTGTTGTATGCTTTTTTAACTTCTTCTCCACTTTTTTTGAATCTGTTTTTAATATTCTTCAATACATGATATGTACATGAACCATGCATGACATCGGGGAATACAAAGTTCAGTCCCTGTACAATGGCTTCATGCCTATCTGAAATAATGCATTGTCCTTCCCTAACTCCACAAACCTTTCTTAAATTGACGAAAAATCATCTCCACGATAGTTCATTTTCACTGTCAACCACTGCAAAAGCAATCAGAATAATGTTTCTGTTTGCATCTTGTGTGCTTGCAATGAGGAGTGTCCCACCGTAGGTTGATTATATGAATGTTCCATCAATCACAATAATTGGGAAGCAATGATGCCATGCTTCAATCGATGCTCCTATGGCAAAGAATAGATACTTGAAACGTCCATTAGTTTCCAACTCAAGGGCTGTGACTGAACCTGATATCAAATTTATGAAGATGGTGATTAGCAGCTATAGACAGTGGGTATAATTTTGTTATAGTTCAGTTGGTAACCAACAGTTAATATAGAGGTAACCATTTAAGTTTTATTAGGTTACCAATCAAGTTTTAAAAAGTAAAATTATCTGGATTTGTTTTCTCTAACATGTACAACCATGATGGGATCAAAGAGTAGTCATGTGGATTTCCTCTTACTTTTTCCAAAGCTTTCTCCTTTGATCTCCAGGCTTTTTGGTAAGATATAGACACGTTATATTCTGTCATCATGTCTTCCATAATATCCGTTGGTGTGTATATCTTCTTCGGATCTGTTAATCTATGCATATGCATTGACTAACTAAGTCACTGTTAGCTTGTCTGTGATCTCCCATAAGGATGTCGGACGAATACGTGTGTGTATCATTAAAGTATCTCACCTTGAACATACTTGTCTTTCGAATTTTTGATGCTCTCAACTTCCAATTGCAACTTTCATTTTTTATGCAGACTAGGACATAATCTCTATCGCTACTCCTATCAACCTTGTGTTGTCGATTTTGCCTGATGGAATGTAGTTTTATTGCTTGTGATAATATTTTTTTGTCTTTGTAAGTTTGATGTTCTTTCACATCAACTCCATGCGGATCGGATATAACCTCATCAGATTGGTCTTCATAATATGCTATGTCTCGTTGACTGCTTTGTCCTTGATCAATAGCTTCTATTGCAAGTTGGTCAACATACTGAGATCCAATTTGGTGATGAGATAGTGGTATAACCTGTGAATTCCATTGTGTTGATCGTATTGGACTTTCAACTTGGTTAATGTTTTCATCGACATTCCTCAATCCCTGTAAGATTGTACCGCCTCTATTGATGTAGAACTTTTCTATAATAAGTGGAAACTTGCCTTGTTCGTCTGATTTTCTAACCACTTCCATTAAGAATCTGAAGGTTGATTCGTCTGATATACTGATTGGTGGAATGCTACTTTTAATATAAAATTTGATTACCAGTTTTGTTGTGTTGGTGTCTATCCTTAATGCACTGCATATCAAGTCGTGTAATTCTGTGAAACTACAAGTTGTTGGGACTAGTATGCCGGTAACTTCAAAATTGTCATATTGGCTACTGTCAGACCACATTCCATTAAAATAAAGTACAACCAGAATCATCTCCATTCTGTGATAAATGAAACATTAAAAATACTGTGTTAATGTCAAAGGTTTTAATATGAGCTATATATGGTAAACACGAGGTAAACTAACAAACATATTCAGGCCACAAATCTGTATATTATACATAAACTGTGTTGTGTTTATTAAGGTAACTAAACAAACATATGATGGTAACCAAATAACATGTATATAGTAACCAAAGTTATTGTATTAAGAAATCATCAATCCGAAACAAATGTTCAATAATTAAGTAACCAAACAAACATTTGAAGGCCACCAGTCTGTTAATTATACATAATATGTATTGTGTATTTGAAGTAACCAAACAAACATATAATGATAACCATATAACATGCATATAGTAACCAAAGTAATTGTGTTAATAAATCATTAATCTGAAACAATTGCTCAACCAATTTGCTTACAAACTAAACAAGTACAGTCATCAAACAATGGTGGCCAAATGTAATGTATTATGCAACAAACATAGTAATATTAAGTAATCAATTATGAAGTAACAAAACAAACATTGTATTTGTGTATATGAAGGTTACCAAACAAACATATGTAGATAACCAAATAACAGATATATAGTAACAGGAGTAATTTTACTAAAAAATCATTAATCTGAAACAAATTTTTAACCAATCTGGTTATTAATTAAACAAGTACAATTATCAAACATTGGTGATCAAGTATAATGTGTTATGTAACCAAATTTATACCATTAAGTAACCAAACATGAAGTAACCAAACAAACATATGAAGGTAACCAATTTGTTTATTATACATAAACTGTATTTGAGTATGTGAAAGTAACCAAACAAAGTTATGACAATAACCAAATAACATGTACATAGTAACCAAAGTAATTCTACTTAGAAATAATTAATCTGAAACAATGTTTAGACCACTATGCTTACAAACTAACCAAATATAATGTGTTATGTAACAAAATTAATACTATTAAGTAACCAAACATGAAGTGACCAAACAAACATATGAAGGTAACCAATTTGTTTATTATACATAGACTGTATTTGTGTATGTGAAAGTAACCAAACAAAGTTATGAAAGTAACCAAATAACATGTATATAGTAACCAAAGTAATTCTGCTAAGAAATAATTAATCTGAAACAATGGTTAGACAACTATGCTTACAAACTAAGACCTACAATCATTAAACAATATGATCAAATCTAATTTGCAGAGTAACCAAATTAGTACTATTAATTAACCAATCACGGGGTAAATAGTTACAACCATGAAACGAATTGATAATATTCAAATAGAAAAAAAATTGTATGTAATCGATCATTTATATGAAGGTAACCCGACATTATCACCAATCCATATTATAGGCTATTTAGCATATTTATGAATCAAGCTTTTCGTTTATGGCTGTTTTGTAATCCTTCGAACTCGCCGTCAATGGAGGTATCAGAAACTTCAAGTTTACCGTCGATGTTTGTCTCCAAATCCTTCAAGATTGTCGTTAATAATCCAGTTTATGATTAATTGTTGTGATATCCTTGTGTCTTCAATTCTGTTTCTCCGATTTGTTTTCGTTTTTCAATATTGACTGATTGGGTTGCTTTACGGTTGTTGGGTTTGGTTTATATGTTTTTGTAACTGCCCACACTCCTCCTCCTTGATTTCAGCAGTTTATAATTTACCACTTTAACTAAAATATCTTTCCTGATTTGTGTTTGGCGTTTGTTTTGTAATTATTTTGTGGTTGTACTGTTTTTGAGAATACTTTATAAATGTTGTATAGTACTGTAAATAACCCTTTTTTTTCAATACGAGAAAATATTAAATCTGTTAAACAAAGTTGAATCCATGCTATTTTTTAGAAATTTCTTCTGGTGCTTATATTGGGCTTATTAGGTCCAAACCCATTAGCCCATTTAATATTAAACTTCAAATTTGGGCTGGAATTATTCTTACCCGTGGGGTCTTGGTGGTCATTAAATTATAATATTTCATATATATTATACGATAGTTGCATGTGCCAGTTTCTAGCCTAATTGAAAAGGAACAAGGCTAGTGGCGGAGGAATCCTAGTTATTAGGATTTTAATGGCAGCCCAATTATGGAAAGCATGATCTGAGGCCAAAACGGACTGGGAGTCATGATATTGGTTATATATACATGATGTGTTGCGGCGTGAAAATACTACAACGTAGTATTCTGTTTTTCAGCAGGAGAGAAATTATAGCAATTGTGGGCTTTATTTCCGTGGCTAATCGGAAGGAAAATTGAGAGTTTGCATGAAGGTTTATTTACCGGTGTCGCTATTTGTTCTGAATAATTAATAGTTGGAAGACTTTAATTAATTCAGAAGATTTTGGGTAGTGAGGTAATTTGAGTTTTCACTAAAATTAAGATATTCTTGTAATCTATCAATTTTGCAATATTTTGAGTTTTTGATGTTAAAACTTGGAAGGATTATTTGTATTCACAGTTGATTATGGTGGAATTTTCGAAGCTCGACCCGTAATTTTTACCTTTTAGTTTTAGAGGATTTTTCACGTAAAATACAGATGCAGTGCAGATATAGATGCAGACGTGGTTACAAATACGGATACAAGAACTTTAAATTATCAAAAATAAATAATTATCAAAATTTAATCTATCAAGATAATAAATAAAAATACAATGACATGATTGCAGTTGTTGTTAAAGGAGATCAATAACAAATAAGTTTGATAATTCACAATTACCATATATAATAAAATATTACACAACTTTAATCAACTAGTAAAATCCAATAAGAAATTTAGGAAATGGGACATGAGCTATTAAGCCATAAAAACAGTGAAGGAAAAGTTTCGACAAAAACAGTGAAAAAGTTTCAACAAAAACACTCGGTTATTAAAATTCAAATCATATATACATTGCAAGGACATAATTTTCTAGTAGTTTTTCTGGTAATTAATCAATTAATTAATGTACAAACCATAAAACCAATGCAAACAACGTCTAGCTTGGCAGTAAGCAGGAGTGTTCATATTGTGTATTATTCTAATTCATGTGAGGTAGTTAACACCTTAATCTATATTTTAGGATATCTAAAATAATTTACAACTTATTCATGTGTTGTAGTTTTTGGCATTGTGTTTAGTGATTTTGCAAAGAGAGTTAGATTTAGATTTTAGGATTTCTAACTATGTATATATATTATAAGTAAAATGACGCCACATTATATCGTATTATATAATTGTTTTTGGGTGTCTGTGTGTGTGTGTGTGTGTATATATATATATATATATATATATATATATATATATATATATATATATATATGCGCGGATACATGTGGTGCGGTGTGGTGCAAATACTTCTTGTATCGGCATCAGCATCAACATCAGCATCCACACATTAATTTTAAAAACTACACCGCGTATCCACACTGCACCGCACCGTATCGCACCACAGCGTGCGGATTTTGTGGATGCAGTGCGGATGCGGTTACAAATGCGGATTCTTACTTTCCCTTAATGTAATTAATTAAGTTAATTTGTTATTTTATATTTTTGTCCTTTAATCTAATAAAAATGGCAAATTTCATTTAAAATCATACTTTTTAATTACACACATGCACAATTTTGCCGTGTAATCAAGTCACGTCATTAATTTATGACGTAGCATGTTCAATTGAACGAAAATGAAAAAAAATTAATAGTTTAATCACCTAATTGAAAAAATTAAAAGGTCGATCACTAAAGTAGACGTTGCATAGTTTAGGACAATAATTTGTATTCAAGCCTAAAATCAAAGAGGTAGTCGCTCTACTTAATAATTTTCAAAGAGAAACAATGGTCCTAGTTAATTAGGTGTCTAATTAAGGAAGGAAACTTAACTAATATAACTATTAACTTTTAGATAGTTGTTTAGTTTTATTACTTTTGAAATATTTTGTAGTTATTTGAATATATATACTTGGTCCTAGTTAATTAGGTGTCTAATATGTTATATTGTTATGAACATATATTTGATGTACTAATTTTTAGGCTATTATTTATGTTTAGCCGTGTGTTTTATTTTGTTGGGAGTTGGAGAGTTCTCATTATCAAAATCTACATTTATTTCTACATATTGTAATTCAAAACAATAATATTTCATCTATCTAAAATTAATTGAATTTAAATTTAACAAAAATCCTAAGTTACCAATTTCACCATAATTGAATCCATCTTGCATGAAGAATCAATCCATGTTTCATTTGATGAGTCTAACCAAACAGGGGTCCGGATCTTTCTTTTCTTCCGAAAAAAGGGAAATCAATCCATGTTTCATTTGATGAGTTTGACCAAACAGCGGTTTGGATCCTCCTTTTCTTTTTGAAGAAAGGTGTTAAGTTCCCATATTTTTTTTAGTTTAATGATAAAAGATAAATAAAGGGGAAAAAGACTTGAATAACCTTTAAATTATGAAAGCCCACAAATATTTATTAAGATCATCATAGAGCTTATTACAGGATTAATACAACAACGACACATGGGGGATAAAATTGAAGCGGCTGAATAACTGAAGCAGTTAACTTATTAATTCCCACTAGTGGTAGTTTTAGGAAGTTGAGGAGATCATAGGCATGGAGGTCGTTACACCAGTTATTAGGAGATAGAAAATTATAAGATGACCATATCAGAGTCAGAAAAAAGGACACACGAACACATTAATTGCAAATCAACAGAACAACTCTATTCAGAATATCTATCTTAGGATTAGAATTAGTCACCTGTTGGGTGCATCGCCAAACAATCTAGGAGGTAGGGATTAGTGTAATCATAATTTTTGTAAATAATTATCAGTCCCGTGTTACTAGAATTATAGTAGTTTAGAGACAATTTTCAGTCTCGTATTATTGAAATTGTGACACTCCCAAATTCAGGCACTAATACCTCGAATTTGGTGCTCACGATAACAACATTCAACCACCTTCGATCAACGTATGATAACTAAATGCGGAATGGATAATCATATATTGATCATTACAAAAAGGTTTACAAAAGGGTCCCAAGGTCTATAACCTTAAATAAGCACATCACGAAGTTCCAAGATAACTATTAGGACTCGTGTTTCATAACTGTTATCTAAACAGATCATGAAGACAGATAATCTTGTCCATCCGAAGTCTAGAACTTCATCTTCTCCTTACCCTTGTCTCTGCTCGAGCACTCGGGCTTAGTTGTAATATTTCATGATATAGCAAGGGTGAGTAACGAGTTTACTCAGTAAGTTTAAAATGAATAAAAGATATATCATGAATGGATATGAATAACAACAACATGGTTCAACAATAAAATAGAATTGATGAAGCAACTGAATGATATAATCAAGGTTCAAACAAGATATGAAGATTGATTATTTACTGCCAACAGTCAAATAGACTATGAACATACTTTAAGGCATCAATCGCATTGACTGGCCCTTATTAGGTTACAACCGCTAGAACTTATACGCAAGGGGATCAACCTCTTGTACTTATGAATATGCATACCATTTACTTCTGCTCTTGTACCGTGTTTCAGGTACTTAGGGGACTCCCTCTTTCCTATTGAGGGTTTGTTCATTCCGGTCTAAGAATCCATTCCAACAATAGGTTTGGATAGCTTTTAAATTTATAACTTGTTCAGGTCTAACCGAACCAATGGCTTAGACCTCTCTTGAATGGTTCCCTAAATAACAGAACCTTAACTGGAAAATACAGTCCAATAATAGAACTGAGATCAATGCACTATGTGCAAATGCCAATAATATTGATGTGGGATAATTTTGAAAATAATTAAACCACTTAGCACATGCTTGAGGAATAAGACTTAAGCTTAAATTGAAAATTTGCATTATACAAGAAATTTCAACATAGATATACTCTATAACCATGAAACAAGAACCTGCACAAGGCACAAGGTTGTGTAAGTTAGGGTCTAGCAGAGATATACGAAATAGTATAACAATGGTTATAGAAGTTCGAAGCGAATGAAGACTTGCATATAACAATTTATCTAAAAGTTCGATGTGATCGGGAAACTTGCCTGATCTACTACTAAAAGGTTGCTCTACGATTCTGCTTCGGCAAGTATCCTACAGTATTTATGATTGTACTCTCTGATCAGACATAGCTATGTATTAACATATACTAAATGAATTACACGAGTGACTCATTCGGTCTTCTCTAGAGCCTACTCTAGTATTCTAGGGTCTAACAGAACAGCTCTACGATCAGTAGGGCCTTAATACCATTGCTAGAGTCACTCTACGGTCAGATACTAAGCTCTACGACTCGTCCATGAAGCTCTACGATCGTTTAGTGAGACTCTACGATTAGTAGGATTCATTATACGTCTGACTGGTGAGACTCTACGATCGGTAGGATTGACTCTACGATCGTAGGGTTTACTCTACGACTGGTTAGTAAGACTCTACGATCGGCAGACTTAACTCTACGATCGTAGGGTTTACTCTACGATCGGTGAGTAGAACTCTACGATCAGCACACTCCACTCTACGATGGCCGAGTGGAACTCTACGATCGGTAGAGTCCACTCTACGATTGCCGAGCGTGCCCTACGATCGGAGTGAAGTCACTCAACGATCGTAAGGTCCATTCTGCGACTCTGGTCGAGGTATACTTAACTATTCCAGTTCACAAAAGTCTTTGGCTACATAGCCTTCCAACAATTTCACACATGGTCTGGTTCTGCCTTGGTCTATCCCTTATGACGATAAGTTCTGAGAAAATTAGCCATACCAGACCTTGAGTCTTAAACTTAGGCCTGATACCATGCTCTAAGGTCAAGTTTGAAGTTTGGTGCAACATCGACTACTAGTCACTTCCTATTGGCATGCTATCTTTTGTCTGGGACTAGCCTGATGTTTAAAAAAACTGACTAAATTACCCCTTTATCACAGTTGTTAGGTAACTAACCAACTGTCATCACCTACCATCTGCACAACGATAACCCTTGTTTAGACAACAGGTCAGGCTCTTGATATCCTTTTTGGATAAGGTAACAAAGGTCCATACAGCAACTCGAACTCAAGTTATGCTTTGGCTAAGCAAATACATGTTACAGGGTTAAGCGACTACTCTGTAATTATAGAGCTTGACACCATTCTGGCAGCTCCACCTATTAGGGTCAACTCATGCAACACTGACTCGGTAAAAAGGAAATCCTACTGGACAAGGAAGAGAAATGTTTGGAATTAAAAGGATCTTACCTCCTCCAAGGTCCGTCTGCTAATCCTCTAGCTCTCAACTCTGTTCGCCCCTCCGAACGACAATAACTCCTTCCCTGGATTACTCTTATCTCACTATATCTCTCTAGCATTAGGACTAATAAACTCAGCAAACTTTTCAAGAGAAAACAAGGTCTCAATTTATAGGGAATTCTTTATCCATTCATTGGTCGTTACCCCCAACCTACCGACTGGTTCTAACTGAATTAACCGCTGGTCGGGAGAGGTTTGGTGAAAAGCTTTTACCAACCCACCTTACCGTCGTACTTGGTAATCATCATTTTAGCCTTTAATAAGAGAAGTGGGTGAATAGGCCATTGGCCTAAAGCGGCGGGTTGTACATTACACACAACAGGGAACTATTTATTAGTCTTTAACAATAAGACCACGTGACTTTTTACTTCTAATTGGGTCTACATACTGACCCGACTACAAACCCACATACCACTAGTTTGGGTCGGGTTTGGTTAATGGGATGCAGTGGGCTGGTCCACTATCTAAAAAAATTACTTAGTGGGATTATTAATCATCTACAAGACCATTTCACATTGGACTTGTTTAAAACAGTTCACACAGCTAGTCCACTATTTTTGGACTATTAAACTCAACCACAATTATCCCAGATCATTTGAGGGTTTAAAAAAAATACCATGCAAAAGAATTTAATGACAGGGATGAATTTATTGACCTTAATATAATATTGTTCTAAAAATCGTGGTCATTACAGAAATTGCGTTAGTGTAATATCCGGAAATTAAATAAAGGGAGGAGTCTGTAACCTAGTAGCGATAGATATAGGGTTTGCGTTAGTAGCGAAATAATAGAGGAGAGGAATAGAAGGAGCAGAACGTGTGGCGCATTCGTGATCGGAGAATAAAATTAAGAACAGGAATTTCCGAGGAAATTGGGTTTGGTAGTGTGACCAAGGAAAAGAGTCTCTGTAACATTCAAGTAGGAGAAAGGTAATACCCTCCAAGTCTCTATGTATTACTTTGATTAAAGGACAAAATTGATGTATATAAATTATACTTATAAATTTATCCTGATTCTCCTGTAGAGCATCAAGCGCATAGTGGGAAATTAAATTCAAGCCTACAAATGAAGTAAAGAATTAATAACTTATTAATGGAGACTATGGCCAGTAGGCTATAATTAAAGTTATTAAAATAATAGACTATATTTATGTGATTGTGTGTGAGTTTGGCGCCTGAATTGGTGTAAGATGTGAGAATTGATACTATTGGTATATTATTATAATATTGTAATAAAAAGATTAATTTTACAATCAGATATATGCATTTGTTTTAAATAAAAATTATAAACATTATATTATAATTAGAAGGAAGGTAGACTGTAACTATATTTATGGTTAGATTTTGTTTCTGTATTAGGTTGGACCGGGGCATCCTAACGGAATTATATTTGAATTTAAGTAGCTATTTCGGTATATTATTCAGGTACGGAATCCGTACTTCGTTTCTTGATTCTTATTCTATTCCCTACATTGGTTATGTAATAATTCGACAGTCAGACAAATTTTAAGTCCGAATCGAATCGAATCCATCCAAGCCTTAAATCACCATCCCAATAGTATCTTCTTAGATCATCTCAGTCCACCACAAGCTCACCCAAAATATCATGACTGAAGGTACTATTGTTAGTAACTTAATTCCTTTTATACGGACAAATTTTTTCTATATCTTTCGATGCAGGACTGGGGTGTTACAGTTAGTGTAGTTTTTCATTATGTACCAGATTTCTCTACTTTCCAAGAAGTCCTTGAGTCTAAGGCATCGAATACACAATTGCTTGGTCCTTAATAAACGATTTGAATTCCTGAATTGTTTATATTTTAAAAAGATCTTTCAACATCAACTTTAAACTAATATTGATTTTTTGTCCACATGTTGAATTGGCACGCCTAGTAGGACCGGTAATTAGAAACGTTATAGAAGATGGTACGCCGACATACTTACGATAACATCCCAAAGGGAGAAGAAGTTCAGACTTAGGACTAAGAGAACCAGGTAAGTGGTTCTCCTTAGACTCCTTCATATGATTTAAGACAAAAAATGCGTGATTTAGGAAAAGAATGCATGGATGTGATTAACAAAAAGACTGATTAAATTATGAACATATTAAAAATGAATGTTCAACCAATGTATCAACAAATAACAAAAAATATATATATACACAACCTAATAGGTAATTCCTGACCACCCGCCAGGTTTCTGGATATATAGCACCACTAGCGTATGTAACCTAGTCATATGTGGCTACATACCCACCCCAAACTAATGTGCCTAGATCCACTTATGGACATGGCGAATTGAGTAATTCTAGGCAAAAGGTTCACCCCAAGGCAACTAGGGCGAATGATGTCCCCTTAGGCCCGAGAAAGGATTCTGAACCAAGGGTGGAACCAAAGACTGATTATGAAAGACCTGCTAACAACTCACTATTTGAAGAAACATATATTCACCCACACATGCCTCAAGTTGGGAATAATAATATAAGACCAAATGTGACATATGAATTCCTTAGAGACTTTAAGATGTTTGATTTCACCCTCTTTTCAGGGAATCAAAGACAATCCACCATTGAACACATTGGACAGTTCACTTTTCAATGTGGAGAATTAGGCAATGATGACTTTATGAAATTATGAATGTTCCCTAGTTCACTGACTAGGACAACCTTTACATGGTACATTAACTTGCCACCAAATTCCATACATTCATGGCAAACTATGCAATAGCAGTTTCATGCTTAGTTCTACAGGGCATAATGTGAAATCTCAACTGCAGACCTATCTAAACTTCTTTCTTAGAAAGGTTTAAAAGATTAAAAAATAAATGTTCAGTACAGTTAGGGAATCTCAAATGGCAAACTTGACCTTTAGAGGTCTGAACTTAAAATTCAGAAAGAAGTTTGATGGCCATGTGTGTAGGGACATATGTGAACTTGGAAAAGATTAAAAAATAAATGCCAGTACAGTTAGGGAATCTCAAATGGCAAACTTGGCATTTGGAGGTCTGAAATTAGAATTCAGAAAGAAGTTTGATGGCCATGTGTTTAGGGACATATGTGAACTTGGAAGAAGGATCTCTAAGTTTGAAAACTAAATAAAATAGGAAAACTAGAGGAAAAATTCCTCGATAAGGGCTTATTATAAAGACTCAAATTATTGTGCCAACCTAGATGTTGATCATGCCTTACTTGACAAGTTACTTAAATAATTTTGTAAAAGTGTTAGCACACCTGTCGCTGAGAATCATTTGACAGATAATGTTGAGGTTGATGCGGCCTGTAATATTCCAAAAACCTTTGTAATAAATTTTGTGATTATGAATGAAAATATTATTAAAGTCTAAATTACAATTCTTGATTATTGAAAAATATGTGTAAAATGTATATAAATACATATATTATTTGACTACGTTTAATAAAAGGAAAAGTAACTAGAAAATGTAACACTTAAAAATCACATAACAATACCAAATAAAATGTAAGTATTCATACATATTGTTAGTTCCCAGAGGCACAAAAGATATCTAGAATGGGGGTTGAATAGATACTTTGAAACTTTTTAATACTTTTTGAAAGGCTTTATAAATAAACAAGTTGATTAAGCACAACGGAATGTAAGATTAATTATAATCCCCCTTTAAGATAGAACAGATATGATAAAACAGTGATATAACAGTTATGGCAATTATGAAGCGTAGAGAATGAGAGACACAAAGCTTTAAGTGGTTCAGAGTACACAAGACTCTTACTCCATTGTTCTACTCCTTGAGTAGCAAATCCACTAAAGATGTCTTTACAACTTGAATCACTAAGATTCCTTCAAGGCCAGCAGCCTCGGAACTTCACTACACTGAGTACTCTTCAAAGCCAGCCTTGGAACTCTGTAGACTAAGACCAGCAGTCTTAGAATCTCTTGTACCCTTTGGTACTCAGCAAGTCTAGCAGACTTGACTTTGGTTGGTCACCTGTTGATCTTTTCACTTGATAGAGAGTGTTTGTTTTGTTGCTACTGAGTTGCTTGAAGTATATGGTCTGATGAACTCAGTGGCGAAGCAAGATGTTCGTCTTTGATCGTAGAGTGGTATCTTGACAGATTCAATTTCTTTTCCTTGTTCTTGCTTAGTTTGTAATCTTCAATCTGTCTGCCTTATGTAGATGCTTCTGAAAATCTTTCCGTTAAAATGTGGTCGTTCCATCTAATACTCCCATTGAGATGTGTTGCTGAACTTAGGAATAGTTTATTCCTTGTTGACCGCAGTAGTGGAATGAGTCAGCGTCCATTACCTTCCTTCAAGATAGTGGTAAGGATAGTACTCTGAATATCTGCAAACCATAGCTGTTTGTCCCCCCACTGACTTTGATTCTTCGTTCAGTTCATTTTAGTATTCAACAACTATCTTGGGCAGGTCATTCTACTGATCAGTCAGTATGGGCAACGTAGAATATTAATCTCAGTTTTTGGTTGCTTGTCTGAATGCCGGTCGTAGAATGTTTGGCTGACTAAACGATCTTTTGGTGAGACCTTATTCTTGCAGATGTTCATGGTGATCTTTCATGTTGCGTTTGGATTACTTAGAGATACCATCAATCTTTTGTTCCTTTATCTCTTTGAGAACTGTCTTCTTGTTAATGCAGATGTGACTCTACGATCGTTCTATCCTGATGCAGGATTAACTCTACGATCACTCCGCATTTGTCCGGCCGAGTCTCACTCTACGTTAGCCTTGTCCAACTCTACGATTCTGAGAGTGAGCCTTGTGACTGACTGAGCCTCACTTTACATTTCCGAAGGAGACTCTATGATCTGTTCTGTCTGCTCCAAGCATAACTCTACGATGGTCTGGTCCAACTCTACGATGCCGAGAGAGTGTTGTGATCTACCGAGCAAGCTCTACGATCTGTCGAGCCTTTCATTGTGTTTGCCTGGCAGACTCTACGATGCCGAGAGATCTCTGCGATCCTTTGCTGATTGTTGGCAGACTCTACAACCAATCTTCCCAATACTTATTACATACATCATTTCAGCTCATAAGATCAACCTAACAAGTTTGATCTTTTCTATTCTAAGTCCTTTGTACATTATCTTCAATAAAGGACTTTACCACACTTATTATTACAAATATGTTTTGATCAGATAGATATTTAATTCAACTTAGATCAACCTAACATATTTGATCTTTTCATTCTAAGTCCTTGTACATATGTATTTCATTAAGGACTTTACAATTCAGCTACTGATACACATATACATTAGTACCACAACATCAAATTAAAGTCATGTGATTCCTAACAATCTCCCCCTATTTAATGTTGACATAAACTAGTAGTTTTGAATCATCTCATCAATTCTAATGCAATTGCTTATTAAGATAAACATGTCTTATAGTACAGTGAGCAACTGTATTTCTAAAAAAATCATGAATTTTATTGATGATCATATGATGATTACAATCAATGACAGTTACATTAATAAAGAGAGAGAAAAGAAAATACTTTTCAGAACTTAGTTCCTACCTCTTCCTCTTGATACTCTCTTTTTGATTCTTGGAGGATTTGCCCGCTCATAAGCCACTCTTTGTCTGTGCCTTTCCCTGCCTTCTTCAGTCATGCGCTGGAATTCCTCAACCTACTCTTGACGAAGTCCGGATGATGTCCTATGACTTTCTTCTTCACCATAGTGGTGAGTCTCATACAAATGGCGATTCAAGAGAGCAGGATCTCCTAATG
The DNA here is from genome assembly GCA_034770075.1 of Aralia elata. Lineage (NCBI taxonomy): Eukaryota > Viridiplantae > Streptophyta > Magnoliopsida > Apiales > Araliaceae > Aralia > Aralia elata. Next base: position 9,661,303 of record CM068387.1, read on the forward strand.
GTATGCGTACTCCGGTAGTTGTTACATCAGGTTGTCTTCTCGGGACTTCACTCTTTATTGGAATAATATTGACTTGCTCTGCTCATTATTCCTTCTCTGTTCCTCCCCACTTCTGCTTGATTCTCCCCTATTCCCATTTCGACTATTCTCCCCCTTTATGTCAGTATCCAGGGTTCGAACATATTGGGATAATTGTTGTACTCCTTGCACTAGTTATTGCATTTGCGAACGAGACTGGAGAATGTCATTTCTGTTCTCTTGGACCATTTCTTCAGTTTGTATTCTTTGATGATGAATCATGGCCAATGTCGCGTCTGTTCTTTGCATCTACTGAAGGGAAGCTTCTTTGAAATGATGAATAGAGTCTCGAAGCTCAAGGATGCGATCATTTGTGGCCTTGTTGGATTGCTCAACTACTTATTGGAGTGATATGGCTGTAGCTTTGTGTTTGGCAATTTCATCATGGTAGAGTTGGTCCCTCTTGTCGATGCCAGCCATTAATTCCTTGATTATCTCCCTCAATCGTTTGGTTAATTCAGCACCAAGGCTACTTGTGTGGTTGTTTGCAGCATCAATCAAGGTGTTAAGCCTTCCATGAATTTCAAGCGAGCTTGCCTCAAGATTTTTCTCCATATCTTTAGCCATACCGACTGTGAGGTCAGTCAATTTATCTGTAGTGGGGATGAGTTTGACGCGCTCAAGAATCTGTTTGATCTCAGGGGTGGAGTTACCTTTAGAGTCTTTTTGAAGATTAGTAAGAGCTCTGGCAATGTTAAAATATTCATTTTTGGAGAAGGAGGGGATATCAGACTGGGTGATTGGAGTTTTAATCGGTTGGGTGTGAGAGGGAGCCTCCAGATTGTTAATCATATGGTCATCACACTCTACGATCACGGGGTCAATCGTAGGGTGAGATGACTCTACGTTTTGTGTTGGGGGGGCTGAGATGGGCGTCAGTCGTAGAGTTTAGGGACTCTATGATAGGAGGTGGTTGTTCATTTTGTCCATCAGTTACAAAGTGTTGAGACCTTGTGACTGGAAGTTGGTTCCTTGGGTCAGGAATGACCTCAATCCATCTGGACAATTCATCAAATAGATAGAAGATTGATGATGGTGAGTGATTCAGCTTGAAGGATGAGGGAATGTAATATACCTTTTGCTCGTTGACTTGGAATGGACTGTTGGTGAGCAGCTTTTGAGCAAAGGTGCCAATTCTTAGAAATTCTTGAGCAAGCACTGAAATTGCTGGGTAAGTCTTGAAGGCCCAGAACATGTGATCCCAAGAATTTAAGATTAGAGCTTGGTGGAAGGACATCCTTGGTAAGTAGACAAATAAGTAGTTATAATTGATATGTCTCTCTTCATTTCTACCTTCAGCAATGATTTTCAGGCTTTCATCTTCACTCTCATCACTTGTTCCATCACTGATCTCTATAGCCTCAGCTTCTTCAACCGCCGGTTCTGTTTCAGGTTCAGTCACTTGAGGGCTTGAGAAGATTTCATCATGAGCTTCTAATGGCTCCCCCTCAACCTAAGCGTGAACTGGCTCAGGGGTTTCAGGAATCTCCCCCCCAGCTTGATCCTTGCTTGTTTCACCGGCTTCTTGATACTCCCCCTTAGTAGGGACTTCTTCCCTTTCTGATGCAATTGGGTTTCCTGCCACACTAATAGTTGCGAATTGATCAGAAGACACTAGCCGTCTTTCTTCGTCCTAGATTCGTCTCATTGTCTCTCTGAGCTCTTTCTGGGCTACAGTTAATAACCTTTTCTTCACTTTCTTTGGCTTGAGTTCGCCAACCTTTTCAGCCAACTACTCTTCAGCAACTATCACCAAGCCAGGCTGATCAGCAACTTCTTCAGTTCTTGACTCTGCGATCGCAGAGTTAGGATTCTCAACAATTGCGGGGAGGCTTTTCTTGAAGCTGCGTTTTTCCTTCTTATGATATACCTTAAGAGTAGGTGCTGTTTCATCAGAGACTTCCTTGTTTTGCTCCCTTTTCTTCTTCTGTGCTTCGGACGATTTTGGCTGATCAGTAAAAGATGCAGGTGCCTCATTTGACGAACCTTGAGGTTCCTCGATCTGAGGAGAGGCATTTCTCCTTCTTTTTCCTTTGTTCTTTCTGGTTAGAGCTAGGGGTTCCTGATTTACTTCTTCAGCTTCTTCTACAACAGACAAATTAATCTTAAAAGAGGGTTTTCTGACCTCATTTTGAGTTTTCTCACTGTCTTCAGATTGAATGGATCTCAAATTTTCAACTGGATTTCTTTTCTAGTTAATAAACAGTTTCTAGGAGATTCTTTTGTGGACATTTAGAGCTTCACCATAATTATCTCCTATCATATCTCCTAGAGCCTTCTGGATTATGATGCTTATGAATCTCTCGTACAATATCTTTTTGGCCCCTTTGGTTTTCCCATCATTCATGATCCAATTTCCAATCCATTCCAAGAGAAGGGCACCAAAATTTACTTGGATTTTCTTCACTATAGCAGTCATGATCCTCAGTTGAAGATCACTGACGGAATCATGGGCTGTTTTTTTGCACAGTATGCATTTTCCAATCACGTCGGCCAGGAATTCATATTTTTATGGAAATTCCTTTTTCTTTAAACCTCTTAGCCCTGGGTTGTTTTCATGATGCATTCGCTTGAGCCCTTCTTCAGTGTTGATGAATCTAAGAGATGTAAGCCCGTTAGGATTGAAGCCGAGGGCTATGTTGCTTTTGAAGCACTTAGTTACAGAGAAACTCCTTTGACTTTTGTAGATAGAATTCCATCCCCATAGACTCCGTTTTTATAGAATTCCCTCACCAATTTTGAATAGATTCGAGTATTGGTGTCTAGGGCCTCGTAGAGTCCGACTTTCTTCAGCAAAGAGATGATTCTCTTGTATTTTGTCTCAGTTGTGGCAAAATCTTCGAAATCAAGTGTGTTACCAGAGACGACTAGAGAGATAGCCATTTGTTTATTTAACCTGATTTTGGTGAAAGAAATGAGATTGTCTGAGTGTTTTGATTCAATAGGAGAGCTAGGGTTTTAGCGAAGAGGAAGAGTTAAAATGAAAGATTTGAAAGAATTTCGTAATACTTCCCTCTTATTTTGCTGAATGGGGCATGTGTCTGGATTTGAATGGAACCACGTCGTTTAGTCTGATGTTAAGATTGTTTTGCCCTTGGCTCCTGAGCCTTGCAATATATATATATATATATATACATATATATATATATATTGTCTACTCTACGATCTCGAGTTTTCTCGACCATCGTAGAGTCCATCTTGACAACGGTGCTTCCGACGATTTTATCTCTACGAACTCTGCTTATTTTTCATAAACATGGTTTTCTTTCTGCAGAGTTAGTGAGATCCAAGGCATGATATCATGAATTTAAATTAAGCATTCCTAGCTCACTTATTAGCATATTAAATCTTGATTCATCTAGAAATTTTGTAAAGATATCAGTAAGTTAATTTTCAGTAGGAATATAATGCAGTTGAATACTACCATTTTACACATGATCTCTAATGAAATGATATCTTATTTCTATATGCTTGGTTCTTGAGTGCATGACAGGATTATGAGTTATAGCTATAGCACTAGTATTATCACAATGAACAGGGATAGACATAAACTCAAACCCATAGTCGACAAGCTGATTTTTCATCCATAAGATCTGTGCATAACAGTTGCCTACAGCAATGTATTCAGCTTCTACAGTTGAGGTTGATACAGAGTTTTGCTTTTTGCTAAACCATGAGACAAGGCTATTTCCAAGCATTTGACAAGTTCCACTAGGGCTTTTCCTATCAATTTTGCAACCTGCATAGTCAGCATCTGAATAGCCTATTAGATCAAAGGGTGACTCCTTGGGATACTACAGTCCCAAATTTGGAGTGCCTTTCAGATACCTGAAAATTCTCTTTACAGCTAAAAGATGTGATTCCTTAGGATTGGCTTGAAATCTAGCACAGATGCAAGTGGCAAACATGATATCTGGTCTACTTGCAGTTAGGTATAAGAGAGAGCCAATCATACCTCTGTATTGAGTAATATCAATACTTTTACCTTTCTCATCTTTGTCAAGCTTAGTTGCAGGTGCCATGGGAGTTTTCATGATGGTGGCTGAATCCATGCCATACTTTTTTAATAAGTCTTTAATGTATTTGGCTTGGTTGCTGAATATGCCTTCATCAGTTTGCTTCACTTGAAGTCCAAGGAAGAAGTTCAGTTTTCCCATCATGCTCATTTCGAATTTGCTCTGCATTAGCAAGGCAAACCTTTCACACAACTTTTCATCAGTAGAACCAAAAATAATGTCATCCACATAGATTTGAACTAGAAGTGATTTATCCTTGTGTTTTCTTAGGAATAAAGTAGTGTCTACTCTACCTCTAGTGAATCCCTTTTCAGTAAGAAAATTTATAAGAGTTTCATACCATGCTCTAGGTGCTTGCTTTAAGCCATATAAAGTTTTATCTAATTTATACACATAATTGGAAAAAGGTTAGATTGATAAAACCTGGAGGTTGTTCCACATAGACTTCTTCTTGAAGTTCTCCATTAAGAAAGGCACTCTTGACATCCATTTAGAAGACTTTGAATTTCATGTGAGCTGCATGGGCAAGGAAAATTCTGATGGCTTCCAATCTTGCAACAGGAGCAAAGGTTTCATCATAGTCAATCCCTTCTTCCTGTGAGTAACCTTTAGCTACCAATCTTGCTTTGTTCCTTATGATGACACCTTCTTTATCCATCTTGTTTCTGAAAACCCATTTGGTACCGATGACTGGATGTTGTTCTGGTCTTTCAACTAGTCTCCAGACTTTGGTTCTTTCAAATTGGTTGAACTCATCTTGCATGACCTCCATCCAGCTTGAATCTCCTAATGTTTCTTCTACCTTTTTGGGCTCTATCTGTGATAGAAAGCTTAGGTAGATGCATTCATTTTGAGTTGCTGACCTTGTCTTCACTCTAGCATTAGAATCTCTAATGATAAGGTCTTCAGTGTGGTCCTTTGTCCATTTCCTCCTTCTTGGGACATCTGTTCTGATGCTCTCTTGTCTGAGTTCTTCTAGATTGACTTCAGGTTCGGGTCGTAGAGTCTCACTGTCTGGTGTTGTGAGCTCTACGATTTTCTCTTCTCGCTTTATGTTTTCTGATTCTGGCTCTTCGTTTATAGTGTCTAACTCTACGATTTTTGATTCTGCAACTGTAGAGTTCTTTACTACACCTTGGTTGAGTGGAGCATCCTTCCCCACAGGGTCTGATTCATCAAAGGTTATATGAATGGAGACTTCTACTGTCAGAGACTTTTTGTTGAATACCATGTATGCTTTGTTGTCCATAGCATAGCCAAGGAAGATTCCTTCGTCTGACTTTGGCTGGAATTTGGTCAGGTACTTCTTTCCATTATTGAGAATGTAACACATACATCCAAAAGCACGAAAGTAGCTGATGTTTGGCTTTCTCCCTTTCCATAGCTCATAAGGAGTTTTCTTAAAAGTACTCAAGTAGGTGAGCAGCTGCAAGTAGAGTTTTTCCTGCTTCAATCAGAGTCCAATTCTTCCTTTCAGCTACTCCATTTTGTTGAGGAGTTCTTGGAGCTGAGAAGTTATGATTGATGCCATTTTCTTCACAATAATGTTCTACCTCAAAGAAATCAAACTCTCTTCCATGATCACTTCTGATAGCTTTGATTTTCTCTTCTTTCTCATTCATGACTAGTTTGAATAGCTTGATTAGTTGAGAGTTGGTTTCATCCTTAGAACTTAGAAATAATGTCCATGTGAACCTGGTGTAGTCATCCACTACTACCAATGAATACCTCTTTCCTCCAAGGCTTGCAGTTGGGATAGGCCCAAATAAATCCATATGGAGTAATTGCAAGGGCTTATCATTTGAGTTGACTGCTTTGCCTTTGAATGAGCTTCTTGTTTGTTTTCCAAACTGACATACTTTGTAGGATTTCTCTTTGATGAAGTTGAACTTTGGCAAACCTGCTACAAGGTCTTTGGAGGCTAGTTTTGACATACTTTTGAAGTTTAGGTGAGACAGTCTTCTATGCCATAGCCAGGAGAGATCTTCAGAAGCTTTGGTAAGGAAGCATATTGTCTCATCATGGCTTAACTCAGCAAGGTTGACAATATAAACATTTCCTTCTCTTGATACTATCAGCTTCAATGAGTTGGTCCTCAAGTCTCTGACTTGACATTGATTGTTGAGGAAGGTGACTTGATGACCTTTATCACATAGTTGGCTGATCCTGAGGAGATTGTATTTTAGACCTTCAATATATGCTACCTTGCTGAATGACACAGCACGTTCCCAGCCGAGCCATATCCTCTTGTTTTTCCAGAGTTGTTATCTCCAAAGATGACTGCAAGACCATCTTTTTCCAAAAAGTTTGTCAAGAGGGCTCTGTTACCCGTCATGTGTCTTGAGCATCCACTATTAAGGTACCATGTTGACTGAGTGGTGCTCTGTACCTGCAGAAATGATTAACTTTCATTTTGGTACCCAAACTTGCTTGGGACCAAAGCCTTTGGGACCCAAATCTGCTTGATTTTAGGTCTTTTTAGTACAGGATAGAAATCATTGAAATAGCATTATGCAGCTTTATGACCATATTTATAGCATGTATAGCATTGAATACAATTCCTTTTTATATGTGGATAGTAGTGGCCCATAACTTTTTTTTTTGGCTTATACCCCTCTTGCTTCTACAGAGTTCTAGGACTCATAGTTTTCATGGAGTTAAGGACAACTCTACATTTCTTGCCCGGTTGGTTCGTAGAGTGAGTTCTGTCAGACTCTATGATCCTTCGAGGCTTAAATGTAGAAGTTGACTTACTATTTGATCTCTTGAATCCTAGACTTGTGTGTGATTCAACAGAGTTTGAATAGCTTGGCCTTGCTGTTTGTGAGGATTTGACAAATACAATTCCCTTATTGATTTTAGAGGAATTGTTGTTATTTGCGTCCATATATTTATCTATGGTGTGCTCTGAAGAGGAATTATGGAACCCCAGACCTGACTTGCTAGCCACAGATCTTTGGCTGGAGATCAGAGAATCCATAGATAGAGAAGACTTGTTCCATAATGAAATAGTCTTTTCTAATTCCTGAATCTTAGAGACTAGAATTAATTCTTTCTGGGTGTGGAGTTCATTTATCTGTTTCAAGTTAGCATTCTCAGCTTCAAGACTGGTGCAAGAGTTAGCAGTTCGTAGAGCAGTTTCTAGCTCTAGGATTGCTTTCTCTTTTTCCTCTTGAAGAAGAGAATGGTCTTTTAATAGAACCCTGAACATTTTCATATATTTATGTAATTCTACAATGGAGTCATGCATTCCTTCTCTAAGATCATCAATAGTTAATCAGGAGAGTAAAAATCAAATACCTCATCAACGTTGAATTCTTTGATTTTTCTTTCTTTGGCCATTAAGCATAGATTCGCTTTGTGTGGTTTCTCATCTTCATCCGACTCACAGTTGGAGTCATTGTCTGAGTCACTCCATGAGCTCTCAGCTACAAAGCCTTTATCTCCCTTTTTGGACTTATGATAGCCCTTGGGGTCTTTCTTTAAAAGTGGGTTCTTCTTACTCTTTCTTAATTCTTCTCTCAGAAGTTTGTCGCAATTTGCAATGAAGTGACCTGCTCGTTTACAGTTGTAACATAAGTCACTTACTTGTTCTTTGTTGTTGCTGCTGAATTTTCTTGATCTGTTGTTTCTGCTGATGAACCTTTTGAAGTGTCTGACTAGCATGGCAACTCCTTCATCACTGATTTCTTCATCATCATCGTCTGAGTTGTTATCTGATTCATGATTGTCAGCTTTCCTTGATGTGGATGCCCTGAGAGCAATTCCTATTTCCTTCTTCTTTCCTTCTGACAGTGTTTCAGCTCTTTGAATTAGCTCCAATTCATAGGTGAGAAGATTGTCATACAACATCTGCACAGTCATCTCATCGAGATTCTTTGATTCTCTAATGGTGGTGGTTTTGGCATCCCACTTACTAGGTAAGGCTCTCATGAATTTGATGATAAGATCTTTGTTTGGATAGACCTTTCCATATGCTCGAAGAGAGTTGAGCAGCACATTGAACCTCTCATATGTGGAGGTAATGTTTTCCCCAGAGATGTGAGTAAACATTTCATATTGCTGTATGAGTAATGATTGTTTGTTTTCTCTTACTTCTTCAGTCCCTTCATTCATGATTAGCAGTGCATCCCAAACTTCTTTTGTTGTTTGGCAATTGACGACGTTTTCAAACAGCTCATCTTCTAGAGCCATGAACAAAATATTTTTGGCTCTCTTGTCTAACTGAACTGCTTTCTTCTCTGCATCTGTCCAATCTTTTCTTAACTTGATTGAGACTTTGTTTGGGTCGTCAGTAGTTGGTGTCAGCTTGGTTGGTACGTAGGGCCCACTGATGACAGCGTCAAACAGATCCTCATCTATGGCGTCCATGTAAGCCTGTATGCAAACTTTTCAGTTTGCAAATTTCTCTTTGTTGCAAAGAGGTGGTTTGTTTCCTCCAACAAGCTCAAAGCCATTTTTAGTTTGTGCCATTGATCTACTCAAGTTGGTTAAGCTTTCTTAATGAGAACCTGATCTGATACTAATTGTTAGTTCCTAGAGGCACAAAAGATATCTAGAAGGGGGGTTGAATAGATACTTTAAAACTTTTTAATACTTTTTGAAAGGTTTTATAAATAAACAAGTTGATTAAGCACAGCGGAATGTAAGATTAATTATAATCCCCCTTTAAGATACAACAGATATGATAAAGCAGTGATATAACAGTTATGACAATTATGGAGTGTAGAGAATGAGAGAATGAGAGACACAAAGCTTTAAGTGGTTCGGAGCACACAAGACTCCTACTCCACTGTTCTACTCCTTGAGTAGCAAATCCACTAAGGATGTCTTTACAACTTGAATCACTAAGATTCCTTCAAGGCCAGCAGCCTCGGAACTTCAGTACACTGAGTACTCTTCAAAGCCAGCAGCCTTGGAACTCTGTAGACTAAGACCCGCAGTCTTAGAATCTCTTGTACCCTTTGGTACTCAGCAAGTCCAGCAGACTTGACTTTGGTTGGTCACTTGTTGACCCTTTCTCTTGATAGAGAGTGTTTGTTTTGTTGCTACTGAGTTGCTTGAAACATATGGTCTGATGAACTCAGTGGCGAAGCAAGATGTTCGTCTTTGATCGTAGAGTGGTATCTTGATAGATTCAATTTCTTTTCGTTGTTCTTGCTTAGTTTGTAATCTTCAATCTGTCTACCTTATATAGATGCTTCTGAAAATCTTTCTGTTGAAATGTGGTCATTCCATCTGATACTCCCATTGAGATGTGTTGCTGAACTTAGGAATAGTTTATTCCTTGTTGACCGCAGTAGTGGGATGAGTCAGCGTCCATTACCTTCCTTCAAGATAATGATAAGGATAGTGCTCTAAATATCTGCAAACCATAGTTGTTTGTCCCCCACTGACTTTGATTCTTTGTTCAGTTCATTTTAGTATTCAGCAACTGTCTTGGGCAGGTCATTCTATTGATCAGTTAATATGGGCAACGTAGAATATTAATCTCAGTTCTTGGTTACTTGTCTGAATGCCGGTCGTAGAATGTTTGGCTGACTAAACGATCTTTTGGTGATACCTGATTCTTGCAGATGTTCATGGTGATAGAGATAGCATCAATCTTTTGTTCCTTTATCTCTTTGAGAACTGTCGTCTTGTTAATGCAGATGTGACTCTACGATCGTTCTATCCTGATGCAGGATTAACTCTACGATCACTTTGCATTTGTCTGGCTGAGTCTCACTCTACGTTAGCCTTGTCCAACTCTACGATTCTGAGAGTGAGCCTTGTGACTGACTGAGCCTAACTCTACGTTTCTGAGGGAGACTTTACGATCTGTTATGTCTGCTCCGAGCATAACTCTACGATGGTCTGGTCCAACTCTACGATGCCGAGAGAGTGCTGTGATCTGCCGAGCAAGCTCTACGATCTGTCGAGCCTTTCACTGTGTTTGCGTGGCAGACTCTACGACGTCGAGAGATCTCTGCGATCCTTTGCTGATTGTTGGCAGACTCTACAACCAGTCTTCCCAATACTTATTACATACATCATTTCAGCTCATAAAATCAACCTAACAAGTTTGATCTTTTCTATTCTAAGTCCTTTGTACATTATCTTCAATAAAGGACTTTACAACACTTATTATTACAAATATGCTTTGATCAGATAGATATTTAATTCAGCTTAGATCAACCTAACATATTTGATTCTTTCATTCTAAGTCCCTGTACATATGTATTTCATTAAGGACTTTACAATTCAGCTACTGATACATATATACATTAGTACCACAACATCAAATTAAAGTCATGTGATTCCTAACACATATAATTAGTACAAGTATACTTATAATTAAAACAAGTATACATATATGTATAAATTACATGTGTACATACATACCCATGTGTGTGCGTCATCTATATATATATATATATATATATATATATATATATATATATATATATATATATATATATATATATATATATAGCAAGCAAATAAAACAAGTTGGACAAATAGTCAACAAACGTCAAAATCTAGAGAATTCTTCCAAGTGCCAACAAAGCTAGGAAAAAAAAGGCAAGGTACTATTGAAAATTCGGCTAGGCCGTGGATAAGGAAGGGGAGGCTTCCTTAAGAAGTCTCCCAAGATCTTTTAAGTGGGAAAAGTTATCCAATTTGGCCTATAAATACCAAACTTTCATCATTTCCTTTCACTTTACCAACACAAGAAATAAAAAGCCAAGAAGGAAAAGAGAGAGAGGTACTCGGCAGCATAGAGAAGGAGAGAAAAAGAGTGAGCTAAGCTACCAAGAAGAAAGGAAACAGAGGATCCAAGCCAAAGAGAAGCTACTACACATACACTAGGTATAAACACTAACCTTTTTAAAGCTTCAAAATCTTTTTTTAATGAAAATAATTAGACTTTATGTATACTTGAGATTATGTTGAAAATATATATGTTGTAATTCCATTGATCATGGAGGAAAAATTGAAAGAACAAAGAAAAACAAGAAAGAAACACAAACTAGTTAAAGAAAATCCTAAATTAACTTTTATAAATAATTTATGAAGTGAATATGTGTGTATATGAATTTGTTCATGCTAAGGGTAGATAATAACATGTTAGAGTATGTTAACATGAACTATGGCAAAAGAAATCAAAAATCTTGCAAGAAACAAGAAAAGAGAAAAATTAAACAAATTAAGAAATTGTCAGCATATAGGGTAAAAAAACCTTAAAAATAGAGCCTGAGATTGTAATGAATAGTATTTATTTTATGTTTTGAATTTTTGAGTAAAGTTTGTTGGAGAAGATAGATCTATAAGTTAACTAAAACCTGCACTAGTTTCAGGTCAAAATTTCTTGTAAATTATTTTTGGTGAATTTTCTAATAAAATAAGATAGACTAGACAACTTCCTAACCTAGTTTTTAAAAAGGAAGTTCTGGATAGAAAACAAAGGAGATAAAATCTGGGCTTCTGGAAAATGAAAGCTGAAAGTATAAAGTGTATTCTGGCCCAAGAATAAACATAAACGGACTTGTAATGAAAGAGTTATGGCAAAAAAAATCATGGATTTTAAAATTAAAATAGTCATAACTTGAGTTCTACAACTCCGTTGTAGATAGAATTTTGAAAAACGTGTATTTTGATGTGATAAAGATACTGTCAAGAATTCATAATTTTTGGACTTAATTTTGAATTTTAAAGAATTTCACAAATTTGGACAGAAATGGGCTTAAAATAAATAGTAACAATGTTGAGAAAAATATGAAAAAAATTAGAAACTATCTAAATTATAATTATCTAGGTGGGGCCAGAAGGAGGAAAAATAATAAAATAGTTAAAGTGGTTTAATGGACACAGTAATATATAAACATTTATGAAAAATTAATTAAAGAAAAGCTAGAAAATAAAGGAACATATAAGACTACACGAGTAATAAATACACACTTTATTGAGATTTTAATGGTGTAAGGATATACTCGAGGATAAATTTACGGTATTCAAAAAATAATATTGAAATGTCGTTGTAATAGTTACCGATGATAACTATTAATTAATTAAATATAAATGTTGTAGGTTACTATCCCGAGACGAAAAATATCATACTCGAGGAAAGTACTCCCAAGACAGACAAGTTCCCGCACTCCTGTGCATTTAAAATTCACTCATTATTAAACTGTAAATTTTTTTGAAAAGCTTCTTGGACCGTCTTTAAATCATTTGTTCGGCTAAACTCAATTGTTATTTTTTATCAATTTATTGAACTGTTTATGATTCTTTGGTGATATGTTAATCTAATCCAAATTGCTTTGGTGTAGATCTTGAGGTTATGACTGTGTATGAACAACCCTAGAAATAAGGGTATTATGTTATGGTCGGGTAAACCGACATTATGCTGTGTAAATACAACATTAAATGTTACGCATAATATGGGGGTATTATTAGGCTGATCACCTAATGATACTTTGGGGATAAGAGTTCGCAGACTTTGTGACTGTTGAACGTCATGTAAAGGTTCACAATCTTTGTGACTGTTGAACATTTGTGTAAAGAGTTCATGGTCCTTACGACCACTTAGTGACTCTCAAAAGACATATTTTTTCTTGTGAATATTTAACTAAATTTGAGATTTCAAAATGTAATCATTTTCCGAAAATTTGATGTTCATTATTCTGTAAAAAGTTTTTCGTTGACTTCTTTGAATTGTTGATAATATTAATTCTTTCTAAATCCTTGACTATTGATTTGGTGCTAGTCATTTTTATTTTATTTTGAACTGCTATACTTGTTAAGCAAATTAGTTGCTTACTCTTGCATAAACTTTATGTTGGCAGCTAAGACCGAGGAACCCGAAGGGTCAAGTGTAAAAGATAAAGGAAATGGCAAGGCTAACGAGGAAGAATAAATAAATAGTATTGTGATAGTTAAATAAATAATTATTGATGTAATATTTTGGAACTAATATATTAGTTCATATTGTGTAAGGAAAACCTGGGCATGTATATGTAAATAATATAAATAATTAATGTTTTCTAGCCTATCTAATAATAATAACTTGTTAGCATGTATGCGGATGAATAGTGATGCATCAAGTCTGTTGTAGCTAGTACACAGATTTGGGGGCGTCACAGGTTAATATCAGAGTTGTAGGTTATAACTCTTAGGTTAGAGGACCTTAGGATATAACCTGATAGGAATCTAGTAGAGACTGCGAGAAAAAAACACACATAGAGTTCTTGCGTAAAAATAAATAAATAAATAATAATAATAATAAAATTTGAAATTAATTTAATTGATTTAAATTTTTCATTAAGTTTATTTAGTTAATTATTTTAAGTTATACATTTAATTTATTAATGTATGTACTAAGTAAGTTATTTTATTATGTTGTAGGATGGCCGAGGAAGAGGTAATTAAAGATATCTATGAGGTACTTCAGGTTGCACTGATAGCAGGCCCAGTAGTAGGCGAGGAACCAGAGGAGGATCCCAAAAAGGATCCTGAGGAAGACCCCGAGGACGAACCGGAGGAAGATTCCGCTGGGGATCAGGTGGCTCCAGGGTATGCTACAGATGATGAGGCAGCACCCGTGGAGGAGGAAGAGTCTGAGGGATTGGGACCGGTTTTATCAGAGGCTTATGTTATAGTACGAGATATACTAGACAGAAATTAGGAATTAGAAAACAGGATCCGACAATTAGAAAAAAGAAACGATGAGATAGAGGCCCTTTGGGAGACTGAAATAGACATCCGCATCAGGGCAGAACGAATATTAGATAATATAGAGGGAGAATTAAGAATTACTAAAAGAAGAATAGATCGCATGCAATATTACTACATGGTTTCGTTTTGGCGAGTTCAAGACCGGATGGATTACCATCCGACGGAGTTAGGACAGACACGCCATACTATTAGTAAAAACCTTGTATCTCATATGTTATATGAAGAATATAATGAAGCCATTAGAAATGACCTATGAAATGTATTTATGTACATATAACTAGTAGTAAATACTGAAACTGTATAAATTGTGGTGTCCCAAATTTTTATGTATAGACATGGGATGTGTAAATTGTATGTGCAAATAATATATTTAATTAATATAAATATGTTTTAAATAAATGTCTTATGTGCTTTTACATAAAATGTTGTAGTAATACATGTGTTATATTTTATAGAAAAATGCTGCGAGGACGACCACGAATGAGGTCAGTTAATGAAGAACCAGAGGAACAACATGAACAACACAAGTACCGTGAACCTAACCTCCTACAACAATTTGTAGACCTATTAGTACAAGCCCTCCAAAATAGGTCTATCAACGAAAATCCGGTAGCACTAGTAACGACATTTAAAAATTTCAAGAACGTAGGACCCCCCAGAATTTAGGGGAACCACGGAGTAATTGAGGCTCAAGCATGGGTGAGGGAGATGAAAAAGGCATTTGAAATTGCCAAAGTGGGGAAAGGCCAAAAGATGATATTTGCCACTTATTTAATGAAAGGGGATGCAATTTTTTGGTGGGAGACTAATCAAAATAGGGCTGGAGAGGGGATAATTCCTTGGAGCAAATTCAAGAAATTATTCTTTGAAAATTATTTTCCTAAAAGTATGCAGAGTCGCATGGAAATGCGATTCTTGGAATTAAAACAATAGGACATGACTGTCCCCCAATATGCCGCAAAATTCAATGAATTGGCAAGGTTTGTTTCGCATCAAGTTGATACGGAGGAAAGAAAGGCGAGGAGGTTCGAATAGGGTTTAAAACCCTAACTGTACAATAGACTATCAATACTGCAGATTAACAATTTTGCCACCCTCTTGGAGAAGGCAATCATAACTAAGGGTGGTAGTGAAACCCTGATGAAGTACAATCATGAGAAGAAAAAAAATAATGGAGGGGTACAGAAAGGGGAAGGAAGTGGAAAGAGTAACAATAACAATAATAATAATAATAAATAAATAAATGGAGCAACAAGGGAGGAAGGGAAGGAAATATAAAGAAAAAGGCGAAGGCTTGTATAAATTGTTATTTCAAATGAAGAAAAAGTTACATAATACTTTTTTGCATCAATTTTTTAATAGCCCCTCAACAAAGATAGGCTTCAGCCTTCACATATGGACTGTGACGGACTATCCTTTGCCATATGATATAATTCAACACAATTTTAAAATCACTAATTGACTAAAAAGTATTGTTCTCTTTTCTTTTCTTTTTTCTTTTTTATTTTATTTTATTTTCCATTTTTCCTCCTTTGAATCTTTTTTCCTTACATGTTGATATAGCTAAGTAGGGAAAGAACAAAGAAATATCCACATGGACCACATCCTAGCACATAAAAATAACAAGATAGTACAGTAGAAACCATTGAAAGACACGTGAGTGATGGCTATACAACTTATGCTCTGGAATCCGGATGATGCATATATAATTCAGAACAATTTATTCCATTTTAATCTTCAGTGTAATACAATACGTGCAAAGTGAAGTGCATTCAATACCTTCGATCTCTTCATATTCCAGTTAATTAGCTTTAATATTTGTGCGTAAATTACAATTTCAAGGTAGGGCCTTATTTTGAAATGCAGGAGAAGAGCAAATTATTATTCAACTACTTGTTTTTATATCTACTATCTTAGATAAAATGAAAAGTACGCAAGAAAAGAAAGAAGAACAGTAAAGGTAAAAAAGAAAAGCATGAAGTTATTCAAATTGTACCATTTTAAACTGATTGTATGTTACCCACTTGGTACACAAGGGGTGAGGATAACCATTCGGCGAATGCTCTAAGTTCAGCTAGTTTTCTTTATCATTAGTTAATATATTTTATTTGTATTTCAAATTAGTTAAGTATTTGGAAGGGTCCTAGTTTTATGCAACTATGTCATAACAGAGGTCCCTATTTACCTCGAAATAAACTACTTGAAGACGAATGTGTGGACTCGTGTCAATAAAAATCCACCTAGTAATACAGGTTCGTATCATTGTCATTGTACGTGTCAAGCATTAATCACTAGTGACTATGTTTGTTTGCAACTATGTTATATGTGAACGAACTATTTTAACTTATTTATATTAGTTTAATTTCTTTTAACATTTTTTTATCCTTGAATTAATCCGATAACTTCATGGATATTATTTTATTATATTTATAAGTTCATTTATGAGAGAGAACATAATCCGAAGGATGAAACTGAGATTAAATATATAGTACCCTCTGATGTATCAAATGGCTAATAAAAAAAAACAGTCCATAAGATTGTCATCGAAAAAATACTTAAAAAGATATTAAACTAGTATAAAAAAGTTAAAATAGTTGCAATCATGCAACATAATTGAAAAGAGAAAAGGTAACAAACTTGCTATACTTTACAATTGTACTAATAAAATCTTCATCATAGTGGAATTAATAATATCAGCTGCATTGAGTAAGGCTGCTAAAGTATGAAGCAGTTACCATAGAATACAATGAAAAGAGGACTCTTGTTGGCATTTGGTCGAACAGTCTTGGGCTCCATCATTATGTATTCTTGTATAGGACCTGAGCATCTTATCAGCTACAGCTGATGAAGAATGTGCATACTGTTATATGATTGGTTGAATTCATTACAGAAGAGGGCAAAAAGCAACTCAAATTGTAGAGGCACTGCTAACTTACCTGATTTCATGGCAGCAAAAAAATAAAATGTAGATTTGATTGTGCCAGTAAATCATATGTGAGATAAATCTTAGATCAACCTAGTTAATTTCTGTGTACATAGGAATTTCACATACGAAAATGATGATGGTTGACTTTGTTTCAGCCAGAGTAATTACAAGATAAATGTATTAATTTATTGATTACAAGAGAAATATACTAATTTACTGATTGTATAATGAGAATCCAGAAAATATTCTATTAGATATTTCGAGGATTTCAGATTTTAGGAGACTAGAGAAGAAAGACTAATTAGAAAGAGCATTCAAATGAAAGAAGAAACCTACATATACTTTTCCAGTCACATTAATTTTAATGGTCCCTCAACAATGGTAGGCTTGACATTTGGACTGTGAAAGACTACCCCTTCAGATAGGATATGATATAATTCAACACAATTAAATCAATCATTGACTACAAATTACATTCCTCTCACTCTTCGGTATTTTTTTTTTCTTTTAAAAAAAAAGAAAAGAAAAGAAAGAAAGAATTTTCTTCCATTGAATGTTCTTCCTAACATGCTGATATAACTAAGTAGGGAAAGAAAAAAGAAACATGCATCCTGCCACATAAAATTAACTCAAATGTAGAAACCATTGAAACGCACACAGAGATAGAGAGATGGCTATACAATTTGTGCTTTGGATATTGTTAGTACTGTTGATTATCCAACAAGCATATGCACAAGAAGGATCTCTTGCAAAACCTGGATGTCAAGAAACATGTGGCAGCATTACAATTCCCTACCCATTTGGGATTGGAGCCAATTGCTCTGGCGATGAGCCATTTACAATAACTTGCAACAACACCTTCACTCCGCGAAGACCTTTCCTTAGTAACATCAGTTTAGAGGTACTGAATATTTCTTTATAAGCAGGCACTATACGTGTCAACAATCCGGTTTTCACCTCTAATTGTCAAAATAGGACGACTGATCTAGATGTGAGCTTATCAAGTCCCTTTACATTCTCAGACGCCCAAAATTGATTCACCGCCATGGGTTGTGACAACGTTGCATTAATCATCCAGCAAGGGTTAACTATAGGAGGTTGGCAACACTAATTCAAGCAAAAACAGTTGCTTTGGTGTCAACTGCTGTCAAACAAGAATCCCTCCATCCCTCACATACATCAGCGCATCTTTTTGAGACATTGATCCTAACAATGATCAGAAAAGCTGCTAGTATGCATTCATTGTAGACCAAAATTGGTTTGGTAACTTGACAAATCCAAACCACGTGCAATCTATGGAAAAAGTTCCTGATGTGCTGGATTGGAAAACATACGGGAATTGCAGTTCTTTTCGAACTTTTGACCCCTCTGCTAATAGCTTCTTGTCTCTTTGTGCAGCTAATAATTCTTTATGTTCAGATGGCTTATGTTCTTGTGGTAGGCATAGGTAACTTATAGCCATAGGTAAACTAATTGACCCTGTTTCCACTGAGTTCACGCGCGGGAAAAAGTGGATGGGTGTAGCCTGTAGGCGTGGCATCCAATTTTAAGTCAAATAACAGGACAACACCTAATTTTAATTATTCCGCGACTATACCTACCGTTGGATTAGGGTAGTACAATAGAATATACTAGATAGAGGAGAGGAGAGGAGACGGGAGAGAGAGGGTGGGGTGTTAAATTTGGAACATGTTGGATGGTCGCAAGGGCGGAGTCAAAAATTTTTTTCGTCCTGGGCTATCAAGTACCAACCATATATAGAAGAAATTGTCCCAACAAGATCAATCATAAATTCAAAATCATGCATAGTAGTAAGGTTCAAAGGTACATAACATGTAACAAAAAAAGAAAATAAAACACACTATTTAAGTTGTATCCTTCTATGTTTTGTAGAATAGAATTCGTCTATTGTGGAATCTGAATCGATATCTTCAACAAGCTCTCATTCAATGTAAATCATCATAGAATCTGCTAAAAACTCCTCTTCCATTTTATTGCGAAGAGCAGTTTTAACATGTTTCATAGCCGAAAATACTCGTTCTGTCATGGCAGTGGAAACAGGTAGAGTCAAAACAAGACGAATCAATCTATCAATCAAATTATAATGTTGAAACTTATTTGTTTCAACTAATCCGCGACACAATTCAGTGATGGTAGACATATTTTGAAAGCTCTGATGATGGAGCACATCAATTTTATAATGATTCAGCTGACATCTCAAATAATGCATTTCTTGTTCACTGAAATCTTCTGGATAAAATTTCTCAGCAAGCTTGCAAATATCATCAACTTTGAATGATTTAAAGTTGTCTTTCGGCTCTAAAGCAGAGCTAAGTATAAGGAGTTCCATTGCTCCATCACTAAATCTGGAATTCAACTCTTCCTGCTGAAAATCTATTGTTGAATTAAACACATCAAAATGATAGTGTTAGCAAACTGTCATCGATTCTTTTTGTTGACATGAACGACCTGTAGCCCTTTTGTATGAAGCATTCATATCTGGTAGGTCAATGTCATTTTGTGTGCAAACTGATTGCACATGCTCAAGGAGATGATTAAATCCCTCTTCTCTCAAAGTGTGAAGTAGTGATTTAGTAGTTGAGACTAGATCCATGGCATTTACGATGTCAATAGATTTGTGATGCAAAGCTCTACAAAGCAAATCAGTAATCCCCATAATTTTATGCATCATATATAGAGTGAAAATAAATTCAAAAGACCTCATTTTGATCAAACAACCACCCGCTTCTCCACGCATAGAGTTAGAGGATCCTTCTTCAACAATACTTTCAAGCACTGAAATAGTTGCACCATACATATCAATTAAGCTGCAAATAGAATCAAAACAAGAGCTCCACCGAGTAGCTCCACTCTGATGTAGATTACCAATCTGATTAATGCCTCTACCAGTATCACGTTCACCAGAAGCTACCATACGTGCAATTTCAATAGCTTGAGCAGAATGTAACTTAGTATGCCATTTGGGAGAAGCACCAATGAGATTGATAATGGTTGTTAGTTTTGAAAAAAATTACCAAACAGAAATCTCTTTTGCAGAAGCTGCAACTATTGCTAATTGTAGTCTGTGAGCAAAGCAATGTACATAATATGCGTATGGACAATCTTTAAGAAATAGAGCTTGAAGTCCGTTCCAAGCACCGCGCATGTTACTAGCACCATCATACCCTTGACCTCGCATATTAAGGATATGCAAATTATATCGAGCAAGGACATTAAATATTTCTTTCTTCAATGTTGAAGCAGTAGTGTCTGAAACATGTACAATCTCAAAAAAACGCTCTCGCAAGAAACTATCACTGTCAACAAATCTCAAAACAATAGTCATCTACTCTTTATTTGATGCATCTTTGGCTTCATCAACCAAAATACAGAACTTTGCATCTCCAACTTCTTCACGAATTTTTCTTTTAACTTTGCTTGCAAGAATATGCAAAATTTCTTTCTGAATAGTCGGTGAAGTATAAATAGCATTTTTCGGAGCTTTCTCTAAGACTACATCACCAATGTTAACATTCAGTCGACCCATAAGTCTTATTGTAAGAATTCGAATTCCAAGATTAATATTTAAAATAAAGATTTTACTCAAATAAAATTTTATTTTAATAGTTTATTTTATTATACTGCATATGTGATACGTGCGGTGTAATGTGAACATGTCTGTGATGTAATGAATATATTTGAATAGATATATAGTTATTACATCTACATGAGTTGTGAGAAACAAACTGTAAGATAAAAAGAAAATAAAAAAGAATTATTTAAGTATACAAATTTTATTGCATACATTAAATAAAGCGTATTTAAATAATTTATGAAGTTAAATTATTTAAATATAGAGAGATGGTATATTAACTATATTAGTTAATGTATGATTTTCATTTGGATAAAAAAAGAATAATTAACTCAGATATACCAAATTAGTGTATATGTTAAAATAATTTATGTCATTAAATTATTTTAATATGGTAAAATGATTTCATTAAATAAATTATTTTTATGACAATCATTGTATGGAAAGATGATATGGGAAATATAGCATTATAATATTTAATGTAAGATTATATATATGTGTAATATATAATATGTATTAAGTTATATGTATTATATATTATATGTTATATAATATATAATATAAGCCTAAGTGAGTAACCTGCAAGAATAAAAAAGCTATCAGTTAGATAAGAATAAGCTAAGCTAAGTCGGTTAAGAGAAAGGGAAGCAAGTCGGTAGGAAGCAGAGAACTCAGCAAATTCGTGGGGAGCAAGAAAATTCCTTGGGAGCCAAGAGTGTGGATCCTATAAGAGAGAACTCAGCAACCCAGCTTCTTCTGCTTGCTTGCTTCCTGATGCTGTCGAAACTCCTCTCTCCTTTCCCTTGCTCCTGCCAAAAATCTGCTGTCCAAAACAGACCCCAAAAACAAATCTGAGCCCCTCTCCAAATAAATTCCGAAATTTCTTAGTTCAAGCTTAGAATCAAAACTAAAGGAAGCTAATTGGGAGTGATTGCAAGCTAGCAAGAGGTATAACACCTTCAAATGTTATGGTTTTAACTGATTTAGCAAAATTAGTTAGTTAATTGGTTTATGAAGATTTTACTATGAAATTAGTTCATGGATGGAGTTGGGTTCTATGTTCATAATTGGGTTACAATAAATGGTTGTTCTAATTGTTTGAGGTAATCAAGTTATTGCATATTGATTATGTATGAAAATTAGTAAGTATAATTTTGTAAAATAAGAAAATTAGAGAAAACAGTTAGTTGGTTTATGCTTGGACATTGACTGTGAAATGTTGTGGGTTGTTGAAATTAGAGCCAGGGAGATTAGGATTGGTTGTGTGGAGTTATAAGGAAGGAAATTACGGAATACCCGCAACCAAAACGCTAAAAAATCGACCGATAACGAAATCGCACGCGTTATGTGCGTTAAATGGCCATAAAGAACAAAATCGGATAAAAACTTAGAATTTAATGAAGCCGATACTTTAGACGAGTCTTATTATACTAATTAAGGCTTAGTTAGGAAGCGAATCGGGTTGGAACGCGTCGAGGCAAGTTTTGACCTCTAAACGCGAAGATTGAAAATTAGTGTCTGCGGCCTTTTTCGACACGCTGTCAAGGCAGCTTAGAAAACCTAAATTGTTGAAGTTATATTTTTTAAAAATACTTTGATATGCCAAGTCTAACATATCCAAATTTTGAATCAATCCGATTAGCAAGCAGCGCTTGAGAAATTCGCGAAGTAAGCTGCTGGAAGAAGAGCAAACTGCCTGCAGCAGTAGGTAGCAGCAGCAGGCAGCGCCTACTATGCAGGCCATGCTGCTGGTGCGACTTTGACACGCCGTTTTGCTCGACTTCCGTGGTTTCTTTTCACGGTTAGAAATTTTTTAAAAATACTATAACATAAGAACTCCAACATACTAAGAATTCGCGGCGATCCGAGTAATGGATTGAGAATTAACAATGGGTGAACGAGCATGTCAGAACATGTTAGCCGGGCGACTCCGAACTTGGCCGCCATGGGCTGTTTTCACATTCGTCGTTTCGAATCGCGTTTGAGCGAGATTTTAAGCAATGTTAAGTCTAATAAAGTCCCAAGAGACAAGTTTTGATGTTACGAGATAATTTATGCCACAAATTTTCCCTCCGGGCATAAATAATGCAATAAAAATATAGTTTAAGTATGAATTTTCATATTTAAGCAAAACTAAGTCGAAACGGGTATGTAGAATGGTTTTATGAGCAAAGCAAAGAATATGTAACTTTTCAAAGTTGTAACAATGAAAAAGATGATGAAATGAAGGTTTTCGGGGTTCAAAGCGGAAGTTTTGAACTAAGATTTACATAATGATATATATATATACACTTACTATATATACGAAGCAAATGTGAGTTATTCGCGAAATGAAATGTGAAGCAAATTTACTAGCAAAATAAAAATATATTTATTCATGAGGCAATGGTCCGAGTTGATTCATGATCAGGCAAAAAGATATAAAGATTATATAAATCAAAGAAATAATATAGTAAACTGAGTTTTACTATAAAAGCTATATAATAACTGTTTAAATCCCGAATTCGCGAATAATGGCAAAAGATATTCCAAAAATGGAATATAAATGATTTAAGCTTCAAGGTATAAAATATTTACCCATTAAAAGTGTGAGAGACCTTTATTATGCATAAAGAGGTTTAAATGAATAAAGTTTCTAAAGAAACTAATATTGATTCTATAATAACAATAAATGATTATAGTTATATTACTAATAATCATGATTCGTATGTATGCATGCATGTTTTGTGACTTAATTAGTTACCTAATATGTGTGTGCATGTAAACATAATTGTGTAGGATTTGTGGAGTGATGCTATATTAAATTTTAACGATAAATCTCCAAGCGAGGCAAGTATCTGAACTTTACTCTCTTATTGAGCAAGTATTTTATCCTTGCTTACTTTAAGCAAGTGATTTAGAATGGTCTTTGTATATCTAAAAGAATAAGACCTTTTATTCCAATCAGCTTTTGAAAAAGATAATACCATGTTTACTTGATGAAATTTAGCATACATGTACAGATTGAAAGTTGTCTAAGCTACTTGTTCCGGCTAGACCCAAGATTTAGTTATTTCAATTCTTTTACACTAACTCTTAAAATATTATTGAATAGTAGAGCTGTCCATCCATTTTGTTTGGGTTTGGACTCCAGGCTGAGTAAGAACATCCCTAACTTGGGAGATTTTATATTGCGCCAAAAGGCGGTGACGATGAACGCAAATGTCATTTTCGTAGATAGTATTGATCAATACAGGGCATAAAGGGCTGATCACTTACTGTGCCCGTAAGACCAGACGGTTTGCAGATGAATTTATGTTCAAACCTTATTAGAAACTTGAAAATAAAAGTTCATGGTCTTGTGACCACTCAGCATCAGAAGTCAATATGTCGTTTCAAAAATGCAAACGAGTCATGTTGTTATTCAGAATTATTCAGTTATTTTACAGTAATTATTCTACTGTCAAAGCATATTTCAGAGAAAACATTTATTCCTTGCATACGTTATTTATCAACTATTATTACTTGTTGAGCAATTGAATGTTCATTCTTGCTTTGAATATAAATGTTTTCAGCTAGACATGATCAAGTAGAAGGATCCGGAAAGGACAAAGGCAAGGGCAAGCTAAATGAATAGTTAGAGATAGTTATTTGTAATAGATAGACTTTTATTATACAACTACAATATCTATCATATAATATATCAGTTAAAGGTCTTCGTACCTGGGATAGATAACTCTGGTGTTATAACTTTAGTTATTTAATAGTTTTATATGTTTGAATGATTGTATCGTGGAGCACCGAATACGGGTTTCAATTATCCGGATTTCATGTAATGTATCAGTTAAAGGTCTTCGTACCTGGGATAGATAACTCTGGTGTTATAACTTTAGTTATTTAATAGTTTTATATGTTTAAATGATTGTATCGTGGAGCATCGAATACGGGTTTCAAGTACCCAAATTTGAGGGGCGTCACAGGTTGGTATCAGAGTTGTAGGTTAGAAACCTTAGGTAGAGGTACCTTAGGCTATAACCTTGAAAAGATGGAGAAGTCAGAAGATAAAAGAAACTCAGATAAAGTTTGTTAGGAGATAGATTAAGGAAATTCATCAGTTAAAAGTCTAAAAACGTTGGTAGGAAGATAAACTCAGAAAGAGTTTGGAGTAAGATCAGATAAAGAAGTAGTATGGAGATTAACTCAAAAAGAGTCGTAAAAGATAAATTGTGGAAATTTAGTGATGAAGGTTGAAAGAAGTAAAAATAACATTAAATAACTTGTTATTTGTAATATTAAGCAATAATTGTTGTTATGAACTAATCGAAATAATATATTTATTTGTCAATGTCAAAAGATGATGTGACTAGAGTTGTTCACTTAGTGAGCAAGGAGTTGATTGCTCCACTTGAGTTAGTACCCGAGCTGGAATCAGTAATGGTAATGGGGAGTGATCCAGGCATAGATCTTCAGTTTGAAGATGAACCTATGGTGGACTTAGGAAATGATTATGAAGAGTATCCAGAAATGGAACTCAGTGATGAAGAGAAAATACATTTCAAGGATGCTCAAATAGAGACAGAAGTAGCGTCAATTGAGGAAGAACAAAAAAGTACCGCAAAAGCTGCGAATGATCAATTAAGAAAGGAAGTTCAAGACTTGCAAAATAAGGTGTTTTTATTAGAAGAAATGTGGAAGAGAGAAAGATTATTGAATGATCAATTAGAAAAAGGCGTTAAAAGTGAGATGACAGAAGAGTGTGACGAGTTGAATGTGTTGACTAACAAGATGGGAGCTGAAAGCAAGATATCGGCTGAAGCTCAAAATAAGAAGAGGAAAGGAAAATGGATCGAAAAGAGTACCATTAAGCCAAGATACCCTAGGAAAAGGGTGGAGGACTGTATGAATTGTGGAAAGAACCACATGGGTGTATGTTTGAAAGGAAAGAAGGGATGTTTTAAATGCGGACACCCAACTGTCCTAACCAGAAGATAGAGGAATGTTAGATTTGAGGATTAGTGAATCATCAAGCGAAGGATTGTCCGATAAAAGAACAAGTAAAGAAGAATGTATAAGTACATGTGTGTAGTGTAAAGATGTTTATGTGTTATGTGAATCCCAGCTGGTAATATAAATAACATGATATCTTTTGTAAGTCCTAACTTTTATTTAAGTTGAGGATTTAGATATGTTAATTTCGTCTTTTACAATAGACGAATGAAAGTTGTAATTAGCCAGAAGGCTAAGAAGAAAGAAATATGAGAACAGAAGCATGTATATTGAAGCATATTAATAAAAGATGTTTATTACATGTGCTTGTGGTGTGTATGTGTCAGCATTAAATATGAATGCTTTGAAGTAAGGAAATGAAATAATAACGATAATATTATTTTATTAACCAGAAAATGTCGCCGAGAAAGAAGGCAAAGAGTATAAGAGGAAAGGTTAAGAAATGAAAGTAAGAATGAGAATAGGGGGCGAGTTAACCCTATATATGAATTAATGAATCAATTATTAAAGGCATGTCAGAATAGAAATTTCGCAATGGTAGTAAAAATTCACTAGTTGTACCGATGGTCAGTTTCAAGAACCTTAAGAATGTGGGACCTTCGAAGTTTAAAGGAACCACGAGGTTTGGAGAGACTCAATCATAAATAAGAAAGATAGATAAGGCATGTACTGTAGCCATAATAGGTGAGTAGCAAAAGACTTTTTACTGATTACATATATGGAAAAGTAAAGTTAACTTTTGGTAAAAGACAACCAGAAAAAGGCTGAAGAGAAGGTTATGGTTTGGGAATGATTCAGGAAAATATATTTCGAGAATTATTTCTCTCAGAGTATGAAGAGTCGTATGGAAACGGTTTCAAGAGTTTAATAAATAGAGATGTGATAAAAATCTCAATATGCAGCTAAGTTCAATGAGCAGACTCAGTTTGTTCCACGTCAAGTGGACATATAAGAAGGAAAGAATAGAAGGTTTTGAGCAGGGATGGAAAACCTGACTTTACAATAATTTGTTAATGTTGCAAATAAGATCGTGTAGAACGATTCTGCATGAGGCTGTAATAGTCGAGGAAAGACTTGAGACATGAAATCTTTAGAATAGAGAGAGTAAAAATAAATAAAAATAATAAACCTGATAATTAGCTAAGGCCAAAAGAGACAATTGAAAATAAAGAACGATCAGAAGGATCAAAAGAAAAATATCGAAAGAATGTAGGATATGTGAAAAAGAGCCACACAGGAGTGTGCTTGAAAAATAAAGCAGAATGTTGTAGGTAGGGCAAGAAGGATATATTTTTTCGAGTTATCTATACGATGAAAAGTGAATGTCTGATTATAGAAGATTAAGATATATAACAAAGGATTGCTGAAAGAAAAGAGCCGACGTAGAGAGCGGCAGAAAAAAAGGAGTAAAAATGGGAAGTTGACCAATTGGTCCAACTCAACCTAATAATTAAAGATTGGATCTTCAATATGATGATCCAAGATGATGTGATATTGACAGATATAATGTTATGTTTTATTCCAGTCAACAATATTAATGTTTACCTGTTGTTGATTCGGGTACGACCTGTTGTAATTCATAAAGTGAATTATTGATGTTTAAGTTTGATTTTGAAGAAGCTAAAAAGTTGTTATGGAAATAAAAGATACAGTAAGGGTGTAATCCCTAATGAGCATAGTAATAGAAATTGATATGTAAGGATAGGAAGGCATGAGTTGATAACAAAATTAATTCCAATTAATGTTAAGAATTTGATGAAATTCTAGGAATGAATTTGGTTGGTGAACCATAAAGCAAAGGTGGATCGAGAAGCTAGTGAAATTTAAGGTTGTGATAAAGTAACAGAGCAATGAAATAGTATAAGGAAATATGTGATAATAGCAAATGATCTAGATATTCTCGTTGCTTGAAAAAAAGATGATGTAAGCCAGAAAGGCTGTTAAGAAAGAAATGTAAAGGCCATTGAGGTTACGTTGTGGACGTTCAAGGAGTGGAAGTAAAGATAGGTTCGATGATCGCGGTGAATAAGTTGGTGGATATTTTTGTTCGAATAAAATCTCAAGATCAAGAAAATTTTTGTTTCTTCGATCTGTCAAAAAGGAGTAGTGAAGTATTATTTGATGTTAAAGCAACGGATGAAGTATCATCAGTTATGAACAAGGAAAGATAATGTTCGAAAGATATTGGTAAGAACTTGTTATGTTAATTACGAATTTTGGTGATATAGTCCGGGTTGAAGAATGCGTTAGTCGCATTTATAAATGAAAAGGTATACAGTGTTCAAGTTATATTTGAACAGATCGTTAATGATATGTGCAGATGATATCCTGGTCTAATTTAAGACACATAAATATCAGAAGGGACACTTGCGAATGGTGTTGAAAGTATTAAGGAAATAGTATCAATTCACACAATGTGAATCAAGTATGGAATTAAAAAGTTCAACGGTTTTAACATATGATGGAGGATTATGTGATTAAAAGTAAGATACCCGAAAAAGTTGGATGAAAAGTTATATAAGGAAGAATTGTCTAGCTAATATAGACAGAATAAATAAGGCACAATCTCAAAGGTGAGAAGTGTACGAGGATAAGGTAAAGAATTGCCAATGATAAAGAGAAATAAGTTTATAAAATTTCAAGGAGGAATTTAAGTTCTCGTAATATCGGAACTGGAATAAGAAGGGACACAGAATGTGTCCACAAGTGTTCGCTTTAATAGAAAGTCAAGGTTGAGTGATGAAGATTAAATGATTTGTAGGAATTCTAAGATGGAAATGGTATTATATCAGAAAGAATTTTGTGACAAGACTTTTATAATGTGAAGAAGGTAAGGTGTGGTATGATGTAAAATATGTGGTTGATTAGTCGATGTAATTATATTGATAAAAGATAAGTTTAAGTAAACTTTAAGTCAATGAAATTATTTCCAGACATGAGGTAATACTTATGGCCGCATCGTATCGGAATCCGAGAGGCGCAAAGAAGTTATGGAAAAGAATCCTAGAGTATAAGGAAATGTTAGAGCTGAGATTGAATGTTGTGCATCGTCCTTCAATGAATAAACAAGATAATAAGTACCAGTGTAGGGTGTCGTTTGTTTTGGGAATGAGTCACAGGTTGACTCACGAGATAACATATAGTAAGATAGTATGTATGACCTATAATGGTTAGAGATTGATGGAGGAAGTGGTACACGGTTCAACATCACCTAAGAAGACAGATTGACATATGTTGTAAATAGTTTAAGAAGTATTGCTCTCAAAAGGGATTTACATTGTAATAAGAAAGAGAGAATAAGTCTACAATCGTGAGACTTTTTGAAAAGTTGAGTAAATATAAGAGAGGTGTCTCATGAATTGGCCTTATCTCCTAAGTTGTAGGACATATATATGTATATGTTTATGGTATTCTATGTGTCGGTATTACGACAAAAGGTATGTAAGATGACATGAACCTATAATGGTTGAACCAGACTTAAAGTATGTAAGAAAGAATTCTTGTTCAAATACTTGATAGAAAAGAACAGGTCCTGAGAAATAAAGTAATATCTTCAGTAAAAGTATTATGGAGAAATCATAACGTTGAGGAAGCAACGTGGGAGTTAGAAGAGAAAATGAAAACGTACTATCCTCATTTATTTGAGTAGTTTTGTTTTGCGATTCCGAGGACGGAATCTTTATAAGGGGGAAGAATGTAAGAATTCGAATTCTCAGATTAATATTTAAAATAAAGATTTTACTCAAATAAATTTTTATTTTAATAGTTTATTTTATTATACTGCATATGTGATATGTGCGGTGTAATGTGAACATGTCTGTGATGTAATGAATATATTTGAATAGATATGTAGTTATTACATCTACATGAGTTGTGAGAAACAAACTACAAGATAAAAAGAAAATAAAAAAGAATTATTTAAGTATACAAATTTTATTACATACATTAAATAAAGTGTATTTAAATAATTTATGAAGTTAAATTATTTAAATATAGAGAGATGGTATATTAACTATATTAGTTAATGTATGATTTTCATTTGGATAAAAAAAGAATAATTAACTCAGATATACCAAATTAGTGTATATGTTAAAATAATTTATGTCATTAAATTATTTTAATATGGTAAAATAATTTCATTAAATAAATTATTTTTAAGATAATCTTTGTATGGAAAGATGATATGGGAAATATAACATTATAATATTTAATGTAAGATTATATATACGTGTAATATATAATATGTATTAAGTAATATGTATTATATATTATATGTTATATAATATATAATATAAGCCTAAGTGAGTAACCTGCAAGAATAAAAAAGCTATCAGTTAGATAAGAATAAGCTAAGCGTCGGTTAAGAGAAAGGGAAGCAAGTCGGTAGGAAGCAGAGAACTCAGCAAATCCGTGGGGAGCAAGAAAATTCCTTGGGAGCCAAGAGTTTGGATCCTATAAGAGAGAACTCAACAGCCCAGCTTCTTCTTCTTGCTTGCTTCCTGATGCTGCCGAAACTCCTCTCTCCTTTCCCCTACTCCTGCCAAAAACCTGCTGTCCAAAACAGACCCCAAAAACAAATCTGAGCCCCTTTCCAAATAAATTCCGAAATTTCTTAGTTCAAGCTTAGAATCAAAACTAAAGAAAGCTAATTGGGAGTGATTGCAAGCTAGCAAGAGGTATAACACCTTCAAATGTTATGTTTTTAACTGATTTAGCAAAATTAGTTAGTTAATTGGTTTACGAAGATTTTACTACGAAATTAGTTCATGGATGGAGTTGGGTTCTAATTTCGTAATTGGGTTACAATAAATGGTTGTTCTAATTGTTTGAGGTAATCAAGTTATTGCATATTGATTATGTATGAAAATTAGTAAGTATAATTTTGTAAAATAAGAAAATTAGAGAAAACAGTTAGTTGGTTTATGCTTGGACATTGACTGTGAAATGTTGTGGGTTGTTGAAATTACAGCCAAGGAGATTAGGTTTGGTTGTGTGGAGTTATAAGGAAGGAAATTACAGAATACCCGCACCAAAACGCTAAGAAATCAACCAATAACGAAATCGCACGCGTTATGTGCGTTAAATGGCCATAAAGAACAAAATCGGATAAAAACTTAGAATTTAATGAAGTCGATACCTTAGACGAGTCTTATTATACTAATTAAGGCTTAGTTATGAAGCGAATCGGGTTGGAACGCGTCGAGGCGAGTTTTGACCTCAAAACGCGAAGATTGAAAATTAGTGTCTGCGGCCTTTTTTGACACACCGTCAAGGCAGCTTAGAAAACCTAAATTGTTGAAGTTATATTTTTTAAAAATACTTTGATATGCCAAGTCTAACATATCCGAATTTTGGATCAATCCGATTAGCAAGCAGCGCTTGAGAAATTCGCGAAGTAAGCCGCTGGAAGAAGAGCAAACTGCCAGCAGCAGCAGATAGCAGCAGCAGGCAACGCCTGCTGTGCAGGCCATGCTGCTGGTGCGACTTTGACGCGCCATTTTGCTCGACTTCCGTGGTTTCTTTTCACGGTTAGAAATTTTTTAAAAATACTATGACATAAGAACTCTAACATACTAAGAATTCGCGGCGATCCGAGTAATGGATTGAGAATTAACAATGGGTGAACGAGCATGTCAGAACATGTTAGCCGGGCGACGCCGAACTTGGCCGCCACTGGCTGTTCATTTCGAATCGCGTTCGGGCGAGATTTTAAGTAATGTTAAGTCTAATAAAATCCCAAGAGACAAGTTTTGATGTTACGAGATAATTTATGCCACAAATTTTTCCTCCGGGCATAAATAATGCAATAAAAATATAGTTTAAGTATAATTTTCTTATTTAAGCAAAACTAAGTCGAAACGGGTATGTAGAATGGTTTTATGAGAAAAGCAAAGAATATGTAACTTTTCAAAGTTGTAACAATCAAAAAGATGATGAAATGAAGGTTTTCGAGGTTCAAAGCGGAAGTTTTGAAATAAGATTTACATAATGATGTATATATATACTTACTATATATACGAAGCAAATGTGAGTTATTCGCGAAATGAAATGCGAAGCGAATTTGCTAGCAGAATAAAAATATATTTATTCATGAGGCAATGGTCCGAGTTGATTCATGATCAGGCAAAAAGATATAAAGATTACATAAATCAAAGAAATAATATAGTAAACTGAATTTTACTATAAAAGCTATATAATAATTGTTTAAATCCTGAATTCGCGAATAATGGCAAAAGATATTCCAAAAATGGAATATAAATGATTTAAGCTTCAAGGTATAAAATATTTACCCATTAAAAGTGTGAGAGACCTTTATTATGCATAAAGAGGTTTAAATGAATAAAGTTTCTAAAGAAACTAATATTGATTCTATAATACGAATAAATGATTATAGTTATATTACTAATAATCATGATTCGTATGTATGCATGCATGTTTTGTGACTTAATTAGTTACCTAATATGTGTGTGCATGTAAACATAATTGTGTAGGATTTGTGGAGTGATGCTATATTAAATTTTAACGATAAATCTCCAAGCGAGGCAAGTATCTGAACTTTACTCTCTTATTGAGCAAGTATTTTATCCTTGCTTACTTTAAGCAAGTGATTTAGAATGGTCTTTGTATATCTAAAGGAATAAGACCTTTTATTCCAATCATCTTTGGAAAATGAAAATACTATGTTTACTTGATGAAATTTAGCATACATGTACAGATTGAAAGTTGTCTAAGCTACTTGTTCCGGCTAGACCCAAGATTTAGTTATTTCAATTCTTTTACACTAACTCTTAAAATATTATTGAATAGTAGAGCTGTCCATCCATTTTGTTTGAGTTTGGACTCCAGGCTGAGTAAGAACATCCCTAACTTGGGAGATTTTATATTGCGCCAAAAGGCGGTGACGATGAACGCAAATATCGTTTCCGTAGATAGTATTGATTAATACAGGGCATAAAAGGTTGATCACCCACCGTGCCCGGAAGACCAGATGGTTTGCAGATGAATTTCTGTTCAAACCTTATGAGAAACTTGAAAATAAAAGTTCATGCTCTTGTGACCACTCAGCATCAGAAGTCAATATGTCGTTTCAAAAATGCAAACGAGTCATGTTGTTATTCAGAATTATTCAGTTATTTTACAGTAATTATTCTACTGTCAAAGCATATTTCAGAAAAAACATTTATTCCTTGCATACGTTATTTATCAACTATTATTACTTGTTGAGCAATTGAATGCTCATTCTTGCTTTGAATATAAATGTTTTCAGCTAGACATGATCAAGTAGAAGGATCCGGAAAGGACAAAGGCAAGGGCAACCTAAATGAATAGTGAGAGATAGTTATTTGTAATAGATAGACTTTTATTATACAACTACAATATCTATCATATAATATATCAGTTAAAGGTCTTCGTACCTGAGATAGATAACTCTTGTGTTATAACTTTAGTTATTTAATAGTTTTATATGTTTGAATAATTGTATCGTGGAGCACCGAATACGGGTTTCAATTACCCGAATTTGGGGGGCATCACACTTATCATCTCTATAAAATTACCACGATTGTTAGAAGTTGAAGATTCATCATGACCTCTAAATGCACAAGCTTGCAAGCTAAGCCACTTTATACTCTCAATTGTTGCCGTAAGTCGCAAGCGATTCTTCTGAACTTCTTCTAGAGTTTGTGCATTTAACACTTTGTCAATATATCTAGTTACTTTCATTAAGTCTTCAACACATTTCACTACATTCCTATGTGGTGAAGTAGGACATCCCACATGCATCAAAAATGCACATCTAACTCCATCATTAACTTTCTTCCAACTATTAAACCCTTCAGTAATGAATGCAGGATGGAGAGGCACCTTATTTTGAAAAACAAAGCATGGAAAACAAAATGCTGCATCCTTTGATGGAGAGTACTCTAACCAAGGAAAGGATTCAAACCACGAATATTGAAATTTTCAATTTTGTGACCTGATTTAGTCATTCGGTACTCTGCGAACTTAGGTTGATACGGACTCATTTTGATATAAGCTCTCCTAATTTCATCTCGTTGATTAACGGGATGTTGCCATATAGGGATCCGAATCCTAGGATCTCGTTCAAGAGTATTAAAATCAATTTCAACTCTTCGACTGTTGGAAAGGGGTGGTTGGTGATTTGAGATATATATCAACATTAGATGGAGAATGTCCTTCACTAGTTGATGCACTTTCTCTTGGTTTAAAGAAAGAAAACAAAGTTTTTTTTTCTCTTACTTCCTTGACTTTCCATTGTGACTTATTCAAATTAAAAATCCCCAAAATCTAAAAATTCAAAAATTATCCAATGCTCTGGCTAGTAATCATTTTCCTCAAAATTAGCACAATAATTGTCCTGCAGAAGTTCGGCATAAAAATTATGGCAATTGGCAAGGAACAAAATATATGATTTCATGGACCAAAAAAATCCCTTGAAATAATAATAAAAAAAAATTGTAGACTTCTAGTCTCCCACCAAGCTATTATGTTATATTAAAGTTGGCTCAATAAGCATACACCTAAGTTTACAAGTACAGAGCACATGAACACGTAAAATGCATTTGCACCAAGGATAAAAAAATGTCAGACAAAGTTTTATAAACAATTAACATCACATACTCTAAAATAAGAAAAGAATCAAACAACAGATTAAAAAAACGCACCATCGCAGTGGATGGAATCATGTCAAACTAGAGAGATAGTACCATAGTAGTGGACAGTGGTATTAAAAAATAAATAAGTAGAAATTAGATATTATACCTGTTGCGTAAAGAAAGGAAGATGAGATGGCCCCTCCCAAATCCAAAAAGACGAAAATGAACCAGCAACTTCTTCTTCTGCTGCTTCTTCACATGAATCCGCAGATCCCCGTCTCCCTTTTTCGATGACGATTTTCAAAATCTAATTCTCTCTTGAGATAACTTAGTTAGGTCTTATGTTATGAATGTTATGGGCTGGGCTATTAGTATTATGTATGGACTGGACTATTGAAAAAGATATAGTACTAATTTTTTTTCCAAAATCTTATCTCGGGCTGGAGGCCACCCCAGCCCATACATACCTCCGCCCCTGGATGGTCGGAAGGCAAAGCAGAATCACGACCAAATCACGCGCCACGCGAGAGGGTGGGTTGCATTGCCGCAATGGAGTCCAGTCCACTATGAAAAGAAATACTGGCGACACGTGGCGGTCAGTACTAGATTACAGGTTGCATGGGGGAGGAGGGCGTTTCTGAGTAACCAAAACAGACCAGCCGACCAAAGTGGTGAGAGATTTGTTTGTCAATATGAATCAGCTCACCCCGCCCCCTAGGCCTACCAATTTTTTAATATAAAATTTATAATTTTCATTCCTAATCCTAAATTGCCAAGCTATTCCTCCACACCAATCTACACACACACAGGATTTTAAATTTAGAAAAATCTAAATTTAGAAAAAATAAATTTTAATTATTCCGCGACTATACCTACCGTGTTGTAAGCAATTTAGAAAAGAAAAAGGTATTGAGTGCTGAGTGTTGATAGAGTGAGACGTGTCACGTTACTACATCACAACGTGGATTTTAAATTGGGCATAACATAATTAATTAATGAATAGGATTAGGATTAGGAGGAGTATTCCTGTTCCAGTCCAAGGCCAGACCAACTCTAACCAACTCTGATTCGTTGTCTCGGCCTCCAGCAATCCTGCGACGCCCATCCACCTCGACTCTCTTCTTCGTCTCTGATTCAGACCTCCGCTCATTCCATCAATCAACCCTCCTTTTTTGTTATATAACCAATATGCCATCACCAATTCTCTCTTACCAAATTTCTCAAAATTTGAATTCGATCGGTGTATATAATATATAGGAAAAAAAAGAAAGAAGATTTTGAGTCTTTCTATATATTACCATAAAAATATATTTAATTTAAATATTAACTTATAAATTTTTTTAATGAAATTGAATTTGATAATATATTAAATATATTTTTTATGATAATAATTTTATATTTATATTTAATAAATTTAAAACTAATTTTTTATTTTAAATATAATCAATTTGACCATAAAAATAGATAAAATTAAATTGGACAAGAGGGAGTATTATGTTTCTGAGTTCGGTAATTTGGTTGGGAAAAGAAAGGGAGAGAGATAAAATGATTAGGGGAGAGAAAAAAAGGGAGCTAAAATAAAGTATTTTTATTCTTTTTCTCTTCCTTTTTATTAATTTAGGGGAGGGAAAATTATATATTTTGGGAGTATGTATAGCAACTTGTTACGGATTTACATATTATATTGTTGTGTTTATTCATAACAAAAGTTGTAATATATTTTGCTGCATTATATAGCATGACTTTTTGGGGAGATTTACTTTTTATGCTCGTGTTTGAATTTGTATTTTAAAAAAATTATTATTTGTCCATCCTTAGATTTGAAAGATTATAATATTATATTTTTGTTTGTTCTTCTTATTGTGATATGGAATTAGGTTAAAAAATATTAATTTTATATCACTTTTTACCCAAAGCTTCTTCCTTTTTCTTTTTTTTAAATAGCATGAAAATTCGCAATTTAAAATCCTGTGTGTGTAGATTGTAGAAGCTCAGGAAGTTACTTGGTGTTTGCACTTCAAATGATTTAGTTTGCATGAAGGGTGGCGTTTCAAAGTTTGACTTTTATTAAACTGAATATTATGTATGGAACATCAGATTAAGTGAGGGATTGTTGAGAAAATAAATTATTATTAGTCTCTTGGCCTACCTAGGAGACTTTTGGTAGCCCCTTACCTATTATTTAGGAGTTTGATGAGTAATGCCTACTTAGGAGTCTACTTAGTTAGTTATTAGGAGTCTCCCTATCTAATATTTAGAAGTATGTTGGGTAGCTTTATATTATGTATCAGTTATATGTATTAGTCTATATATAGGCTATTTGGTTAATCAATAAGGTGTAGAAAAATATTCCATCATCTTTTATTTTCTATCATATTGCTTTCATTTCAATTACTATATTCCATCAACACAATCATCATTTATTTTAATAAGAAGAGAAGAAGAAGATTTAGATCTAGATATGGAGTAAAAGAATAAGATTTTGAATTCGGATTTGTAATTGTAACTATAACTGAATAAGAAAAAAAATGAATTTTAAGGTAAAGTTTATTAATGAATGAATGTTAATTTATTTAGTTTTAATAAATACAATAATTAATGTTTTAAATTATAATTTAAGTAAGTTTTATCATTTTTAAAATTTTAAAATTCAAAATGAATGCTCTAATTACAACTATAACTAGAATAAGAAAAAACAATAATGAGTTTTAAAGTATAGTTTATTAATGAATGAATGTTAATTTATTTATTTTTAATAAATACAATAATCAGTGCTATTAGAATTCAAATAAGTTTTCATCATTTTCGAAATTCTAAATTTAAATTTTAAAATGAATGCTCAAATTACAATTATATTAGAATAAGAAAAAAAATAAGTTTTAAAGTATAGTTCATTAATTCTAAAATAATTCGGACCTAACACATTTAAACAATAAAATTATGTTTTTCATTGTTCCCGCCTCCTGATATTGCAAGTAAGTTTTGAAAGTAAAAAACTTGTAACAAACTAATAGTTATAGTTTTGTAAGTTAATATATATATATATATATATATATATATATAAATTTTGTAATATTTATAATCTATAATTAGATTCAAAAGTTTACATTGAATATTTAATTATTTTTTCTCAAAATTATATTGTCTATTGTTCTCGCCTCCCGGCATCGTAAGTAAGTTTTGAAAGTAAAAAATTTGTAACAAACTTATAGGGGTGTGTGTGTGTATTAAAATTTGTAAATAAATTCAAAAGTTTACATTTAATATTTAATTTTTTTTTCAAAATTATATTGTCCATTGCTCCCGCCTCCCGGCATCGCAAGTAAGTTTTGAAAGTAAAAATTTGTAACAAGCTAATAACTATAGTTTTGTAAATTAATATATATATATATATATATATATATATGTGTGTGTGTGTGTGTGTGTGTGTGTGTGTAAGTTATTAATATATATATATATATATATAAAAGTTATTTGGATACGAATTCTAAATACGGATCCGAATCCGAATATCGGATTCCGGATATCCGCCGGATATATTTATGGTCGGATGTTAAATGAATACAAATACGTCTATATCCGTATTCGTATTTGTTTATTTGAAAGTATACCTTTAAACAGAATACGGATATATCCGTTTTATTCCGAATGTGAATAATATTCTTTTTTTTTTAATACGAATGCGGACGAATACGAATTTTTCGTTTACCATTTACAACCCTAGTAAGGAGTAAGCAGTCGATCCTTATTTATTTGTTTAAGGCTATTTTAGTCTTATTTTCTTTTTTGTTGATATTGTTGGAGGGAAACTAAAAACTTGAGACGCACTATATCCGTCTCTAATCCGTCTCTAAAATGCGTTTAAAAATATTTAACAAATAATCAATTTTTTAGACGGCTATATCTGTCTCTAATTTTGGTTCTAAAATAAGGAGGGAATTGGATACTAATATTTGGAGGTAAAATAAAAGTCTGAGACAGATATTTCGGTCTCTAATCCATTTCAAACATAGATATTTATTTATTTTTATTAATATTAATCTGAAACGAGAACAGTTGGTCTCAAATATGTAAATATGTTTCAAAGAAGTGTTTACATTCATTTAAAAAATATTTAAGTTTGAGACGGCTAAATCCGTCTCTAATGCCGTCTCTAAAATACGTTTAATTTTTTTTTAAAAATAATCAATTTTTGAGACGGCTAAATCGTCTCTAATTCTGTTTCTAAAATAATGAGATAATTGGAGACTAATATTTGAAGAGAAAATAAAAGTCTGAGACGGATATTGCGGTCTCTAGTCCGTTTCAAACATAAATATTTATCTCTTTTTATTATTAATCAGAGACGAGCACGATTGGTCTCAAATCTGTTTCAAAAACTTGTTTAATTTTTTTTTAAAAAAACTTAATGTTTGAGACGGGTAAATCCGTCTGTAGAATTTGAGACGTTCTCCCTCAATCACAAAAGAAATCAACTTATCAACAATTATTGGATCTGAAGATAGAAGTAAAATACTCTTTTTGTCTCCAAATTTAAAATAATCGCATTTGCAAAAATTGTAAATATTATATCATTTTATATCTCCTTTTGACAAACCAGAGGTAGCAATGAAAAAGGGGTGACATGGCAACCGAAGAGAAATTCATGCAGATTTCAGAGCAAGGAATGAAGAGTTTATTCAATGCTTGTTGATCTTTGTCTTTATCTTTGTTAGTCGATCGAGTAACGGTTTTATATGTAAATAGTTTTATTGACTAAACGGTTAAAAGTCTTTGCAAAATAAGCATGTGCTTAAAAAAAATTGAATACCATGTTCTTAGATGCATGGATATACCTTGGAATTATTATTTCGTGTATTTAAATATTCTCATGTTCCAAGAAATATTCTGATTATTAAAAAATTTCAAAAGATAAAAAACAAAAAATTATATCTTCTTATTGAAAGTAACATATACTCCCCCAGAGTTCCCAAAAAAGAGTATTATTCATAAAATTTGTGATATTAAGGACTAATTTTTATTGCACATATACTCCTAAAAATAATAAGTTGTTAGTTTAGAAGTGTTGCATCATAATGAATTTTATTTTTTTTTGCCAAATAATAAATACTACCTTTCCTGAGAAACTTTATCCAAAGGATTGGATAAAGATGATAAAATTATAAAGACAAACTTAAAGATATTATCTCATTTTTTATTACTATCACTAAAAAATTGAATTATTTTTATGGATCAAAAAAATTTGGCAACGATGTTTGTGGAAATTATTATTATTATTATTATTTGGTAAATGTTACGTTTTTTGGGGAATGGAAGGAGCATAAAATGAAACAATGACCTCAAATTTGTCCTTCTTGAATTAACTACTTATTTTATGTGTTTCACAAAAACAGTCTCATTTAAATTTTTTTTAATCATTCACAGAATCTTAAAATTTAAAATTGAGTAAATTTATTTGATTTTGATTAATGTTATAATTAATATTGTAAACTACTAAAAAATGTACTACTACATATAAAAAATTTATTTCAAAAATTAAAATAAATTGAAACAATAATTTTTTAATATTTCAAAATATAACTACCCTCAAACTCAAATGACTCTTTTGGTGAGGATATTATTTATAGGAATCAACTAAACACGTAACACAAATTCATCCTTAATGTTTGTAAATTTTGTAAACGATACTCTTTAATTTTATAGAACGAATGGAGTAATAAAAAATAGAAAAAAAAGGATCAAATCTAAGTGTAGAACATCTGCCTTTTAAGTACGATTACGTATTTCATTAGAAGTGTAAAAAATCTACCCATCATATACAGTTGAGGACTAGAAATTTCTTGAAGTGGAGGATGATCTCCCAATGAAACCAAGAAACTGACCGTGTCAATATTAGAATCAAAGAAATTAATCCTCAAGTCTAAGATGCATGCACCTATTTTCTTTACTTAATTCAAGGTTAGTCAAGCTCCAACATGGGCTGTTCAGTTACCTATTTTTGGATTTTTCCCACCCAAGAGACTATTCACACTTGTGACCAGAAAGTTTGTTTAAGAGGAAATCCAAGAAAAATGGTGCATTTTTTTTGACATGTAACTTAAATATTAGCATGATATACTTTATTGATTTTCTTTCCTAATAACTTAAATTTTTAAATGAGTTGGTTTCTTAACACAACATCAAAATTCTGAGTTTGTAAAGTGCTGAACCACATTTACAAGAAAATGACATATTAAATGGCAAAAACCTTTGAGTGAAAAATTGTGAGATGAAATTTTGGACTTGACTCCTCATTACCCTTCTCTTGAATTTCTTTGGATCCTGTAACAAATTTATAACTTTTATATATTTCGAATTGTAGGTAAGAAAATTACACCTTGCTAGGGTTAGGGTTTCGTATTGGCTGGAGAGGAGAGAAATCCACGAAGAGTACGGAACTGATTGATTGATTGAAGAGGGGAGAAGAACAGGTAGGCAATTACTCCAATGACACGTGGCAGAACTCCTAGAATCCGGAAACCGGGTTAGGGTAGCAGGGATTCCAAGAGCCTTCTAGAGTCTTCGAGTTGTGAGAGAGTTTCAAGTGTTTAGAGCTTCCAAGAGTCTAAGTGTAATGTCTTGAGAGCGATCCCCTTTTCTTAGAATAGAGGGGCTATTTATAGAGTTTTCCTGGAAAATAGTCACATGCCAGGCACATGTTTTAAGGGAAATTCCCGAAATACCCTTTAATTATGTTTTAAAGGAGAAATTCCAGAAATGCCCTTTAATCTTCAAAGTAATGCCCAAATTGCCCTGTTCTTCTAGCCACCAATCCAATCCCTCAATCAATTCCCAAAATGGGTCGCATCCACGAGTCTTCTGCCTTGGAACACGTGGAGACTTCCCCGGGTCTAGTACATTTAATTAGGTCACATAAACCCTAATTTGTACATTTAATTAGGTTTTTTGTAAACCCTAATTTGTACATTTAATTCAATTAGGTCATGTGAACCCTAATATGCACTTGAGCCCACATTTGCCCCCTGCGCGAGAGTCACGATTCTTGAGAGACGCTCGTGCAAAATACTCCAGGTTTGTGAATGATTTTGCGTGACTCCATTTGTCCAAGTAATGCTTGGTAAATCATCTGAAAGCTTCTTCATTTTGCTCAATATTTATTTCCTTATTTTCTGAGAATTAAAACAAGGAAGATCATCAGCTCCAAGAATCAAATCTTATTTTATATTTTAGAAACAAAATCTGCCTTTATTAGAATTTTATAAAGCAAGATCTTTTTCAAACATTCAATATATATATATATATATATAATTTCGAAATTGTCAAATATATATATATTTTCGAAATTTTATTAAAATACCAAATTTAAGCAATTTTCAAAAATTTATATATTTATTTAGAAATAATCTCAAATAAACTTATCTTTAAATTGCGAAATCTTTCTTAAGAGGAACCTATAGATTGTTTCCTTTACTATTGCAAGCTTGCAATTGGAATATATATATCTCCCAAGTCACTTAGGCCTTTCTTTTCATCGTGCAAAATTTTTTCTCTCCTCATTCAAGTCTGAAGATCACCAAGAAGTCGTCAAGCCAACAGTTTTCAGCTTGGGAAAAAGGTAAAAAAAACAATTTCTTCTTCTCTTTTTTTTTCCAGTTTATTTGAGTACTTTCTGCCGAACTTTTTCTTGACTTGCTTCTCCTACGTTTTTCTTCTCAGGTTATTGTAGCTTTTCTTTTGTCTTCTGAGCCCCGTTACTTGGATTATATCTCGGTAGGGTTCCCTCGGATAATAAAGAAAAACACAATATTTATTGACAACGAAGCATCCGTTCCGAAAAAGTAATCTGTGGGGCACCAGAATTTTCAAGGTACACAAAATATAGTTTTTTTTATTGCCTAGGGGGCCGAACCCTAGGGTGGCCGAACCCTAGGTGGCCGAACCCTAGGGTGGCCGAACCCTAGGTGGCCGAACCCTAGGTTGGTTTTTTTTTTTTTTTTTTTTTTTTTTTTTTTTTTTTGCAGGAAGTCGAACCCTAGGGGGGGCCGAACCCTAGGGGGGCCGAACCCTAGGGAGCGAATCCTAGGAGAAAATGTACTAAAATTTTAACATTGGGAAGCGTGATCATTGTTTTGACCATAACTTTTGTTCCGTTTGGAGTCTCGGGGCCCATAATATATCAAAACGACCGTATCGACGAGCCCTTTAAAAGTCAGCGCCAACGGCCATGACATATGTCGAAATAATCCAAAAAATGGCTCCGAAGGATGCATTTTGGCTGTCCGAAGTTTTGTGGAAAAATTTCAAATCTTGTTTTTCTTTCATAATTGTGATTTTGATCATTCCCTGACTCCATTTCTTCTTATTTTCAGGTATTCTCAAGTGAAAGGCTCAAATTCTCCCTTTGCCATGGTAAGCCTACTCAAGCTCATATGCCTTACTTGACATCCTTAGTATCCTCATGTGGGGTCTTTCTTACTTGCAGGCCTCGTCTACCGGATGTTCTGAAGACTTGAAGAATTCCAGGGTAATTCCCTTTGTCAATGATTGGGGAAAAGCTCCCTTTTTTGGGCCTTTTGACACTTTTTGGGAGCATGTTCGAACTTATGATCGCACAACTTTTCCTGCGCTAGAGAAAGAGGGTTTGTTTCTTTATGTCGCGGCTTGCGGAGGTTGGGACGACTTCCCCCATTCCGGTCGCATTCCCCGCATGTGCATAGAGAAACAAGAATACCCTTTTAGTCCCTTTCGCTTCCTGTCTGACTCATCTAGCCGTCTTCAAGGATGGCAACATTGGATTGACGAGATCCTCGGGAATGTTGAGTACAAGGCTATACTAAAGAGTGCGGGCATATATCGCTGCATTCAGCTATGTAGGGATCTACGTATTCAGCAGGATCATGATGCTCTTACTGTGTTGATTTCCCGCTGGTGTTCTTCTTCATGCACATTCGTTACTGCTTGGGGGGAATTCACCCCTACACTAGAGGATGTCTATGCTATCTACCAGTAAGCCTTTCTTTTTGTAACTTTCTCCTCTTTTTTTTTTTTTCAAATTATATGCTTATGTTGGGTTTATATCTTGTAGCCTCCCTGCTGTCGCTTCGGCTTCTTGTGACCCATCTAGTATGTCCGCTAGAGATGTTGAGTGCGTTGCCTATTTGATGGAGGCCTTCAAGCAGTCTTCCCATTATGTCTCACGATTCAAAGGTGACACACTCCTTCCAGATTTCGAGACCACTAGCCGACAAAAAACTTCATGGTTATCTTGGGTGCGCTACTTCTTTCGGGATTACAAGACTAACCAGTGGGATAGTTCGACTTATGACCAATCTGTCCTTGCTTTTCGTAAGGAGCCTTGTCCTTTTCCTTTGGCAGCCTATCTGGCTATGTGGTTGTCTCGCTTTCTCTTTCCCGGGTCTCCTGTTGATGGTCCCTCAGTTCGTATGTTTGGTTTAGCAGCTCTGCTATCTCGGGGTTTGGAGATTCCTCTTGCTTCCCTCTTTCTGGGAACCCTGTATCGCCGTTTAGATGAGGTGGCCTTCGCTTTGAGAGAATCTGTTGGAAGGTATTCGTTTTCATGCTTCCATTAACTGTCTTTCACATTGCACTTTTCTCTTCTTTTCTTGAATTATCAACCTTTCCTTTTCATTCACTCAGGTACGACGTGAATTGCTTCATTCCAGGCTCCTTCCTTCAGCTTTTCCTCTTCGAGCGTTTCAAGGGTTATTCTTCTTTTGAACATCTTTCTAAGAGGAAGAGGAAGTCTTCAGACCCTTTTTTATTACCCCACATCGACCCCCGGACAGCCCGCTGGATTGATTACCGCTTTAGCTCAGACTTGCGGCTTTTCATTGATGATTTTTCATGCTTCACCGCTCGTCCTTACACTATTGTTTCGAAAAATAATGGTCACCTTCCTCACTTCTATAGGCGTGAGTCTCGCACTTATCTAAATACCAACGGGCTGAGCGGTTCTTCATTGTCCTGGTTCGTCTTCCTTCGGGCTGCGGAGCTTCCATATTTTATTGAGGATAATGATTTCGGTACCGTACTTTATAATCCTCATAGGGTGATGAGGCAGTTTGGATT
Organism: Aralia elata; assembly: GCA_034770075.1. NCBI lineage: Eukaryota > Viridiplantae > Streptophyta > Magnoliopsida > Apiales > Araliaceae > Aralia > Aralia elata. The sequence goes on from CM068387.1 coordinate 9,705,322, forward strand.
TGACCAGGAGCGTCCCTTTGGCCGTACTTGCAAGGAGACTTATGAGACTGCTCTACTCAATTTTGTGTCCACCTCTTCTTCTTTTTCATGGGCTTTTTCGGAACCCCCAGGTGCTCCTCACAAATCTTTTCCCGTTGCTTTTATCATACCACCTGCTACTCGGAGTGGGCGGTATACTACTGGTGAACGCAACTACTGGCAAATCAATCTTAAGAGATGGGAGGACGACACACTGATGTGCTCTAGACCAGCTTCTCCTCCCAAACGTCTTCAATGGGCTAAGATGTTATGTTCTCCTAAGCCTAATGTCCGTTCCGAACGATGGCCAGCCAGTTGCCGCCTTGTTGAGCGTGAGGCCTTGAGGCCTAAGTCTTCTCCTCCTCGGTCAGCAGGTATTCATTCTCCAGTTATCCTTCCTGTTCCTCCCCAAGGATCCTTTGATGCCGGGGAAATGAGAGTTACTCGTTCCAGAACAAGAACATCTACCCCTACGGATTCAGAGGTGGCTCCTCCTATGGCATCCACCGTGTCCTCGGTTAGCCGTCCTGCCATCAGGCTTCGCTTAAGGCCATTAGCAAAACGCCCTCCTGAGGATGCTAGTCCTATTGTGCCGGTAGCCGAGGATCCAGTCAAGAAATGCCGTAGAAATTTGGTATGTGTTTATACTTTTTTGTAGTATCATCATTTATGTCTGTTACTATCCATATAGTTGCCATCATGATTCCTTTTATCATTATGTCCACCATTTTTAGATTGGCGATGCTGATGAAGAGGATGAGGATGCTCCTCTTGAGTTTATGCCTATTACTGCAAATGGGGCAACCACAACAGCTTCTACGAGTTGCGACCTTCCCCGACCTATCAGTGTTGAGTCATCTCCATCCCACGAAGCTTGTGTTAGTCTTGATGCTCAAGACACTTTATCTGATGTGAGTTCGAGCCTTGCTTTGGAGGATGCAATAATTTCCTCAAACCCTCCTCCAGCTTCTCCACATGATAGGCATAAGGAGACTGATGAGACTCCTGCTTCCACGAGGGAGGATCCTGCTGAAACTATTGCTGATGTGTGTCCTCCCCAGAAGGATTCTACCGAGTTGTTGAGTTCTCGGGAGGGCATTGTAGACAGCATCTTGGGTGGGTTGAGCGACGTTCCGCCTTCGGTAGCATCTCCCAACTACTTTTCCATTGATTATCTTGTGAGTATCTTTCTTTGGTAAATATATCATTTTTTATTTTTTTTTATTTATTATTTTTTCAAATATATTATATTTTTTTCTTTTCTTGTTTTCCAGAGTGAGAAGATGCAAGAGTTGCCTTTGCCTGTTGATGCGCTTGCCTCATTCGATGCTCTTAATCCGGATGTTGACACCTTGCTAGATAATGACCTCGGGTATCCTCCAAGCTGTCTTCCGGATAACCAAGGCGTTATGAATTCATCAGCATCCCAGCAGCCCCGTGCTCCTCCATCCTTTATATCAACAAATTCTATGATGGCCTCCAAAGTTGCTCCTGTCAGAGCTTCCTTCAATCCAAACGGAGACCTTGTTTCTTGGAGGAGCTTCCGGATATCATCATCTAGTCGGGAAAGTCTTGAGCGCCTCTTAACTCGGTTCCCACATATACTCGACCAGCTGATTATTAAGGCGTCTTCTGCCCAGACCTTCTTCCTAGATCAGCTCGCAGGCCTTGTGCTTGGGTTGCACACTCTTTCCTTATACTCTTTGCGGGCTGAGGACTTGAAGAAATTTAGTGATGATGTAGACGACTTTGCGGCTGTGGGTGTTGACATGTCCCCTTTTCGGGCTAGGCTGGATCTCCTCCAGTCGAATTTCAACCTTGTTGAGCTACGTTCGGAGATTGCTATACGTAAGTGTGAAGATGACTCCTTTTCAGCACAAATCTCAGAGTTTGACGAAGCCATAAACAAATTGAAGATCCATGCGCAAGGTTTAAAGTCTCAACTTCAGGAGGTAGAGCGACGGCTCCAGGACTTAGAGTCAGCTACTCAAGATGTCAAGAAATCAAAAGCCGAAAATCTCAAGATTCAGGATGCTGCCATTAGTGATTTGGAGGCCTTAACTATGCCTTCGTTGCAGTTTGATATGTCGTGGCCTTTAGATCATGACTTGCTGTAGTCTTTTTTTTTTCCTTTTCCTGTTTCAGAAACTCATTTACACATATTTTATTTATCAAATTAGAGTTTCTTTAACCTTGTTGATTGCCTTTAATTTGAATGATTCCTCAAAACTCAATATTTATCATTGAATTTCAAGTTACTCAAATTAATACTCCAAGGCAACAATAGGTCTTATGAATAGATAAACATGAATGTTATCAATAACATGTATATATATCTTTTCGAAAAAATAAGTGAATGAAAGTCTGATAATTTATTGATGATCAAGATGCTTTTAACGAAAAGCATAACGTTTCAAAATTTTCATAAAAAAACAATAAATCTTGCTTTTGTCGAATAAAGCATAACGTTCGTCACTTTTAGAGATAAAGTGTAACTTGTTTTTCAGGTTAAGGACTTATAGTCAGGTGCCTCGATTACTTTTAAAGTTTGAAAGTATAACTGTGAGGGCTTATAGTCAGGTGCCTCAACTACTTTTGAAGTTTGAAAGTATAACTGTGAGGGCTTATAGTCAGGTGCCTCAACTACTTTTGAAGTTAAAAGTATAACTCTCGTGATGACTATCTCATGTGTAATATTTCTTTACCCATTTCAGGTTCAATGGGCCTGAGATAGCATTTGATCCCACGCGAGATATTTTGCAATACCCGCTTTCGGAGATCTCTCGTACCCTATACGGGCCTTCCCATTTGGGGTAAAATTTGGTGGTTGGTGTTCCCCTCATGACTTGATTTGCTGTTTTGAGCACCAAGTCCCCCACCAGAATTTGTCGCGGTACCACTGCGGTATTGTATTGTCGTCGCAGTGTTTCGTGATACCGTTCCAATTTTTCTTTGGCTCAGTCTCGGAAGTCAGCTAAGGCCTCTAGGGCTGCTGGTCGGTTCTCTTCCTCGACTAAGCTTCGGAGTCTCATCCTAGCCGAAGGGATTTCTATTTCGGCGGGCAAGATAGCTTCTTCTCCATAAACTAAAGCATATGGGGTTTCATCCGTAGGTTTTCTTTTTGAAGTTCGATATGCCCATAATGCTATTGGTAACTGCTCTGCCCATGTCTTCGGATGATCATCTAGGGTTTTTGACAGAATCTTGATCAAGGTTTTGTTTGTGGCTTCTGCTTGCCCATTGCCTTTCGGGTAGTATGGCGATGACTTGTAATGCTTCACCCTATATCTTTCCATCAGACTTTTGATGTCTCGATTGATGAAAGGAGTTCCATTATCTGACAGAATGATTTTCGGGATCCCGAAACGACAAATGATATGTTCCTTAATGAAGTTCGCCACTGCTGGACCCGTAGCCTTTTTCAAAGGGATTGCCTCTACCCACTTTGTATACATCTCAGTAGCCGTCAAGATCCATATGTTGCCCTTAGAGTTAGGATGAATGGGACCTATAAGATCCATTCCCCACGTATGAAAGGGCCACGGTGTTGCTATGGTCCGTAGGTCTACAGCGGGAGCATGAATCAGATTCCCGTGAATTTGGCAGATGTGACACTTTTTGACAAAATCCAAGCAATCTCCTTCCATCTTTGGCCAGTAATAACCATGATCAATAAGTTATTTGTATAACTTAGCTCCCCCTTGGTGCTCGTCTTTATGCATTTGGTAGACCAAATCTTTGGCCTCTCCTACTTCCAAACACCGTAAGGGCTTGCCATTGAACCCTCTTCTAAACAATTCTCCATTTTGCAAGAAGAATCGTTGTGACTTTCTCTTTATCAAGATTGCGTCCTTCTTTTCGGCAGGCAGATTGCCGCTTTGTAAAAATTCTACATAAGGGATTCGCCAATCCGCTATGTCATCGATGAAGGCGCATTCCTCCTCCCCAGGGTATTCTTGGCATGAAACACATTGTCGTTGAAGTGCATCTGCTTCCTTCTTCATTTCAGGCCAATAATACCCGTGGCGCTGCAACCTTCGATACAATCCAATATCGGCCAACCCACAATTTTCTGCATGTACCTGATGCAAAACGCGCTGTGCTTCGAGCCTCCCCAAGCATCGTGTCAATACCCCATCTGTTTCTTTATGGTACAAGACTCCCTTGATGATGGCGTATTTCTGAAGTTCCACCGGTGATATGGTCCCCTCCTTCGTTTGCAATTGATGGGAAATGTTATGTCTCCAATCATCGGTCAGGTCTTTGGGGAACAAGTCTAACACCGTGGTTGGGAGGGTTCTCTTCATTACCTTCACATCTAGGTCTTCTCCTTGGACATATACTCTAGATGCTACCGTGGCTAATGCATCAGGTTGTTTATTTTGTCCTCTTGGCACGTACTCAATAACCACCTTCCTGAAGTCCTCCATCACTTTTTGTGCCACAGTTCGATACGGTGCCAATATAGGCTCCTTCACTGCGAATTGCCCTCTTATTTGTTGCACAATCAAGTTTGAATCTCCCCTTACTTTAAGGCGTTTGGCTCCCAACTCTCGAGCCGCTAATAATCCCAATATAAACGCCTCATATTCTGCTTCATTGTTCGTGCAGGGGAAGTCTAACTTGTATGACAAAGCTACTTCCTTTCCTTCTTTGGTGGTCAACACTACGCCTGCTCCACCTTTCCCTTCAGCAGATGACCCATCAAAGGCTAAATTCCACCATTCTGAGTCTTCATCTACTATGTCAATTTCTTCTACTTCTCCTCCTGGAAGATCCTCAGAGGGAGGTTCGTATTCTCCATTTGGAAATTGAGCTAGTAGATCTGCCAAAGCCTGACATTTGATTGCATTTGGTGTTACACACTGGATGTCATATTCTGAAAGTATCATCATCCATCTTGCAGGTCTTCCTACCAATGCCGGCTTAGTCAGTAGGTATCTAATCGGGTCAGTTCTTGTTGCAAGCTTCACTTCGTGTGCCAAAAAATAATGTCGCATTTTCTGCGCTACAAACACCAATGCAAGGCAATGTCTTTCCACCTGCGAATACCGAGTTTCCGGTCCTCTAATTATCCGGCTGATGTAGTACACAGGCTTTTCCTCTCCATCCACTTCTTGTGTGATTAATCCCCCTACAGACTTTGTGGTAGAAGTGATGTATAACTGCAACGACTTTCCTCTTTGTGGTACTACCATCGTTTGTGCTGAAGCCAAAATCCCCTTCACCTTCTCGAAGGCTTGTTGTTGGTCTTGCCCCCAGTCCCATTTTGCCTTTCCTTTTAGCAATTTGCCAAAAGGTTCTGTGACTTCTGCTAATGCTGGCATAAATCTTCTCATATAAGAAACTTTCCCTAGAAAGCTCTTAAGCTGTTTTTGTGGTTTTGGTGGGGGCATCTCCACAACTGTTTTTGCCTTGCTTGGGTCTACCTCCAAGCCTCTGTTATGCACCAAGAAGCCTAAGAATTTTCCAGCCGTCATTCCAAAGGCACATTTCTTCGGATTCATCTTCAGATTGTATTTTCGGCATCGCTCAAACACTTTCCTCAGGTCCTCCACATGAGTTATCGCCTTCTTGGATTTCACTACTATGTCATCAACATAGTCTTCTACTATATCATGAATCATGTCATGAAATATAGCATGCATTGCCCTTTGATAAGTTGCCCCCGCATTTTTCAACCCGAAGGGCATTACTACATAGTAGAAATTCCCAAACGGAGTACGAAAGGCCGTCAACTCTGCATCTTCTACTGACATTTTTATCTGATTGTACCCCACAAACCCATCCATGAATGACATCATCTCGTGATTAGCCGTTGCATCTACCAAAGTGTCTATGTTGGGTAATGGATACATATCTTTTGGGCATGCTTTATTCAAGTCTCTGAAATCCACACATATCCGTAACTGACCATTTGACTTCTTTACTGGTACAATGCTGGATAACCATATCGGATGTTGAATTGGCTTGATGAACCCTACTTCCAGCAACTTCTTGATTTCCTCCTTGATTTGGGTCTCAACTTCGGGTGCATAGTTGCGAGGAGCTTGCTTTACTGGTTTTATTCCCGGGCTTACATTCAGATTGTGCTCTACCAACTCTTTATCAATCCCGGGCATCTCGTCATAGTTCCAAGCGAAGACATCCCTATACTCTCGCAGCAGTTTCACGAGTGCCTCTTTCTGCTCAGTATTCAGTTCTTTGTTGACGTAAGTCGGTCTTGGCGTTCCTCCATCTGTTGCCAAATCCACTTCTTCTACTTCATTTTGTTGAGGTTTCGGCCTATCCTCAAAGCATTCTGGAGCTGGTTCTACTTTCTGCTGCACAATTTCTTCTTCTTCATTACTGCTGGAGTGGGGGACACCTCCTGAGCCGTTGGGTTTGCAATCTTCCTTGGGCTCTTCCCCCTTGCACCGTCATAAGCGAAACACTATCTTTCCGTCGGGTTTAACAACCCTCTCCCATTTCGTTCTTTGGCCATCATCTGATTGCACTATCCGTTTGGCATTGATTATGTTTCTGGCATCTTCAGGATGTGCTGGCCTTTTCTTTTCTCCTTTTTCTCCCTTTTCTAGGTCTATTATCACCGGCTTCTTGTTGTTGGCACATTCTCCTTGTCCCGAGGTCTTCTTCTTTTCTTTTTCCTCAGGCACAAACTTATCTGCCTGTACTTCCTCCCAACTGACTAATTTTAGAGAATCAGGTCTTGCAATCTGGTTCTCTCCCTCTTCGGCGACATCATCAAAGAAAGTTGCTTCGGCGATGTGTGCCTCCTCTGGTCCAAAGGGATTTCTGGTTGCTGGTACCTTCACTTCTTTTCCCTTCCAGATAGCTTTCAGGCATTGATGAAAAACGGAGGGTACCACCCCATAGTCGTTTTGCCACGCCCTTCCTAGCAAGACATGATACGCTGCATCCACCTCGGTAACATGAAACATTACAGGTCCTCGAATCTTTCCAACCTACATGTCCACCTTGATGTGTCCCAGGGTTCTGGCACTTTGGTTGGCAAACCCTGTGATGTTTGTTGGTTCTTTCACAATTCTCTTCTCCGGCAGGCCTAACTGCTTAAACACGGTGTAGGGCATAATATTTATAGACGCTCCATTGTCGATGAACGCCCTCCGCACCTCTATTCCATTTATGATTGCCGTCACATACAACGGTCGGTTGTGCGGGTATCTTATCTCTCTGTCAGCTTTAGAGAAAGATATCTTGCTTTCTTCCTCTTCCACTGCCTTCACAAATCCTTTGCTTACCGCCATGCAGGTCTCTTGGGTTTCGGCTGCTTTGATGATTGCCCTGGTTGCCTCTATCCTTGCTTCCTTGGCTAACCCTATTTGGTCGAAAAATTTTCTGAATTTAACTCCATTCATCAACGCCGTCACCTGCAGGCCTGGATCAACATCCATCATTTCTTCCATCTTCTCTGCATTCTCCATCATCTCCACTTCTGGTGCCTCACTATGAGTAATAGTGTTGCACGTTTCTTTTCCCTTATGATTAGGCAGTGGCTTATCATGCACGCTGCTTCCTTTTCCCAGCTCGATTTCTCCTGCCGCCAATTTTTCATGGTATATCCTCCGCAGACTATAACAATCAATAGTAGAATGTCCTGCATATTGATGGTATACACAGAAGTCTGGTCTTCTTTTTATTTCTTCGGTCACAACAAATCTGGGCTTCGGAGGCCTCACCACTCCATGTTCTACCCATTGCTCATACAGGTCTCTAAAGGCCTTCTCACTGCATGTGATAGCCTCTGGAACGGGCATTCTGGTATACTTATCCCCTTGTTTCCCTTTACTTCGCTCGTTCTTCTCCCTCTTGCCCCCTTGTGGTTTTGACTGAGAGTCAGCCAAAGCCACAGTTGCTGTTCTCTTACCTTTCCAGGTAACCGTCGCATGATTGACGGGCACTGTCATGATTCCTCCCAAATCTTGTGCAAATGATGAGAGAGTCGCAAATGAATCACATGCCTTTGTAATGAGATGGGGCTTGAAGGAATCTAGTGCACCATTATTGCATATGCTAACCAAGTTCTTCTCCTCAATTGGCTCTGCACACTTCTGTGCTTGGGCTCTAAATCTGTCCACATAATCTGACAGCTCCTCGTTCGGCTTCTGCTTGAACCGCATCAGCTCTACAATAGTTACTTGTTTCTGCACATAGAAAAATTTCTTAAAAAACTGTAATTTCAGATCATCCCAATCATGGACTGATCCCTTCTCCAAATTGTAGTACCAACTGAAGGCACTATCCGTCAAAGTCTTGTTGAATTCCCTCATCAACAGATTGTGGTTATTCACCTCATCATAGCCCAACCACGGAGACATCGACTCCACGAACCTGGCAATATGCTCCCTGGCATTCCCTTTCTCCCCGTTATACTTTGGAAACTGCGGGGGATGCTCAATATACCCTGCCGGGTAAGGTTGTCTTCGTATGTGTGCCGGGTAAGGTGGAGTAAAGTCCAACTCTGAAGGTCGGGATGTCTGCTTGCGAAGTTGATTGATCACGTCGATCATATTATCTTTCGTCACATACTGGCTCGTGGTATGGACTCTCTGAGGGGCTGTGATGTATTGATGTATAGGTGGTGGGTATGGTAAGGAAGTTGGCTGGTGTACACTTCCATCTTGCACGATTTGAATCGGTGGTGCTTGTTGGCTTGCTCGTTGGATGTGGCTCGAGATGGTCGGTATCTGCACTTGTGAAAATGCTGGGATAGTGGGCGGAACGATGTTAGGCTGAGGCTGACTTGCTTCCAATCTTAGTTGTGGCACATCGCCGCTGTTTTGGGGCTCCAAGTTGATTATCGGAATCGGCTGACTCTCCGTTGTTGGAAGAATAGTCGGATTCTCTTTGTTGTTGCTGTTGTCCTCCACTTCTGCTCGTTCCCCCTGCGAACTTCCTGGGAACATAGCCCTGAAAGTGGGGATTTGCATCAACTGCTGGCGGAAATTTCCCATCTCTTCCTGCTTCCTCTGCATCTCCAACATCATGGTCATCATCATCCCTTGGCCTTCTCGTGCCTCCTGTAAGGCTTTGAGCATCTCCATCTGCACAGCATTCGCAGTTGCCTGCGCTCCAGTGACCTCCTCACCTTGCCTTCCTGCGTTTGGCTGTCTAGCACTGGTTTGTTGTTGATCAGCCATTTGAGGTGATGTTGAACTTCCTTCTGAAACGTCTTCTAGGATGGGTTGATCAAAATCCAGATTCGCGCTTTGGAGCACTGGATTCACTTGTCTTGAAATTGGATCCGGTGAAGTGATGCTTGTTGTCGGTGAAACTCTTTCTGTAATTCTCCCACTTCGAGTTGTGGGCATACCCTTCACGAATTCTACACCTCCCCAGCAGAGTCGCCAAATAAATGTAGGTAAGAAAATTACACCTTGCTAGGGTTAGGGTTTCGTATTGGCTGGAGAGGAGAGAAATCCACGAAGAGTACGGAACTGATTGATTGATTGAAGAGGGGAGAAGAACAGGTAGACAATTACTCCAATGACACGTGGCAGAACTCCTAGAATCCGGAAACCGGGTTAGGGTAGCAGGGATTCCAAGAGCCTTCTAGAGTCTTCGAGTTGTGAGAGAGTTTCAAGTGTTTAGAGCTTCCAAGAGTCTAAGTGTAATGTCTTGAGAGCGATCCCCTTTTCTTAGAATAGAGGGGCTATTTATAGAGTTTTCCTGGAAAATAGTCACATGCCAGACACATGTTTTAAGGGAAATTCCCGAAATACCCTTTAATTATGTTTTAAAGGAGAAATTCCAGAAATGCCCTTTAATCATCAAAGTAATGCCCAAATTGCCCTGTTCTTCTAGCCACCAATCCAATCCCTCAATCAATTCCCAAAATGGGTCGCATCCACGAGTCTTCTGCCTTGGAACACGTGGAGACTTCCCCGGGTCTAGTACATTTAATTAGGTCACATAAACCCTAATTTGTACATTTAATTAGGTTTTTTGTAAACCCTAATTTGTACATTTAATTCAATTAGGTCATGTGAACCCTAATATGCACTTGGGCCCACACGAATGAAATCAAAACCTATCATTTAATTTATTTTATTAAGTAACATCATGAACCAAAATTTAGAAAGAAAAAAAACAGACAATTACTTACCAGTATGAATATGTGCATTTTTAATCAAAATTTGAATATTGAGAACTGTTATTAGTATGTAATGGTAAAATATTCATACAAATGATGATTCTAATTAATTTTTGAAGAATTAAACACATTGTTTTGATCTTTCAATTGATATATTTGGATTGGTAACAATAAAATTTTTATGAGAGATATTATATATATATAAGACTGAGGGAGATTGGAGAGAAACGTAAAAGGAGAGAAGCTGAGTCATGAAATTTTAATCTGAAATATTATACGAATAATAAGCAGAGTTTTTATTTTTTGTTGAATAAGGGTTTTTCGTGTTGTCAACAGTATTAAAATAATTATTTCAATTTTATGTCCTAATCTAAAAAGAATTACCTCAAATTGATGATTATGATTGAGATTCTGTAACTATTAGCTTGCGGGTTCGATTTTTGTTACCTACTTTTTCCTTATTGTGAAATTTTTTTCCCTTTATTGCATACGTTTATTTTATTTTTTTTTGTAGTGAAATATGTACTTTCACTGCGAGGTATACCTAATGTTAAGAAATTCAGAAATTGTTGAGTTATAATGTCATTTGTTGTATTTATACTTATATCCCTCCAATATGGTCAAATAAAGTAGTCCATATAATTAATCTCAACAGGAAATGCCATCATAGAAGAAAATGTTGCATCACTTATTTTCAGTAGATGTAACATTTCCTACTTTATATCAAAAATTTGCATCACTTATTTAGATTTCATTTAGTGCACATATCTTAACTAGTTCGATCAATAATATAAGCATGCATGTTACGTCCATTTTTCCCTTTTGAATTGTTTAGATAATGACTAGACAATTTAAAATCTAGTTGAAGAACATGCGAATTTATGACTCGGCTAAAGAAAAATGGACAATTAGTAAGGAGTCCCAATTTCTTGAAGGAGATGATCTTGTACTCGGATTTTCTTCGTTACATGTTTTTACCTAATTTTTTTTGATACACATTTAGCGACACAAATATTATTTTAAATAATGATATTAGTAACACAATTATTTATAATAAATTTTATTACGTCGCTAGATGTAAGAGAAGTAAAATGTGCAATGAAAAGAATCCTTATCCGAAGATCTCACTATCACAAAAAAAGTCAACTTATCAACAGTTATCGGATCTGAAGATAGAAGTAAAATACTCTTTTTGTTTCCAAATTAAAAATACTCGCACTTGCAAAAATTATAAATATTATATCATTTTATATCTCTTTTTGACAAACCAGAGGTAGCAATAAAAAAGAGATGACATGACAACCGAAGAGAAATTCATGCAGATTTCAGAGCAAGGAATGAAGAGTTTATCCAATGCTTGTTGATCTTTGTCTTTATCTTTGTTAGTCGATCGAGTAACGGTTTTATATGTAATTAGTTTTATTGACTAAACGGTTAAAAGTCTTTGCAAAATAAGCATGTGCTTAAAAAAAATTGAATACCATGTTCTTAGATGGATATACCTTGCAATAATTATTTCGTGTATTTAAATATTCTCATGTTCCAAGAAATATTCTGATTATTAAAAAAATTCAAAAAAATAAAAAACAAAAAATTATATCTTCTTATTGAAAGTAACATATAGTTCCCAAAAAAGAGTATTATTCATAAAATTTGTGATATTAAGGATTAATTTTTATTGCATATATACTCCTAAAAATAATAAATTATTAGTTTAAAAGTGTTGTATGATAATGAATTTTCTTTTATGTTTTTGCCAAATAGTAAATACTTCCTTTCCTGATAAACTTTATCCAGAGGATTGGATAAAGATGATGAAATTATAAAGACAAACTTAAAGATATTATCTCATTATTTATTACCATCACTAAAAATTTGAATCCCTTTTGTGGATCAAAAAAATTTAGCAACGATTTTTGTGGAAATTACTATTTTTGGTAAATGTTACGCTTTTTGTGGAATGGAAGGAGAATAAAATGAAACAATGACCTCAAATTTGTCCTTCTTGAACTAACTACTTATTTCATGTGTTTCACAAAAAGAGTCTCATTTAAAAATTTTTTTGATCATTCACAAAATCTTAAAATTTAAAATTGAGTAAATTTATTTGATTTTGATTAATGTTATAATTAATATTGTAAACTACTAAAAAATGTACTACTACATATAAAATTTTTTATTTCAAAAATTAAAATAGATTGAAACAACAATTTTTTTAATATTTCAAAATATAGCTACCATCAAACTCAAATGACTCTTTTGGTGAGGATATTATTTATAGGAAACAACTAAACACGTAACACAAATTCATCCTTAATGTTTATAAATTTTGTAAACGACACTCTTTAATTTTATAGAACGAATGGAGTAATAAAAAAAGAAAAAAAAAGGATCAAATCTAAGTGTAGAACATCTGCCTTTTAAGTACGATTACGTATTTCATTAGAAGTGTAAAAAATCTACCCATCATATACAGTTGAGGACTAGAAATTTCTTAAGTGGAGGATGATCTCCCAATGAAACCAAGAAACTGACCGTGTCAATATTAGAATCAAAGAAATTAATCCTCAAGTCCAAGATGCATGCACCTATTTTCTATACTTAATTCAAGGTTAGTCAAGCTCCAACATGGGCTGTTCAGTTACCTATTTTTGGATTTTTCCCACCCAAGAGACTATTCACACTTGTGACCAGAAAGTTTGTTTAAGAGGAAATCCAAGAAAAATGGTGCATTTTTTTTTGACACGTAACTTAAATATTAGCATGATATACTTTATTGATTTTCTTCTCTAATAACTTAAATTTTTAAATGAGTTAGTTTCTTAACACAACATCAAAGTTCTGAGTTTGCAAGGTGCTAAACGACATTTACAAGAAAATGACATATTAAATGGCAAAAATCTTTCGGTGAAAAATTGAGAGATGAAATTTTGGATTTGACTCCTCATTACCCTTCTCTTGAATTTCTTTGGATCCTGTAACAAATTTGTAACTTTTATATATTTGAATGAAATCAAAACCTGTCATTTAATTTATTTTATTAAGTAACATCATGAGCCAAAATTTAGAGAAAAAAAAACAGACAATTACTTACCCGTCGATGAATATGTGCATTTTTAATCAAAATTTGAATATTGAGAACTGTTATTAGTATGTAATGGTAAAATATTCATACAAATGATTCTAATTAATTTTTGAAGAATTAAACACATTGTTGTGATCTTTCGATTGATATATTTGGATTGGTAACAATAAAAATTTTATCAGAAATATTTATATATATATATATATATATATATATATATATATATATATATATATATATAAAAGACTGAGGGAGATTGGAGAGAAAAGTAGAAGGAGAGAAGCTGAGTCATGAAATTTTAATCTCAAATATTAAACGAATAATAAGCAGAGTTTTTTATTTTTTTTGTTGAATAAGGGTTTTTTTCGCGTTGTCAACAGTATTAAAATAATCATTTCAATTTTATGTCCTAATCTAAAAAGGATCACCTCAGATTGATGATTACGATTGGGATTATGTAACTATTAGCTTGTAGGTTCGATTTTTGTTACGTACTTTTTCTTTATTGTGAAATTTTTTTCCCCTTTATTGCAGACGTTTATTTCTTTTTTATAGTGAAATTTGTATTTTGCACTCACAGAATGCGAGGTATACCTAATTCTGAGAAATTTAGAAATTGTTGAGTTATAATGTCATTTGTTGTATTTGTACTTATATCCCTCCAATATGGTCAAATAAAGTAGTCCATATAATTAATCTCAACAGGAAACGCCTCCCACTAATTGAGAAAACGTAATCAATTAAAGACTAAATCTTCAATTAATCTCGACTGTTGGTGCTGAAAAATACAATAAGTAATTGTTTAACACGTTTAGCACACACCAAATGAAGAACACAATTTTTCCTTAATCTTGATGCACCTACGAGGTAACCACTGTAATAGTGACTTTTTATTTTTCTTAACTCCTAATCAGTTCCTTTGTCAAACAAAACAGATAAACCTTCACCCTTCCACAGCTATCATTTTACTTAAAGCTCTCGCTATCGAGGATGTCATTACACATACAAATGCCCATCAACGGAACTAGGCAAGTTAAGTGGAGGCCTCCTCCCACTAGGGTTTTATTTATTTATTTATTTTTTCCTTCTTCTTCGTCGTCTTTGATTTATGTATATTGATGTGATAAAATTATGTAACTGCAAGTGCACAGTGTCAAATTGAAGAACTGACAAGTACAGGTCGAACCCACAGAGACTAGATTAATTTTAATGTATCCTTAATATCTATTTTAGGCGAATTAGAAATAAAGATTGAGATTCAATTAACTATAATTAAACTAACTAATAATAAGGAAGCAATCTAGGAATCCGAATCCATTAAATAATAAACATAACAAGTAATTCAATCTCTTCTATTTTTATAACTTAATTATGATTTTGATCTCCCTTCCCTTTAATTTAGTAATTTTATAATTAATGTGGGCAAGCATAGACTATGAAAATGTAAGGATTAACTATAACCCATCAAAACTTCTTTGAGCAAGCATGAATTATGAAAAACTCATATCTTAACAATAATCTATCAAAACCTCTTAATTAATTTAAAATCACGTAAAAACTATAAAACGAAGGTATTTCAATAACGAAACATGAAGGCGAAATCAATTAAACATAAAAGCATAAATAATAGAAGAGATAAAAAATATTATCATGAATAATTATTTAATTTCATCTTCATCCTAGATTAAAGAAATTAACTAGACATGAAAATAAATAAACTAACTAAAATAAAGAAGAAGTAGAAAATTAAAAATAAAATAAAAAAACTCCCTTTAATTAACGATCATCCAACAAGCGTACAATGAAAAATAAATTTAATCCTACTCCTACTTCTAACCTAAACTAATCCCTCTTTTGTCTAAAACAAAAGACCTATTTATAGGGAAAATAAATTTGTGCCCTAATTTACATTCATTGAACTTGGTCTCTTTTATTCCCTTTCTTTCTCTTAGTCCCTTTCCATATAGGTTTCAACTTCCTAGTGGCAATCAACTTCTCAAAGATATCTTCTAGATTGACTTTCCTTTCTCTTGCTGGATTTGACTTGCACACCAAGATTATTCCACATCCTTCCTTTTCCTTGTAGAATTCTTCTTGGATATTTCTTTACATGATCAATACGAGCATTAAATATTACTTGATCACCAAGATTTTGACTTTATCGCAACAAAATATTAAATCCTACAAAATAAAATAAAACATATTAATTAAATAAACTAATATAATTAAAAGGACAAAATTAGGGATAATAAAATATATGAATTATGTGTTTATCAAATACCCCCATACCTAGCTTTTGCTCGTCCTCGAGTAAAATAAAAACAAAAACTATACTACTCCATTTTCGTAGGAAACACACGATTGCACTTAGCATGTGCAACAAGCCTTTAAACCCCAAGGTTACCCCAAGTGGACGAGTTGTGTCTCGTGAGGGTTTGCAGTGAATATACCCACAAAATTCAAAAATTCAAAATCTTTTTGAGTGTAACCAATTATGAAATCGAAAGAAAACTTCTAAGTATACATGGGCATTATAAATAAGCAAAATCAAATTCAAAATCACACTATCACCTTATCAAAAATACTCAATCTTCATTCTAGACACCATCCTTCATAAAATTAATTCCATGTGATGCATGCATGTGTATGTGATGTAACTCTTAGTAGGGATTATTACCATGAAAATCAAGCAAATTCATTTTTCTTTTTCTTTTTTTCCTCTTTTTTTTCATTTCTTTCTTTTCTCATTTTTTTCCCTTGACTTGTGCAATGTCTCGTTTTCTTAGGCTTTTCAGAGTTACCCATGTAGCGAGTGTTGGACCAATGACTCCCAAACCAGTTGGCTTTAGGGTACTAGGTGTAAAAACACCCCTAAGGGCTTACTAACTCGAGTAACAAAGGCCACAAAACTAGACTAGTCAAGCTGCTTATATCCATCACACTTTTCAGCGTGAATATCGATGCTTCCTGAGGCTTGGATACCCAGTTATTTCGTTCAATGGACATTGAAACAGTTATTTTCTTTTTTCAACTTTTTTCATTTCTTTTCTTTTTCTTCAAATTTTTTTCTTTTTTTTTCTTGAAATTGCTCAAATCATAGTTTATACCCCACAACTAAGAGTTAGTGCGAACGTGAAGTGCCAAAAATACATAGGAACTTTATTTTACTCAAGATGGTGTTTCGAACTAAGATTTTGTATCTTATCAAAGGTTCAAGAGTTCTAAATCTTTCAATCTTACTTAAAGTTTTGCTCCACAGAAACTTATTAGAATTAATTCAATCCATAAAAAGTCAAACAAAATTTTTAATTTTTTTTTAAAACAAAAAATTCTTAAAATTTTTCCTAAAAAAAACAAAAGGAAAAAAAATAAAATAAAATAAAATATCTAATACTATAAATTTTTTTAATTTTTCCTAAATTCCTAAAAAATAAAAAAAATAAAATCTACTACTATAATACAAACAAACTCCCTCCATACCTAAATCATGCATTGTCCTCAATGTATGCAAATGAAAAATAGAGAACAAAGATGTGAAAGAATTGTACCTTGTATGCAGGGCAGTTGTTCTACAAGAAAATGTGGTGAGAAGGAAAACAGATGTAGATACCTACGAATTTCATATATCCTAAAAAGTATGTGATTATAAATAAATGATACAAATGGGCAAGCAAATGTGAACTTTTCATGATTTTCAAGAGGTTTAGGAAAATGAAAATAGTCAGAATTTTCATCAGGATTGTGCTTAAAGTCTACCTCGTGAAAATATTTACTAATATGCTCAAAGTGTGGACGAATTGGTTCAAATGTATTGGGCGACTTATGTGAAGTGGATCTCAACATCTCATTAACCTTATCTAAATATTCAGATTCATTCCACTTTTGATCAAGGTGATTTAAGAAAAAGTCAATTGGATCATCTTTAATCACGAGTGTATTTTCATTGATTTCTTGAGTCATAGACAACTCTTGGATCATGTTTACTTTTATGGGTTGATCTACAAAATCACTTGGTTGTTTTCTAGGAATAAATCTTTCAGGATATGGAACTTTAGGCTTATAGACTTTTTCAACCGACTCATTAAATATGACATGATCAATTTTAGGCATAGACTCATAATTTTTAGACTCCTCAAATTGGCTTGACTCAAAGTGTGTAGAATTAAATCCAAAATTTTTATTTTCCTCAGCATTTTCACAGTCATCATGATTTTCAAAATTAACTTCAGAGTCACTAGAAAATTCATCCACCTCTTGTTCATTTATTATGGTGGCTAACCGACTAATTTGAATTATTAAATTATTTTGAGATTTCATTAAAGTTTCTATGCTCTTCTCTAAGGTGTTCAATCTTTGCTCTTCTTCATTTGAAAATTCTTGTGGATATTGAGGCTCTGGATCCGAATATGGATATGGATATGGATATGAATTTAGATAAGGATTTTCATAAGTTGGAAAAAAATGATTTACTTGGTGTGCATTAAAATTTTCATAGGGTTCTTGATTCCAAGTAAAATTATTATTCCAACTATAATAGGAGTCCATCTTTCCACAAATCACAAGACAAATAAACAACTAGCCACGAAAGTCACACAAAAGGAAAAAAAATTAAAAATAAATAAATATCCTAATTCTACGGTTAACCTAAATAAAATCTAGACAGCTCCTAACTGTTCCAAGTTACACCTTAAGGTCCACAAAATTCAAAATTAATCACGCCACTAGCCAGGTAAGTGTAAGAACGGTGGGAGTCTCTCCGTGGGTACGGTGACTAATTAAATAACCACACGTTCTTTAGGCGTTTGCCTTTTGAACCACTTGCCTAGACACCAGTAGTTTGATTAATTAAAAATTCAGTCTCCTCTTGGAGTTTCTTGTCCTAATTGAGCTCGAGAGTCCTAGGGGCTAACGTCTACTTGATTTTATTAGGTCAAGGTCATGCAAAATGCAGGTTGGGTTATTTGTGGGCCAAGGAAGGGTGATGAAATCCCCACCTTATCTTGTTACAGGATTTGCCCTTAAATTAAATTACAAATGAGAATGCACAAATAAAATAAAAAACCGTAAACAAATAAAATGTCCTAAAACTATGTGAATTACGAAGTAAGAGAAATTTGACGTACCTCAATCCTCCAGCAATCACCACGGTTTATATTTGACAAAAAAATAAAATAATAAATAAATAAAAACCTAAACAGGATGTGCTCTACGTGAGTGAATGCATGAATGCGGCAATTAGTTTTCTAATTAACAATAAAAACTAAAAAAATAAAAAATAAAAATATAAAACTAAGCTACTATTTTTTTTGAGTTAAGATACAAAATACCAGGAATAGCGCAACAATAAAATCTTTATCTTTTCGCTCCTTCAATCTGCTTCGATAATCCTGGAAAGAAAAAAATAAATAAAAAAAATTAGAGTTGAAAAACTAATTCGAATAAATAAATATTAAGGGATAAAAAAATTAATTCTAGTCCCCGGCAACGGCGCCAAAAACTTGATGTGATAAAATTATGTAACTGCAAGTGCACAGTGTCAAATTGAAGAACTGGCAAGTACAGGTCGAACCCACAGAGACTAGATTAATTTCAATGTATCCTTAATATCTATTTTAGGCGAATTAGAAATAAAGATTGAGAATCAATTAACTATAATTAAACTAACTAATAATAAGGAAGCAATCTAGGAATCCGAATCCATTAAATAATAAACATAACAAGTAATTCAATCTCTTCTATTTTTATAACTTAATTATAATTTTGATCTCCCTTCCCTTTAATTTAGTAATTTTATAATTAACGTGGGCAAGCATTGGGAGCTGTCGTTTTACACTCCAAAATTAATACCTTACTAACACTCTACTAGCACAAAACTTAGTATAATGACAAGCAAGGATCGATCCCACAGAGAAGTGAATTAGTCTTATACTTATTCTAATATTCCTATTATTTCTATTAATGGGGGTTTTGAGTTTGTTTTGCTAAGCTAACACAGGTAATTAAGAATGATCAATGAATAAAAAGCTTCAGTTCTTCAGTTCAGTATCACCTCATCACAACCATGGAAAAGTCAAGTTTGATAATATTTACCCTTCAATGAGATTAATAACCCTAGATAACCGCAATCGCTAATTATCCGAAATTCTCCTTATGTGTAAATCTAATGTGACAATCGCCTCAAAAGACTCTAACTATTATATAACCTAGAACTATCAGTCTAGATTTAATATAACAACAGCATGAAGAATTAGAGAATTAGGTTATTCCAAGCAACAATTACACAATCAGGAATTATTTAACTTGCCTTCTAATAATCTTAATAATATTCAAAAGCTTGTCCACAATCAAATACTATTAATCGCTACCTACGATTAGATATAATATCGTTTACTTAATACTATATCTTAATCTAGCAGATGATATTAATCAAATTAATTCAATTGGCCAAATCAAATTAAAAGATTAAATAACATTTAATCAGTTAAAACAGATTATCAGAATAAATCTCATGCAAGAAGGAATAAATAAATAAAACCTGATTAAACCATTAATTATGAAAAAGGTTCAACATCCCTTAGAACTGAAAGTAAGAGTCTAGCCTGACATGCCTTCAATCTTCTCCAATTAAGGTTACAATTGTAGTTGTCCAGATCCCTCTATAAAATTAAAAACATCTATTTATAGTCCTAAGATAATATCCTAGGTCTCTAAGAATTAAGAATCCAATCTGAATTAGAAATCCTCAAAAATTACAAAAAGTCAAAGCTGGTCAAACTTGGTCAACGCCGCCTTTCTCGCCAGGGCGAGGATTTATGCCTGAGTTTTCTCGCCGGGGCGAGGATTTTTGCACTGAGGTTCTCGCCGGGGCGAGAACCTCCAGAATGGTGTTGGGCCGGGGCGAGCTCTGGATCAGCCGGGGCGAAGACGAGCAGAAGGTTTCTCGCCGGGGCAAGAAACTCCAGTACAAAGTTCTCGCCGGGGCGAGAACCCTAAATTTTCCAAATTTTCAACTTTTCTCGTTTTGGCTCCGATTTTCCATCTTTTTCCACTTTTGACTCTGAATCCTCCTGAAATCAATAAACAACCTAATAAGTGCATATACACAATAAAACATGCAATAAACTAAATATAAAGGAATGAAAATAAATGAGTATCATGCACTTATCAAGCATAGACTATGAAAATTTAAGGATTAACTATAACCCATCAAAACTTCTTTGAGCAAGCATGAATTATGAAAAACTCATATCTTAACAATAATCTATCAAAATCTCTTAATTAATTTAAAATCACATAAGAACTATAAAACGAAGGTATTTCAATAACGAAACATGAAGGCGAAATCAATTAAACATAAAAGCATAAATAATAGAAGAGATAAAAAATATTATCATGAATAATTATTTAATTTCATCTTCATCCTAGATTAAAGAAATTAACTAGACATGAAAATAAATAAACTAACTAAAATAAAGAAGAAGTAGAAAATTAAAAATAAAATAAAAAAACTCTCTTTAATTAACGATCCTCCAACAAGCGTACAATGAAAAATAAATTTAATCCTACTCCTACTTCTAACCTAAACTAATCCCTCTTCTTTTTAAAACAAAAGACCTATTTATAGGGAAAATAAATTTGTGCCCTAATTTACATTCATTGAACTTGGTCTCTTTTATTCCCTTTCTTTCTCTTAGTCCCTTTCCATATAGGTTTCAACTTCCTAGTGACAATCAACTTCTCAAAGATATCTTCTAGATTGACTTTCCTTTCTCTTGCTGGATTTGACTTGCACACCAAGCACTACAAGAAATCACACATTTTATGACGAATTTTTTGCCACGCACAAAATTTCGTCACAATTTGTTAATTAATAATTACGAAATTCATAATCGTCACTAAAACTGTTACTTTTGTGACGACCTTTAATTTTGTCACAATTAATCATTTATATCGTCACTAATTTACACATTTGATGACGATTAACAAAATTTCGTCACAAGTTATTTTGGAGGTAGAATTTCGTACCAAAATTTTGGAGGGAAACTTTTTAGTGACATTTTGTAATAATTGATGATAGTATTTATTGTCACAAAATATTTCTTTCGATGACAACATAATAGTTTGTCATTAATTATTTGTAAAATTTAGTGACAATGTGCTTTCGTCACTAATGTTCACATTTAGTGACGCCAAATACAAATTCGTCATAATTTTATTTGGAGGCAAAATTTTGGAGGGAAATTTTGGAGGGAAATTTTTTAATGACGAAAAAATAATAATTTATGACAATTTGTATTGTCATAAATACCAATTTTATATGACGAGATAATAATGCGTTACTAATTAGATGCGTGGATAAGTGACAAAAATCGTTCGTCATAAATGCTTATATTTAGTGACAAAGTACATAATATCGTCACAATTTTATTTGAGGGCAAATTTTTTCTGAAGAATTTTGGAGGGAAATTTTTGAAGACGAAAAAATATTAATTTATGACAAATTGTATTGTCATAAATATCAATTTTATATGACGAGATAATAGTGCGTCACTAATTAGATGAGTACATAAGTGACAAAAATGGTTCGTCATAAATTCTTATATTTAGTGACAAAGTATGCAATAGCGTCACATTTTTATATGTAGGCAAAATTTTCTTGTATCCAAGCACCGTCACCGATCTTCCTTTCATCATTGGCAGCCGCCATTTAGTCAAGAACCTCCATTATCAATTTTTAATAATCTCAAATTGATGGCAGAAATTATTTGACATTTTAGGTATGTTTTTAGATTTTGATTTGAATTGATAATTAGTAGTTATTCTAATTGAACAACTGTTGGCTTGTTTTGGTGTTAACAAAACGGACACATACATGCAAGCATACACGGTCAATAAGTAATATAGAGTAAGTCTAGTATCGTTCCCACGGAGAAAAGTAATTATCCCTAATCTATCATGCAACAATTTTATAGCTAGTTCTGACTGCTTAAACGAATAAATAAGTTGTGAGTTGAAAATCGAAATGATTAAAAATCTAAGATATCTAACTATCAAATGACTTGATTCAAATTCGAGAGATATGGGATCCTAATGTCACTTAATGTATCATTCAAATTGTAACACCTCTTGTTAAACCTAACTGATTATTTCGGGCCACTAGTTGAGAGCTTTACGGTGAAACGTAGCTATCGTTCGATATTCTATGTCCATATCACATAATTTCCACACAATCGATAGAATTCATGCAAATATCAACATCACCTAATTCACTATATTTCTATGCAAATTACAAGTGATATAAATTTAAGCGTGAGCTCTCTCAATCAACTACACATGGTAAACTGGTATATATCTATCCAGATTACGAATCACAAAACCTATCACATGCAGATTCCATGAACATATGCTAACATGGCCAATTCTAAACTTGCAATTCACTTTCAATTTCATACAAGTTGTTAAGGTAGACGATCACTCGTCATCGCCTTCCTCGTCGTCGAACTCTTCGATTGACTCCTCGGGTGGAAACACTGGCAGTGGGAGAGGCTCAAGAAAGTGAAATGGCCCTGCACTGGGGTTGAGTTGGTTGAACGCAGCTGCCAACGCCGCTTGAAATTGGTTGTTGTTCTGACTGATGATATCTTGACGCTCAACTAGGCGAGAGCTGTCCTGCAATAGCTCAGAGTGGTTCGCCTTAATCTGTTTTTGTAGCCTGCGTATTTGCTTATCGAACTGACCGGAAGATGTGGATAGGCCGACCTCGTTCTGCTGTGGCACAAGGTATCCGAGGCCTCTGGGATGTTCAGCTGCGCCTGTCCAACCTTTGTAACGAACTATAAGAGCATGATCAATGACTGGCCAAGGTTGGATCACCGCCAAATTATCAACCCATCGCACCCCAGCATTGTAACAAAGAGCCGTAATCAACATGGGGTGTGGAAATCCGCCAGTTGTGGCACCACCTCGCATATATCTCTTGATAGAACCCTCGATCACAACCCCCACATCAATTTTCATTCCTGAGACTAAGCTGTAGAAGAGTACTGCTCTTTCCTTGGTGACATGACTGAAGTGGTTAGTGGGCATCAAGCGTGCACAAAGAAAAGCATGTCAGGCCTTGCCATACCGACTCAGCTTTGATTTGGGGAATGTCATAGCACCTCGATCTTTTATATCCCACTTTGTTCCTGGCTTGCACAATTCAACAATGATCCGCTCATAATCGGGTCCATTCCGCACATATTCGGCATACTGATGAGTTGCCCCACTGAAATTAGGCAATTGAAAGAAAGCATTGATTGTATTGCTCAGAACAGAAATCTGTTGGCCTCTTACTTGCACTGCCCCGAGTTGTCCTTCTTGTAAATTAGCGTAGAACTCCTTTACAATCGGCGCAATTGCCACGCCCGGCTGCGCCGTGAAATTCACCCAACTCCGTTCATCAATCATTAGTGCCAATTCGCCGTCATTGTCTGAGTCCGGTACGATTCCCCTTTCCGGAATGAATGTGCGATTGTCCCATGCCTTAAACTTATCCGCCGCTTCCACACTGATAAAGCGCTTCTTATCGAAGGTGTGAGATGATTTGGAACTTGACTCGGCACCTCGGTGGCGCTTAGAAGCCATGTTGAAAGTATATGGGAACACACCCAATCACTGACGTAACAGAAGTAACCTCAAATATTGAACAAGTTCACTCAGACAATTTCTCAAATAGTTGGTGTGCACCCATGAAAGTCAAACTTGATAAATCTCTCCCCAAACTTGATTCCTCCAAATTTTGCTATCTAATCAAGCCACAATGCTTCTCCAATACACAAGAACAGTAAAACTCCACAACCCAAATCCAATTGAACCAACAGAAGCTCAAATTGGTGATATATAGCAAGATAATTCAATTTGCTACACTAATCACATGACCCATACCATACCAAGCAATTCCAAGTAATATCCAAGTAATCTAATGTATGATCTTTGCACACTTACTTGAAATAGAGAAGCCCTAATTGACTTTGGTAGAGAAATCCGCCCAATTTTGCTTATGGATGTCGATGGTGCGGTGTAGGAGTGTTTTTGGTCTTCAATCGGAGTGCAAGGAGGATAAAGATTGTTGCCTTTGTGCTTGAATTGGATGGGGTGGGGTTGAGGTTGAGTTTGGATGTCAATGGTGGCTTAGGAGAGGAGAGGGATTGTTTGAGTGAGGAGAAGGGACGGTTGAAGTTTTAAGAGAATAAGCCCATTTCGGTTTTTTTAAAACTTCAAAACTGCCGACTTTTGGTACCAGCGCCGGAGGCGCTCGGTTTGTGTTCGTTTCAGAGCCGGAGGCGCTCGCAGGCAGGAGGTTCAGCGCCGGAGGCTCTCAATTTAGCTTTGGCCAGCGCCGACGGCTCTCACTCTTGATACCACCCAAACATTGCTCTCAGCGCCGGCGGCTCTCGTTTCTTCTTATTCCAGCGCCGACGGTGCCCACCTCCAGGGAGTTCAGCGCCGGAGGCTCTCAAGTTAGCCTTATCCAGAGTCGACGACTCTCAACTTTGCGACTTTGTATGTTAAAATTGAACTATATAAAATTGAACTATATAAAATATTTCCCCAGTCCCGGCTCCCTCTGTGTCTCTGTCCTCCCACCTGCCGAAATCTCTCTCTCCCTTCCAAATTGAATTCCAGTTTTGCTCCGTTACGTAAGGAAATTAAAGCTAATGAGGGATTCCAAAGATTATAATCAAGCACAAGAGGTATATGTAATTTTGGTATGTTTTTTTATGATTAAAAACTACAGATATGATTGTGATTTTAGTAAGAAGAACCATTTTATAATTCGATTCATAATAATTGGTAGCATGGTTGGCATGTTTTTACTCCTTTTCTGATTACTTTGCAAACTCTTGAAGAATTCCTGAATGTCTAGTTCTCCTTTTTTGATTACTCCTTGTTTTACCCACTATCTACTGAAATATCTTTACCTTTATATTTCCTCTTTTTCTTCCCTTTATTAAATTTATCAGCCTACTTCTTGTGCTGAGTTTTGTCCTTGTGTTCTTTTATTCTGCTTTTGTAGTTTTGAGGTTATAACTGTTTGGTGGAGGGGTGCTCATGTATAGCAGTTTTTATTGTCAGGATTTAAAATCAAACTTTATCTGCAATCACCAAGCAAGGAAAGTTCAAGAATACAGTGCTGCTATCTTCGCCCTTTTTAGCATTATTAGTTTTTTGCTATTGTTTCGGGAATGTGAATCAAGTAGCTTGTGTGGGGTATAAAATGGACAAGAGCTGGTTGCGTGCAATTAAATGGTCTAAGGCTTATATTGATGGGGTAAACGCTTTTATGAAATTTGTTGAAACTCGTGTAGGTACAGAGTGCGACATTCGATGCCCATGTATAGATTGTTTGAACTTAATAATTCAAGATCAAAAATCAGTTAAAGATCATATTTTGGAGCGAGGGATAGATCCAGGGTACACAACATGGTTTTATCACGGTGAACCATCAAGTTCGAATAATTTAAGGAATCCACATACCAATGAGGGTGATAGGATTGATAATGATTTGTTTGAAGAAGATGATGAAGAAGATGATGGTGTTAATGACATGTTATTTGACCTTGGTCAACAACACTATCAAGCTGATGCTGAAAATTTCTCAGATGACAATAACACCAACATTGGTGGTGTTCCAGCATATCTCGAGGCACTCATGATGGGTGCTCAAACAGAATTATACCCTGGATGTAAGAAGATTTCAAGGATTTCTTTTATCATACAATTACTTCACCTCAAAGTGTATAATAAGGTGAGTAATAAAACTATAGATATGATGTTGAGGCTGATGAAATTATCTCTTCCTGATGGTGAGACGCTTCCAAGTTCTTACTACGAAGCTAAAAAATCGTTGCGAGATTTGGGATTGGGATATGAATGTATCCATGCTTGTAAGTACGACTGTATTTTATTCTGGAAGGAGAATGGAAACGTGGAAACTTGTCCTACTTGTGGAACTTCTCGATGGAAAGTCAATGATGGTATAGGGCAGAAGATACCACAAAAGATTTTAAGGTATTTTCCACTGATACCTAGGCTTCAACGCTTGTTCATGTCCCAAAAAACATCTAAAAAGATGGTGTGGCATAAAGAAAAACGAATTATTGATGATTATATGAGACATCCGGCTGATTCACTAGCTTGGAAAGACTTTGATAGTAACTTTCCTTGGTTTGCAAATGATCCTAGAAATGTTAGACTAGCTCTAGCTGCAGATGGTTTTAATCCGTTTGGAAACTTAAGCACCACTTATAGCATGTGGCCTGTTATTGTAGCTCCATTGAATCTTCCCCCTTGGGATTGCATGAAACAACCATTCTTTATGTTATCTTTACTAATTCCAGGGAAGAAATCACCAGGAAAGGACATTGATGTCTACTTACAACCGTTAATTGAAGAGTTAAAAAAATTATGGGTTGAAGGGATAGAAACCTTTGATGTTTCTTGTAAAAAAAAATTTCAGATGCATGCAGCTGTTTTATGGACAATAAACGATTTTCCTGCATATGGTGATTTGTCTGGATGGAGTACTAAAGGGTACAAGGCTTGTCCAGTTTGTAATGACCAAATATGTTCTCAGGGGTTGCGAAACAAGGTGTGTTACATGGGACACCGTCGCTATTTACCAAAAGATCATGCTTGGAGAAGAAGCAAAAAGTTCAATGGTAAAAGAGAAGATAGCGAGGCACCTAGAGAATTAACTGGGGAGGATGTGTTAATGCAGTTGGGGAGACTAGAAGATTTGACATCAGGGAAGCATGGTAATAGAAAGAGAAAACGCAAGCCTGAGGAATTGAATTGGACTAAATTTAGCATTTTTTTTTCCTTACTGGAGTAAGTTGAAGTTAAGGCACAATTTAGATGTAATGCATATTGAAAAGAATATTTGTGAGAGTATATTGGGAACCTTGATGAGTATAGATGGGAAAACAAAAGATACAGTCAAGTCAAGGCAGGATTTGGAGGACATGAACATTCGCAAGGAGTTGCACTTAATTAAGAGGAGTGATGGAAAATATGTGAAACCTGCTGCATGTTATGTCATGAAAAAGAAAGAAAGGCAGGATTTCTGTGAGTTTCTAAAATCGATTAGATTTCCTGATGGGTATGCTTCTAATATCTCTCGTTGTGTTAGTTCGAGTGATCAAAAGATATCTGGGTTAAAAAGTCATGACTGCCATATACTTTTACAACGGTTACTTCCTGTTGGTATTCGAGGATCGTTAAACAATGAAGTATCCGACGTAGTAGTAGAGTTGGGTCATTTTTTTCAACGGTTGTGTTGTAAGAAGTTGAAGAAGTCTGAATTAGAGAAAATGAGAGAAGATGTTTGCTTGATTTTATGTAAACTTGAAAAAATATATCCTCCAGCTTTTTTTGACATAATGGTTCATTTGCCTATTCATTTACCAAATGAGGCATTGATTGGTGGACCGGTTCAATTTAGATGGATGTATCCAATTGAAAGGTAAAAAAACACATTCATTATATAAATTATTTTGTCTAAGTTGTAATTGATGTCTTTGTTAATTATGTTTTTGTAGATCATTATGTGAATTGAAGCAGAGTGTGCGCAATAAAGCTCAACCAGAAGGTTCAGTTGCAGAAGTTTACATTGCAAAAGAGTGTTTAACTTTTTGCTCAATGTACTTGCGGGGAATTGAGACTAGATTCAATCGAGATGAGCGAAATAATGATATAGTAACTGATGATAGTTTATCAATTTTCTCTCAAAAATGTCGTCATTTTGGTGCAACTAAATATGCTGAGTTATTAGAGGAAGAGTTCAATGTGACACAATGGTTTGTCTTCCACAATTGTGAAGAGGTTGAACCATATTTCGAGTGAGTATATAATTAGATTTTAAACTTACAAAAACAATATGTTAAGTATTTGAAATTTGTTGAAATGCATATTGATATTATTTATTACAGGAGGCATAAAGAGGAGCTTCACTTAGCTGGTTGTGAAAATGTAGATAAAGAACATAGAGAGCAATTTCCCGCATGGTTCAAAAATCATGTAAGATACTTTGGATTTTGAATGTTGTTTGCAATTATAAAATATCTTATTGTCATGTTGTTGATTTTTAAAATCTTACTTCTCTATAGATGACTCAAATATATCATGATGAACCATCAGAAGAAAACGAATCTCTATATTCATTAGCATGTGCACCTTATAGGTGTGTAAGAAAGTACACTGGATGCATCGTGAATGGAGTTAGGTTTTTAACTAAAGAACGTGATGGTCGTCGTAAAAGTCAAAATAGTGGGATTGTAGTAGAGGGGAACCATGGTGAAGATATCATAGATTTTTATGGGGTATTAACTGATATAATTCAATTGGATTATGTGAAAGATAGACATGTAACTGTATTCAAATGTGAATGGTTTGATCTTGGGAAAAAAAAATCAGGGATACAAAAGGATGGAAATATAGTAAGTATTAAAGTTACAGGAAAATGGTATGAGAATGATTCTTATATACTAGCTGATCAAGCACGACAAGTTTTCTATATTAATGATCCTAAATTAGGAGGTAATTGGCGAGTAGTGCAACCATTTCAACATAGGCATATATACGATGTTGATGAGATGCAAGAAGAAGCAATGGATGTTGACGACTTTTCCTTTGTGGAAGATGGAGTATATCAAGAGAATGATGTTGATGACGCATTTGAAGTTAGTCTTGGTGAAATACAATCATTGAATAGAGAGGACATGGATCATGAAGATGTTGAGGAGTTGGTCATTTCAAGACTACCTGAAGTTGTTGAGGAGAACTTAGAGGATGTCGATGAAGAAGATGAGTTAGATGAAACTTTGGTTGATTATTGTACTACTGAGGATGATTCTCAGCAACATAGTGATTCTGAAAATGATACTGATGATGATAATAGTTAACTCAACAGAACACAGGTGCTCTAATAAACTCATTCTATTCTTCAAACTTTTTTCGGTTGCTTTGATGTATTAATGGTCTAATAAACTCCTCGGATATTATTTGTTTGTGTATTCAGGGAATGTTGTTGGTCCCGGGCTTGCCCATGGCTTGTTGCTCTTCAAACTTTTTCGGTTGTTTGTTACTTGTGCGTGTGGCTGCTGGTTTTCTTCTGTTGCCATGGGGTTGGTGCAGGGCAAGTCTATGCTGGTGTGGTCATGGGCTTGTTACTTGTTAGCTATACTGGCCATTTCTGCTGCGTGTGGCATCTGGTGCAGTCTGTTTTTGGTGTGGCAGGTCTGTTTTGGTGTGGCTGGTCCGTCTGTGCTGCAATGGCTGCTGGTGCAGTCACTTCAGTTAGTGTTGCTGGTGCAGTCTCTTGTGTGCTGTTTGGAGGTATGGCTGGCTGGTGCTATTGGTTTTTGCTGGGAGGTATGGCTGGCTGGGGTCTGGTTTATGCAGCCTTGTCTATATCAATGTTGCTACTGTTGTCTAGTTGGCCAGTGTTTGCTGGGATATATGTGTTGCTGCTGGTTTCAACTTATGACTGTGATATTGCTGTTCTTTTCAATTTTGAGCATGTTTGCTTCTTTTTATGGTTACTGGTTGTTTTTATTAGTGGCTGATTACTGTTGTTTGTTTGGGCTCTGACCTTGTAATCTTGTATAGTCATGACATCATAGGGCATGTCCTTTGATGTCTATGCTATATTCTGATTGGGGTTTCCCATGATGTTTGTACATTCTTTCTCTTTTATTTCAGTCTAAATTTAGGGAAAAAAAACTTTGTTATGTTGAATGTGTGCCAAATGATTATTGTAGAGTTACGGAGGAACTGTCTGTTGTTCCTTACAAAAATTTGTATTCTGTGCTCAGGAGCGTAATACTACTAATCAATCTAGTTGACCACTAAATTTGTAAGGAGGATTAGGTAGGTAGCTATTTGTGGCCGGATTCTTCTACACCTCTCTCATATTTGAAATAGTTGTTTTATAAGATACTTCTCAATGGACGAGATAACAAAAAAATAGATTAAATTTTAAAAAATACTATATTACCTAAAATAATTTACAAATCGACATAACAATTATCATAATTTACCACAACACCACAATAATTAATTATTATTTAAAAATAGATATCCATGGATAATCTGAATCTATATACAAAACTTACAAATCATTAACAACAATTTTCATAATTCACCACACTACCACAATAACAATTATAATTATAATAATTAATAATAATTATTATTACTATTATAGTTATAATTATAATTATTACTGTTATTATTATTACTATTTCTATAATAATTATTATTATTTTTAGTACTATTATAATTAAGGTTGTAAACGAGCGAAGATGAGTTTGGACTCGATTCGGACTCGACAAGAAAAAATACGAGCGAGACTCGGATTCGTTAATAATATGAGTATAATCTGAGCATTAAAAATAGTTCGAATAAAAATATTAGTAGAATCTGAGCAAGGTTATACTCGACTCGTTTAAGATTCAAACTACTCGAATTCTTGATTGTGATTCGATACATACTCGGTTAATACATATTTGATTTGATGTTCGATACATTCTCTTATAATATATACAAATTTAAATCGAATTAGGATAATTAGTTATAATTTTGTTTTGTTTTTATTTTTAATTGTTATTTTATATTTGTAAAATGTAAAAATAAATATTATAAGCTCATTTCTAACTAAAACAATAAATTCAATTTATAATTATATTTATTATAAAACTATTTATAATTTATCATTTCGATTCGAATTCGAGTAGCTCTCTGTTCGCTCAGGTTCGACTCGTTTACACCCTTAATTATAATAATAATAATAAATATTTGTTAACCTTACTTAAGACTATTATTATAATTATTACTTTTTTTACATTTACTATTAGTACTATTATAATAATAATAAATATTATTATTATTATTATTGTTATTACTATTACTATGATTATTATTATTATTATTATTAGTTGTAGTGTTATTATTGTTATTATAATTAAGGTTATTATAAATATTATTATTATTATTACTACTACTATCAAATGTTTGTTATTTCTTTACGATCATAAATAATGTTAAAGTTAAAAAAATTAAAAATAAATAATCTAAAATACTTTAAATTTTATTAAAAGGACATAATATTAATCTAAAAAAGTCTTTTGGAAATCAATTTAAAGTAAATTAATTTTTTGGTATTGTATTTAACTAACAATTAGGGAGGGCTTCGTTCAATTCTAGTAGAATCTGGCTTTGTGCGCGACAGTGATTCCTGCTAGAGAGATGGGTTCGCTCAATTCTTAGCCAACATTGATCGAAGGTTCAACCAGCTGATAGATGCTAGGTCTCAACTAATTTGTTCTCCCCTCTACTCGTTAGCCATAGTTTAGGCGGGAGAAATAAAAAAGTTAATAGCGCCAAATTTTGCCGCTAATAACAGAGCAAATTTAATTGACAGTGTTATTCTTGACTTTTCCCTATAAATGTTCCAAATTTAAGCTCGAGCGTGGTAAGTCATGACTGCAGCCCTTTTCCTTTCCATTCAATTCCATTTCGAGCGTGGTAAGTCACTGCTTCTAAGTTTGTTTTCATCTTAAAGAGTATTTATTGAGCTATAATCAGGTGTTACTGGAGTATTTATTGATACTGTGGTCTCTTGAATTAATAGTCAGATTTTTACTGGTGTTGGTGAAAAATAATTTGTGAAGTACATCCATCTGTAGAATCTTTCTTCTTTATTAGTATTATCAAAAATTATTATAGATAACATTTGTTTATACAGCTGTGGCATGTGGGCTTCTAAGACCACTGATTTTTAAAAAAGAACATGAGAATAACATGGGGTGGGGTTGAGGTTGAGTTTGGATGTCAATGGTGGCTTAGGAGAGGAGAGGGATTGTTTGAGTGAGGAGAAGGGACGGTTGAAGTTTTAAGAGAATAAGCCCATTTCGGTTTTTTTAAAACTTCAAAACTGCCGATGGTACCAGCACCGGCGGCGCTCGGTTTGTGTTCGTTTCAGAGCCGGAGGTGCTCGCAGGCAGGAGGTTCAGCGCCGGAGGCTCTCAATTTAGCTTTAGCCAGCGCCGACGGCTCTCACTCTTGATACCACCCAAACATTGCTCTCGCCGCCGGCGGCTCTCGTTTCTTCTTATTCCAGCGCCGACAGCTCTTGAGAGAAAATAATCTTTTTTCTTGTCCAAATAATACTGGTTGCTCAAGGTTTTACAAAAAAATAAAATAATAATAATAATAAATTGGTCTTATTAAGATGAGAATATATGCTCCAACTGTTCCAGGCTCATTTAATTTTTGACAAAAATACCCTTTAATCACTGATCTCACATAAGTATCATTATTAAATTGGATTAATGTTCGATTATATTCTGTGTTTTTTGTTAGCCAATACTATTTGTTAATCTATACCAGAGTTTGGACTCCAACTAATGCTGCTGATGATCATTTTTTTCTAAAAATACCAAGACACTTAAAATTGATGTTTATGCTCACATATTAGTAGTTAATAGAATTCTAATAGATCTAAGTTAACTTTTTTTATTCTTACAGGTTTTATAAATGGCTCCTGGAAGTGGACACAAACTGAAAGTGAAAAGCAATGCAAACAAGACTAAACAAATTCCCGTTGATCATAATTCTAAGCCAGCTGATTCGATAACTCAGAGAGCTCTCACAGGACGTTTTAACAAAGAAAATGTGGCTCCTGATGG
This sequence comes from Aralia elata, assembly GCA_034770075.1. Taxonomy (NCBI): domain Eukaryota; kingdom Viridiplantae; phylum Streptophyta; class Magnoliopsida; order Apiales; family Araliaceae; genus Aralia; species Aralia elata. The sequence goes on from CM068387.1 coordinate 9,738,269, forward strand.
TGGGAAATCTAATACAGCAAAGGAACCATTTGTAATACTTAAAGAACATAATAATTCGTCCAAAGGTAGTGAACATGCTACTAAAAGTCAGACATCTGAAATTAATCTCACGCCACAAAGCTCTAGAGTTCCAGCAATTCAAAGGCTTGAAAGTCCATTAACTCAGAGCCCAGGAATTCCAACTACTAAAAATCATGAAACTCCAACAACAGAAAGTCTTGAAATTCCATCAAATGAGCAACCCCCATCAACTGAAACAAGAATTGAAACAGGTATGAATTCTCTTTTTTTTCTCTTAAAAAAAATTATACTAAGTTCTGAAGTAACTAATAATCTTATTTGTTATGTATGCAAAACAAATACTATAACAAGTATGTAATGTTCATACAGGTAGCTCTAAGAAAAGGAGTCGTGGTCCAACAATGGGCAAGGGGATTATGAAGTCATTTGTTGCTTCAGGGAGCAAAATGAAAATCAATGTGGATCCATTCATAGGAAGACCTATCAATGGAGATGAATCTGCAAAGCTTACAAGTCAAATTGGCGTAGTAACTCGAGATGTTCTTCCAGTGCCCAAAAGATGGAAAGACGTAGATGAGGAAAAGAGTTTGGAACCAGGCTTTGACCATATAAATGTATATATCGAAACTAATAACTTTTTTATTATATCAATTGATTTTTCTCATCATCTAAAATATGCTAATATGATATGTAGATCCACATGGATGTTAATGTTGATACTCCAGGAGTGAAACAATGTTTGATTGATAGGCTGAAATCTAGTAGCCGACAAAAGCGTTACAAGTTACATATGCACTACAAGAAGTTTGCGACTTTGGTAGAGGCTAAGAATAACAAGCCTTCTTTTTGTCCTTGTAAAAAAAATTGGGAAGCATTGTGCGACTATTTTGCAACACCTAAATTTAAGGTAATAATAGAAAAAGTTAAGTGGTTTTAAATGTTAAGGTTCAGTGTTTAGGTTATACCTATAGGTTTGTAACATTGATTACAATGTCATTGTTCTTGTTTTTATAGCACACAAGTTTTGTGAATGGTGGGAATAGAAGACAGGTGAGAGCTCCACATATTTCAGGCAGAAAGCCATTTACTGTTCGTCGACACGAGATTGTAAGCGTTCTAAACTTGTACTTTTGTACTACTTTCATTCTAATAACATTTAATTGAATATATCAGAGAAAAAGGGATATGGAATTGGGATCTTATGGGAGTTTTTTGGATCTTGTTTATGGTGTATGCTTAATTGTCACATTGCTTCAATAAGATCTGCTTAATTGATTAATAGATTATATAAACCTATTCATAAATATTTGCACATTTTTTCCTGTCCTAGTCTAAAAACGAGCTAAATGGAGATCCTTGTGATATGATTGATTTGTATAAACGTACGCATTATTCAGAGAAAAAGGGTTGGTCATCCAAAGTGGCAGAAGAGAATTGGGTAACTTTCGTATCTATTTGTTTAAAATCCAGCCTTTTCTATGTTAATGATTGTAATTAACTATATATACCTTCTTACATCCATGTGTTTTAATAGGAGTTGATGAAAACAAAGCGAGATCAATATAGAGAAGAAGGATCTGAGAAGAACACAGATGAAATAGTCTTGGAGGTTCTTGGCCGTGGATCTGGTTACATTAAAGGCCTTGGATATGGTCCAAAACCTCCAAGCAGGCGCATCATATCATCTGATTTAGCTACCCAACAAGTCCAAAAGGAACTTCAAGATACACAACAAAAGCTACAAATGTCTAACTCTCAAGTAAATGATTTTAAGACACAAGTGGCTGAATTTGAGACTGAAGTGTCTGATTTGAAAACTCAATTGGTTGATCAAGGTGCAAATATCAACAAACTTATGGCAATTATAGCTGCTAATGGGATGAACGTATGCTAGAGAAAAATATCATGTAAGTAATAAATACTTTTAAACTTCAATTAAGCTTTCAAATGTTGCTTTCCATGGTTGAAAAATATCACACCAGATTTTTCCTTAATATGAAGACTGCAAATTTTTATCTGCGTATTGGCGATTTGTAGTACTTCAACTAGATAATTGCAAATTCTTGCTGGCTTGTGTCCCTGCACAAAGTGGTTTTTGATGGTGTACTATGTTTTGTAAGTCATATATATGCCATCTATGTGAGCCTTAATAACCTTCACACCTTCACAAATTCTATGTTTTGAGGCATTCAAATAAACTTCACACATCATTAAAACTTATCACCATGAACCTTAATAAGCTTGCACAGTCAGTCTAATCTCTGGCACCAAAATAGTGCACACACACAAGGCACTTTAGGCATGGTTTTAACACCTCAAGTTCAGGTTCTGGCCTTTTAATTCATTGAGACGCATGTATTTTCATCACATGAGACTTATTATTTCATAACCTTGCCTTGTATAATAGCTTAACATATTTTTGGCTTTTAAAACTTACTTTACATAACATATAGACATGAGGCTATACAAGTTTGCTAGCTTATGACTTCGCTGCACTTTTGCTACCATTTCTGGCATATTTTTATGCCATAATATAAACTTCTATCTATCTAATATGGCCAGGTTTAATAGATGGCCATAGCAGTACCAAACTTAGATGCACATGGAGATTCTAACTTGGTCTTCTTACTAGCTTTGGTCATGGCAATGATTGGGAACCATTATAAGCATGCATTAGCATCTTTATATGAGTTTATTACAGTACTTTAAGTTTAGGTATTAAAAATTACACAAAACAGTCCACTTTTGGGCTTAAAATGTGATTTTTCACCAGTCTAATGCTCAAAACAGTTTAGGCTTGGTTTCTTTAGCTTGTGTAACTTACTTATACCATATTATAACTATTGAAACTTGCATATATGGTTCAGGTATGGTGGTTCTTCATTTAGGTGCTAATTTCTATTTTAAAGCTTACTTTCATTGGTTTTTAGATATGAATTTGAACCGCACATAACATAGACCTTAACTAAATTAAGGAACACCTTTTAAATACCCCTTATGGACATTTCATGGTCTCTTTACTGACTCATAAGTTCAGGTACTGAACTTGACCAAAACAGTCCCCAAATTTGATGGTGTCTCTGTGTTTCCCTGGATATGATGTATTCCCAACACTTGTTGCTGCTGCCCATTTGCATAGTTGTGCATTGGCAATATTTAAAGTGGTTTGCTGGCATTGGCGCTTTCCTTGAATCTTGTGATGGTGAAATTACACTAATGTTGGTGATGCCAATCAACAGTATATGCTTTGATTTTAGATATGGTTTAATTTATCTTTGATATATTTTGACAACTGTTCTTGGTCCAATATAGGAAAATAGCATAATTCTAATGATTGGCAGGTGAATGCTTTGCAAGAGCGTAATGTTTGCTCTGTTTATAGTCTAAAGGGCAGCTGTGTAATCTTATTTAAGAATTTCAACTTTTTGGATTATGTAATTTGGTTTTGTGGTACTTAGATTATTTAAGCATCAGTTTATTGCTGTGTGTTGCTGCGTTTTTTTGGCATGGCTGCTGCTGTGTGTTCCTGCATAGATTTTTGGCATGGCTGCTGCTGGTGTGGTATTCATGTTGCTGTGCTGGGTTGTTTGCTCTTATTTGTTTATTGGTTTGCTTGGGTTGTTGCTGTGCGTGGCTGGTCTGGTTGGTTTATGCTGCTGTGTTGGCTTTTGCTGCTGGTTTGCTGCTGTTATGTGCGGCTGGTAGATGTTGTTGCTATATGGTCTGGCTTGCGAGTGATTTGTGCGGCCATGTCATTGTTGTTGCTGTCATGTCGGTGGACCATTTGGGATGTCTTTGCTGCTGCCAGCGTTTCTTTTAGGCAAAATGTGTTGTTGTTGGTTTCATTTTTTGGCCATAAAATTGCTGCTTGTTTCTATTTTGAGCATGTTTGCTCAGTTAGGCTTTGTGCTTGTTCTTATTGTCTGTTTGGGCATCTGGCCTGTTATCTTTTATAGTCATGACATCATAGGGCATGTCCTATGATGTCTATGCTATAATCTGATTGGGGTTTCCCATGATGTTCTGTACATTCTTTTTCTTTTAATTCAGTCTAAATTTAGCAAAAAAAAAAAAGATATTGTTACTAATATTAACTATTTGGTGACAAGTTATGCCGTCACTATTATATATCATTTAGTGATGCCTTTTACTTTTGTAACTATTAATAGCTCTTTATGTGACGAGTTCCATCGTCACCATAATTATTCAATTAGCGACATAGAAAAAATGTGTCATACAAATTAACTCTTTGTTGACAAACTATATCGTCACTGTATATATATTCATTTAATCACAACAACTACTTTTGTCACTATTAGTAACTCTTTTTGTGACGAGATGTATCGTCACCATAAGTATTCAATTAGTGACATTGACAAATGTGTCCCAAAAAATAACTCTTTGGTGACAAATTATTTTGTAACATTATTTAAAATATGAAATGACAACGACATAATTGTCATGTTAAATATATTATTAGGTGACAAATTTTTCTGTCGTCACTTATGTTCTTATTTTTGGTGACGTTAAACACAATAACATGACGAAAGAATAATCATAAATATGACAATATTGTCGTCATTAAAATTAGATGATTTAAGTAGAGTAACATATTTTCGTCATTAAAACAATATCATTTAATGACAAAAAACGATTTTTGTCATTAAATGCACCAAGTTTTGATGACGAAACATAATATAGAGTGACGCTATTAACGTCACTAAAAGTAATTAATTATAGTGACAATGATGTAGATCGTCACCATAAGTTAAAACATTTAGTGACGACATCAAATATTGTCAAATAAACTTAATACCATGCTCATACGGTGACGGTCTCTGTGACGATTAACAATCGTCACTAAATGTTTTAGTGACGAAAAATGAATTTTATGTGACAAATTTTAGCGTCATTTTTTGTGTGATTTCTTGTAGTGAAGATTGTTCCACCTCCTTCCTTTTCCTTGTAGAATTCTTCTTGGATATTTTCTTACATGAATACGAGCATTAAATATTACTTGATCACCAAGATTTTGACTTTATCGCAACAAAATATTAAATCCTACAAAATAAAATAAAACATATTAATTAAATAAACTAATATAATTAAAAAGACAAAATTAGGGATAATAAAATATATGAATTATGTGTTTATCATATATTTTTGTTCTTGAGTTCTTACTAAATTTATATATTATTTAATAGAGAATCAATTCTGTACGAATTGTAAATTACTATTTTTTTGCCTTCTGTTAACGCCAAATTTGGTACGCCTGACGAAATCACCAAAACAGCAGGCCTAAATCGCGCTAATGGTTGATTGTATAGTTGTGAAATCAAACTCACGAAACACACACAGATAAGCATACACACATCGTTATAAGAGATATAAAATATGAACACAAGAATTTACGTGGAAACCCAATTGGAAAAAAACCACGAAGAGAGATAAGAAATCCACTATGTTATAATATGAAGAGTACAAATTGTGTATTTGTGTTGTATGCTATTGTGTTGTCGTCCTCCTTAACCTTTGCTTGTTACTGTATTTATAGATGTCATGTCCACCCGAATCTAATTAGGAGTAGTAGTCCCTTTTAGAATCACCTTATAACTGCAATTAATGACTGGCCGATTCCTTCCCAAATTAGATATCATTATCTCTCCCAAATAAAGAAACGTAATCTTACTTTAATAAGGGCTCTTCCATTATTTGAGTCAGCTGACACTAGATCTAGATTATTAAATAAATTAGGCTACACCTTGGCCAGACCCAAATAATTGCATCCCAACATTGTCCCTCACTCTCCTGTTATAAAGATTTTATAATAGGAGAACAATGATCCACTAGCCATGTTTCGTCTTTGACCTCCCCAAAGGGTACTTGACCTCCTCGGAGGGTGCTTGACCTCCCTGGAGGGTGCTTTGACCTTCCCGGAGGGTGCTTGACCTCCCCGAAGGGTGCTTGACCTCCCAAGAGGGTGCTTGACCTCCCCGAAGGGTACTTGACCTCCCTGGTTATTTTGTGACAAACATCTTCAGTTGAGAATCCCCTCTCTTTCAAATAACATCAATATCCATATAGGCGTGAATGAGTCCATATTAGTCAGAGTACTCTTCCCATCAGCAGTGTATGATTTGTCCTTGCCACCTCCTTTCTCTTTCTCCAATTCGGTCAATGAGAAAAAATAATGACAATGCCTTCATACTCATATATTGGCTCTTCAAGCATCTCTTTTATCCAAGTGATTGGTTCATGAAAGAGAGAAAATAATGATGAGATCACTAATAATGATGGATGTTATCAATAATTATGAAAAGGACAAAAAGCATATGCACATGGTGTATATATATAAAAATTCACAATTGTGCATTCTTAAAAACCAAAATCAAATACTTAGTCAAAAACGATTAATAAGGATAACATGATACATTGGTTTCACTACAGGACATTTGTGTCCATATTTTAATTATGTTCGTATTAAAACATATCTCACGCACAACAATCAACACATGCAGTAAACTTTCATAGTAATATATTAACATGCAAATATATTACTCAATAGTACTATGTTACAGGTTGGAATATGCACGATTGCGAATATGAATTTTATTAGAAATTATGTTCGACTTTGATCAACAAGATAAATTATGAGTTTGCTATGATGCCGATTCTCCATAGATAAATAATTAGTCATTAGCTCACATAATTCCCGTATAAATTACTGTTCATGTTACTACAGACAGGTACCCAATAATTCAAGAAGGGTTTTTTGTATGAATTCATACTCATAATAAATATAATATTACGATAATACTATAATTTTAAATATTATGAACGCATCGGATTAATAACAGAGATCTCATGCAAACGTTGGATATATAATATTAATCTAATAAAAAAGAGCAACTTAGTTTTATGTGTTTGCTCTCCTTCTCGATGAATTAGTGATTTTAATGACATTAAAAGATTCCCACAGAGGGCGCCAATATTAACATCAAATTTTGTACGCCTGACGAAATCACCAAAACAGCAGGCCTAAATCGCGCTAACGGTTGATTGTATAATTGTGAAATCAAACTCACGAAACACACACAGATAAACATACACACATCATTGTAAGAGATATAAAATATGAACACAAAAATTTACGTAGAAACCCAATTGGGAAAAAACCACGGAGAGAGATAAGAAATCCACTATGAAATAATATGAAGAGTACAAATTGTATATTTGTGTTGTATGCTATTGTGTTGTCGTCCTCCTTAACCCTTGCTTGTTACTGTATTTATAGATGTCATGTCCACCCGAATCCAAGTAGGAGTAGAAGTCCCTTTTAGAATCACCTTATAACTGCAATTAATGACTGACCGATTCCTTCCTAAATTAGATATCATTATGTCTCCCAAATAAAGAAACGTAATCTTACTTTAATAAGGGCTCTTCCATTATTTGAGTTAGCTGACACTAGATCTGGATTGTTAAATAAATTAGGCTACACCTTGGCCAGACCCAAATAATTGCATCCCAACACCTTCCAAATGCAGTATGATAACTGTGTATATTTAGAGAAAATTAAGTAATTTGATTTTCTTTTAACAAATTATTACAATATTATTTATCATGATAAAATCCATTTAATTATTTTAAAATAATCAAAACTACTTATTTTTTTCTTAAAATGTAAAGTTGTCATGTATACACTAATTTACAGACAATTCTTATATAATTTATCCTAATTATGAGAATGAATTTACCGACTTCGTATAAACTATGATAAATATTTTGTTTCTCTTTTCTGATTAATGAATTCATGGTAAAAACAAGAGAAAATTGCTCTAATATATATAGTGGCTAAATTTATATTGATTTTTTATATTTTTTATTTATTAAATATATTTTACCAAAACACTCACTAGACTTAAATCTTGGGCATGTCCTGCAAATAACCTTACAATAAAGAAGAAATACAAATTCATATAGTGGTTACTTAACATAGGAAGAGAGTTATATTAGCATAATATTATTATTGGTTTCGTCTCTCTAACGACTTAAATTCTTAAATGAGTTGGTTACTTAACATGATATTAGAGTTTTATAAGATTCTAAACAATATTCACAAGAAAAGAAAAGGATATTTAATGTAGAAAACCTTTAAATAATTATTTCACGAATGAAATTTTGGACTTGACTCATTACCATAGCTCTCTTGAATTTCTTTCAATCCTATAAAAAAAATAAACTTTTCAATATTTTGAATGGAATCAAAACCTATCGGTTAATTTATTTTGTTAACAGTGAACCAAAATTCATAGCCATCAGACAATTATCTACCATTCCATAATATGTGCAGTTTTAATCAATATTTGAATATTGAGAATTATTACTGATACGTAACGGTAAATATTCATTCAAATGACTCACTTTTTGAAGAACTAAACACATTGTTGTGATTTTCATTGATATATTTGGATTGTTAACAATGAATATATTATGACAAAAATTATGAAAGACTGAGGGAGATTGGAAAAAAGAGTAACAGAGAGAAGCCGAGTTCTGAAATTTTAATCTCAAATATTATAGACTAATAATGGGCTTACAATAATTAATTTAATTTTATATCTTAAAACTTGAAATATCATCACTTGTCGAAAGAGTATTAAATTGCCTCTGTCAAATTAAGTAGCGCAGATAAATTAATCTCATCAGAAAATACCTCCCACTGTTGAAAACATACATACAAATTACAATCAATTAAAGACTTAAATTTTCAATTAATCTCGAATGTTGGTGTTGAAAAATACAACAAGAATACTCTTCGAACCAAAATCAAACACAACTAATGACCTCTCAATTGTTTAACACGTTTAGCACGCATCAAATGAACCACACAATTTAATTCCCTACTCTTAATGCACCAAATATTGTTGGCACTGTAAAAGTGACCTTTTATTTTCTTAACTCCTAATATGAGTTCCTTTGTCAAACAAATTGATAAACCTTCACCCCTCACGCAGCTATCATTTTTTTAAAGCTCTTATACATACAAATGACCTTACAATAAAGAGGAAATACAAATTCATATCGTGGTGAGAATCGAACTTGAAACTTTTACATTATATATGTTTTTGAGTTTTTTTGGATAGAAAAAAATTTGAAAAATATTAATTAAGTTTTATTTTGTGTTATTTGTGAATTTATAATAAGGAAAAGAAAAATAAAACTTTTAAATATAGATTATCGTTGTACAGTTATATTAATTAAACCTTCTTATAAATAAAGGGTATAATGTAAGGAATACAAAACATTTACTCATTATTTTACAGATTGTTTGCAGGTACTAATCAGATAAAATTCCCATTAAACATTTTTACTCTCGATCAAACTAGGCAACTCCCATAACAGTGCTATTGACACTATTTGTATGTTTATTATTATTTTAGGGGTAATGTTATATAGAGAACTTCAACACATTTAACACAGAACTTAAAAAGTCACGTTTTAAAACATAAATTCAACAACCAATATTTGATAATATCTGATGTCTTTTACCAAGGAAGTGCATTAATTTCATTAACACTCCCCCTTAATATTGTGTTGACTAGATTATTTGCGATGTCAATAGCTAATCAGTTTTATCAGGAATATGGTTTGTTTCGGCTGTACGAATATGGGTATACGGTATGCTATACAGCTAAACCATGGTATGCTAAGATATATTTATATAAGTTCTAATAGTTCGAAATTCTCTTAAACCTAAATTTTAAACTTGGTTCTTTGGAAAAATCTTGACAGCAAAGTTGAGCAAACTTCTTACGAACATGATATCATACCTTCTATTAGTAAGGTGCATCAGACTCCTAACCAAACTTTTGTAGAGTGAACTATCAACTTTCTTTGTGCCTTCATCTTTCTTCAACTTTCATTTATAGCTAGTGGTGTAGCTACTGAATTACAATTTGATATGTTGAATTTCTCAAGAATGCTTCTAGTTTACTTCTTTGGAGAAATGAAGATTCCTTTATCATTTTGAGAAAGGGAAAATATACTTTTGTTACACAAAATTTCACCCTCCTCACAATTCGCTCCCTAAACTAATTGGACTTACACATCCGTTACATCAAGTACTTAATTTCACACAATGTCCCCCCTCCAGAAAAAAAAATTAATTTTCGACTGAAATTGGCCTGAATACCCGACCCAAATGACAACCCGGTAGGACCCTAATGGGTTTATACACTTTGACCGTAGTCAGTTACGGTTGACTTGTTAAAAAAACTAATTTAATACCATATATTACTAAAAATACGGTTTATATGTTACCTAACCTTTACTTTCCCGTTTCATCTTCAACCTTTGTCCGTTTGAATTGTGTGAGTGAAGAAGCCGATCAAATACAAAATCGATTCTCTTCTTCTTCTATCATGTGGACATTGAGATTAGAAGGGGGTGTGTGTGTGTGTGTGTGTGTGTGTATACATATATATAGTGAACTGATCAATAGCCAACATTATAAAGATAATGTTATCCTTACAATAATCGTCTATTCGCGGATTGAATAGTAAGGAACTGTAAGGAGGATTTGCAATCTGCAGTTTAATATGGGGGATTCTGCAATTTAATACTGTGGATTAGATGATGTCCAAAATACCTCTCGTCAATCTGCATTTTAATACTTTTGGATCTCATCTCATTTTTCTGGCAGTAGCAATCTGGAACTAGAAGAGTTCGATTTAAAGCTATTAAATTTTTCATTTCTTCTTGCATATTATTGTTCTTACTGATTCATGTGATTTGGGCTGATGATAAACATGCATGGTTAAACAATTGTAAGGATATATATTGCAATATGTTGTTTCCCATGCTTCATACTATGAGAAAACACTTCTCCCCATTACTAGATTCCATTTGTTTAGCCATTTATGTTTCTCATCAGCCCAGATAACATGAATCTGCAACATGAATCTGAAGTTACTCTACTATGGCAATGTAAAAAAGTGCTCAAACAGAACTCGAAGATCACTGAGTGGAATACCAGTTCGTAGAGTAAAGGCTGAAGTCATTCTACTATCGCACAATGACTTAACTTAAATCGTAGAGTCATGACTTAATAATTGTAGAGTAATGACTTAACGATCGTAGAGTCATGACTTAATGATCGTAGAGAGTCATAACTTAAAGATCATAGAGTAATTAATGACTTAACAATCGTAGAGTCATTACTTAAATCGTAGAGTATAGAGTGACTTCAGCCTTTGCTATCGCAGAACTACTATACTATCACAGAGCTACTCTACTATTTTAGCACTTATTTTATTTGTAAATTTGTATAGTCCAATATTTTATTTTCAAATAACAATTAATGGTCTTGAAGATGGTAAAAGTCTCAATAATTGGGATGTCTTTACTCATATCGATTGTATGTACTTTTACAACTTTTTTCAAGCCTTTAATTTTCTGATGTTGCTATGTTTCATGGTGTTGATAATTATGGTATGTGCTATGTTTCACCACAAATAGTTTTGCAGCACAAATTCACAACATAAACTGCCATTGCATTTCTCATTATAATTCTCACAACATAAATTGTCATTGCATTTCTCATTTCATAAATTGTCATTACATTTCTTGCATTATAATCTGCTATTACATTTCTTGTATTTCATGAATTGATATTATATTTCTTGCATTACATAATTCAATCTAGGGTGATTATAATGAACCCAGTTAGCACCAAAAGGGCAATGCATATGTCAAGTCTTTTGTTTATCTTCTTAACTTCCATTTCTATTTCTGTGCATATTGCTAACAACCCACACTGGGAGATCAATCCAACGAAAAAATCCATAGCCATTTTGAAAAATGGAAAAAACATGAAGTTTTGGATGAAAAATTACAAGCCCTACTAGGCAATGAAAATTATAGGTTAAGGAATGAAGAAATTATCCCAAAGGATTGGCAGGCAAAGAACATTCTCCCATAATTAAGGTCGGAATTGACAGTCCTAAGTGTAGCCGGAAAACCACATTGACAAAGCACAACTATCATTGGTTAGTTTTTCTTCTTCTCTTCTTCTCTTCTTCTCTTCCTCTCTCCTGCTCTAGTTATCTTCTCTCTTTTCTTCTATATTCTTCTATTTATTAACCGTATGGAGGGAAAAAGGATACAAGAATTGGGCGGGAATCAAAGGAAAAATAGAAGGTTTTTTTAATGAAGTTAAATCGTATAAAAATACTTATTACCTTGCCGAAAAATTAGGTATTCTAGTTAATTTCAGCCGGAAATTGAAATTGGGAGGTTCATTGTGCGAAATTAGGTATTTGATGTAACGGATGTGTAAGCCCAATTAATTTAGGGATCGAATTGTGAGGAGGGTAAAACTTAGTGTAATAAAAATGTATTTTGCTCTATAAAATATAATATTAAAATTTTGAAGTGTTCAGTCATGTAGCTATTTCTTCGAAACACGTAATTATATTAGTTTTTTACTTAGTAAAGTTTGACATGTGGATAATTTTTATTTGGCTGAATAACACTTTTAACCCTCCAAGTTGTCACTCATATTTAAAGTCATCCCTAAAGTTTATTTTTCTTCAATTGGGTCCTTAAAGTGGTATTTTTTGTCTATTCTGTTCTTTTTACCCGATTTGACCCCAACCCGGCCTATTTTGACAAAATTTTAACCCAATCCGATCCAGTTTGACCGGACCCCAATTTCACCGATTAAATTTTAAAAATAAAACTAAAAAGTTTGAAAACTATTTTAAAAATAATATTTTATTTTGAAATATTAACAATAATTATTATTTTAAATATTTTTAAAATAAATATTATTTTTAGGAAACTTTTATTTTTTTTCATAAAATGAGTAAAGTTTCATAAAATATAAATTCAAAAAAATTAAATGAGAAAATAAAACTTTATTTTCAAAAAAAAACAAGTAGATTGTTTTTCATTTATTATGTAAAACTTTATATTCAAAAAAAAAAGTTTATTTCTTTACCATTATTATATGTAATCTTAATATTAGAAATTTTAAAACAAAAACTAAAAATAGAAATTAAAATACCAAAAACAATAAAAGATAAATAAAAAAAGCGATTCAAATTTTTTTATAAAAAAAGAAATTAAAAAGTTTTAAAAATAATTATTATTTTCAGGAAAAAAAAATTAGAAAATTTTTAATTTTTTTACAAAATGAGTAAAGTTTTATAAAATATAGATTCAAAAAAATAAAAATTTATTTTCAGAAAAAAATAAAAATTATGAGTATAGTTTCATAAAATATAGATTCAAAAAAAGTAAATAAAACAAACTTTATTTTCATGAAACAAAATTAGAAATTTTTTATTTTATAAAAGATGTGTAAATTTTCATAAAAATAATTAAGAATTAAAAATTTTAAACTTTAATTTTTTTGAATCTATATTTTAAACTTTACTCATTTTTGAAAAAATAAAAGTTTCTAATATTGTTTTCCTGAAAATAATACTTATTTTTAAAACTTTTTAAAATAAAAATTACTTTAAAAATAATTTTAAAACTTTTTAGTTTTTTTTTAAAAAAATGAATTGGTGAAATTGGGGTCGGGTCAAACTAGGTCGGGTTGGGTCAAAATTTAGTCAAAATGGGTCGGGTTAGAGTTAAATCGGGTAAAAAGAAAAGAATCGACAAAAAATGTCACTTTAAGGACTTAATTGATGAAAAATAAATTTTAAGGACGACTTTAAAAGTGGGTAGCAACTTGGAGGGTAAAAGTGTCATTCAACCATTTTTATTTAGTATGCTTTCTTAAAAAATGATTTTCAAGACATAAGAACATTATGATTAAGTCAAAAATATCATACTCTATGAAAAAGATGATCGAAGTTAAGATTATAATATGCCTCTTGATAATTAATCTAAATTAAATTGTATGACCATCAAGGGACCTCTGCTCAAAAGAAATCCTGATTTTGTCCTGAACCTACACTACTCAGTATACTTCATAAATGCTTCTAATTTGCAAAAGTGAAAACCTAGTTACATATAACTCAATCTACTATGTTGAAACCAAGATTCTATAGCTCTGTTCCCATTAATACTACTTGTTAACGCCAAGATTCCGTTATGCGTCCAATCACCAAAATACGCGTCCAATCCTGCACAGAAACGAAAAACACACTTAGAGAGTCGATGACTTTCGCCGCCGGGGGATAGCTCCGGTGTGAGAATAAGTACAGGCTGAATAAGGTTTAACAATAAAGGCTTAATGCTTTAGTCCTGAGAATAAAGTGATACTTGAATATTAGGATGTAGCCTTGTATTTATAGTGATCACACCTCTTTCCAACGCCCCATTCTGAATTAGAATAGAATTCCTCTTTATGGTAGATACCATAATGGGATAGAAGTGAATATCCTTAAAGAAAAGAAGTTTGACTCTTTCCTCAAGAATTGGAAATTAAATGTAGTTAGGAATCTTTAGATTCTTTGAAGTGCTCCAACTGCTAAAATAGACTCCTACGTGGGGAGACTTCCTCCACGTGGACTACGACCCACCATATCATCCGAGCCCAATAAATCATGCCCTAACATTGTCCCACTCTCTTGTTATAAGGAACTTAAAATGAGCGAGTATATCAAATAGTCATGAGGGACATTGGTTTCTTTGGGAGGTTTTTCCTTCCCATTGGTCCTTTCAGGAGGTTTATCATTCTCGAAGGATGTTTATCTTTTCGGGAGGTAATCCTTCCCGAAGAACGTTATTCATTTCGGGAGGTAATCATTCCTGAAGGATGTTTGTCCTTTCGGGAGGTAATCTTTCCTGAAGGACGTTATTTTTGTCGGGAGGTTTATCCTCCCTGAAGAATGTTTGTCCTTTCCGAAGGATGTTTGTCCTTTCGGGAGGTAATCCTTCTCGAAGGACGTTGTTTTCTTTTGGGAGGTAATCCTTCCCGAAGGACGTTATTCCTTTCGGGAGGTAATCCTTCCCGAAGGATGTTTGTTATTTCGGGAAGTAATCCTTCCCGAATGACGTTTATTCCTTTCGGGAGGTAATCCTTCCTAGGGCTGTAAATGGTAACCGGAAAATTCGTATTCGTCCGCATTCGTATTCAAAAAAAGCGGTTATTATTCGCATTTGGGAAAAACGGATATATCCATATTCGGTTTAAAGGTATCCGCAAATAAACGGATACGGATACGGATATAGGCGTATTTGTATTCATTTAATATCCGACCGTAAATATATCCGGCGGATAGCGGATATCCGGAATCCGATATTCGGATTCGTATTCAGAATCCATATCCGAATAACTTATATATTAATATATATATTTATATATTAATAACTTACATTTATTGATTAATAACTTATATATATATATATATATATATATATATATATATATTAATAACTTACCTTCATTAATTAATTATATACATGTATATATAATTATATATGTGTGTGTGTGTGTGTGTGTATATATATATTACTATTCGATATTCGGATTCGTATTCAGAATCCATATCCGAATAACTTATATATTAATATATATATTTATATATTAATAACTTACATTTATTGATTAATAACTTATATATATATATATATATTAATAACTTACCTTCATTAATTAATTATATACATGTATATATAATTATATATGTGTGTGTGTGTGTGTGTGTATATATATATTACTAACTTACATATATATATATATATATATATATATATATTAACTTACAAAACTATAGTTATTAGCTTGTTACATATATATATATATATATATATATAATTATATATACATATATATATATATATATATATATTAATAACTTATGTTCATTAATAACTTAAATTAATTAATAACTTACATAAATATATTAACTTACAAAATTATAACTATTACCTTGTTACATATATATTAATAACTTATGTTCATTAATTAATAACTTACATTCATTTGTATAGCTTTACATTCATTAATATATTGTAACTAAATAAAATCTTAGTAATTTAGCAATAATAATAATAATAATAAATCTTAGTTTTTAAATTTGTCGGATACGGAAACGGATATTATCCGTATTCGGATATTATTCCGAATACCGATAATATTTTTAAAATCCGCCGGATACCGGATACGAATACGGATGCGGATTAATTTTCCGGATACAGATACGGATATACTGATATCTGTATCCGTTTATATCCGTTTACACTCATAATCCTTCCCGAAGGATGTTTGTCCTTTCGGGAGGTAATCCTTCCCGAAGGACGTTTAACTTTTTGGGAGGAACTTAGCCGTCTCGGAGAAAGTTTATGCGGCCTGATAATGTCATCCGACCTTATACCTCCGACTTACAAAATATCAACTATGGATGAAAAACTATCTTTTCGGTAGAATTAATGCTTTCTTCCCATTAATAACTTGAAAAAATTACAGAGTCATAAAAGAAAACAACTTGGTAATATTCCTCAACATGTCAAGTGCTTTCGACTTCTGTACCAACTATCGCTCCAAGCCGGTAAATTCCTAGCTTCAGCATTTCAACCTCGAACCTTTTTTGCTTGACTCCTCTACTTGCTAACCCCTACTCCTGAAGAAATTAAAACAGTTTGAAAACATCTCCTTGCTAAGTCAAGATCCCCCGCGACTTCTCCAATGCCTTTTGGTCACCTTTCCGACCGAGCCACCTGTTATCATTCCACCACTTGCCGAGCTGTTTGCACTTGTTTGGGTGGTGGCTGAAGATTCTGCTCCTGATTAGCATTATTATGTCCACTACCCGAACCTTCCCACCCTGCAACATACTGAACTAACTTCCCACTTCGAACATTCTTCTCAATTAGGTCCTTCAAATTCCTGCTGTCTTATGTAGAGTGTCCGGATGTCTGGTGATAATTACAGTATCAGTTATGAATTCCTCTTTCAGAACGAGTGTTGTTCGGGCAAGGCTCAAAATAGGGCTTATCCTTTATCTCCTCCAAAACTTCTGCCCGATTCGTATTGAGAAGAGTATATACTTTGTTAACTCCACGGTTCGAAAAGGGCGGTCGGCCTCCTCCCGAACCCCCGTTGTTGATTTTCCCCTTCGTGTGATTGTCTACCTTGTCATTACCATCTGACCTAGGATGATTATTCCTATCTCGATCCTTTGACTTCTCCATCGATGACGCATTCGGTCTCAGGCTTCCCATAGCTTCTTGAAATGCAATAAAACCTTTTGCCCGGTTATATGCCTCCGCCAGATCTTTTGGGGCGTTGAACATCATATCCTTCACCAACGTTTTCGAATTTACCACATCCAACCCCATAGTAAAGTATCTGAGGGCCTGCGAATCGTTCAGGTCCGTCACTGCGTCGACTGTCTCTCGGAATCGTTTCACGTACTGCCCCAATGTTTCATTTGAATATTGCCTTATTTGTATCAAAGAAGCTGTCGGCTTCCCCCTCCTTCTATTGCTCCCGAACCGGCCATGAAACTTGTCACATAGCTCTTTCCACGTGGAGATTGAGTTTGGTGTCAACGACGTCATCCATTGTCGAGCCTCCTTCCTTAGAGTAGTAATGAACATCTGACATTTGGCAGCGTCAGAGTAGTCGTAATAATTCATCAGTCGGTCATACGCCTGGCTGTGGTCATAAGGGTCTCCTGTTCCATCATAACTCTCCATGTGTGGAACCTTCTTATTAGGATCAGCCCGAACCCGATCAATCTCTAGGGAGAACGGTGATGTTAAGTCAACCGGAGCCTCTTTCTCTTGGTTAATCGTTGCGAGCATCTTCTCCAGCTCTACAACCCTCCGAGCAAGTGCCTCGGAATTTTCCCTTTAGGGGGATGACTCTTGCCTATCCCGATCCTTGTCTGGAGAGGCCACCCACCTTCTCCGTTCAGATCTTCCTCTACTTTCACTGCTTACTTCCCGATAGCGACTTCGACGCCTAATCCTAACACGAGATCGGCCTCGTCCCTTAATCCTTTCCTGAGAGCGGCTCATGTGCCTGCTCCTATCATGCCGAGAACCATCCGAACGGTATGTCCTGGATCGGTCCCCTGGCGATAATTCCCAACGCCGATGATGACTAGAGGAAACTTCTTCTCCGTCTAACAGTGACGTTATCTGCTTATCCAACTCTATCTGTTGAAGGTGTAAAGCATCCACGGCGTCTTTGTTTTGTTGCATCTTTTTGGCCAAGATTGCCTCCCTTCTGTCCCGATCCTAATCAGGCCTAGAGTTCTGGTCTTCGGTACGGCTATCATGGTCTGCCATCTTTTGAGTGGTCGAAAACAGTCTCCTAACAATTGTCGTTCGTGGATCGGCGGGGTCTACTGATTGACTTTGAGGATCCAGCCTGTCCGAGATGCTCCTTGATGGTCCTAGCCTATCTTTGACCGAGCCTCTGGGTTAGGAAGGACCAGTCGTAGATTCACCATGCGCCGACACCCTTACTTGACACCATTATTTTTGATCAAAAAATACTGAGTGATTGAAAGTTATCAAGCACTAAAGAGCCCTCCTTCTAGCGCCAATGTTAACGCCAAGATTCCGTCGCGCGTCCAATCACCAAAATACGCGTCCAATCTTGCACAGAAACGAATAACACACTCAAAAAGTCGACGACTTTCGCCGCTGGGGGATAGCTCCAGTGTGAGAATAAGTACAGGCTGAATAAGGTTTAACAATGAAGGCTTAATGCTTTAGTGTGGAAAATAAAGTGATACCTGAATATTAGGGTGTAGCCTTGTATTTATAGTGATCACACCTCCTTCCAACGCCCCATTCCGAATTGGAATAGAATTCCTCTTTATGGTAGATACCATAATGGGATAGAAGTGAATATCTTTAAAGAAAGGAAGTCTTGACTCTTTAGATTCCTTAAAGTGCTTTAACTGCTAAAATAGACTCCTACATGGGGAGACTTCCTCCACGTGAACTACGACCCACCATATCATTCGGACCCAATAAATCATAACACTACTATTTCAACTATTTTGCTTTCTATTACTTTTGATAAAACAAAAATTACCCAAAAGGTAGATAAAACAAACAGTAAAAAAGAACCTAGGTTATATTTTAATCTCAATCTATAATGTACCTGAGTTTGACATCTTAAATCGCCTCCGCCAGAACCCTCAAACCAATAGCTCTAATACAGAATGTTAGATTTTAAGATCGGATATTACAAGCAATCACACATAAATTAAAAAACGGAAAAAATAAAAGAACACACAAAATTACACAGGTTCATCAATTTTGACTAGTCTTGCTTGTCTGATTTCATGGTAGCAGAAAACAGAAATGAAGATTGAATTGTACTAACGGAATTGCATATGGAAATGATGATGGAAGTTTTGGAAAAAAAAATTACATTGAAAATGTATTTGAGAATTTTTCAAACTGCTGACATCACTAATTTATTGATTATATAAAGATAACCCCTACATACTAGAGGATTTCATATTTTAGTTGAACAGAGAAGAAAGACTAATTCGAAGGGGTATTTCAAATGACAGATTATCCTTTGCCATATGATATAATTCAACACAATTTTAAAGTCACTAATTGACTAAAAGTAAGAAAAAAAAATACATTCTTCTCTTTTCTTTTCTTTTTTATTTATATTATTTTCCACTTTTCCTCTTTTCCTCTTTTCCTCTTTTGAATCTTTCTTCCTTACATGCTGATATAGCTAAGTAGGGAAAGAACAAAGAAATATCCACATGGACCACATCCTAGCACATAAAAATAACAAGATAGTACAGTAGAAACCATTGAAAGACACGTGAGTGATGGCTATACAAGTTATGCTCTGGAATCCGGATGATGCATATATAATTCAGAACAATTTACTCCATTTTAATCTTCAGTGTAATGCAATATGTGAAAAGTTAAGTGCATTCAATACCTCCGATCTCTTCATATTCCAGTTAATTAGCTTTAATATTTGTGTGTAAATTACAATTTCAAGGTAGGACCTTGTTTTGAAATGCAGGAGAAGAGCAAATTATTATTCAAATACATTTTTATCTACTATTTTAGATAAAATGAAAAGTACGCAAGGAACATAAAAAAAATTTCAAGAAACCATTCTCAGCTTCTTCTAAGTTCTAATTTCTAAATACCACCCACTATAACAATTAATAGCTCTCTCTCTGTCTCTCTCTGCGTTTAGTATTTACTGGGTGGAGCTCCTATTCATTCACTATATATATATATATATATATGAATTTCGTTCCAAAACACACGTTAGTTAGGGTCACTCAACTAACAGATCTTACAGCGTTAATTCAAAGATCCAATAGCCTAAAGAGAAACTGGTCGCACCTCTTAGTTGCGGCCAAATAAATTTTTTTTTGCTGGCCACAGGTAAGAGGTGCGGCCAGGAGATATGTCAAAAATATCCCCCACATAGATTTTTGCTGGCCGCAACTCTTATTTGTGGTCAGAGAAATTTTTTTTTGCTGGCCACAGGTAAGAGTTGTGGTCAGGAGAAATGTCTAAAATACTCACACCTTAGTTAGATTTAAATAATTTCAATATATAAAATATTTGTATAAATAATTTTTAAAGTAATAAAAATTAAAATTGTCAACTATATATAATGTATTTATTTTTATAAATAATTGTTTAAGAAATAAAATTAACGCAATTTATTTGTATGGGCGCAATTTTATTTGACCTGTTTACCTTTTTCATGTCAGAAATCGACTACTGTTCAAGATACAACGATCCCTGTGACTGGTATGCTCAAAGGAGATCTCTGTCCATTAATAATTATTTTTACACTCCACTTGATTCCAAAATGATGCAATTACAAGGCCTTTTATACCTGCCACGAGATACTTCTAGTCTTCAACTAATAATGAGACACAAACGCAAAACACCATACACCTAAATAATCAAATGCATGTACCATGCACATGTACTCTAACCCCCTGATGTCCCAATGCATATGGACAGTTGGACACTTACATATTCATGCTTTATTTATGTTTCACACTTCTCTTAAACTTGTTACCCAAGTTAACTCTTTAACTTGCAAAACACCTTTTTCAGGGGCTTCATCAACCTTTTTCATCATCTCTATTTAAATTTTCTTGACATGTACAAATCATTAACACATTGGAGGGCTTCGATCACTTTTCCAATTTCCATCTACGTAATAATCTTAATTTCTTTTTTTTTGTGCCTCGACTTTTTTCTTCACGCATGCTTTGACCTGCCACTTGTTCTTCTTGATCTTATTTTCTAACTTTTCAATTTTACCATACTTTTTATATTTCCTCAAATGTTTCTTCATTTACCTTTCATGACCTCCTTTTTATTAAAGTATTTCTTCATGTTAATTCCTTCCCAGTCTTGCACAAAATTGATCACTCCACGTCGTTAATCATTATTTTAACGGACATAAGAATCATCAAAAGGTTATTAAAAATTTCACAGTATTTAAATAGAAACCAATTCTCTAAGCACTTTAAGATTTCTTTCTACACATTAATTTTTACTCTTAATCATCTTTTTAACCTTTTAAAGTACACTGCAATCCAGTACTTTTGCTGTTGAAATAGTTACTGTTCCTCTCTAACCATAACCATAAACAGTGGACAGCTGCAAAAGTCTAGCTTCCGAGTTCTTGCTTAAAAAATTTCCCTTTAAGGTTTCAAAACTACTACTAATAAACATATACATAAATAATGGTCCCTCAGCGTTTCAGTTTATATTTCTTTTTGGCTAAGTCCCGTAAATGCCCCATCTTGCTGGTTATGTTTCAAAATACGAGTTTTTATGATCCCTCATCTGCAACTTTTTACTTATGGAACTGGTTCACGCTTGTAGTATTCACACCTAAACTGCTAAACAAAACTAGACAGCTTCCTTTTGATTAATGGGATATGAGCTTTCTAATAATTGACAAATATCGGTTTCTTTGCATAGGTTGACTAGACTACCTTCAATTCTTCTTCTGGTACTGCAAGTACTTCCATTGGTTTCGGAGAGCTATTTTTACTCGTTGCAACATGGTGGTTGTACAAAGTAATGCAAAGACGGAAGAAAAATAAGCTTAAGGAGAAATTCTTCAAGAAAAATGGTGGTTTGCTATTACAACAACAACTGTCTTCAGGTGAAGGTAATGTAGAGAAAAGCAAATTGTTCACCTCAAAGGAGCTGGAAAGGCAACCGACCACTATAATGCAGATAGAATCCAAAATGTTGACAGATGGAAGAATAGTAGCAGTTAAAAAGTCCAAAATGCAGGAGGAAGGCAAAATTAAGCACTTCATTAACGAGATTGTTATCTTATCGCAAATGAATTCCATAGAAATATAGTCAGGCTACATGGATGTTATTTAGAAACAGAGGTTCCTCTGTTGGTTTATGAGTTCATACCTGAAGGGATTTTATCCAACAATACCTAATGGAACCCTTTATCTGATGTAATATTGCAATTGAAATGAAAGCAATATGATAGAAGACAAAGGATGGAAGGATGGTGGAGTATTTTTCTACAACACACATATCATTTAGATTAACCAAATAGCCTATTTATAGGCAAACACATATTACTAATACATAATATAAAACAACCCAAAAGACTCCTAAATATAGCTAAACAAACTCCTACTATTAGGTAAGAAACCAATAGACACATAGGACTATCAAAGGACTTTAGGAATGCCAAAGAGTTCTAAGAATTTCAAGAGACTCAACAATCCCTCCCTTAAACTGATGTTCCATACATAACATTCAGTTTAATAAGAGTCAAACTTTGAAACGCCATCCTTCATGCAAATTGAATCATTTGAAGTGCAAACACCAAGTAACTTCCTGAGCTTCTGAAATGCAGGAACTTTGAGAGGCTTTGTTAAAATGTCAGCAATCTGATCTTCACTTCTGCAGTAAATAAGATTAATGACTTCATCATTCGTGAGATCCCTCAAAAAATGATACTTCACATCTATATGCTTGCTTCGACCATGTAAAACAGGATTTTTTGAAAGCTTTATTGCTGAACTGTTGTCACAATAAATCTGAGTAGGTCCATCCTCTTTCCAATGCAGTTCTTTAAGAATTTTCTTTAGCCAAATAGCTTGACAAGCACAAGCGGTTGCAGCAACAAATTCAGCTTCAGTGGTTGATAATGTAACAATAGGTTGCTTCTTCGATGACCATGAAACAGCTCCTGTCCCCATCATGAAAACATACCCAGATGTGCTTTTTAGATCATCTGAATCTCCTGCATAATCACTATCCGTAAAGCCAAACAAATCTGACTTTTCTCCCTTCTTGTAAAACAATCCAAACTCCTTAGTACCTTGTAAGTATCGAAAAATTCTTTTTGCAGCCAAGAGATGAATCTCTGTAGGACACGCCATGTACCTGCTAATCACACTTACAGCATGCATGATATCAGGTCTTGTTGCCGTTAAATACATTAAACTCCCCACTATCTGTTTGTAAAGAGTGTCGTCAACCTTCTTTCCTCCATTATCTTTGTTTAGCTTTAAACCAAACTCAGATGGTGTATTTACAGGATTACAATCCTTCATCTGAAACCTGTCCAAAATTTCTCGCACATACTTCTTTTGAGAAATAAAAATTCCATCAGTCGACTGCACCACTTCAATCCCAAGAAAGTAATGCATCCAAGCCAAGATCGGACATCTCAAATTCAGCCATCATGGATTTCTTAAAACTTTCAAACATGGTTGAATTTCCAGTATAGATTAAATCATCTACATATAAACTAACAATGAGCATTTTTCCTCCATCTTCAATCTTTATAAAAAGTGTATGTTCATAAGGACATTTTTGAAATCCTTCCTTCAGAAAATAAGTTTCTATACGATTATACCAAGCCCGTGGAGCTTGTTTTAATCCATATAGAGCCTTCTTTAACTTATACACTTTATGCTCATTGCCAATTTTCACATAACCAGGAGGTTGATCAATAAATACCTCTTCTTTCAAATCTCCATGCAGGAAAGCTGATTTTACGTCCAACTGAAAAATAGGCCATGAGTTTTGAGCTGCCAATGCAATCACCAATCTGATTGTGTCATGCCTTGCAACTGGAGCAAAGACTTCTTTATAATCAACACCAAACTCTTGTTTGTAGCCCTTAGCCACCAAGCGTGCCTTGTGCTTGTCAACTTCTCCATTCTCCTTCAGCTTTGTCTTGTAAACCCACTTTACACCAATTGTTTTCTGCCCTTTGGGAAGATCACAAAGCACCCAAGTATCATTTCTTTTTATGGCTGTAATTTTTGCATCCATAGCTTTTCTCCATTTTGATTCTTTGACAGCCACTTCGAAAATGGTAGGATCACAATCTGAAAATAGAGCAAAATGTGTAAGTGGATCATCACCTTGGTCAACTCCAGTTACCTCATAATCATTCATCCATGTTGGTCTTCTTCGAACACATTGAGGCCTTTGTGATTCAGCTGCAAGTGGGCTTTGATCGGCTACTGGAACATTTTGAGTGGGTCCCTGTTCTTGCTCATTTTCCACAGGCTCCTGCCCTTTCTCATCATCATCAAAATATGCTGGAATATTTTGTTGAACACCATTTTCATTCCATGACCAGGTACTTTTTTCATCAAAAACCACATCACGGCTGATAACTATTTTCATGGTTCTAGGATTGTATAGCTTATAAGCTTTGGAGTTATCACTAACACCAAGAAAAATGCATTTTTCTCCCTTGTCATCTAGTTTCCTCCTCTTCACATCTGGAATATGAGCATAGGCAATACACCCAAAAATTCAGAAATGATCTACAGCAGGTTTTCTTCCGCTCCATGCTTCTTCCGGTGTCATATTTTGAACAGCATAAGTGGGACTTCTGTTCAAAATATAAATGCTCCAATTAACAGCTTCAGGCCAGAAGGTTTTTGGAATGCCGCTCATATTTAAAAGGCTTCGCACCATATTCATAATAGTACGATTTTTCCTTTCGCACACTCCGTTTTATTGGGGTGTGTAGGCTGCTGTAAGTTGCCTCTTGATTCCATGAACCTCACAGAAATTTGCAAATTCATGTGAGTTATACTCTCCACCACGATTAGTACGAAGAACTTTGATGGGACTGCCAACTTCTTTCTCAACGAGCACTTTATAGCTTTTAAAGGCTCCAAAAGCTTCAGATTTTTCTTGCAAAAAATAAACCCATGTTTTACGACTATAATCATCAATGAAGGTAATTATGTATCTTTTACCTCCATTAGATTGTGGTGTTATTGGCCCGCAAATATCGGAATGAACAATTTCCAATGTCTTCTTCGCTCTACAAGATTTTTCTTGTGGAAACGGATTGCAGTGTTGTTTGCTAACAACATACTGTTCACAAACTTGAGAAGGAGCTGTAATTTGAGGAAGACCCGTCACCATATTCTTCTGTTGTAGTGTTTTTAATCCACCAAAATTCAGATGCCCATAGCGGAAGTGCCATAGCCATGCTTCATCCTTCACTTTCGTTGAGAAACATGAATGAGTGGTGTTGCGAAGATAAAGCGGGAACATACGATTTGCTGTCATGTTAACTTGAGCAATTAAGCCCAACTTTGCATCTTGAATCTGACATACTCCATCTTTGATAGAAATCTCGTATCCCTTTTCTTGCAACTGACCCACACTAAGCAAGTTGGTCTTTAAATCTGGCACAAAAAGAACATTAGCAATAGTGTGGGTGGTATTTCCTTTAGTTTGAATTGTTACCTTTCCTTTTCCCATAACTGAAACCGTGGAATTGTCACCGAACTTAACAGAGCTGCGGAAAGATTCATTCAAGTCAGAAAATGCATCCTTATCTCCACACATGTGATTGCTGCAGCCAGTGTCTAAATACCACATGTTTTGTTGAGTTTCTTCCTTCACGTGACACGCCATCAAAAGAGACACTTCTTCTTTTTCTACAAAATTAGTTTTTTCTCCACTTTGTCTATTCAAAACAGTTTCACATTCTGACTTATAATGGCCATACCTATGACATCTGTAACATTCAACATTAGACTTGTCTGCTGACTTTGGTCTATAAGTTGTTGAGTGGTAGCCGCCACGACCCCTGCCTCTTCCTTGAAATTGACTTTCTTGATGCTGATGATTTAGTTGATTCCAACGATTATTGTTGAATCGTCCCCCTCTACCTCGATCATTGCCTCTAACTCGTCCTCTATGAGCTCCACTGGGTGTAAAGTTATTATTTGATGAGGCCTTCAATGCTTGTTCTTCTTTTTCCTGCTGGTTAATTTTTTTCTCATGAACCAATAAAGAACTTTGTAACTCATTAATGGAAAGTTTATCAACATCATTAGCTTCTTCTATAGAACAGACAACAAAATTAAATTTTGGTGTCAAGGATCGAAGAATCTTCTCAATAATGGTTACATCCTCTGTCTTGTCGCCATGGATTCGCATTTGATTAACGATTGCCATCGTTCTTGAAAAATAGTCTGTAACTGATTCTCCTGATTTCATTCGAAGCATTTCGAACTCCGAACGAAGTGCTTGAAGCTGCTGCCTCTTAGCCCTTGTTGTACCTTGATACTTCTTCTTCATGGAATCCCAAATATCCTTGGAAGTGTCTTTGCTAAGAATTGTTTCCAAGATGGGACGATCAATGGCCTGAAAAAGATAATTTTTTGCCTTCAAATCTTTTAGCTTTCTCCTTTCGAACTCTGCTTTTTGGACATCTGTTGCATCTTTTTCTGGTTGTCCAATTCCAGATTCAACAATTGGCCAATATTCTTTTGACCGCAGAAAATTCTCCATTAGCATACTCCAATGGTCATAGTGACCATCAAAGCGTGGGATCGCCGCTTGCACAAAATTAGAATCTGAAGCCATTGTTTCACTTCTTACTTTTCTCTCTTATTTCTAGCTCTGATGCCACTGATGTAATATTGCAATTGAAATGAAAGCAATATGATAGAAGACAAAGGATGGAAGGATGGTGGAGTATTTTTCTACAACACACATATCATTTAGATTAACCAAATAGCCTATTTATAGGCAAACACATATTACTAATACATAATATAAAACAACCCAAAAGACTCCTAAATATAGTTAAACAAACTCCTACTATTAGGTAGGAAACCAATAGACACATAGGACTATCAAAGGACTTTAGGAATGCCAAAGAGTTCTAGGAATTTCAAGAGACTCAACATTATCAATATATTCTTGACCAAAATGAAGAATTCCCACTATCCTGGGATGTGCGCGTGCGTGTGGTTACAGAAGTTGCAGGAGCTCTTTTCTATCTACATTCAGCAGCTTCCATACTAATTTATCATCGAGATATCAAGTCCACAAACATACTTTTGGATGATAAGTACGTACAGAGCAAAAGTGGCAGACTTTGGGACCTCTAGATCGATTGCTATTGATCAAACTCACTTGACCACACGAGTACAGGGTACCTTTGGATACTTGGACCCTGAATACTTCCAATGAAGCCAATTTATTGAGAAGAGCGATGTTTATAGCTTCGGGGTAGTTCTTGTTGAGCTTTTAACTGGACAAAAACCAATATTACCAGCTAGATCGGATGATGAAGGACGAAGTTTAGCAACACTTTTTATATTGGCAGTGGAAGAAAATCGTTTATTAGATATTCTTGATGCACAAGTGATGAAAGAGGGTGGGAAAGAAGAGATCACGAGGTTTGCTAACCTTGCAAATAGATGCTTGAACTTGAATGGAAGGAAAAGGCCTACAATGAAACAAGTCGTGGCAGAGTTAGAAGGGATTAGAATGTCACATGGAACATCTACTACTCAACAACACTATGAAGAGGTTGAATTTTCTGTTTCTGAATTAAATTGGCCTTGGGACACTACTTCAACTTCAATGGCCTCTTCTGCAAATAACAGTGCATCGGTAGATGTAGATCCTCTGCTGTCTAGGAAATAGTTATACCACCAAACACAAACACGAGTGCTCTCACAACCCCAGGGGTGGTGCCCTTGCCTCCTGTCTTTTCCCGCATTTGAAACCATAATTAATGATATTAATCCAGTTGAGAACAATTTAATGTAATCCAAAATATATTCTTTCTTAAGCTCAACCTATAAAGCCTATTTTATCCTCTGTAAACCCTTTTTGTTTATAAATATGAAAGCCTCCTAATATATATCATCTACTTTGTTGAAACACAATTAAATAGTTAATTTAAGAGTATGACATAACAATAATGCAAATATTAGTTAAATAGTTGGAAGAGTTCAAGAGAAATGAAGGAAAAGAGATGCAAAGGAGGTACCAATATACAGACAATATACACGCACACATCAGGTAACGAAAATTATGTTTCTACTTTACCAATCCAAACTAAAATTTCATACTTCCTTTGCGGACAGTTCAAATGAACACTCCACTTTGAAATCAAGGGAACAAATCTCATAATCTTATTTGGAATGGAGGTAAAAATACTTTCTGAAAGTTGTAAAAAGAAACAAAGTTTTTCAAACCGTCAAATCCTTCATCTTCATTGTAGATGGTGAAGCATCCATCACCTAGTGTCAAAAGGAGAAGACACATGACCTGCAAAACTGTACAATTAAAATGGTCATCAAATAGTGTAACAATGTCGGTTTGCATTAAATAATCTAAAATAGAAAGCAGATTAACCAATTCCTGAACAACTGGTTTATCTTGTTGGCATTTGATCGAACACCTGGCATTCTTCAAAATCAATATCTTATTATCTCCGTAAATTCTTTATCCTATAATCTCAATCAATATCTTCAAAATAACGAACAGTACATAGGCACGATCCATCATCTATACTTTTGTATATTTTTCCTTTAATTTTATTTTCTTTTAGAAGGCAAATTTATACAAATTTAAGGAAATGTGGAAGAATGCAGACCCAATTACTCCTCAGGATTGTTCATCTTAGAGAGAAGTGAAAAAAACAGACAAGAATGAATGAATGGAGTTCATCTTGTTCTTCTTGATCATTGCTTCTTTAATACTCACTTTTAAAATCAACACATTTTTAAATTCAAAATTAACATGAATTTATTTAATTTTAATAAATACAATAATAAATATGGTAGTATAAATTATCTAAAAAACACAATTAATTACAATATTTATTGTTTTACAATTTTAAATTTAAATTTAAAAATGTGTTAAATTAACTTTTAAACGTTAATGTTATAATTTATAACAAGGGAGTACTAAAAGAGAGCAAACAACCAGTTAAATTAATTGTGTTTTATGTTCTAAAGAGTAAAAGAGACCCATTAACTTGTTTAAAATCCTATTTGGGACATTTTCAAATTTGAAAGTGATATGAATTAAATTTTGAAAATTATAAATCTCATAATTAATTAGTGTTCTCTCATTCCAAATTATAAAATCTTGACTTTTAAAAGTTAATTTGAAATATTATAAAACTCAAAATTAAGATAATTCATTAAAAATTATGTAACAATAATTTTTACAGTGAGTAATATTTTTTAGATAGTTTACAATATTCATTATTGTATTGACTAAAATTAAAAAAACTCATGTTAATTTTGAATTTAAAAATATTGAGTTGACTTTAAAAAGTAAATAATTATTTTATATTTTAAAACAAAAGAAGTATTAATTTTTATATAATTTATATTATTCATAAATGTATTTGACAACAAAAATGAAATGAATTCATATAAATTTTGAAATGGAAAATGTTTCGAATTGCCTTTCAAAATTTTAATATTAGTCTTATATTTTGTACCGGATAGAGTACAATAACGTACCTTAATGCATAGTAGGGGGGGTGTTCATCAATATTTTTAGACTCGGACAAGCCATCAAGTTGGTAAAATTACCCGATGGATGGATTATTGGTTCAACGAGTACTCGTACCGTTATTAAAATGGTGAAGTCATAAATATATTTAAAAATACTTTATTAATAAGCAATTAGATTTTTTTTTGATAAGTGATAAAACTTAATTAACAAATCATTAATAAAATTTTAAAAATTTCTTTTTTGATAAACTAAAAATGTAATGATATTGTGATTCAATGACAAAAAACTGTATAATCTTAATAAATAAATTACCATTGCATTAATATATATAAATAAAATCGGTTCACTAGATGAAATTGACTAGTTTTACTAGGTGAACCACCACTTGTAGCCCGGTGATGAATTCAATTTTTTAACAAATTGATTTGGATCAAGTCAGACAGAACATAAAACTGATTATTATGGTATGGAAATTATTATATATGTTTGCCTCTATTTTAGTCAGACTATTGTTTTTTAACAGAAAAATTGGGAACTTGTGGAAAAATTATTTACGTTGGAAATATATCTGGGAAATCTTCAAACTGCTGATATCATTTTTAGGCTGGACATTTGGACTGTACTGAAAGACTACCCTTTCCCAAATGAGATAATTCAACGGATCCAATTAGGGTGAAGGTGTCAACTTCACTCTAGTAAGTTAATATAATTTTTTAGGGTTAAGTTCAGATTACCACTTGGGGTTTGGCGTCTTTCCCACTTAACCACCTGTAGTCAGTAAAGCTACATTTAAACTCCCGACTTTTTGAGTTGAAGTGAAAACGTCACTTTTTCCATCCAACTTAACTGTGCGTGTATGTCAGACGCCAAAAGTGCGTGAGAAGGGACTCTAATGGTCAAAAAAGGCTGGTAAAGGTCCGAAATACCCCCTTCTTCTTCTTGACTTTTAAAAGACATTCATAATCATTTTTTTCTACCCCATTTCAGCTCCATCTCGCAGACCAAGGCTACAACAACGAGAAAAATCAGTTCTTTTACCAATAATTCATCTTTATACAACAATTTAAGGCACACCCACAAGCCCTTATTCTCTGTTTTCTCCTCTGTGGTCAATTCCTCCGGCCGGCGGCTGGTTTTTGCTGCCGCCTCGGCTCTTTTTACTGTTACTCCATTTTTAAAAGTTGAAGTGGTGGGAGTAGAGAATTTGCCTTCACAGGATACTCCTGCTGTATATGTGTCCAACCACCAGAGCTTTTTAGACACGTGTTCTTCTCACTCTGGGTAGTAGCTTCAAGTTCATCAGTAAGACATCAATTTTCCTCTTTCCTGTTGTTGGATGGGCCATGTTTTTAATGGGTGTTATTCCTTTGAAGCGCATGGACAGCAGAAGCCAATTGGTAACTTGATTATGTTATTAATTGGGCCAATTTTCCTCTTCCTGTTTTTTTTTTCTCCTGCAGATTTGTTATGTTTAAACAAGTTCACTTGAAGCAGCTGAAGTGGAATACTGTGCTGCTGTACTTAATAGTTAATGCATTTTGAGATTAACTTTTACTGGACCTGGTGGCTCCCGAAGACGGTGATTTTGGCAATAAACTATAGAACTTACAAAAATGAAGTAGGTGTCAATTTCAGTCTAACTGGATCTTAATTCAACACAATTAAATCACTAATTGACTACAAAATTACATTCTTCTCCTCCTTATTTTATTTTAGTTTATTTTTTGTTTCGTCTCCTTTGAATCTCTCTTGGGTACGCTAGTATTTCTATTTTGGGGAAGAATTAACAAATATATCCTTCAACATCCCACCAAAAGAAAAAAAAGAAATATATACATATATATCACTCCACAATGAGATCACTACTTGACTATAGAGTCTACAGTCTTTTTCTTCTTCTTTTTTTATTTATTTTCCTAAGATGCTGCCATAACTAAGTAGGGGAAGAACAAAGAAAATCCCTCATCCTCCAACATCAAAATAAATATATAAATTAAATACATACAAACTATTTGAGACACATATTGAGAGAAAGATGGTTATACAATTTCTGCTTCCAATAATGTCAGTATTCTTGATTATCCAACAAGCATTTGCACAAGTAGGATCTCTAGCAAGGCCTGGATGTCAACAAACATGAGGCGACATTGCCTTTCCATATCCATTTGGTATCGGAGCCAGTTGCTCAGGCGACGAGCCATTTACAATCACTTGCAACAATTCCTTCAATCCGCCAAGACCTTTCTCAATAAAATCAGTCTAGAATTCCACTAGAAGAAGGCACTATTAGCATTAACAATCCGGTTTTCACCTATTGTCAAAATAGGACAACGAGTAATCTAGATGTGAGCTTATCGCGCCCCTTTACATTCTTAGCCACCCAAAATCGATTTACTGGAATGGGATGTGACAGCCATGCCTTAATCACCCAGCACGGATTAACTATAGGAGGCTGCACGTCGTTTTGCAATAAATTGCTTTGGCGTAAACTGCTGTCAAACAAGAATCCCTCCGTCTCTCACATACATTAACGCATCTTTCAGAGACATTGATCCTGACAATGATCAACATAGCTGCAAATATGCATTCATTGTAGAACAAAATTGGTTTGGTAATTTGACAAATATGTATCGTGTGGAGTCTATGGAACAAGTTCGGGTTAAATGCTTTTTTGGTCACTGTATGATGTGATAAAATTATGTAACTGCAAGTGCACAGTGTCAAGTTGAAGAACTGACAAGTACAGGTCGAACCCACAGAGACTAGATTAATTTTAATGTATCCTTAATATCTATTTTAGGCAAATTAGAAATAAAGATTGAGAATCAATTAACTATAATTAAACTAACTAATAATAAGGAAACAATCTGGGAATCCGAATCTATTAAATAATAAACATAACAAGTAATTCAATCTCTTCTATTTTTATAACTTAATTATGATTTTGATCTCCATTCCCTTTAATTTAATAATTTTATAATTAATGTGGGCAAGCATAGACTATGAAAATTTAAGAATTAACTATAACCCATCAAAACTTCTTTGAGCAAGCATGGATTATGAAAAACGCATATCTTAACAATAATCTATCAAAACCTCTTAATTAATTTAAAATCACATAAGAACTATAAAACGAAGGTATTTCAATAACGAAACATGAAGGCGAAATCAATTAAACATAAAAACATAAATAATAGAAGAGATAAAATATTATCATGAATAATTATTTAATTTCATCTTCATCCTAGATTAAAGAAACTAGCTAGACATTAAAAAATAAATAAACTAACTAAGATAAAGAAGAAGAAGAAAATTAAAAATAAAAAAAACTCCCTTTAATTAACGATCCTCCAAGAAGCGTACAATGAAAAATAATTTAATTTACTCCTACTCCTAACCTAAACTCATACCTCCTTTCTCTCTAAAACAAAAGACCTATTTATAGGGAAAATAACTTTGTGCCCTAATTTACATTCATTGAACTTGGCCTCTTTTATTCCCTTTTTTCCTTCTTTATTTCAATCTCAACATGGTAATCTCCCAAAAGTCCTTTTTTCATGTAGGTTTCAACTTCTTAGTGGCAATCAACTTCTCAAAGATATCTTCTAGATTGTCTTTCCTTTCTCTCGCTGGATTTGACTTGCACACCAAGATTGTTCCATCTCCTTCTTTTTCCTTGTAGAATTCTTCTTGGATATTTCCTTACATGAATAAGATCATTAAATATTGTTTGATCACCAAAATTTTGACTTTATCGCAATAAAATATTAAATCCTACAAAACAAAATAAAACATATTAATTAAATAAACTAATATAATAAAAGGACAAAATTAGGAATAATAAAATGTATGAATTATGTGCCAATCAAATACCCACATACCTAGCTTTTGCTCGTCCTCGAATAAAATAAAAATAAAATAAAATAAAAACAAAAACTATACTACCCCATTTTCGTAGGAAACACGATTGCACTTAGCATGTGCAACAAGCCTTTAAACCCCAATGTTACCCCAAGTGGACGAGTTGTGTCTCATGAGGGTTTGTAGTGAATATACCCACAAAATTCAAAATTCATAATTTTTTTGAGTTTAACCAATTATGAAATCGAAAGAAAACTTCTAAGTATCCATGGGTAATACACATAAGCAAATTCAAATTCAAAATCACACTTTCACCTTATCAAAAATACTCAATCTTCATTCTAGACACCATCCTTCATAAAATTAATTCCATGTGATGTATGCATGTGTATGCGATGTAACTCTTAATAGGGACTTTTACCATGAAAGTCAAGCAAACTCATTTTTTTTCTTTCTTTTTTTCTCTTTTTTTTCATTTTTTCCATTCTTTTTTTTCCTTGACTTGTGCAATGTCTCATTTTCTTAGGCTTTTCAGAGTTACCCATGTAGCGAGCGTTGGACCAATGACTCACATACCAATTGGCTTTAGGGCACTAGGTGTAGAGACACCCCTAAGGGCTTACTAACTCGAGTAACAAATGCCACACAACTAGACTAGTCAAGCTGCTTTTATCCATCATACTTTTCAGCGTGAATATCGATGCTTCCTGAGGCTTGGATACCCAGTTATTTCGTTCAATGGACATTGAAGCAGTTTTTGATTCCTTTTTTCAACTTTTTTCATTTCTTTTCTTTTTCTTCAAATTTGTTTCTTTGTTTTCTTGAAATTGCTCAAATCATAGTTTATACCCTACAACTAAGAGTTAGTGCGAACGTGAAGTGCCAAAAATGCATAGGAACTTTATTTTACTCAAGATGGTGCATCGAACTAAGATTTTGTATCTAATCAAAGATTCAAGAGTTCTAAATCTTTTAATCTTACTCATGAGTTCTGCTCCACAGATACTTATTAGAATTAATCCAACTCACAAAAAGTCAAACAAATTTTTTTATTTTTTATTTTTTTTAAAAAAAAAATCTTAAAATTTTTTCCTAAAAAGAAAAAAAATTATATCTAATAAAAAAAATTCCTATTTTTTACTAAATTCCTAAAAAGAAAAAAAAATCTAATACTATAATACAAACTCCCCCATACCTAAATCATGCATTGTCCTCAATGTATGCAAATGAGAAATAGAGAACAAAGAAATGAAAGGATTGTACCTTGTATGTGGGGCCGTCGTGCTACAATAAATGTGGTGAAAAAGAAAACAAATGTACATACCTACGAATTTCATATATCCTAAAAAGTATGTGATTATAAATAAATGATACAAATGGGCAAGCGAATGTGAACTTTTCATGATTTTCAGGAGGTCTAGGAAAATGAAAATAGTCAGAATTTTCATCAGGATTGTGCTTAAAGTCTACCTCGGGAAAATATTTACGAATATGCTCAAAGTGTGGACGAATTGGTTCAAATGTAGGTTCCAATTTGGGTGACTTATGTGAAGTAGATCTCAACAAATCGTTGACCTTATCTAAATATTCAGATTCATTCCACTTTTGGTCAAGGTGATTTAAGAAAAAATCAATTGGATTATCTTCAATCATGAGTCTATTTTCAATTATTTTTTGGTTCATGGACAACTCTTGGATCATGTTTACTTTTATGGGTTGGTCTACAAAATCACTCGGTTGTTTTCTAGGAATAAGTCTTTCAGGATGTGGAACTTTAGGTTTATAGACTTTTTCAACCGATTCATTAAATGCGACATGATCAATTTTAGGTATAGACTCATAATTTTCAAACTCCTCAAATTGGCTTGACTCAAAGTGTATAGAATTAAATCCAAAATTTTTATTTTCCTCATCATGTCCACAGTCATCATGATTTTCAAAATTAACCTCAGAGTCACTAGAAAATTCATCCACCTCTTGTTCATTTATTATGGTGGCTAACCGACACATTTGAATTTCTAGACGAGATATAACTTGATTCGTGTTTTGTATGAATCTCTCTAAGGTATTGAATCTTTCCTCTTCTTTATTTGAAAATTCATGTGGATATTGAGGTTCTGGATCCGAATATGGATATGGATATGGATATGGATATGAACTTGGATAAGGATTTTCATAAGTTGGAAAAAATTGATTTACTTGGTGTGCATTAAAATTTTCATAGGGTTCTTGATTCCAAGCAAAATTATTATTCCAACTATAATAGGAGTCCATCTTTTCACAAATCAAATAAACAACTAAGCACAAAAGTCACACAAAAATAAAATAAAATAAAATAAAATAAAAAAAATAAAGAAAATAAAATCCTAATTCTATGGTCAACTTAAATAAAATCTAGACAGCTCATAACTGTTCCAAGTTACACCTCAAGGTCCACCAAATTTGAAATTAATCATGCCACTAGCCAGGTAAGTGTAAGAACTGTGGGAGTCTCTCCGTGGGTACGGTGACTAATTAAATAACCACACGTTCTTTAGGCGTTTGCCTTTTGAACCACTTTCCTAGACACCAGTGTTTGATTAATTAAAAATTCAGCCTCCTCTTGGAGTTTCTTGTCCTAATTGAGCTCGAAAGTCCTAGGGGCTAACGTCTACTTGATTTTATTAGGTCAAGGTTATGCAAAATGCAAGTTGGGTTGTTTGTGGGCCAAGGAAGGGTGATGAAATCCCCACCTTATCTTGTTAAGGGTTTTGCCTTTAAATTAAATTACAAATGAGAATGCACAAATAAAAAAAACTATAAACAAATAAAGTGTCCTAAAACTATGTGAATTACGAAAGAATGAGAAATTAGACGTACCTCGATCCTCTAGCAATCACCACAGTTTATAATTGGCAAAAATAAAAATAAAAGTAAAAACCTAAACAGGATGTGCTCTACGTGAGTGAATGCATGTATGCGGCAATTAGTTTTCTAACTAACAATAAAAACTAAAAAAATAAAAAATAAAAAATAAAACTAAGCTACTTTTTTTTTGAGTTAAGATACAAAATACCAGGAATAACACAATAATAAAATCTTTATCTTTTCGCTCCTTCGATCCGCTTCGATAATCCTAGGAAAAAAAAATTATAGTTGACAAACTAATTCGAATAAATAAATATTAAGGGATAAAAAAAATTAATTCTAGTCCCCGACAACGGCGCCAAAAACTTGATGTGATAAAATTATGTAACAACAAGTGCACAGTGTCAAGTTGAAGAACTGGCAAGTACAGGTCGAACCCACAGAGACTAGATTAATTTTAATGTATCCTTAATATCTATTTTAAGCAAATTAGAAATAAAGATTGAGAATCAATTAACTATAATTAAACTAACTAATAATAAGGAAGCAATCTAGGAATCCGAATCCATTAAATAATAAACATAACAAGTAATTCAATCTCTTCTATTTTTATAACTTAATTATGATTTTGATCTCCATTCCCTTTAATTTAATAATTTTATAATTAACGTGGGCAAGCATAGACTATGAAAATTTAAGGATTAACTATAACCCATCAAAACTTCTTTGAGCAAGCATGGATTAAGAAAAACTCATATCTTAAAAATAATCTATCAAAACCTCTTAATTAATTTAAAATCACATAAGAACTATAAAACGAAGGTATTTCAATAACGAAACATGAAGGCGAAATCAATTAAACATAAAAGCATAAATAATAGAAGAGATAAAATATTATCATGAATAATTATTTAATTTCATCTTCATCCTAGATTAAAGAAACTAGCTAGACATTAAAAAATAAATAAACTAACTAAGATAAAGAAGAAGAAGATTAAAAATAAAAAAAACTCCCTTTAATTAACGATCCTCCAACAAGCGTACAATGAAAAATAATTTAATTGACTCCTACTCCTAACCTAAACTCATACCTCCTTTCTCTCTAAAACAAAAGACCTATTTATAGGAAAAATAAATTTGTGCCCTAATTTACATTCATTGAACTTGGCCTCTTTTATTCCCTTTTTTTCCTTCTTTATTTCAATCTCTACATGGTAATCTCCCAAAAGTCCTCTTCCATGTAGGTTTCAACTTCTTAGTGGCAATCAACTTCTCAAAGATATCTTCTAGATTGTCTTTCCTTTCTCTCGCTGGATTTGACTTGCATACCAAGATTCTTCCACCTCCTTCCTTTTCCTTGTAGAATTCTTCTTGGATATTTCCTTACATGAATAAGAGCATTAAATATTGTTTGATCACCAAGATTTTGACTTTATCGCAATAAAATATTAAATCCTACAAAACAAAATAAAACATATTAATTAAATAAACTAATATAATAAAAGGACAAAATTAGGGATAATAAAATGTATGAATTATGTGCCAATCACTGTACTTTAGGTCAACTTACAAATGGATAACTAAACTTTTTTTTCTTACAGTCAACTCATTGTACTCTATTTTTTTACAAAACGTTAGAAAATACGTCAAGTCTGTTCGCTTTAGACGGAAATGAACACCTAAGCTGCTGAGTTGTAAAAAAAAGCTGATGTGACAATGATTATGTGACATGGTCGTGATTATGTGGATTTGGAGGAAAAATTTTATGAAGAAAATAAAAAAAATATTTTTAAGTATAATATAATTTTAAAAAGTTAGCCAAAAAAACAAGAAAATAAATAAAAAAATGTATTTAATTATTTTTGTAATTAATATCAAATAAATTTTTATTTATACTTAAGTCATTTATAAAACATAAAAACTAAAAATATGCTAATTAAAACTAATATGAATACCACTTAACTACTCATTTATTTAAATTACAACGAATATAAAACCAAAAATCCTTTTATTAAATCAAATTACCAAGCCCAAAAATCCTTTTATCAAAGCAAATCACCAAACCCAAAAATCCAATTTATAACCAAACCTAAAAATCTAATTCATCACACCAAACCCAAAATTATCATTCATCCACACAAAACCCAAAATTCTCATTCATTTCTTCAAACAAACAATGAATCATAAAACCAAAAATCCAGAAATCCTTTTATTAAATCAAATTACCAAACTAGATGCGAGAAACGAAAGGAGTGGGTTGGTGGATATATAATGAGTTTATTTAAATCATCTTTTTGTCTAATATTAAAACTAAATAAAATCGCCTCTCACAAGTTACAAATCGGTTCAATCCTCCCCCAACCAAAACGTAAGCCCTAATCGGAATCTCCAGAAGAAGCGTAGTCACGATCGACTGAAAAAATGATGGAAAAGCACATATCAAATGCAAACACTAATCGAAATCCCCAGAAAAAGTCCAATGCCCAAAAATATGAACACAAACGAAACACAAAGAATAGAGAGAAATTGGATTTCGCCATTGCATCAGATTTCGAGCATCCATAATTTTCCCTGCGGGAAAAAATGGACTTCGCCGGCTAGGCCAATATACTCTCGAGACGAGATTTCATACTCTTGAGACGACATTTCATCATCATTTTTTCTTTTTTTTCTTCTTCAAATTTCTTTCTTTTTCCGATTGAAGATGGGTTGGTCGCTATCGGCAATTGTTGAAGCACTGTGCGGTTTTTGATCAATGATTACTAGCAGTGATTGTTGAAGCACTGCGTGGTGTTTGAAGTTTAGGGTTTTTATTTGGGAGTTTTTTTCAGAGGAATAGGAATATGAAGCAGGGACATTTGATCTTATTTTTCATTTTGTTTTGTTTTGTTTTTGCGTTTATGTTAGTTATTAATGTTTGTTCTTGTTATTAAATAAGTCTGAGTTAAGTTTAAATTTTTTTTTGAATGTATTATTGATTAGGCTTGTTAGTTATTAAAATAATTTTTTTTTTTCTTCATAAAATTTTCCTCCAAATCTACATAATCACGGCCACGTCACGTAATCATTGCCACATCAGCTTTTTTTTTACAACTCAGCAGCTTAGGTGTTCTTTTCTGTCTAAAGTCAACAGACTTGACGGATTTTCTAACGTTTTGTAAGAAAAATAGAGTACAATGAGTTGACTGAAAGAAAAAAAGTTCAGTTATCCATTTGTAAGTTGACCTAAAGTACAATGACCAAAAAAATATTTAACCCGAACAAGTTCCTTGTGTAGGATCCGAAAACATACGGGACATGCAAGTCGTTTACAACACTGAACGCCTCTGCTAATAGGTTATCATTCTATATGTTCAGATGACTTGTGCTCTTATGGTCAAGGCTACGAAGGAAACCCATATCTGCCTTATGGATGTCAAGGTTAAGTCCTGCAATAAAACAAGTTGAAGATTAATTCACCATTTGATTACAAAAAGTACCCTTAAATTCAGTTATTAAACTTGGTAATATTTTCTTTCTCATGTCAGAAATTGATCACTGTTCAAGAGGAAATATTTGCTGTAGTACGTTCGAAGGAGATCTTTGTCCATATTACTGCCTGAAAAACACATGCTACACAAAATCGGACGGCAACAGAGCTCGGATGGCCATTATAGGTATGATGCCTATGACCCTTCATTCTCATAGATACAAAAATAACGAATCTATAAAACCAAATTTGTACTATACAGAACATGGATAATTCATGTAGAAATGAGATAAGAAAATAGAGTACAATAAAAAATTCCTAACATCAATGTAACTAGATCAACTTTTGTTTGTCCCAAATCCAATTAACTGGAAAGGCTTTTTACAATTAGCAACCTAGAGATGACCCTGTTACTCTGCTCATACAAGAAACATCCTACAGTTCTCATTTCGTTCGATATCTCCTAAGACTAAGCATATTTATAAAGGTATTATGCAGATAAGGTATACTGCTGTTTTGGTTCATTAGTGTTTGAGTTCTATCATTTCGGCTGCTATAGTCTAAAAAAGGAGGAGATAAACAGGGAGCATCACTCAACCAAATTGATATATACTCAGAGATAAAGCTGTACGAATCTTCTCAATTACAACTCACCTGTGTATAAAAGGCTCCTCCTCAATTATATACTCCTATAACTTTTCCCATAACAATGTACAAAGAATCTAAGCAGGAAGATAAATTACATGCTTAACTAGGAATTTGTGTCAAAATTCATGTCATCCTTTTCTCTTCCAAGTACATCTATCCTAAAATTCATGTGTTTGTATCCCCTCACTACGTTAGGAGCAAACCTGAGTAACATACTAAAATAAGTTCAATCGGCCTATACTTCTGTGTACATGAAATTAATGGGTGGTGGTTGATGGCTGCCTAATTCTACCAACCATAGTTGCCTAACTTTTTTGTTTTGTTTATTTCTTCACCTACCAAATTCATGCACTATAAATGGGCAAGTTAGTAGAAAAACAAAACACACTATTGGAAATTGAGAAAGCAGAGGGAGAAAAGAAAAACTTCCCCGAGAGTTAAAACAGATTGAGAGAAATCTGTAGTTAGGAGTGTTGCAGAAAAATTTGATCTTGCAAAAATATCCGGTTTACACAGTCGAGATAAAAATAGTGTGAAAGAGCCAATTTATAGAATCTGATCTATAAATTGAAGAATACTTATTTGGTGTATTGTTATGAGGTATCCACCTAAAGGGTAACGTTGTAATCCCATTATTATAGTGGAAGTTTGGAGTGGACTACAGTCCCGTGGTTTTTTTCGATTTGGGTTTTGCACGTAAAATTCTTGGTGTCCTTTGCAATTTTATTTTATCCCATTTATTTGCACAAATACTTTATTATCCCAACAAAGTGGTATCAAAGT
Source organism: Aralia elata (assembly GCA_034770075.1). Lineage (NCBI taxonomy): Eukaryota > Viridiplantae > Streptophyta > Magnoliopsida > Apiales > Araliaceae > Aralia > Aralia elata. The sequence goes on from CM068387.1 coordinate 9,779,637, forward strand.
TTGGTTCGTCTCTGTGCAAATCAAATGGAGGAGAGCACTGGCAACATGATCAAATTGAATGCTTCGAATTATACAATCTGGAGACCAAAGATGGAGGATTACTTTACATTAAAGACTTGTGGAAGCCCATAATGATGCCTAACCAAAAATCGCCAACACCGTCGACGACAACTGAATCCGGTACTGAATCAGCGGTCGTCGCCATAGACGAAAGCTCACCAACTTTGACGGACCTAGAATGGGTGGTGCTAAACCGGAAGTGTGCCGCTCAAATTCGACAATGGATTGACAAAAGCATTTTCCAAAATTTTGCTAACGAGCACGACGCTTACACTTTTTTGCAAAAGTTAGAGAAGATGTACGCTCGGACAACCGCACAAAACAAAGCAAATCTGATGCGACGTCTTGTAAACTTAAGATACAAGGACGAAAGCAGCGTATCGGAACAAATGAGTGAGTTCCAAGACATCGTTGATCAACTCAATTCCATGAAGATGACCGTGGATGATCAGCTACAAGCTTTGTTGTTATTGAGCTCTTTACCTAAGAGCTGAGCACACTGCTCCTGATGGCAAGCTTACTATGGAAATTGTAAAAGATCGGATGTTGAATGAAGAGTCCCGGCGAAAAAACGAGGGACATACTCCCGAGTCTGAAGCGCTTGTCATGGAGAAACAAGACAGGCAAGGGCAACGCGGGAGAAGCAAAAGTCGAAATCCTCGTGGTCAATAACAGGGACATTCCAAATCCAATGTCAGGCGTGACAAAAAGTGTTATCACTGCGGTAAGCTCGGACACTTCATTAGAGAATGCCGAAAGTTAAAAGCAGAGCGGTCCAAAAATTCAGACCGAAATAATGGAGATGATCCCCGAACAAATGACGCTGCAAATGTTTCCGAAGATATTGCCATTGTTCGAGATGATGATTCCATTAATCTGGCAAGTCAAGATTCCACTTGGGTAGTTGACTCTGGTGCATCCTATCATGTCACCCCACGTGTAGAGTTCTTTTCATCTTACACTCGCGACGACTTTGGACGTGTAAAGATGGGAAATGACGATGCATCCCAAATTATCGGCATCATCGATATTTAATTGGAAACTAATCTTGGTTGCAGATTACTCTTGAAAGATGTAAGGCATGTCCCTGACATTCGCCTCAACTTGATCTCCACCGGCAAACTAGATGATGACGGCTATAACAATTATTTTGGTGAAGGAAAATGGAAGCTCACCAAAGGTAACTTGTTGACAGCAAAATGCAAGAAGGATACTTCTCTGTACCTTACAGAAGCCAAGATGTGTATTGGAGAGGTCAGTACAACCAGGAAAGAAGTCCCTACCGAGTATGACATAATCGACTCGGTCATATGAGTGAAAAAGGAATTAAAATTCTTTCAAGAAGGGAGCTTCTACCAGGAATCAAAGGTACATCCTTAACTACCTGTGTTGATTGCATCATAGGAAAACAACACAAAGTCACTTTTCATAATTCTCCACCAACTAAAAAAGGTAATGTTTTAGATTTGATACACACTGATGTATGCACAATGCAAAGTAGAACGGTTAGAAGAGCCTTATATTTTGTAACTTTTATTGATAATCACTCGAGAAAAGTATGGGCCTTTGCTTTGAAAACTAAAGATCAAGTGCAGGAAGTTTTCAAGCAGTTTCATGTGAAGGTTGAATGGGAAACCAATAGACGATTGAAGTGTGTGCGTTTAGATAATGGTGGTGATTACCGCGGACCATTTGAGGCATATTGCAGGAGCTTTAGGATTAGACTAGAAAAATCTGTACCAAAGACACCTCAACACAACAGTATAGCCGAGAGGATGAACAGAACAATTTGTGAGAGAGTAAGATGTATGCTCTCAAACACAAAGTTGCCGAACTCTTTTGGGGGGGAGGCAATGAGGACAGCGGTTGATTTAATCAACTTTTCTCCATCGGTTCTACTCAATTATGAGGTGCCAAAAGTGGTATGGATTAGTAAAATGTTTTTTACAAACATTTAAAGTATTTGGCTGCAAGGCATTTGTTCACATCCTAAAAGATGAGAGGTCCAAACTTGATGGAAAAGCCAAACAGTGCATTTTTTTAAGATATGCCCATGAAGAATTTGGCTACAGACTTTGGGATCCTGTCAACAAAAAGATTATCAGAAGTCGAGATGTGGTGTTCCTCGAAGATCAGACAATTGAAGATTTCGAGAAACCAGAGAAATCCCAAACTGATGAAATTCCTGTAAATCTGGAACCAGTCTTCCCACCTACGCATCTTGATGGCGGGGGAGATGCTCCACATGTTGATGATAACAGTTCACAAGAAGATAGGTTTGAACCAGAGGCGATTCCAAAACAAGTCCAACCAGACCCACAACTAAGGAGTTCTACCAGAGAGCGACAACCAAGTCGCAAATATTCTCCTAATGAGTATGTGTTGCTCACTGATAGGGGAGAACCAGGAAGCTCCCAGGAAGCCATTGATGATCCTAAAAAGAATGAGTGGTTAAAAGCCATGCAAGAAGAAATGAAATCCCTTCATGAGAACCACACATTTGATCTGGTAAAGCTACCTCAAGGGAGAAAAGCACTCAAAAATAAATGGGTCTTCAAAATCAAAAATGAAGAAAGTAGCTCACAACCACAATACAAAGCAAGGTTAGTTGTGAAAGGGTTTCAACAAAAGAAAGGTATTGATTTTGAAGAAATATTTTCTCCTATAGTAAAAATGTCTTTGATCCGAGTTGTTCTTGGTCTGGCTGCTAGTTTAAATTTAGAAGTTGAACAACTTGATGTTAAAACTGCATTTTTACATGGTGATCTTGATGAGGAAATTTACATGGAGCAGCCCGAAGGATTCCAAACCAAGGGTAAGGAGAAACATGTTTGTAGATTGAGGAAGAGCTTGTACGAACTCAAGCAGGAACCAAGACAGTGGTATAAAACGTTTGATTCATTTATGGAGAAGAATGAGTGCAAAAGAACCACTACAGATCATTGCGTTTTTGCCAAGAAATTTCCTGATGGAGATTTTATTATTCTCTTGTTATATGTTGATAACATGTTAATCGTAGGTCATGATTCCAACAAAATTAGTCAACTGGAGAAGGAATTAAGCAAGTCATTTGCCATGAAGGACTTGGGACTGGCAAAACAGATTCTTGGCATGCGAATTTCTCGTGACAGACAAAAGGGCAGAATCTGGATATCTCAAGAACGGTACATTGAGAAAGTTCTTTAAAGATTTAACATGGACAAAGCAAAATTTGTCAGTACTTCACTTGCAAGCCACTTTAAGCTAAGTGCCGAATAGTGTCTTTCAAGTGAGAAAGAAAAATTTGTGATGAAGAAGGTGCCTTATGCATCAACAGTTGGCAGTTTGATGTACACCATGGTATGCACAAGGCCAGACTTCGCTCACGCGGTTGGCATTGTGAGCATGTTTCTGTCAAACCCTGGAAAAGAACATTGGGCAGCAGTTAAATGGATATTAGGTATCTTAGAGGTACGTCCAGTCAGTGTTTATGTTTTGGTAGTGATAAACCTGTATTGGAAGGATATACAGATGCAAATATGGCTGGTGATGTGGATTCTAGAAAATCAATATCTGGATACCTGATAACTTTTGTAGCTCACGACTACAAAAATGCATTGCCCTATCCACCACAGAAGCAGAATATATTGCAATCACAGAAGGTTGTAAAGAGTTTTTATGGATAAAGTAGTTCCTACAAGAATTGGGACAAAATCAAGAAAAATATATTCTTTACTGTGACAACCAAAGTGCTATTCGTCTTAGCAAAAATTCAACATTCCACTCCAGATCAAAACACATCGATGTAAGGTATCACTGGATACGTGATGTGTTGGAAGAAAAATTGCTACAACTTGAGAAAATCCGTACTGATAATAATGGGTCAGATATGATGACAAAGCCATTACCAAGAGAGAAGCAAGAAGTCTGCAAGACAGTTGCAGGACTTGTGGCAGCTCCAAATTTGTCTTAAGGGGGAAACCCTTTGTCATGTGTTTGGAGGGGGAGATTGTTAGGTCCAAACCACATGTTTTTCATGTCTGGTGGCTAATGGTTGGTGGTTGATGGCTGCTTAATTCTACCAACCATATTTGCCTAAACTTTTTTGTTTTGTTTATTCCTTCACCTACCAAATTCATACACTATAAATAGGCAAGTTAGTAGAAAAAAAAATACACCATCGGAAATTGAGAAAATAGAGGGAGAAAAGAAAAACTTCTCCAAGAGTTAAAACAGATTGAAAGAAATCTGAAGTTAGGAGTGTTGCAGAAGAATTTGATCTGCAAAAATATCTGGTTTACACAGCCGAGATAAAAATAGTGTGAAAGAGCCAATTTATAGAATCTGATCTATAAATTGAAGAATACTTATTTGGTGTATTGTTGTAAGGTATCCACCTAAAGGGTGACGTTGTAATCTCATTATTATAGTGGAAGTTTGGAGTGGACTACAGTCCCGTGGTTTTTCCCAATTTGGGTTTTCCACGTAAAATTTTTGGTGTCATTTGCAATTTTATTTTATCCCATTTATTTGCACAAATACTTTATTATCCCAACATTTACATAGAATCCAATTACATAAGGGCCCTGAGATGCCGTTCCAAGAATTAAATTTTTACTCTGAATCATTTTCAATTCTTTGAAGTACTATAGTCCAGTCCTTTTGTTTTTGAAATAGTTTATTTTAATTCTCAAGCCATAAGCAATGGACAGCTGCACAAAAGGCTTGTTTCCTAATTCTTACCTTATAGGATTTCCCTTTAAATAATCTAAAGCCGTAAACAATGGCTCCAATCTCCTTATGATTTATTCAACAAACACCAATGCATGATTCATAAGAAAACTTATTAAAACAGGTGCAGCTATATAAAAACAAGTTGTCGTCATTCTAGTGCAAAATTTCCCTTTAAATAGTCTATACTCTATTGTTACTCTCAATTCGTAAACAATGGCTCCAATCTCCTTTTTATTTATTCAGCAGACATCTATGCATGATTCATGACAAAACTTTTTAAAACAAAGTGCAACCGAACACGAGTTGTCCCTATTCTAGAGCAAACCTACCAATAGACATACATAAAGACTAATCTCCGATTTGAACCCTAAAATTTAACCTTAAAATCAATTTGCACCCTAAACTTTAGTGAAGAGGGTGCAAATTATATTGAAACTCAAAATTTAGGGTGCATTTAATTCAAAATAAAATTTAGGATGCAAATTGATTTTAAGGTCAAAGTTTAGGGTGCAATTTGGAATTTAGTCCATCCATAAATAATGTTCCTAGCTCTTTATTTCTTCTTTCATTTAGTCTACGTCCTTACGTGCCCCATCTCGCTGGCATTGTTTCAATATAAGACTTTTACTTCTGCAACTTTTACTTCTGAATTGGTTCACTTGTAAAATTCATATCTGGACTGCTAGATAAAACTAGACTTCTTTTCGATTAATAAACTATGAACTTTGTAAATATTGATAAATGTCGATTTCTTTGCATATGTTGACTAAACAACTTTTTTATCCCTAATGAGTACTGCAGGTAGTTGCAGTGGTCTTGGAGGGCTATTTTTAATTATTGCATCAAAGTGGTTGTACAAAGTAATGCAACAGAAGAAAGGAGAAAAGCTCAAAGAGAAGTTCTTCAAAAAAATGGAGGTTTACTATTACAACAAGTGTCTTCAGGTGAAGGTACTATTGAGAAAAACAAACTGTTCACATCAAAGGAGTTGGAGAAAACAGCCGACCACTATAATGCAGATCGAATCCTTGGCCTCCGTGTATAAGGGAATGTTGACGGATGGAAGTATAGTAACAGTTAAAAAATCCAAAACACAGGAGGAAAGCAAAATTAAGCACTTCATCAACGAGGTGGTTATCTTATCACAAAGTAAACATAGAAATATAGTCAGGCTACATGGATGTTGCTTGGAGACGGAAGTTCCGCTACTGGTTTATGAATTCATACCTAATGGAACCCTTTTTTAGTATATTCATGACCAAAAAGAAGAATTTCTACTTACCTGGTGTAAGCCCAAGAACAAATTAGGGTCCACATGAGACCTAAAATAATAATAATAATAAATTCAAAAAAAGTCAAAAATAAATAAACAAGACATAAGAGACGCCTCCGCAAGTCCCGAGGCAGAAGACTCATGGAGACGACTTATTTTGGAAATTAATTGAGGGTTTGGATTGGTGGCTAGAAGAACAGAACGATTTGGGCATTACTCAAGTAACTAAGGGTATTTCTAGAATTTTCACTGAGGTCACATGTCAGGCACACTACCCAGACATGTGCTAGGCACATGATCATTCTACAAGAAATTTTATAAATACTCCTCCCATTTCAATAGAAAGGGGGTTGATTTCTTTTGGATTCTCTCTGCACCCGAGACACCCGAGAATGCTCTTTCACCCTAAGAGTTCTGACACGTGTTACTGGAGTAATCGCCTACCTGTCCTTCTCCCCTCTCCAGCTCATCAATCAATTCCGTACTCTTCGTGGATTTCTCTCCTCCTCGGTCAACACGAAATCCCACCACATAGCAAGGTACGATTTTCTTGCCTATATTCTTTTGGCGACTCTTCTGGGGAGGTGTAGAATTCGTGAAGGGTATACCCACAACTCGAAGTGGGAGAACTACGGGAAGAGTTTCACCGGCAACAAGCATTACTTCACCGGATCTAGTTCCAAGGCAAGCAAATCAAGCTTTCCAAGGCGCGAATCTGGATCTCGATCAACCCGTCTTAAAAGACACTTTAGAAGGGAGTTCAACTTCACCATATATGACTGATCAACAACCAACCAACGCCAGGCAGACGAGCACGGGCGTGCAAGGGGAGGAAGCAACAGGGCAACATACAACCATGAATGTTGTGCAGTTGGAAACGCTTAAGGCATTGAAGGAAGCACTGGAAGGACAAGGGTTGATGATGGCCATGATGTCAAAAATGCAGAGGCAACATGAGGAAATGGGGAATTTCTGCAAGCAATTGATACATATCCCACTTTCAAGGCCATGTTTCCAGGAAATTCGCAGGTAGAACGAGTAGGAGTGGATGACAACAACAAAGAAAATCAGAATGCAACTCCAACAACGGAGAGTTAGTCGATTCCAATCATTCATTTAGAACCCCAGAACAGTGGTGACGCACCACAACCCAGACAGGAAGCAAGCCAACCTTAACCAACCATCATTCTAGTCACACTCCCAGTATTTTAACAAGTGCAGATGCCGACCATTCCGAGCCACACCCAACCAATAAGTCACCAAGCACAACCAATGCAAGTTTTGCATGATACAAGTATACATCAACCGATCTTTTTGCCGCACACACCGTCGATGCACCAGTTCATCACAACCCCTCAGAGAATTCATACAACAAGCCAGTATGTAACGAAGGATGATATGATCGACGTAATCAATCAGTTTCGCAAATAGACAAACCGACCTTCAAAATTGGACTTCACTCCACCTTACCCAGCTCATATCCGGAGACAACCTTACCCAACAGGATATATTGAGCACCACCCTCCACAGTTTCCAAAGTACAATGGAGAGAAATGGAATGCCAGAGAACATATAGCCAGGTTCGTAGAGTCGATGTCCCCATGGTTGGGTTACGACGAAGTAAGCAATCACAACCTTTTGATGTGAGAATTCAATAAGACATTGACGGATAGTGCCTTCAGTTGGTATTATAATTTGGAGAAAGGATCAGTCCACGATTGGGATGATCTGAAATTACAATTTTTTAAGAAGTTTTTCTATGTGCAGAAATAAGTGACCATAGTAGAGCTTATGAGATTCAAAAAAAAACCCTAATGAAAAGCTATTGGACTATGTTGACAGATTTAAGGCTCAAGCACAGAAGTGCGCGGAGCCGATCGAAGAGAAAAATCTAGTTAGCATGTGCAACAATGGTGCCTTGGATCCCTTCAAGCCCCATCTCATTACTAAAGCATGTGATGCTTTTGCAACGCTTTCATCATTCGCACAAGACTTAGGAGGAATCTTGACATTTCCCGTGAGCCATACAACCGTTACATGGAAGGGAAAGAGGACAACTATTGTGGCTTTAGCAGATTCTCAGCATAAGCCACAAGGGGGCAAGAGGGAGAAGAATGAAAAGAGCAGAGGAAAACCATGAGACAAGTATTCAAGATTGCCAATCCCAGAGGCTATTACTTGTGGTGAAAAAGAATTCAGAGATTTGTATGAACAATGGGTAGAACAAGGAGTGGTGAAACATCCAAGACCCAGATTTGTGGTAACTGAAGAGATAAAGAGGAGACCAGACTTCTGTGTATACCATCAATATGCAGGACACCCCACGATAGACTGTTAGCAGAAGGAGAAATTGAATTAGAAAGAGGAAGCAGTGTGCTTGACAAACTGCTACTCAACCACAAAGGGAAAGAAACGTGCAATACTATTACTCATAGTGAAGCACCAGAAGGAAGAGAAGTAGAGATGATGGAGAATACAAAAATGATGGAAGAAACGATGGATGTTACTGAGTCGGGTCTACAAGTGGCTGCATTAATGAAGGGAACAAAGTTCAGAAGATATTTTGACTAGATAGGATTGACCGAGGAAGTAAGAATAGAGGCGACCAAGGCAATCATTAAAGTTGTCGAAACACAGAAAGCTTGTATGACAGTAGGCAAAGGTTTTGCAAAGACGGTGGAGGAGGAGGAACACAAAATCTCTTTCTCCAAGGTTGATAGAGAGGTGAAATACCCACATAATAGACCATTGTATGTCATAACAATAATCAATGGCATGGAAGTACGAAGGGCATTCATCGATAATGGAGCATCTATAAATATCATGCCCTACCACGTGTTTAAACAGCTAGGACTATTAGAAAGAAGATTGTCAAAGAAAGAACAAGCATCATATGTTTTGCCAACCAAAGCACGAGAACCCTTGGACACATAAGGGTGGATATGCAAATAGGAAAGATTCGGGGACCTGTGACGTTCCATGTGGCAGAAATTAACGCGGCGTATCATGTGTTGTTAGGAAGAGCTTGGCAAAACGACTATCGGGTGGTACCATCAGTTTTTCAACAGTGCATGAAGACAATTTGGAAAGGAAAGTAGATTAAGGTACCTGCAACAAAGAACCCTTTTGCTCTGGAGGAAGCACACATCATTGAGGCATCTTTCTTTGATGATGTCGTCGAAAAAGGAGAAAACAGCATCACCAAGCCTGATTCTATGAAGCTAGTAAGTTGGTAGGAGGTGCAAAAGGACAGGTTCATACCTACAAAAAGGGAAAAGAAACTAATCTCAGAACAAGGAGAATGTTCCAAAGACAAAAAGCTGACGGTGGTAGACCGAAAGGAAGAAAGAAAAGAACAAAAGAAGTAGGTAATAGGTCCAAAAGATGCTAGAAATATAATCAACGCCAAACGGACGGACCAATTAGAGACGGGCAAAGGGAATAAAAGAAAAGAAGAACAAAAGATAAAATGGAAAAGGGTTGTTAAACCCAACGGGAAGATGGTGTTTTCGCCTATGACGGTGCGAGGGGGAGGAGCCCGAGGGTGCACCCAAACCTGATGGCTTAGGAGGTGTCCCCCACTCCAGTAGTAATGAAGAGGAAGAGATTATACAGCAGAAAGTTTAACCGACTCCAAAATGCTTTGCAGATCGGCCAAAACCGCAACAGAATGAATTGGAAGAGGTCGATTTATCAACTGAAGAAGGAACGCCAAGACCAACCTATATCAATAAGGAGTTGAGTGTTAGCTAGAAAGAAGAACTAGTGAAGCTACTAAGAGAGAATGGGGATGTGTTCGCTTGGAACTATAATGAAATGCCTGGGATCGACAAGGAGTTGGTAGAGCATAGACTGAACATAGGCCCAGGAGCTAAACCAGTGAAGCAAGCACCTCACACCTATTTATCGGAGGTTGAAACACAGATCAAGGAAGAAATAAAGAAGTTGTTAGAGGTAGGATTCATAAAGCCAATTTAGCACCCAGTATGGCTATCCAGCATTATACCTGTGAAGAAATCCAATGGACAATTGCGAATATGTGTGGATTTCAGGGACTTGAACAAGGCGTGCCCTAAGGACATGTACCCGCTACCCAATATAGATACTTTGGTGGATGCAATAACCAATCATGAGATGATGTCGTTCATGGACGGATTTGTGGGATACAACCAGATAAAGATGTCCTTAGGAGATGCAGAAATGACAGCCTTCTGTACCCCGTTCGAAAATTTTTACTATGTAGTAATGCTATTCGGATTAAAGAATGCGGGAGAAACTTACCAACGAGCAATGCATGCCATCTTTCACGACATGATTCATGACACGGTGGAGGACTATGTGGATGACATAGGAGTAAAATCTAAAAATGAGGCAACCCACGTGGAGGATCTTAGAGAGGTGTTTGAACGATGTCGAAAGTACAAACTGAAGATGAATCCAAAAAAATGCGCCTTTGGGATGACGGCTGGGAAGTTTTTGGGCTTCTTGGTCCATAATAGAGGTCCGGAGGTAGACCCAAGCAAGGCGAAAGCCATTACAGAGATGCCCCTTCCAAAAACACAGAAATAGTTGAAAAGCTTTTTAGGAAAGGTTTCCTGCTTAAGGAGATTCATGTCGGCATTGGCAGAGGTCACAGAACCTTTTGGGAAGTTATTGAAGGTAAAGGCAGAATAGAACTAGGGGCAAGACCAACAACAAGCCTTCGAGAAAATAAAGGAAATATTGGCTTCGGTAAAAATAATGATAGTACCACAAAGAGGGACACCGTTGCACTTATATGTCACATCTACCAAGAAGTCTATAGGAGGTTTGATCACGTAAGAGGTAGATAGAGAAGAAAAGCCTGTGTACTACATTAGCCGAATAATTAGAGGACCAGAGACTAGGTACTCACAGTTGGAAAGACATTGCCTGACACTAGTGTTCATCGCACAAAAAATGAGACATTATTTTCTAGCACATGAAGTGAGGCTCACAACGAGAACTGACCTGATCAGATATTTGTTGACTAAGCCAGTGCTAGTAGGAACACCTGCAAGGTGGATAATGACCCTCTCAGAGTATGACATCAAATGTGTAACACCGAAGGCAATCAGATGTCAGGCTTTGGCAGACCTGTTCGCTCAATTTTCGAATGGAGAACATGAACCTCCCTCTGAGGATCTTCCAGGGGAAGAAGTGGAAATAATTAATAAAGTAGGGGACGAGACTCAGAATGGTGGAGTTTGGCCTTTGACGGGTCATCCGCAGAAGGAAAAGGAGGAGCAGGTGTTATGTTAACCACAAAAGAAGGAAGGGAAGTAGCCTTGTCATACAAACTGGATTTCCCTTGCACGAACAATGAAGCAGAATATGAGGCGTTCATATTGGGATTATTGGCAACTAGAGAATTGGGAGCCAAATGTCTTAAAGTAAGGGGAGATTCAAATCTGATAGTACAACAAGTGAGAGGTCAATTCGCAGTGAAGGAACCTATCTTAGCACCATACCGAACTGTGGCACAAAAAGTGATGGAAGTCTTTAGGAAGGTGGTGATTGAGTACGTGCCAAGAGGACATAATAAACAACTCGATGCATTTGCCACAGTAGCATCTAGAGTACATGTCAAAGGAGAAGACTTGGATGTGAAGGTGATCAAGAGAACCCTCCCAACCACAGTGCTAGAATTATTCCCCGAAGATATGACAGATGATTGGAGATATGCCATCTATCATCAATTACAAACAAAGGAATGGAGAATCTCACTAGTGGAGCTTCAAAAATACAATATCATTAAAGGAGTCTTGTACCACAAAGAAGCAGATGGTGTATTGACCAGATGCTTGGGGAGGCATGAAGCAAATATCGTATTATATCAGATCCATGAAGAAACCTGCGGATTGGTAGATATTGGCTTATATCGGAGGTTGCAACACCAATGGTATTATTGGCCCGAAATGAAAAAAGAAACAGATGCACTTCAACGATAATGTCTTTCGTGCCAAGAATACCCTGGGGTGGAGGAATGCGCCTTCATTGATGACATAGCGAATTGGTGAATCTCGTATGCGGAGTTTTTACAAAGCGGCAATCTCCCTGTTGAAAAGAAGGATGTAATTTTAATAAAGAAAAAAGCACAACGATTTTTCTTGCAAAATGAAGAGCTGTTTCGAAGAGGGTTCAACGGGAAGCCCTTACGGTGTTTGGAATTAGGTGAGACCAATGATTTAGTTTATCAAATGCACAAAGATGAACACTAAGGAGGAGCCAAGTTGTACAAACAGCTAATTGATCATGGTTATTTCTGGCCTAAGATGGAAGGAGATTGTTTAGAGTTTGTCAAGAAGTGTCACGTTTGTCAAATTAATGGGAACTTGATTCATGCCCCTGCTGTGGATTTGCGGACTTTAGCAACACCATGGCCATTTCATATGTGGGGAATAGATCTTATAGGTCCTATTCATCCTAATTGTAAGGCCAACATCTGGATCTTGACTGCCATAGAGATGTACACAAAGTGGGTGGAGTGAATGCCTTTAAAAAGGGCTACGAGGCCGGTAGTGGAAAATTTCATCAAGGAGCATATTGTTTACTGTTTTGGGATCCCAAAAATCATCTTATCAGATAACGAAACTCCCTTCATCAATAGGGACGTCAAAAATCTGATGGATAGATAGAAGGTGAAGCACTACAAATCATCATCTTACTACCCAAAAGTAAATGGACAAGCAGAGGCCACAAACAAAACATTAATCAAGATTCTCTCAAAAACCTTGGACGATCACCCAAAGACTTGGGCATAACAACTACCAATAGCATTGTGGGCTTATCGAACTTTAAAAAGAAAACCTACAGGCGAAACCCCATATACTTTGGTAAATGATGAAGAAGTTGTCTTGCCCGCAGAAATAGAAATACCTTCAGCTAGGATGAGACTCTGAAGCTTAGTCGAGGAAGAGAATAGACCGGCTACTTTGGAGGCCTTAGCCGACTTCCGAGATAAGGCAAAAGAAAAACTGGAACAGTACCATGAAAAGCTGCGACAATAATACAATATTGTAGTGGTATCACGACAAATTTTGGTGGGGGACTTGGTGCTTAAGACAGCGAATCAAGTCATGAGGCGAACACCAACCACCAAATCTTTTCCCAAATGAGAAGGTCCATATAAGGTACGAGAGATCTCTGAAAGCGGGTATTGCAAAATATCTATATGGGATCGGATGCTATCTCAGCCCCACTGAACCTGAAATGGGTAAAGAAATATTACAGATGAGATAGTCATCACACAAGTTACACTTTCAACTTTAAAAAGTGATCACGACACCCGATTATCAGTCCACAAACCTGAAAAAGTTACACTTCAACTCCAAAAGTGACGAACGTTAGGCTTTATTTTTCGTCAAAAGTAAGATTGATCATCATTTTCTTTACGAAATCTGAAACGTTATGCTTTTCGTTAAAAGTAACCTGATTATCAATAAAATAACAAACTTTCACTTATACTTGGATAATTTCTTTTTTTATATAAAAAAATGGGTATGGATTCAAGTGTTAGTTTGCAAAAAATCGAAAAAAAATATAATAATAATAATAAAAAATTCTAACGTATATAAAGATAAGTTTTCTGAAATAAGAGACTGAATTTAACAAAACAATTCATATAATAGAGGAAACTATGCGAGCAAAACAAATGCTTGCAACAATGTCACATGAGATAAGATCTCCACTAGCAGGGGTTGTAAGCATGACTAAGATTCTTTTAACCACAAAACTTGACAAGGAGTAAAGACAACTGAAGTGAAAGCCTAATAAAGGTCACGATCTAGAGTCCATGATATGTCACATTGAATAGGGGCCATAGCTAAAGCCTCTAAGTCGGTAATGGCAGCATCCCGAGCTTTTGCATTGAAGGCTATCTTTTCCTCAAATTCCTGAAGTTTGGTCTTCAATTTAACCATCGCATATTGAAGCTCCAAAAGCTCTCTCGAAAGTACGCCGTTCTCATTATATCGTGAAGTGGCCTCCGAACGTAGTGCACTAACACGATAATTGGAAGCAAGGAGAGCCAACCTAGCACAAAAAGAAGACATGTCAAGGCCGATAAGGGAAAGGTCATCAACCTCACAATTAAACCTATCTAAGTCCTCGACCCGCAAAGAATGGAGAGAAAGATTGTGCATCTCAAGAACAAGGTTCGCAAGTCGATCTAGAAAGAAGGTTTGGGCGAAAGCCCCACGAATAATCAATCGATCAAATATATGCGGGAATCGAGCTAGGAGATGCTCGAGACTTGCCTGGCTAGAAGAAGAAACCTGAAAACCCCTCCATGGAACAAGAGCTCTGGTTGGATGAAATGAAGCTCTAGTAAAAGCCGTTTTGGAAGAAACCATGACGTCAATTGGGACAAGAGTTGTAGGGCTCAATGGCTGCCAGACTACCGGTGATTCTATGAGACCCTGACTGTTAGGTGGATAACTAAGGTCACTAAAGGGCGACGTGGCAGAATCAGGATGAAGGGGATCAAATAAGGCGATCCCCTCAAGGGGCAAAGGCAGATCTTTCATCCCCTCAGCCTAAAAAGGGAAAATAACACAACATAATTATAAAGCAAAAACGTAACCTTAAAAGACAAGTGTGCATTAGCTAAAGAAAATGCTCACAAGGTAACCGATTGAGAAGATGTCGCAAGACTCCACAGAATGAAAAACTGTGGTTTCCCCACCAAAAGAGCAAGTAACAATACCCTCCCTGTCATACAAGATCTCGGTAGAATCCTTTCGGGGAGGATAGAAATCAGTAACATGCTTGGAAGGATTATCCCTCAATGAAGAAGGATTTGTAGCCTTGGGATCATCAGAATCACCATGGGTATCACCGGTACCTTTAAAGCTATCATGTGGAAATACTGCAGGAGGGATTGAAAAGGGAGCCTCACCACCCACATCAGAACCTGAGCCCACGTCAGACAAGGAATCGTCAGCATCAAGACTGACGCGGTTATCACATGGTGAAGAGGACTCCACAATAATAACCACAGGTTGGGGAGGCCCATAAGTAGTGGAAATCGGCGTCTCACTTGTAGTACCCACAAGAAACCCAATGGGGACGCTATCATCATCATCATCATCTTTGGCAATCTGAAAAACAAGGAAATAATGACATAAAAAAGCACGCAATCAGCCATATGAATGTTGAAAAATGTAAATGAAAATGGCACAAAGTTTACTACAAGCTTTCGGCGTCTCTTGAACGGATCCTTCACTACTGACATACTAGAACTAGCATCATCAGGAAGGCGTTTTGCCAACGGCTTCAAGATAAGTGTGGTCCCATTTATCGTTCGCCTAATGACAACCTGGCAAACTGAGCCCACATTTGAGCCAACAATGGGAACCACCTTAGGAACAATAGTAATAGGTGCTCTTGCTTTAGAGCGAGTAACTCTCATCTCCTCGGGAGCAGAGGATCCTTGGGGAGGAGCTTGAGGAGGTACCCAGGATGAAACCTGCGGGGGAAGACACCTAGAGGTGGTAGGAGCATGAGCTGGCGGAACCTCGAGAGGATTTCGAAGGAGACTCTCTGCAGAACGAAGAGGGGGAAACTTGGACATTAAAGCCTCACGCTTAAGAAATCGACTGCTGGTTGGCCAACTCTCTAAAAGAGTCTTGAGTCTAGAAGAACATAGCAGCTTGGCCCACCGAAGATGTTTGGGAAGAGAAACCGGCAACGAATAAATCATAGTCTCATCTTGCCACATTTTTAGGTTAAGAAGCCAGAAGTTACGCTCACTAGCCAAATAACGTCCCTCCTGAGAAGCAGTTGATATGACAAAAGGAAGAGGGTCATAATGAGCAGTCGGTAGTCTCGGGAGCTCCCATGCAAACGACTGAGATGTAGGGACAAAATTATCAAGAGCACTCTCGTAATCACCCTACCAAGAACGACCAAAAGGTCGATATTGATCAAAGCCGAACTGTCGCATAACTCTCTGAGGAGAGTAAAGAATGGTGCCGAACTCATCATCCTCGACAAAGTAAAAAAGTTCCGTAGCACGAAAGAATAGGAACCAAAAGAGTGATGACCCATGCAAGCCCTCGACGTTTGAGAAAGAGCGAAAGTCATTCCTATAAAAGTGAGGCAGAAGACTGCCCTCCGGAACTATAGTATAAGGACAAGCAATGAAACATGAAAAGTCATCAATATAGAGCCGCAAGTCCGAATTAGCACTGTGATTAAACCAACATGAGGTGCGAGGAACAACATTCAACGATAAGAAAAGGGGTGGAAGCTTCTTCTTATTAAAAAAGGGTAACGAGGTAGAATGGCCCCGAAAGCACTCAAAAAGGATTATTCGAAGAAAAGAGCCCGGGATGAAATAATCCACATCGTACCTAAACAAGTGGAAAAAACATTGATGAGAAAAAGGAAAGTGCAGTATGAAATGTACAAAGTGAGAAAAAGGAACCTTCTAACAGACTCCTTCATAGCAAGGACAGTTTCGTCTAAACGGCGATACATGGTCCCCAAGAAGAGAGGGGCAAGGGGAACTTGTAAACCCCGAGCCAATAAAGTTGCCAAACTGAACATACGGGTTGAGGGACCATCTATCGGTGAGCCAGGGAAGATAAAACAGGACAACCACATAGTCAAATAAGCAGTCAGCGGAAAAGGACATTGTTCTCCATGGAAAGCAAGAACGGACTTGCTGTGAATGGAACTATCCCAATGCCCGGGCTTGTAGTCTCGGAAGAAGTAGCACACCCAAGATAGCCATGAAGTCTTTTGCCGATTAAGTGTCTTGAATTCAGGTAGGAGCTTATCACCCTGATACCGCCATGTGTAACTGAAAGCTCACCTGAGGGCCTTGGTTAAATATGCAACCCACTCGGCATCCTTAGAGGACAAGTTGGATGGACCGCATGAAACCAAAGCGGCGGCAGGAAGGCTACAAGATATAATTCAAAAAAAGTACGTAAAAATGATAAATGAATGGAACGGAATGGAAGGGAAACTTACTGATAAATAGCGTAGACATCCTCTAAAGTAGGGGTGAATTCCCCCCAAGCAGTGACAAAGGTACAGGTAGAGGAGCACCAACGTGAAAGCAGTAAGATTAGGATATTTTGGTCCTGATGGATATGAAGATCCCTACACAGCTGGATACATCGTAAAATACCAGCCTTCTCAAGCAACTCTACGTGACCAGAATTTCCAAGGATCTCGTCGGTCCAATCATGCCATCCTTGGAGGCGATTATATGAGTCAGATATGAGGCGAACATGGCTGAAAGAGTATTCTTGTTTCTCAATACACATGCGGGGAATACGATCAGAACAGGAAAAACTCTCCCGACTTTTGTAAGCCACAACGTACAAAAATAGGCCCTCTTTGTCAAGCGGAGGAAAGGTCGAATTATCATAATCCTTCACGCGACTCCAAAAGACATCAAAAAGACCATAAAAGGAGCTTTTCCCCATTCACTTAGGGAGGGGACTTCTTTGGCAGTTTTTGGGTCTACGGAATGCTCGTCGGAATTGGCCTATAACAAGGGCGACTTGGCATGGAAAAACAATAAAAAGAAAAACTCTGCACATCAGAATACTATTATGTCACTCACTTTTCTTGGAGAAACACTGTTTATGTCAGCGTTACTATTCATCATTGGTACTATGCATTAATGGTACTATTCATGACTGGAAATCTCATGTCGGGGAATTATACCTAAAAATTAAAATTTAAAAAAAGTACTGTTCATGTAGGAGTACTGTTGATGGCGGAGTACTATTCACATCGGAATAACTATTTCTGTCGGAGTTCTGCTCCTACTGAAGTTACTGCTCCTACCGAAGTTATATATATATATATATATATATTAATTGATAAAAACAACGATCACTATATATATACACATATATATTATCCGTAAGCCATAATCATGGCTGCAATACGAAAGCTAACATAAAAAGAAGAGGAGACAAGCATACTGTTAGTAGTGTTTTTCCTCTAAAAGAGTAGTGGTGCTGCTGTTGCAATAAAGCCTAATATAAACAGAAGAGGGGACAAGCATATTGTTAATAGTGCTTTTCCTCTATAGAAGAATGTTGCTGCTGGATTGGTTGTGCTAGCGAAGAGTACCACTGATCACACTTAGGAAATCACGTCGGAGCACTGTTTGTGTCAGAAATCATTGTTCCTATCGGAGTCACTTTTCACATAAAAAAAACTACAACACGTTTGAATACCGACAGATAGAGGAAGAAGAAAAGCAACACATACCCCATAGTGGTCCTGCTAAACTTGAAAAAATAAGATAAGTTATTGAACTATGTTCCTCTCTAGTTCTATTTGTTTTAGAGTATTAGATTACATTAAGTTATTTAAATTCTTTATAAAAAAAACCGCACCCACTGCGCTCTCACATGAAACTGAAAGTTTTTATACAAAAAAATATAGATACAGAAGGAAAGGAAAATTCAGTTATAAATCTTTCTCTCTCTCTAAGATCATCTTTTTCTGAAATTAATGATGAATGAGCAGCCCTGTCAATACTATTTACTCTTCTCTCTTTCTTTTCATCAGTGCTTCAATGGCTGCTGGACTTTCTTTCTATGCAGTTACAATTTATAAAACCTTAATGCTGCTTAAAATTGTATCGTGATCCGAGTTGATTTAAATTACAATTCCAATGTAATTGTCCTTTTTTGACTTCTCGAGTACGCCACACTTTCAAAAATAAAATAAAATTTAATATTCCTCTACTTTTGACTCCACATTATGATGCACCTTATTTTTATTCTTATTATTGTCATTAGTCATTACTATATGATACTTTTAGTTGTTAATTCTCCACCGAGTGGTCCTGCTTCAAGAGATAATAGTACTTTGTTAGACAGAAAAACAAAGAAATTGGAAAAGCAAGCAAAAGTTTTACTTTACTACAGACAACAAAACAAAATAGTTATTTAATTTAGAATTCTAGGAATGTGTACTTTTCTTGAAATATTCTTCCCCTGAAATTGTGCAGTAACAGTGCTTGCCTCTTGAAATCCATATATATATATATATGAGTTTCCAGCAATTGTGTTTCCCACCGGCTTTTGAAAATCTTTATATTATAAAATTAAAATCCCATTCCGAGTAGCGGTGTCTTCCCCATATCAGTAGAAACATGAGCCGTATGTACATAAACTATTCACTAGTATGTATATATAGATTAAGTATGGGGAATCTAAACTTTACATGAGAAACATGCTTTGAAATATATAAATATGTTTCCACTAATATATGTTTTCCTGAACATGTTATATATATATAATGGTCATGTACATAATGCATTACATATAGCATTTATGAATATTTACATTTGAAATTTTGATCTAATATTAGCTAGCACTTGGACTAGTCGCCCACCAAGCCAGAGACCCCATCCGGCAACGCTTGGAAAATGGGACTTCAAGACTTGAAATATTTTTGCGCGATCGTCACTCTGAAAGTCTTGAAATATTTTTGCGCGATCGTCACTCTGAAAACATGACTCACGTGCAGGGGGCAAATGTAAGCCTAAAAACAAATTAGGGTCCACATGAGACCTAAAATAATAATAATAATAAATTCAGAAAAAGTCAGAAATAAATAAACAAGACATAGGAGACGCCTCCACAAGTCCCGAGGCAGAAGACTCATGGAGACGACTCATTTTGGGAATTAATTAAGGGTTTAGATTGGTGACTAGAAGAACAGGACGACTTGGGCATTACTCAAGTAACTAAGGATATTTTTAGAATTTTCACTAAGGTCAAATGCCAGGCACACTACCCAGACATGTGCTAGGCACATGATCACTCTACAAATTCTATAAATACTCCTCCCATTTTAATAGAAACGAGGTTGATTTGTTTTGGATTCTCTCTGCACCCGAGACACCTGAGAAGGCTCTTTCACCCTAAGAGTTCTGCCACGTGTTACTGGAGTAATTGCCTACCTGTCCTTCTCCCCTCTCCAGCTCATTAATCAATTCCGTACTCTTTGTGGATTTCTCTCCTCCTCAGTCAACACGAAACCCCACCACATAGGAAGGTACGATTTCCTTGCCTACACCTAGGATGTGAGCGTACGTATGGCTATAGAAGTTGCATGCAGGAGTTATTTTCTCTCTACATTCGGCAGCTTCTGTATCAATTTATCATCGAGATATCAAGTCTACGAACATTCTTTTGGATGAAATGTACAGAGCAAAAGCGGCAACTTTGGGACCTCGAGATCTATTGTTGTTGATCAAACTCATTTGACCACACGAGTATAGGGTACCTTTGGACAGTTGGACCCCGAACACTTCTAATCAAGCCAAATTACAGAGAAAAGCAACTTTTATAGCTTCGGGGTAGTTCCTGTTGAGCTATTAACTGGACAAAAGAAAATCTTATCAACTAGATCAGATGATGAAGAACAAAGTTTATGTTGTGTGGAAGCTTCTGAGGAAGCTACTAAATCAAAGTGGAAATTATCATACACCCAGAAACACAAAGATTTACGTGGTTCGGCAAATTACCTACTCCATGGGAGATGGCACACTGAATATATTTTCTCTCTACCGATGGTTACAAGCTTAGAGACTGAAACTAAGGGATGATTTTACAAAAGGAGAATACATGGGTTTATATAGGAGATCAGAGCACACCTCTGTCAATAATGGTGTGCTCCATCTTTAACAAAGTCGGCCACCGAAAGTGAGCTACCAACCAACCACCGACCAACCCCCAATAACCCATTATCTGGCCATTATCTAATAATCTCCACCTTGGCGACCTTTCAAGTATTTGTGCTACCTCCAATGCACCTTTAGGTGCCAAAAACTCGAGAGATATTGATCAAGTCCAAACAGTGCTGGAACTTGATCCCTGAAACCACCTTTGTTAGTATATCTGCAGGATTATCTTCAGTTCCGATTTTCTGAAGTAGAATGTTGCCTTCTTCTACTATTTCTCGAACAAAGTGGTACCGTACGTCGACATGCTTGGTGCGACCATGATGAACTTAATTCTTTGTCAGACATATGGCACTTTGACTGTCACAAAAAACCTCGATGTTTTCCTGATAGATTCTCAAGTCTCTAACCAAATTGTGAAGCCAAATAGCTTCCTTAATTGCTTCTGTGATTGCCATTTACTCTGCCTCTATAGTAGATAAGGCAACAGTGGACTGTAGCGTTGATCTCTAACTCACTGGTCCTCCTGCCATAGTAAACACATAACCAATAGTTGATCGACGCTTATCGAGATCACCGGCATAGTCAGAATCAACGTATCCAACTAGACGATTAACAACAGTCTTGTCTCTTTCGAACTTCAAACCAATATCTACAATACCTTGAATGTATCGTAGAATCCACTTCACTGCTTGTCAGTGACCTTTGCCAGGATTATGCATATACCGGCTCACCATGTTGACAACATATAAAATGTCTGGTCTTGTACACATCATTGCATACATCAGGGCTCCAACAGTATTGGTATATGGGACAACATTCATCTGTTGTTATTCGCCATCTGTACTTAGAGACATGGATGCACTAAGTTTGAAATGTGGGACTAACAGAGTGCTTAAAGGTTTAGTCTTATCATCGATACCAAACCTCTGTAGTATATTTTCAGATACTGAGTCTGTGTCAAACAGACTGTCCTTTTTACCTTGTCTCTCTTGATTTCCATTCCAAGAATATTCTTGACATCTCCAAGATCCTTCATTTCGAACTCTGAGCTTAGCTGAGCCTTCAGCCTGTCAATCTCCACCTTTCTCTTAGATGCGATTAGCATATCATCCACATATAAGAGCAGATAGACAAATGTACCATCTTGGAGTTTCTTCAAATAGACACATTGATCAAATTGACTGCGTGTGTACCTCTGATTCTTCATAAAGCTATCAAACCGCTTGTACCATTGTCGGGGTAACTGCTTCAAACCATATACTGACTTGTTTAACTTACAAGCCCAGTTCTCACGTCCAGGAACTTTGAACCCATCTGGCTGAGACATGTAAATCTCCGCGTCCAAGGTTCGATGGAGAAATGCAGTTTTGACATCGAGTTGAGCTAGCTCGAGATCAAATTGTGCAACCAAAGCTAGTAATACATGAATAGAGGAATGTTTAACAACAGGTGAGAATACCTCATCGTAGTATATTCTTTCCCTCTGTGCATAGCCTTTTACTACCAGTCTAGCTTTGTACCTGATGTTGTCTTTTCCTAGAGTACCTTCCTTTTTAGCATAGACCTATTTGTATCCAATCACCTTCTTGCCTTTTGGAAGTGAAACCAACTTCCAAGTTTGATTATGATGAAGAGATTGCATTTTTTCATCCATTGTTGTCTTCCAAATATCTTGTTCTATACTAAACATAGCTTCTTTGTAGTTGTACGGAATGTTAGCTTCAGTTATAGGAAGTGCAAATGCTACCATATTAATATATCGAGCAGGTATCTGAATATTTCTCTTCGGTCTCCTAGTGGCAATAGATTCTTCTTGTTGTGTGATCTCTTATAGCGGTGCTTGTGCTAGTACCTCCGTCTCAACGGAGCTATCATCCTGATCATCATCATCTTCAGGATGATCAACTGTTTGAGTTGATTTTTTTGGAGTTGCAGGATTATCTAACTCCACCTGGTTCTGATTCTCCTTTTCTACAGTTGTCTGTTTCAACATAATAGACTCGTCAAAGGTAATGTCTCTGCTTATCACAATCTTCTTTGACTCATGGTTCCACAAACAGAATGCTTTAACTCCTTCACTAAAACCCATGAAAACAGCTTTCTTGGCTCGAGGATCCATTTTTGATTCTTTCACATGAAAATATGCAAAACACCCGAATATATGTAGACAATCATAATCAGAAACGGATTGTCCAAACCATACCTCCTTAGGAGTTTTCCCATCTAGTGCTGAAGCAGGGAGTCTGTTGATGATAAAAAAGGCATATGACAAAGCTTCTGCCTAAAATGCTTTGCTCAATCCGGATTGGGATAACATGCATCGAACCTTATCAACCAAGGTACGATTCATTCGTTCTGCTGCACCATTTTATTGTGGTGTGCCTGACATAGTAAAATGTCTGACTATCCCTTCGTCCTGGCAAACTTTCTGAAATAGATTTGACTTGTATTCCCCTCCATTATAAGATCTTAGCCTCTTGATTTTCTTGCCTGCCTGGGTTTCAATCATTTTCTTCCATTTAAGGAAGATATCCAGAACTTCATCCTTGTGCTTCATGGTATACACCCAGGCATACCTGGAAAAGTCATCAATAAATGTCACAAAGTAATGTTTACCTCCCAATGAAGCATTTCTGGAAGGCCCCCAAACATCAGTGTAAACATAATCTAGTGCTCCTTTCGTATGATGCATAGCAGTACCGAACTTGACTTGTGTCTACTTTCCCAAGACACAATGCTCGCAGAAGTCAAGTTTCCCGCTCTTAGCACCTTTTAGTAGACCTCGTTTCACTAAATTCTACAAGGCCTTTTCACTGACATACTCTAAGCGCATGTGCCACAGTCTTGAAGTATCAGATGAATCTGTTTCTTCGATACAGTCGGAGACAAATGCTCTCCCAGAGACTGTGACCGTCAAGAAAATATAGATTTCTTTCTCGTATTCCCTTTATAGCTAAGAATGCACTGCGTACAACCTTTAAAACTCCACCTTCTATGGTAACCTTGTAACCACTAGAGTCAAGAACCCCTAGAGATACCAGGTTCTTCTTCAGATCAGGGACATACCTGACGTCTGTCAGTCGTTTGATTGTACCATCGTGTATCTTTAAACGTACAGTTCCAATACCTTTTATCCGGCAGGCATTGTCATTTCCCATCAAGACAAGCCCTCCATCAATATCCTCAAAACTTGAGAACCATTGACGATTTGGACACATGTGGTAGGAACATCCAGAATCCAGAATCCATCTATCAGACGAATCAACTGAGGAAGAAATAGACAATGCTGAGTCATCTTCATCATTAGCCTTTCGTGCCATATTTGCATTAGACTTGTCTTTGTTTATACAATCTTTCTTCTAATGCCCTTTCTTGTGACAATAGGCACACCCATCCTTTGCAAGACGTCTCCGAGATGATCCTTCTGACTTTGAATGGGATCTTCCTCGCTCTTTAGATCCGTTAGAGCTTTTGGTGTCGAATCTCTGTGATCATTTTGATCCATCTTCTGGTACTCGTTTTTCACCAAAGCATTTGAAACATCCATGAATTTAACCTCATCTTTACCATATAACAGAGTCGTGGTTAAGTGATCATATGTTTTAGGCGGGGAATTTAACAATAGCAGAGCCTTTATCTTCATCTATAATCTCAACATCTAGATTTTACAGATCAACAAGTATTTTGTTGAAATTATCAAGATGCTCAATCATAGGCATACCTATCTTGAAGTGAAATCGAAAGAGTTTCTTTTTCAGATAGAGTCGATTCTCTACACTCTTTGTCATGTACTTATCTTCCAGCTTATTCCAAAGCCTTGAAGTCATTGTCTTTTTCATGACAAAATATTTTTGATCCTTGGCGAGACACAATCGAATTGTGCCACGGGCTTGACGGTTAACATATTTTCAGTTATTATCAGAAATATTATTCAGTTTGGATTCTAGTGCAATATCGGATCCCTCACGGAATAACAGATCCATAACTTCGCATTGCCACATGTCGAAGTTGTTTGTGCCGTTAAATTTTTCAATATCAAACTTAGCATTTGACATTGAACTTCTTTGCGAAGAACTGCTGGTGGATGGTGGGTTTTGATCCTCAACTTTTTCTTCGCCTTTTGAACCATCCATTGTGCTTCAAAACAAACTTACAAAGCTCAACTAAGTAATAACAGTACCTTAGGAGCATAATTAGTAGACACGGATGGCACAACTGCGTCCGAAATGGTCCAAAACCTTGGAAATGATACTGAGTTTGTCAAAAACGGACTTGAAACGACCTCAAACGGATCAAAATACCAAAAAATTGTTTAACGATATATTTTGTTATCTTTAACGGAATATTCTGACGTCGTTTGCTGATGCAGTGCTGATGTCACTTGGTGGGTTTCTAGGTCGGGTCGGTCGGACCAGGTTCTGGGTCAGGCCGAGAACTAGGTCGGGCCGGTAACTGGCCCGAGTCGGGTTCTATTTCGGGTCAGGTCGGAGACTGGGCCAGGTCAACCCACGGACTGCTTCTTCCTCACCCGGATTTCAAAATTTTTCGAGAAAAAAAATGTAACTTTGACAACTACTTTCACCGCGATTTCCAGGGGCATACGACGTCCAAATGACACGCCGTTTGTTTCGTTGGACTCCTGGCGACGAGGGCTATCTCCTAGTATCGTCAGAACAAAATTTTGACCACTTTGATTTCTGGGTGGTTTGAACAACCGTGGCTCTTGATACGAATTTGTTATGCGGAAGCTACTAAATCAAAGTGAAAATTATCACACGCATAGAAACATAAAGATTTACGTGGTTCGACAAATCGCCTACTCCACCGGAGATAGCACACTAAATATATTCTCTCTACTGATGGTTACTAATAGGTGCAAAATATTCTATATTTTTAGTTCCTTTATACTTAGTATTATTATATGTTTTCTGTGGTTATAAGTTTAATTAAGGTGTTTATAGATTTTATGAAGAATTGATGTGATTTTGCAAATATGGAGTTTAATGCTGAGTTTTATGTTGTTTTGAAGAATACTCTACGATCGCTGAGTGAGGGCTCTACGTTCGTAGTGTTAGGGTGCAATCTGGCAGCTCTACGATCGCATGAAGGCTAGGTGGAGCTATTCGATGATTCCTAGTTACACTGTACGATTGCGAGATTCACTCTACAACCAGGCTCACAGCACTCTACATTTTCAGTCCAGCGGCGGAGTTACTCTACGATTGGCAAGTTTACTCAGCAGCTAGTTACTATACGATTATGAGGTTTACTCTACGATCGCGTTAAGTGCTGGTGCGAAGTATACTCTACGTTTTGCTGAGAGAGTGTTACTCTACGATTTTGGTCGACATGCAGATTTCCGATTCTGAATAGGATTTGAATTGCCTAGATGTTAGAGTTAGATTCCTAACAGGATTTGGAGATGGAATTACAATCATAGAAGGAAACTACATTTGATTATGGAAAGAATAGAGTCTGATTTGGAATCTGATCAAATATGGAAACTGAATCTGAGCTAGAACTGGAAAATGAAACGGAAGAAGAATTGGATTTGGAAACTACATTCTAATTTGATAAGGAAGTTACTTAAAGGATTTCAGAGATTGAGAAGGATTTATAATCCTACCATATCTGCAGAGTGAAGACTTCCGAAATAGAATTGGATTAGAATTCTTCTAGGGTTTCAAAGCATCTATAAATACCTTTTACTTGTAATCAGTTGAGAACATCCTGGACATCCTGGATCATCATCCTAGATTATATTTTATTTATTCTTCAGCATGCTAGGCTAGTTTATTTTTATTCAGTTCTAAGGGGATGTGGAACCTTATTTTTAGTTAATAGTATAATTGAGTTTCGTTATTAATTCCTTCGTATATGAGATTTATTCTGATAATCTGTTTTAACTATTTATATGCTATTTGATTTGATTAATTTGATGTTGCCAGTTAAATTAATCTGATTAATATCATCTACTAGATTCAGGAATAATATTACGTAATCGATATTGTTTCTAATCACAGGTAGCAATTAGTGATGCTGATTGTGGTCAAACTTTTAGTTATTGCTATGGTTATCAGAAGACAGGTTAAATAATCCGAGCTTATGTGATTGTTGCTTGGAATAGTCTAATTCCTTAGTTCTTAATGATGTTGTTATATTAAATCTAGAGAGCTTATTCTAGGTTGTATAATAGTTAAAATCTTATGAAGAACTTGTTTCATTAAGTGATAATCTAAGTGAAATTTCAGGTAGCAGAGCTTGTTGTTATCAAGAGCTATTAATCTTATGAAAGGAAGAAATAATGTTAACTTAATTACACTGTTTCTGTTAATTAGTGACACTGAACTAAAGAACTGAAGCTTTAATTTATTTAATTATCCTTATTATTTTAACTTTGTTTTCTTTAGTTAATCATAATTCAAAACCCCTCAATTCTTTATTTATTATTTTTAGTTAGAAACATTAGAATAAATTCAAAGCAATATCATTCTCTGTGGGATCGACCATTGTTTATTGTTATATTGTGCTTAGCTTTGAGTTCGTAGAGTTAAGTAAGGTTTTTATTTTTGGTTTGATTGACGACAGCTTTCCAAATTTTGGCGTTGTTGCCAGGGAGTTATTATCTATTTTGATTTATTCTTTGTTTATTTTATTTTATAACTCGATTCTCTCACTCTATTGAACTGAAATTGGATCCAGAGATAGAGAAACCAGCAAGGAGGCTGAGAAAAGAGAATCGTAGAGCCAAAAGCACAATTGCAGATCCAGAAGAAATTTTTGTTCCATCACCTAGTCTCAACATAGCAATTGAATTACTGTCAAACATTTCATCTACTGAATCAGAAGAAAAAGAAGAGATGGCTACTCCCAACAATAGGACTTTGAAAGAACTAGCTAATCCTGATTTTAATCAACCAGCTTTGTGTATTGAGTATCCTACTTTAGATGTTACTTTTGAATTAAAATCTAGACTAATCCATCTTTTGCCTACTTTTTGTGGTCTTACAAGTGAAGATCCATACAAGCATCTAAAGGAGTTCTATGTGGTGTGTTCAACCATGATGCCATAAGGAGTGACAGGGGAACAAATCAAGCTTAGAGCTTTTCCATTCTCATTGGCAGATTTGGCAAAGGACTGGTTATACTATCTACCTTCAGGAGCAATTCAATCATGGACTGATATGCAAAAGATATTCTTGGAGAAGTACTTTCCTGCTTCAAGAGTTGCCAACATTAGGAAGGAGATATGTGGAATCAGACAGTTCAATGGAGAAACTCTTTATGAGTACTGGGAAAGGTTTAAAAAGTTATGTTCCAGCTGTCCACCTCACCAAATAGATGATCAACACCTGATCCAATACTTCTATGAGGGACTATTGCTAATGGATAGGAGCATTATTGATGCAGCCAGTGGAGGAGCACTAGTAGATAAAACACCAGAAGCTGCAAGGAAATTTAATTACAAACATGGCAGCTAACTCTCAGCAGTATGGAACCAGGATAAATCATACATATATAAGGGTGAATGAGGTAAGCACTGATCATATTGGGCAACAAATATCTGATTTAACTGCCTTGGTTCGACAAATAGTTGCAGGGAACATGCAAAAAGCAAGAATATGTGGAATTTGTTCAAAGTTAGGGCATAACACAGATGATTGTCCAACACTGCAAGAGGATATCATTGTTCATCAAGTCAATGTTGTGGGGACATTCCTATGACAACATCAGCAGCAATATGATCCTTATTCTGGCACTTACAATCCAGGATGGATAGATCATCCCAACTTGTGTTGTGGGGATAATAGTCAACCTGACTTTCAACAGATGCAACAACAGTACCAATATGAACAAGCAGTTCCTTCTAGTTCTGAACCGTCTCTTGAGGATATGTTTAAAGCCTTCATGACCCAAGCACAAAAGTTTCAGCAGGAAACAAAGACTTCCATACACCAGTTGGAGAATCAAGTCAGTCAGCTGGCTACTGCAGTAGGAATGTTGGAATATTAAGGGTCAGGGAAGCTACCCTCTCAGACAGTTGTCAACCCAAAAGAGAATGTAAGTGCAATTACCTTGGGGAGTGGTGCAGATGTATGTCAGGAAGGAAAGTCAGTGCTCTCAGTCCAAAGCAAGTCAGACAATGGTGAAACAGACAACAATGGTGTGCATAAGCATAAGTTTCAACCTCTTCTTGAGTATAAACCAGTACTTCCTTTTCCTCATGCTTTAATAGTGAACAGGAGATTTAAAAAAAATCATATTTAATGGAATATGACTTTTTGGAAGAATTGTGTAAATACAAGAGCGAACAAGAATTTCAAAATGAGGAGGAAGCAAGTGTTGGAGAGAATGTTAGTGTTACAATATTGATAAGTGACATACAGTTGGAAATACCTAAAACTACTGATGCAGTTGATGAGGATCCAAAATCTAAGGAGGAGGAGCTAATGGTAGATGTAGATGAATTAATAATTCCGACAGATTTCTACAATAAGAACATGGATGATACACTAATTGATGAATACAAAGATACTTTGACTATGAAGTTTGATGAAGAGGCTCATATCAATGATTGTGAGGTTATGAGGTATCTTGGTATTGTTAATTTTGTTTTTGCTATTGATGCTTTTGACCCTATAATGCAGAAATCTTTTGAGCCAATACAACAGGAGGATTTGAGGGCTGCAGTTTCTAATGCCTGGGAGATAGAGGAAGATGTAATAATGGAGCAAAATTAAGCTTTGAAGGATGCTCCTAATTTAGAATTGGAACCATTACCAGCTCACTTGCAGTTTACAAGTCCAATTACATAGATTAAGAGATGAATGATGTCAAGCCAATGACATTAAACAAGGACAGCTGCTTGGAAGGCAACTCAAGATTTAGATTTGATTTTCTATCCCTTTACTTTTTATTTTATAGTTGCATGCTAGTTAGTAGTACTTTCTTTTTTGCTTGATTTTCTTACATTGGGGACAATGTAAGATTTGAGAGTGGGGGAGGGGCTTAGGACTATTATTTAGGATTATTGTGTTAGATATGATGCTTATGATGATGCTCTGGAAAAAAAATTGAAAATGTTTCTGACTCTACGATCATAGTGTTCTTCTAAGCTTTTGAAGGTTGAAATCGTATAGTGAGTATTGATGTTTATTTGCAGAAATTGATTTGATGCTTAATCAACTGATAAATAATGATGACTTAGTTAGGATCCATATGAACTAATTTTGAATTGGGATTGTTTTGCATAGATACTTGAATATGGGATACATGATTACTTGACTGAGTTATTTGTGAAATTATACTTTGTGCACTGATTTTGAGATTTGAGACTTGTTTAAACTGTTATTTTGTTTGCAGAACATTGTGCAACAAAAATCTTTGAAAAAAATGAGAAATTGTGAAAATTGCAAAATAAAAAAAAAGTACAGATGTCTTGTGGTGGGTTGAGATGAAGCGTAAAACGCACTCACGCATAAACACAAGAGCGAGAAGGAGCGTAAAACGCACTCGCTGGAAAACAAAGAAGTGAGATGGAGCATAAAATGCACTCACTTGAAAGAAAAAATGTGAAAGGTAAAATGGAGCATAAAATGCATTCACCTAAGGAAAGTTAATATCTACAGGTTCTGTGGGTTAGAAATTTTTGTAAATTTTTGCAGGATATTCAGGTCTTGAGTTTTGAGTCAATGTGCACAGTTGTTGTTCCATATAGCTTAGTTGGGTATTTGTGTTGATCATATGATAGATATTTGTGTGGATATATTCTAATTTGGATGATGTTTAGTGGAGAATGACATAGTTGTTATTGTGAGTTGGTGATGAGGTGTTGGTCAAGTTTATGTGATAGGTGTTATTATTCCATGATGTTCATTTTGAGACCTTTGAAAGTTTAGTTGGGCTGAGTCAGATAAGTTTTTGATTTCTGTTTACATGAGGACATGTAAAGACTAAGTGTGGGGGAATTTGATAGGTGCAAAATATTCTATATTTTTAGTTCCTTTATACTTAGTATTATTATATGTTTTCTGTGTTTATGAGCTTAATTAAGGAGTTTATAGATTTTATGAAGAATTGATGTGATTTTGCAAATATGGAGTTTAATGCTGAGTTTTATATTATTTTGCAGAATACTCTACGATCGCTGAGTGAGGGCTCTATGTTCGTAGTGTTAGGGTGCAATCTGGCAACTCTACGATCGCATGAAGGCTAGGTGGAGCTGTTCGATGATTCCTAGTTACACTGTACGATTGCGAGATTCACTCTACGACCAGGCTCACAACACTCTACATTTTCAGTCCAGCGGCGGAGTTACTCTACGATTGACAAGTTTACTCGGTAGCTAGTTACTATACGATTCTGAGGTTTACTCTACGATCGCGATAAGTGTTGGTGCGAAGTATACTCTACGTTTTGCTGAGAGAGTGTTACTCTACGATTTTGGTCGACATGCAGATTTCCGATTCTGAATAGGATTTGAATTGCCTGGATGTTAGAGTTAGATTTCTAACAGGATTTGGAGATGGAATTACAATCATAGAAGGAAACTACATTTGATTATGGAAAGAATAGAGTCTGATTTGGAATCTGATCAAATATCGAAACTAAATCTGAGCTAGAACTGGAAAAGGAAACGGAAGAAGAATTGGATTTAGAAACTACATTCTAATTTGATAAGGAAGTTACTTAAAGCTGGATTTCAGAGATTGAGAAGGATTTAGAATCCTACCATATCTGCAGAGTGAAGACTTCCGAAATAGAATTGGATTAGAATTCTTCTAGGGTTTCAAA
Source organism: Aralia elata (assembly GCA_034770075.1). NCBI lineage: Eukaryota > Viridiplantae > Streptophyta > Magnoliopsida > Apiales > Araliaceae > Aralia > Aralia elata. Next base: position 9,811,166 of record CM068387.1, read on the forward strand.
GCATCTATAAATACCTTTTACTTGTAATCAGTTGAGAACATCCTGGACATCCTGGATCATCATCCTACATCATATTTTATTTATTCTTCAGCATGTTAGGCTAGTTTATTTTTATTCAGTTCTAAGGGGATGTCGAACCTTATTTTTAGTTAATAGTATAATTGAGTTTCGTTATTGATTCCTTCGTAGATTTATTCTGATAATCTGTTTTAACTATTTATATGCTATTTGATTTGATTAATTTGATGTTGCCAGTTAAATTAATCTGATTAATATCATCTACTAGATTCAGGAATAATATTACGTAATCGATATTATTTCTAATCACAGGTAGCAATTAGTGATGCTGATTGTGGTCAAACTTTTAGTTATTGCTATGGTTATCAGAAGACAGGTTAAATAATCCGAGCTTATGTAATTGTTGCTTGGAATAGTCTAATTCCTTAGTTCTTAATGATGTTGTTATATTAAATCTAGAGAGCTTATTCTATGTTGTATAATAGTTAAAATCTTATGAAGAGCTTGTTTCATTAAGTGATAATCTAAGTGAAATTTCGGGTAGCAGAGCTTGTTGTTGCCAAGAGCTATTAACCTTATGGAAGGAAGAAATAATGTTAACTTAATTACACTGTTTCTGTTAATTAGTGACACTGGACTAAAGAACTGAAGCTTTAATTTATTTAATTATCCTTATTATTTTAACTTTGTTTTCTTTAGTTAATCATAATTCAAAACCCCTTAATTCTTTATTTATTATTTTTAGTTAGAAATATTAGAATAAATTCAAAGCGATATCATTCTCTGTGGGATCGACCCTTGCGTATTGCTATACTGTGCTTAGCTTTGAGTTCGTAGAATTAAGTAAGGTTTTTATTTTTGGTTTGCTTGACGACAGCTTCCCAGTTACAAGCTTAGATACTGAAACTGAGGGATGATTTTACAAAAGGAGAATACATGGGTTTATATAGGAGATTAGAGCACATCTCTGTCAATAATGGTGTGATCCATCTTCAACAAAGTCGGTCACCGAAAGTGAGCCACCAACCAACCCCCAACAACCCATTATCTGACCATTATCTAACAGTTTAACCACACTTTTTATACTGGCAATGGAAGAAAATCGTTTATTTGATATTCTTGATACTCGAGTGATGAACGAGGGTGAGAAAGAAGAGATCAATCACAAGGTTTGCTAGCCTTGCATACAGATGCTTGAACTTGAATGGGAGGAAAAGGCCTACAATGAAACAAGTTCCAACCGAATTAGAAGGAATTAGAATTCCACATAGAGCATCGACTGGTCAACAACACTATGAACAAGCTGAATATGCTGGCCACTTCTCCAAATAATAGTGTATCAGTAGATGTAGATCCTCTACTGGGAATGAAATACTTGCACCGCCAAACACAAACACAAGAGTTCTCTTACGTGCAGGTCCTGCAGGAGGCCTCGTCGTGCCTCATGTATTCTCCCACATTCCCTTGAAACCATAATTAATGACATCTCCGTTGATTGAAATGGCAAAATGAAGAGACGAAAAGAAATGGGGACAAGCCGGATAAGTATAAGTAATTATGATCCTGCCAACCGGCGCAACGCTCGTTATCCTGACTAATTACAAGTTTTTAGCTATTGTTATTTAAGTCTTTACTTATATTGATGAATAAGTTCATCTTTCCATACGGTGTATATTTTTCATTGTATTTTTGCAGAGTGAAATTAATTAGACACTTAATATTTTGACGCAACAGAAGGTTTCAGTTAAATGGTGGAACAATGTCAGTTTGCATTGAATAATCTAACACAGAAAGCAGCTACCTGTAGTTTCAGTTAAATGGTGGAACAATTGGTTTTAATTGTTGGCATTTGATCGAACAACTGTTGTGCTTCCTCTTCTACAACAATGATGAGGACTTCCTTCCTCTTTTGAGACAGGATTCTCCGCAAAGTGATCAGTGAGGAACTCTCCGTGAATTCTTTATCTCCTAGTCTCGATCAATATTTTCTAAATTACTCAGAGTAGGCATGATCCATCATCCATTCTTTTGTATTCTTCCATTTATGGTTCTCTTTTTTATAATAATAATAATAATAATAATATGTACACAAATTATACTCAAAACGTTGTGCACTAAGGCCATGTTTAATTTGTTAAAAAGGATAACACTTAGGATTTAATTGTTAATACTGAGTCCCTTTTTCGTTTTAAAAATTAGATTTGGCACTATTAATGATTTGGAGTCGGACATTATTTAATATCATATCCAACCAGATATTATAATCTTTATCATTTGTCGACAAAATTAATCTTTTACCTGTTTTAAAGTTAATTGGTGTATCCTATTCTATTTATGTATACTCACACTACTGAGAATATGCTCATTTTATTATTACCTAGTAAGGGTATAATAGTTCAAACTATAAGTTTTTTATCTGATCCTTTAAATAATTTTAGACAAAATACACATAACACATGATTATTTTAAGTTGTCCCAAGGATGAATAAACTCATTATAAACAAACATATGAGTATGACTATTTAATCCTATGATTTGTAGACTTAACATTATAATCATGAAAATATAATCCCGACATTATAATTTTTGTAACAAACATGACCCATAGCCCAAAAGTAACACTCATGTATTACATACTAATGAAAATGTTGTACATCTTTTTTTATTTTTTATTTTTTATTTCTATATTATTTGTGCACAATTTTTTGTGTCTAAGTTGTGCCCATAATATTACTCAAATATGTATTACTACCTTCGTTTCAAAATTAGAGATACATTTTGATTTTTTAGAATTAATTTATGAAATCCTAAAACTTAAAATTGATATAATTTCTTTCAAATTTTAAAAACAACAAATATAATAATTTGTAGTACTTTATAGTTAGTTTACAATATTATATTTGTTTGTATCAAAAGTAAATAATTTCATGTCAATTTTGAATTTTAAGATTTCGTAAATTGACTCTAAAATATTAAAATGTATCTTTAATTTTGGAACAGAGAACTTATTATTATTACTCTTGTTGGCATTTCATCGAGCAGGTCTTGGACCGGAGCATCTTATCAGCTACACCTGATAAAGAAGGTGCATATTCAAATTTAATTTACGTGATTTCATTTTAGCAGGAAAAAAAAATGAGGATTGGATTGTGAGATAAATTTTTGTGTACTAACGGATTTGCCTTGTGTGCTAGTGAATTTCTCATGTGACTTTGTTTCAACCAAAGTAATGTTTTACGGATTCAAACTGCTGACATCATGAATTTATTGATTATATAAAGAAAATTCAGAAAAGAATTCATCAACTATTATATATAAAAGTAGGACAAACGATCCTATCATTAATCAATTAAAAATTTCGCTGAGTCAACTCTTAATTAATTAAGAGTTAACTCGGTTAATTGAAAAACTCACGTGAGTTTGGAATCGACTTCATCCTTCAATCGACCGACTCCTTCTCTTCTTCTCGATCGACTCCTTCTCTTCTTTGCCTCTTCACTGACTTCTTTTCGTCTCAATCCTTACTAACGCCCAGCAGCAACAACAACCGTCCCTGTTCCAACCTCCCAATCTATGGCATCGTTTGAAAAAGTCTCACGATCCGTTCAAACCCAGTTGTTCTAAATCGTTGGCTTCGAACTGAGAAGCTTCTCCAATCCCCAATTTCTGTAAAGGTGCCACTTTTCTTCTCATCAATTAAATCCATCGAATATACCATATAATTTGTAATTGTGCTGAGCTGAAGAATTGAGAAGTTTCTGCTCAGTAAGTGCTTGATAAAAGTCCTGATTGAAGAGGTTGATATGATTTTATTGCGATTTTCCCTTATTCATTGCAATTTGTGTTGTTTGATGATTATTACCTGTTAATTTCTCTTCATACATTCTATGGTAGTAATCCTTTTACCCTCCCCAAATCCTATTATTTGTTAGTCCAGTTTGGGGGTTTCTCTGAGTCTCTATGTGATTAAGACTGTTTGAGGGGTATTTGTGCTCTAAATTTGTGGTGTCTGAGTATTGAAATAGGTTTCATGAAGTTTTTTTTCCCTTCAAAGGTGTTACTCGAAACTTTTCTTTTTTGAGGAAATGATACACTTTCAGAAGAGCATTCACTGAAGGCTTTTGGGTGGGCTGTCGGTGACACATCTGGGGTTCTTTCTCCTTTCAATTTCTCAAGAAGGTATTTTTTTATATAAATAATTTTCATTCTAACTTATAACTTTAAGTCTTTAACCCATTATGTAATAATTTGTAATTTTATACGTAAATATCAATTTTTTTTCATCTCGGTATTCGTTTATTTTGATTTTTACTGATGATTATGGGAATTTTAAATGCATTGGTACAAAGCAACAGGTGATAAGGATGTGAGGTTCAAAGTAATGTATTGTGGGATCTGTCATTCGGATCTTCACATGATCAAGAACGAATGGGGAATGTGTATCCAATTGTCCCTGGGTAAGTATATTTATCACCATTAATCTGTCTGTTTATATATAGAATTAGCATTTGCTTTTAAGGGATTTATGATACTATTAGATCCACAAGCAGATGAGAAAATATATGGAAAAAAGTATTATGAGGTTAATATGTTCTAATTCATGTTGGAACCCAACACCTTAAGTGATGGACAATATACATTATTTTTAATTTATGATTGTGAATTATTTGCTTTATATATGTAGATCATGCTTAAAATTTAAGTATTAACTGTTATATGAGATTTTTATTTATTGGTGGAATTATAGAAACATTAGGAAGTTATTTGGGATTATTTCTGCTGTTTTAGCAGGATTTTCATGAATAATCTTTTAGTAAGTTGTTACTTTTTTAGGTCTTTGAGGGAAATAAAAAAAAAATCATGTTTGGTGAATGCATATATTTTAAACAGAGGTCTATTTCGTGGGAAAATAAAATAAGAAATAGATTTAGGTGCAGGCCTTCTGGCTACAACAAATCAAGAGTTAAAATTCCTTGCATGACCAATTTGTATATGTTTTCTCTATCAGTTAAAGTTAATTATTTCAATATATTGATACACTCACGAGATTGTAGGTGTTGTGACCGTGGGAAGCAAAGTAGAAAAATTCAAGGTTGGGGACAAAGTTTGTGCAAGGTGCTTGGTCGGGTCATGTGGTTCATGTGACAATTGTAGTGACAATCTGGAATATTACTGTTCTAAGCAAATACTCACCTATGGTTTTCCATACTTTGATGGAACCAAAACATATGGAGGGTATTCTGATTCCATGGTTGCGGACAAGCACTTTGTGGTTCGTTGGCTAGAAAATTTGCCTCTGGATTCAGGTGCTCCTCTATTATGTGCTGGGATCACAACTTGCAGCCCCTTTGGACACTTTTGACACTTTGTACTTGGCCATGTAGCTGTTAAAATGGCAAATACTTTTAGGTACTAAAGTTACAGTTAAGGGGTACATTTCAGAGTGTATAGACAGGTTTCCACCTGAAGATGTTGGAACTATTGGGGAAAGCCTTTTGTTCTGTACTGCAAGATGAGCTTACTGAGTATTATAAGTTGCTGGCTGTACTTGAAGCTCAATCTATGAATCCCTGTTCCAGCCTCCCATTTCAACCCCAACAACAACAGCAACAATTACAGCAATTACAGCAACAACAATTTCAGTATCAACAACAACAAAATCAACTTTATCTTTTTACCAACGAAAAAACTCCCGCTAGCTATGGAACTAAATGGGCCGACCTACACGCTGATTCTCAGAAATTCCTCCTTAAGATCGAGTACGTTTTAAATTATGGCTCATTTGGTAGTTTAAGTGTTAAGTGTGTACCTAAATGTTAAATTTTCTAAAAATTATGATTTTTTTTGGAGTATATTAATTTGCTAAGATTTGAATTTACTAAAAAATTATGAATTTTTGATGAAGTTTATTAATTTGTTAATATGGTGATATGTGTGGATAGGGAGAGAATCTTAGAGTATAGAGACGAGAGCCAACTGTTAGATCAGTGTAGCCGGCTTTTTGATTCTTCAGTCTATAATGATGGATTCGAGCTCGATGCCAGTCTCATTGTTTAGGTATTCACTCTTTGATTAATTAGTTCCATATATATTTGGTTGTATATAGCCCAAAGGCTCCAATAGCCACAATTTACTATTAACTTGATTGGATTGGCATCACAAGGTGGGATGAAGAAGAATTGTAGGTTCCTTTAACTAAATTATTGGTGGTATATCTGTGTGGGAGTAACAGAACATAAGGAAGGGATTTGTTGTGCTAATTGCCAATTATGTGGATAGCATTACGCAATGCAAAAATTCCAGAGCTAGAAAAATATATTTCCAGTTCTTTCTCCAAGTACTGTTATAGATGTTAAAAATTTAGTAACCTGATAATCATTGAAACACAATGATCATGGTATAGATGTATGTTGTTCAAATGAAGTATTCCTGTAAAATTAAAACACTGGGGAAGGCAACAACAGGTAGAGAAAAAAAAGAATTCATTGTAAAGTAACTCATTTTCATTGGCAAGGTCATATAACTACGGAACTTGACCAGAATTTTATTTATAATTAGTCGAAACTTGGAAGTATAAGGTGGGAAAAAGTAAAATATTTACTAGAGAGTTGTATTCCAGCATTTTTAGAGCTGCTTCAAGCATTCCTTTATTTGAGCTAACATCATTAGATTTACTTTTATGTGTTCTTGATATATTAGTATTTACTTTTATATATTAGTATTGATATGAGGTTAGACATATTGTCGTCCCTAGCTAAATGGTTTATGAGGGTTCTTTAGCTTCTTTATGGATTGTTTACCAATTCTGTGTTGCAGTAATGGTAGTTATTGTTCTCATTTTGAATGTGATGAAGTTTTGTAGTTTCAATTTATTATATTTGAGAGGTTCCTCAAGACCAAAAACAGAAACCGCAGGAGTTCATTGTAGCTACCATTCATTGTAGCTACCATTACTGAGTTATCCCTTGAGGCTTATTCTTTTTCTTCAACTCCGTCTCTGCCTGTTGTGGCTCGGTTCTGCTCCGAATCTGGATTCCCGGCGCTCCGATTTGATCAAGATGGCTCACAACTTCACTACTTCGAGCTTCAACTATCTAAGGTTAATTTTCCAATTTTAAACTCACTTAATTATATATATACTTTGTTTTGAAGAGTTGCATTTAAGTTGGTTAGTGGGATTTTGTTTTTCATAAATAGTTGTTGTAGAGTTTATGATGTGTTTAAGGTGGTTGCTCTGGATTAAAGAAATGTTGTTAATGTGCGAATATAATTTCCTTTTTGCAAGAATTTTATGTGATATATTTGATAATGTATTTAACAGATGTTTATGTTTATTTATGTGGTGTTTCAGCTTTTCGAGTTTGGGCCTACGCATTCAGTATGCATATCTGAAGGTTATGAAACCAGCAATGTTGGGTGGTGTCCCTTTTTCCAGTTTTGAAAAGTCGTACTCTCTGTGTCCCAATATGGTCATCCTCATTGGCTATACTCATTTAAATAATGTAATTAGTTTGGTATATAAAATTGTGGAGACTGTCCTAATAACTGGATGTTGCAATATGGTAACGGTTCGATAAGTAAAAATTGAGCTGATAAAGTTTTGGGACACCCAAACAAGGAAATTCAGGACAACTAATCTTGGATTGAAGGAGTGTATGGAAAGTAGATTAAGTAATAGTTATGTCTTTAAATGAGTTTGAATATTAAGTTGCTTTAGCAGTTCCATGTGATAATGCCATTAACTTTTGCTCTCTCTTCTACAAACACCGAGAATGGGTCATCTCATGTTGTTACTTTTGAAAATCGTGGTGATGCTATTTAACTTTTGCCATCTTTTATAATTTTCGAAGGACGAAAAAACTACCATGGAGATTGTTTCTTTCCCGATGGAAATAAAGGTATATTAAACATGAGGATGCATATATCATATAGTTAACCTTTTACATATTTTTAGTTAAAGTAAAATTAACCCAATGTTGGAGTTATTAATAATAGTACTTGGAATCAGGTGCAGAGACAATATATCAATTCCTTGACATCTTTGTACCCTGGGCCCTGAGGTCAGTTTTTTCACTAAAAATAGTTCTGATTTGAGAGATTTTTTATGTAGGTATTTGTGATGTTTTCTTAAAGTTGCTTCTTTTTTTTACAAAAAAATTGTGAGATGTATTTCTATTTAACTTTTTTTATGATAGATTTTTTTTATTTGGGTGTGAAAATTGGGGTTTTGGATGATCAATTTTTGCAGCTTTAGAAACCACGGGATGAGATCAACCCAAATTTTGTGAACGAAGTGGTGACCCTCTTCTTTGAAGTTCTGAGAATATTCTCCTCCAATTGAACATTGCTCTGTGAAGGTTCTTTAGCTTCTTTATGGATTGTTTAGCAATTCAGAGTTGCAATAATGGTTGTTATTGTTCTCATTTTGAATGTCACGAAGTTTTGTAGTTTCAGTTTATTATATTTGAAAAATGTTTAGACTATAGGTTCGATTTTTGTGTATTCTACATGCAAATAACTTATTATAAAAAAAAATTCTCATCTCAATTTTAATAAATTATACAATCCGTTATTCAAACTAGTCCGTGCATTGCACGGGATATTACCTAGTATAATAATAATTAGAAAGACTAATTAGAAAGAGTATCGCATCAATTTTTCCGCCCCCGCGGTACGGTACAGAGTTACTGCAGCATCGGCGCGAGGCGCGCGAGTTCAGAACATGGAGTAGCGCAGAGCGCGCTAGGAGCCTGTGAGTGTTCTGTATGGGTAGCGCGAGGCGCGCCACGACAAGGCTTGAAACGGCGCGGGGCGCGCCACATGTGGGTTTTAGGCTCTGGAGGACTAGCGCGGGGCGTGCCAGTGGAAGCCAAGAAACGGCGCGAGGCGAACTCAGTTTTCTTAGTTCGTTTATTGGAAGGACATTATGGGTATCTGAGTCATAATGTGAAGTAGGGTTGAAATAGGATTAGTACCTATAAATACTATCTATTGTAAAGCCCTATGTAACCTAAGAAAGACAATCAATAAACAACTAGCCGCCCGTGGACATACCTAATTTTGGGGAATCACGTAAATTTCTGTGTTAATTTTATACTGTCGTGTGCGTGTGTGTGATCCATCTATATTAACACCCCTAAACAAAGGTTGGCTTCACATTTGCACCGGGAAAGACTATCCTTTGTTTGTTTGCCATATGATATGATATAAATTAACACATTTTTTAATCATTAATTGACTAAAAAGTAAGAAAAAAATACATTCTTCTCTTTCTTTTTTATTTTATTTAAAGTTCCAATTTTCCTCCTTTGAATGTTTCTTCTAGGTGATATAAAAATACATGGTGATATAACTAGAGGATTTAATATTTTAGGAGATTAGAGAAGAAAAAGACCAATTCGGAAGAGTATTTCAAATGAAGAAGAGATGATGGAGGACAGATTTAAGATAAAAAATTAATAGAAAATAAATTAAGATTTAAGCTTTACGTTTAAACACACACATGGCTGATAAATCAACACATTTTTTAATCATTAATTGACTAAAAAGTAAGAATAAAAAATACATTCTTCTCTTTCTTTTTTATTTTATTTTATTTAAATTTCCAATTTTCCTCCTTTGACTATTTCTTCCGGTGATATAAAAATACATGGTGATATAACTAGAGGATTTAATGTTTTAGGAGACCAGAGATGAAAAGACCAATTCCAAAAGAGTATTTCAAGCGAAGAAGAAGAGATGATGTAGGACATATTTAGGATACGAAATTAATGGAAAATAAATTAAGATTTAAATTCTATATTTCAACATGCACACACCTAACCGATAAATCAACACATTTTTTAATCATTGATTGACTAAAAAGTAAGGAAAAATACATTCTTCTCTTTCTCTTTTATTTTATTTAAATTTCCAATTTTCCTCCTTTGAATATTTCTTCCAGGTGATATAAAAATACATGGTGATATAACTAGAGAATCTAATATTTTAGGAGACTAGACAAGAAAAGGACCAATTCAAAAGAGTATTTCAAATGAAGAAGATATGACGGAATTAATGACCTATAAATCAACACAGTTTTTAATCATTAATTGACTAAAAAGTAAGGGAAAAAAATACATTCTTCTCTTTCTTTTTTATTTTATTTAAATTTCCAATTTTCCTCCTTTGAATCTTTCTACCTTACATGCCGACATAATTAATTAGGTAAAGTACACAGAAATATTCCACTTCCTACCATATAAAAATAAAAATATCCACTCTAAACAATTACTCCGTTTTAACCTTCATATAAAATTACTTCGTATAAAAATATAAAATAAAAGTACAAAGAAATATTCCACTTCCTGCCATATAAAAATTTCACAAGAGTAAATGCAAACCATAATTCAAAACAATTACTCCATTTTAACCCTCATTATCTTGCAATTATTATTGTGCAAAATGTGAAAGTGAAGTGTAGTCAATATCTCCAATCTCCTGTATTCAATAATTTTGCACGCAGAAACATCATTTTCTTGAAAAAGTTCTTCTATACATGTTCAAAATATAAAATACCGACCAGGTCCCCACAGGTAGAAAAAAAATCAACAAAGTTAGAGATTGAAGAAAACATCCACTTCAGTAACTACCCGGTCAGAACTCATCTTAATTAGCGTGTAGATCTACAGGGGTCACCCACCTAAAACTAACCGGTCCCAACTTAAGTACTCCTATCATCTAAGCAGCCAGTAGTAGTCAGTCTTATAGTTGACTTGTCTCATAGAGTAATTAATGAAATCAGATTTGAAACGACTCACTCCATGTATAATACATTAATACTAATAATAAAGCACGAGCTATTTTTTTATATATTTTTTATTTATTAAAATAATTTAATTATAAATTCTTTTATTAGATTATTATATATATATATATGACATTAATATTTTTTATAATTTTTATTTTATTTTATTATGAAATTCATGTATATATGTATGTGTGTGTGTGTGTGTGTATATATATATATATCAAATTAAAATTATTTTAATTGAATTTGAACATGTATTATTATAATCATATAATTTGTATTTAAGAATTATAAGTTAATGTCCAAATTACCCTTGAAATGACCAACTAAATTAATTTTGATAAGATTTCATATTGGCTTATTATATATACAAGTTTGATACCCGTGCAAAGCACGGATAAACTTAGAAATGATTTATCGTTTATTTTATTTTATTTATTTATTTATTTTTTGCAAAAAACGTTACATAAATATCATTTTTAATACATATGAGTTATGTTGGCATTTGAAAAAAAAATATATTTACAGCTTGAGAAATTGATTAATAGATTGAAAATATATATATACCTCTTCATCTAATAGGATAGTGTTGGTATTCACAATCTTGTTTGTTTTTATATTTACTTCATGTTAAACTCAAGAGACTCTCAGTTTGATAGTAAAATCATTTTTTCCGGAATACAGTAGATCTCTAGTGAACTTGTGGAATTTTTGTGTGTAATTAGGTTAGTATGTTATTAGAGTGTTATTGATAGTGAATTAAAATGAGTTGAATGAGATATGTTATACTAATTAGATTCATGAATCATAAAATATCAAGATTTATCATAATTATATCGAACACATTGTATCTTTAGTAAAAAAATATGTACTAAAATTTGTGTAAGAAAATTTTTTTTTTGGACTAACGAGTCATCAAAGTTAGACTGTCGAGTTGACTCGGAACCAATTAAAATTACTCGGTATTTACCTTATTTTATTTTGATATTAATGATAACATATTACGATGAATTTATATTACTACAATCCATCTATCTCCCTCTCTCTATATCTAATTGGATGCTCGAGGGAGTATTCAATATTTAATATTTAAATAAATTTTACATACTAATATTCAAACAAGTTCATTTCTCGCATGAGTTCATCTACTAATATATTTATTTATATTCCGCCAAATTTTTCTGAAAAAAATTATAGAGTGGTCCTTTTTGGAACGAGACCAGAGTACGTACTACAAAAAAAAGAGCAAATTATTGTTCCCTTGATACTGCTTTTTCAACTATTTTCCAATCCAACAAAGAAAATACAACAGTAAAGGTAAAAAGGAAAAGCATTAAGTTATTCAAATTGAACAATTTCAAATTATTAATCAATATATTTTATTTATATTTTTCAGCTTTCTATATTATTAATCAATATATTTTATTTATATTTTTCAACTATGTATATATATTACGTAGAAGGGTTCTAATTTTATGTAACTGTGTAATACTCCCTCTGTCTCAAATTAATTGCACAATTTTGACCATTTTAAGTCAAATTGACTATTTTTAGAACTAATCTTTTTACTATTTTTGCTAAAATATAGGTGAAGAGATTATAACCAAAAGAAAGTATATACAATTTATTACTAACTCCAATTTTTATAATTTTAGAAATATATTTATATATGCTTAATTATTAATTTTAAAAATAGTCAATATGACTTTAAAAAGTCAAAATTGAACAATTAATTTAGGACAGAGTGATAATAAATTAAGGAGGTCTCGCTCTTCCACGAAGTAAACCACCAGAAGACGATTTATTGGGCTCGTGTCAATAAGAATAGCTAGGTTCATATCATTGTCCCTGTACATGTAAAGCATTAATTACTAGCGGTTATGTTTTTTTGTAATTATGTTATTGGGAGTAGACAATTTTAACTTTTTTGATAGTAGTTTAATACGTTTAAGCTCTTTTTTCTGGTTAGATTAATCCGAGGATGATAACCTCGTAGGCTCTTTTATCTTTTTACAAGTTAATTTACCAGAAATTATATAAGAAGGTGTGACCGAATAGAAGTATCTTTTTTGAGTTATCAAATGATCTTAGAATAAAAAATAATTTAAATACCATGCAACATAATTATAAACAGAACGGTGATAACTAATAACACACACCTTACGTATAAAACTTGCTAAGCCGTACAAAGAAAATCTTCATCATAGTATATGTTGGGAAAAATCACCTTTCAATATTGTTGTTTTTGATAAATTAAACGGGAAAAATACGAGTATATGTCAAACAAATTAAATATGCAATTCTACTAAAATAATAACCATTTCAAGAAATAAGAAGAAGAATAAAATAACCAAGCACAAGACATCAAAATTTTTATGTAAAAAATTCTCTCAAATCAAGAAGTAAAAACCACGAAACAATCTCCAAAAAAATCTATTATAATAATAAACCGAGGGAATATAAAAATATCTTAATTTAATTAAACCCTTAAATTATCTTACTACAATAAAGCTGTAATAAAACTCCAAACAACTCACAAGATTGTTTAATTTTTTTCTCTCTTGCTCTCGGATAAAATTTCTCTCACCCACACATCACTTGGCTGCCTCGGTAGTCGTTTTATAACAAAAGGCAGAAGCCTTTTTGATAGCCCACACCTTTTTTTCCACCGATTACACCTCCTGATTACTAATATATTACTATATAAATATATATGTATGCTACATGTTCATTTATTTCCCAAATAACCTGCTAAGAAAGATGAAGGACTTAAGGCCATTTATTTCCTTATGGCCCCCACATTGGCTGCCCAACCTTCCTAACCTCCGATTATGCATGCTGATCAACCCCTTCAAAATAACTGTCAAGTCATTTAATTCCTCCTTGGCCCATATATCAATCCAAGCATGTAGCCTCATAATTCCTGCCATCAACTTTCTTTTTGGTAATAATCCCATGTGTCTACTGCACATGATAAGTTCAATACACTGTCAATAAAAAATTGGTAGTATAACTCATGGGTGTAGGACCTAAAAGCCTAACTGAATATTGTCAGCTGCATCGAGTAATCTAAAATATGAAGCAGTTACCTGTAAAGAAACTGCAGCCGTTGTTGGTTAACATACAAACATACTTGATTTTTCATGGCATCAGGAAAAATTATTGGTTAATGAATCATATGTAAGATAAATCGTAGGTCATCGAAGTTATTTCGCCTACAAAAAAACTGTTGTGTGCAAATGAATTCTCGTACGAAAATTATGATGGTTGACTTTGTTTCCGTCAATATAATGCTTTATAGAAAAATTTGGAACTTCTGTTTAAAAAAAAAAATTAAAAAATACTACATTTAAAATGGTAAAATAGTGTCATTAAGAGACAACTTACTTTTTAGTAATCAAACAGTTTTTTAGATTCAGACCTCATAACCATTCAGATGATTTAATTTATTAAGACATCATAATCATTCAGATCTTAATTATCATTTTTATCAAACACAACCTTCCTTACGGCCCCAACATTGGCTGCCCAACCTTCCTAACCTCCGATTATGCATACTGATCAACCTCTTCAAAATGACTGTCAAGTCATTTAATTCCTCCTTGGCCCCATATATCAATCCAAGCATGTAGCCTCATAATTCCAACTTTCTTTTTGGTAATAATCCCATGTGTCTACTGCACATGATAAGTTCAATACACTATCAATAAAAAATTAGTATAACTCATGGGTGTAGGACTTAAAAGCCTAACTTAATATTGTCAGCTGCATTGAGTAATCTAAAATATGAAGCAGTTACCTGTAAAGAAACTGCTGCCGTTGTTGGTTAACGTACAAACATACTTGTTTTTTCATGGTATCTGGAAAAATTATTGGTTAATGAATCATATGTAAGATAAATCTTAGGTCATCGAAGTTATTTCGCCTACAAAAAAACTGTTGTGTGCAAATGAATTCTCGTACGAAAATTATGATGGTTGACTTTGTTTCCGTCAATATAATGCTTTATAGAAAAATTTGGAACTTCGGTTTAAATTTTGTTTTTTAAAAAATACTACATTTAAAATGTGTCTGGGAAATCTTCAAACTGCTGACACCACTAATTTATTGATTAATAAAAAGAAACCCCAAAAAATAATCCATTAGTATCCTCGATACTTTTGTTAGCTATTCCCTCCGTCCCAAATTAATTGCATTTCTAGGACTTTTTAAAGTCAAATTGACTATTTTTAAAACTAATTTTTTTACTATTTTTGCTAACATATAGGTAAAGATATTATAACCAAAAGAAAGTATATACAATTTATTACTAATTTCAATTTTTATAAATTTAGAAATATATTTATATATGTTTAATTATTAATTTTAAAAATAGTCAATTTGACTTTAAAAAATCTTAGAAAAACAATTAATTTGGGACGGAGGGAGTATCATCAATGGTCCTTCTCAATAATGGTAAACTATACATTATTATTTAAAGTCACATCTTATGACTTATAAATTATTTTAAATTTTAATTTATAAGTTATTTTAAATTTTAACTTATAAGTTATTTTAAATTTTAACTTATAAGTCATTATAATAAGTTATAGAAGAACAGTCCCATAACTCACCTGCAATTTAGCCAAAAAGAAAAAAAGAAATACTTTCACATAAAAATATTTATATTAATAATAACAAAGAAATATTTATTTTGTAACACTCCTATTTAACATAAAAAAAAAAAGCATGTGGGATAGTTTGATATGGAGTAAAATATAAAACACTTTCTTGTGTTTATGCCAGTATGATTTTGTCCTTGAGTTTGACTAATTAGCAAATTCTTACCCTAAAGTACAATTATTAGTGTAAAATTATATTTTTTCAGGTATAATTAGCGGTGCAAAACTGATTCAAAGGTATAGCTTTATACTAATAATTGTATCACGAGATAACGATTTGCTATATTGTGAAGTTGCGTATCATATTTTTACAAAATGATAAACTTATGTTACAGTTTTATCTTTTAGTCTTTGATATGTATACAAGAATTCAAACTGTTATTACTAATATTTTTCAATCATGATGACTTTTTGGGTTTTGATCGAGTCTGTAGTGAATTAAAATGATCGAAAAAAATATTATTGACACAAAAATGTAAACTAAACCTGTAGTGAATTAAAATTGTCTAAAAAAATATTATTGACACAATGCATTGTGTCTTTATGTGCTATAATTTGATACGGACTCGAGATCGGATTTGAGCCGATTATTACACTCATTCTGCCTTATAGAAATAATTGAGATGTTAGTATTTACCAAGAAGCTTCTGCGCACCCACTCATTTGACTAAGAAGATTACAGCCTTCTCCTTCTTTGTTTAATTTATTTCTCCCCTGAATTTTCTTCCTGACCTATTGGTAAAAACTAGGGAAAGAACAAAGAAATATCCTAATATATCCTTTATCCTATATATAAATTTAGTACACATTTATACATAGAAATTTCCCTTTAATCCTCCATCCTAAATATAAGTGTAGGATATATGTAAACAAAGAAATTGTCCAGAGATAACACGTGAGCGCGCACACATACAGATGGCTACACAGTTGGTGTTTTGGATGATAATAGTATTTGTGATCATCCAAGAAGCATCTGCACAAGAATCATCCCTAGCAATGCCTGGATGTCGACCAAAATGCGGCAACATTGCCATTCCATACCCATTTGGGATTGGAGCCAATTGCTCAGCCAACTATAATTTCACAATAACTTGCAACAACTCTTACACTCCACCAAGACCTTTCCTAGGTAAGATCGGTATGGATGTACTAGAAATTTCAATAGATGAAGGCACTATTCGCGTCAGCAATCCGCTTATCCAAGACCAGAGATTCACTACTGTTATGAAATGGAGTACATACTGGAAATGCGACAGACTGTTGCCCTTCAACAATCGCTCCTTCGGCTTGTACTGTGGAAAAAACGCTCAATGTTCCTCAGAAGGATTGTGTTATTGTGTGTACGGCTATGATGGAAACCCATATATGCCTGATGGTTGTCAAGGTAAGATTCTGCCGTTAAGTAATACTCCCTGCCTTTCAAAATATAAGATAAATACTTTTTAAAATTAAATATTTTAAAAATTCAAAACTAATGTGATTTATATTAATTTTTAAATATTTTTTTAAGTGTCTTTCATTTTACTTCATTAACTCTTAAGAGTCTTAGTAGTATTTTTTACACAGTTATATTAATTTTCAATTTAAAAAGTCAACAATTATGCTACATTTTAGAATAGATGGTGGATTTGAATTTTCAAATCCTGCACATATAACCTTCTAGTTGGTAACCAACTTCACTACTTGCGCTTTTAATACGTCTTTACTAATGTTTTTTATTTTATGTTTTTTGGGTCAGATATTGACGAGTGCTCGCTCCGAAATCAGAACCGAACAATACAATCTTATTATTACGGAACATACTATGTTTATAACCGCTGTTCCCAATGGTGTATCAATACGCAAGGAGATTACTCCTGCTATTGCTCCGGTGGGTACAAATTGGCTGGTGATGGACGTTGGTGCTACCCCGACAACAAAACCCGGACTGCTATTATAGGTAATTAATGACTCTTCATTCTCAAACACTACCCATTATTATAGATATGTCGCTCCACGTTGGTAGCTAATTCCAAAGTAAACTCAAAATTATCGAAATAAACACTTGCCTCCTTATAATCTTTATAATTTACCGTTATTTATCATTTGACTCGCTTGTTAAACATGAAAATTGAGCTCCTTACAGACTCTAAATCAGCCGCCCCACCATATATACCATCTGCTGTCCCAACCATCAGCATTATGCCACGTGTCCTCCCGTTAATTTAATTGGAACAATACAAAGCTTGGCTCATCTAGGAAAGAAATCTTACGGCTCCAACAAATAAAAATAAGAATAACTTAGGATCCATAAATTAATCTTACTGCTCTTATATTCTTTATGCACTTCACAAAATATATATTGCTCTTATTTTAACTTTTTAAGAAAATATTCCCTCCGTTACAAAAAAAAAAAAGCAATAAAAATTAATAATAAATAAATGTAGTTTAAATTTAAATAATTAATTTGCAAAACTCTAATAAAAGTCTCAATAGTTTTTTTTTTCATTTTAGTTAATATAAAAATTATTAATGTAAATTATTTTGACAGTGCTTCTAATCACAAAATTAATATTTTTAATACTTAACCTAGACACATCAGTTTTAAATTTTTAGTTTCAAACTTGGCTTTAAAAAATTAAAATGAGGCTCTTTTTGTATATATAATAGAGAGTAATATTTTTACAAGTTTCTTTTTATATTTTCACAAGTCTATCTTATATAAACATGAATATTCTTTTGTTCCATAAAAGGAGTCTATTTGCAAGTGATTTGTTGCATAACAATAGTTTCACGCTTTATTAATGAGAATATTAATAGACACAGTATTCTCTCAAGTTTAACATCAAATTGTTAGATTATAAAACTATATTGTATTCTCCAAAAAAATGGGGCTTTCAAAAAAAATAAAAAAATGTTGCATTTGTCACCACACACAGATACACACACATTAAGGGATAAATGTGAAAAGAAAAATATTCTTAATATTTTTATATTTTTAAATGATGACTATTTTTATGAAAAAGAGGAAGTCACATTTTATTATGTGATATGAACTTTATGAATACATAAATAATATTCATCTATTAAAAATACACTATCAATATTATTTTTTTAAAAGTTAATTTGAACACTTAAGTTTAAAAGTCAATATTGATGCTCCTCTATTCCTAACTATAGAATCAATATTGACTTTTTAGAAGTTTATTTAAAATATTTTCAAATTTAATTGATGTGAATCCATTTGAAATTAGTCAATATAATTATGAATATTATAAAATATCTAAAAATATTACTAGCTATTATATTTATTATTTTCATAAATCATGTTTAACTTTAAATTTAAAACTATCTCAAATTTAAATGTAAGTTCAAAATAAAATTTAAAAAGTTAATTTGAGATATGTGCAAACTTAAAATTAATTAATATTATTCATTTAAATTTTAAACACAATAAATCCCTTAACTAATAGTATTTTTAAGATAGAATTTAATATTCATAATTGTATTGATAAAACTTTAAAATATTCTAAACTAACTTTTTAAAAATAAGATTAATTTTAATATTGAAACAAAGAGTAGTTTTTATACGTTTAAAGTCATAATACTTCTATTTCAGGGAAAAAAAGAAGAAGGTAATAATAATAATAAAAGCTTTGATGACACATAATATATAGGACGCTGCTCGTAGGAACGTACGATTACAATTTGTTGAGCCGAACCTCCTTTGTTGGGGTAGACAAAAGAGTACACATGGCAGAATTATAATTTTTTGGGATAGGAGAAGTGACATTAGGTAGGATAAGTGATTGGAAATATACTTTACATCATCAAAATCAAATGATACAGATACTATCATTAAATAAGAGCATGACTAGAATCTAGCTAAAATGAAATTAGAAAACACTCGCTGACAATTATAACGAGACAAGCGTTCACTTTAACCATCGAGGGACTATTTTGCAATTGATTGGTAATTTATAGGGACAAATCAATAATTCAACATTTACTCTTTAGATTTTCATGAAAGTAGATAACTGCTGAAAACGCAAAAAGCGTTAAGGATTATATAAATAGATCATTTATTTTGAAACAACCCAAAAAAAAAATTAGACATTTGAAATGGAACGGAGATAGTACAAATTCAATCCACTAACCAAATCATTTCTCTAGCACCCCTTAGTGGAGAAGTGGAAACTTGTCTTTGGATTTGCATTAAAAAATTAGGCCTAGGATAATTTTTAAAAGTTCTTCAATCAACAAAAAGCATTTAATCAAAAAATTTCGTCCACTAAAAAATTTAGAAAAACATTAAAGTAACCAAAAAATTCAAAATACTTTTATTTATCAAATAAATATGAGCCCCACGAGCCATTGGGTGCGACTAGGGGCTCAAGACATCATCAACATAAATTTTTTAGTAGTCTCAACGCGCCTGACATCATGCAAAAGTAAACTTTTTGTCTTCTTCGGAGGCAAGCCAAAAGCTAAATTACTATTTAGTATCTTCTTCTTCTTCTTCTTCTTTTTTTCAAAAAGAAAATAATTATAACTAATTCTATAATTCTCCAAGATTTTGTATTGAAATTATATGCGCAACCATGCAAAAAATTACATGTCTACGAGGTCATTCCAAAAACACATTTATATTTTAAATATTTGTGGAATGCAACTTGAATTTTAGAATTTAGATTAGACGAAACTTGGTAGGTTAACGTTACTTAATGTTGATATGAACTACAATATAATACCATTTCAGGGCCTAACGTGAAGTGAAAAAAATGTTTTTGCTATTAAATTCTTATTTCAAGTATTCTAGTGCATAAAAATGGCATTAAAAATTCCAAGCTAGATCAAGTATTGAAAGGCTTTGATATCAATGTTAGATAGTTATGCAAAAATATTATGTAACCTCAAGTTTTAAGGTGTAAAATTTTAAAGAATTATTATAAGTCTATTATTATTCATATAGTGGAGATTCGGAGTTTGATCGATAATTTTTTAAAAAATTTTAAAGAATTTTCTATATTAAATCATGTGATGGTTTATCTCGCTTTATTTTATTATTTAGTTTGCGTGGTCTTAATTTCTAATTTGTGGTATCACATAAATATTTACGGACTTATATCTGGTCGAGTAATTATTCATGACAAGCGGAAGCGATTGAATCTAAAACTTGATCTATTAATAATCCCAGAACACAATTACGTATATTACGAACACAATGCGTTTGCAACGGACAGTCGGTACGGAGTTGTAACAAGTAACAAATTTATACGAACGAACCTAGTAGTTTACACTAGAACACCCAAGCTTGGAATTACCTAGAGAAATATGAGAGAGAATTAAGTGTAGGAAAATTAGCATCAAATAATAATCTGTTGGGACCTATATTTCTATTAGGAATATCCAATCCAAATCCCAACAGAAATTATAACTTACTACTCATGACTTAGTTAAGGAAACTTTTCTATAATGAATCCCAACTTAATTTGTATTCTATCCATTCTTATTGGGTTATCCATGATCCATACACAAATGGATGGACCGATATATGGGTCAATTACTAACACAATCAAACTTAGACTGCTAGACAATGCTTGACTTCTTTACTATAAAAGGGATATGAATCTTTTAAAGAATTTCTTAACACGTGCCTTTAGGGCACATGCTAAGTATACAATTAAAAGAAAATATTCTTTTAAACTGTGTGCATATTCCCTTGAACTTAGTGCAAATGCAGAAATCAAAGGAATGTGCACACAGTTCAAGAGAATATTTTCTTGAACCGTGTGCTTAGCATGTGCCCTTAGGACATATGTTAAGAGGACTCATCTTTTAAATATCGATGGATACTAAATAATGTATTTTTCTAGGTTAAGCAAATAACCTACTTTGCCCTAATGAGCATTTTAGTACTGCAGGTACTTGTAGCGGTATTGGAGGGCTAATTTTACTTGGTATAACATGGTGGTTGTACAAATTACTACGAAGAAGAAAAGAAAAAAAGCTCAAAGAGAAGTTCTTCAAGAAGAATGGGGGTTTGCTATTACAACAACAAATATCTTCAAGTGATGGTAATGTTGAGAAAAGCAAAATATTTACTTCAAAGGAGTTGGAGAAGGCAACCGACCACTATAATAAGGATCGAATCCTTGGTCAAGGAGGCCAAGGTACTGTGTATAAAGGAATGTTGACTGATGGAAGAATAGTAGCAGTTAAAAAGTCCAAAATAGAGGATGAAGGTGAACTTGAGCCCTTCATTAATGAGGTTGTAATATTATCAAAAATTGACCAAAGAAATATAGTCAAATTACATGGATGTTGCTTGGAGACGGAAGTTCCACTACTAGTTTATGAATTCATCCCCAATGGAACCCTTTTTCAGTATATTCATGAACAAAATGAAGACTTCCCACTTTCGTGGGATGTGCGCATACGTGTTGCTAAAGAAGTTGCAGGAGCTCTTTTCTATCTACACTCATCAGCTTCCATACCAATTTATCATCGAGATATCAAGTCCACAAACATACTTTTGGATGAAAAGTATAGGGCAAAAGTGGCTGATTTTGGGACTTCGAGATCAACTACTATTGATCAAACTCACTTGACGACACGAGTACAAGGGACCTTTGGATACTTGGATCCTGAATACTTTCAGTCAAGCCAATTTACAGATAAAAGTGATGTTTATAGCTTTGGGGTAGTTCTTGTCGAGCTTTTAACTGGACAAAAACCGATCTTATCAGATAGATCTGAAGACGAAGGGCGAAGTCTAGCAACATTTTTTATATTGGCAATGGAACAAAATCGTTTATTAGATATTCTTGATCCTCGAGTGATGAAAGACGGTAGGAAAGAAGAGATCTTGGGGTTGGCTAACCTTGCGCATAGATGCTTGAATTTGAACGGTAGAAAAAGGCCTACAATGAGACAAGTTGTAGTGGAGTTGGAAGGAATTACACTGCCTATTGGAACAGCCTCTCCTCACCAACACTATGATGAGGTTGAATATGCTGCAGCTGAATTCATGGGGCCTTGGGAACCTACTTCAACTTCTATGGAATCTTCTACAATTAATAGTACCTCAATAGACGTAGAGCCTCTGCTATATGCCCCTTCATAATTTTTTTTTTTTTTTAATCAAAATCATTTGATGTTGTTGTCTATTGATTGCAGTGGCAAAACACAGAAACAGGGAACAATGTAGACAAGCCAAATAATTTAAGTAATTATGATGAAACAATTATGTTTTTTCCATTCTAATATTTATATTGTCTTTCAATGTACTATTTTTTATCATGAATTATATAACTTGTGAAGAGCACCAATTTTTGGTTGATATATGTATTTAACGGTGCGTAACTACTAGAATAAACTATGGCAAAAACATAAATCAATAAAGGAAATTAATGATAAGAACACAAGACATACCCGCATTTTTAATTTCCATATTATGCAGAATTTGTTTTGGGCTTTTGAGTTTTGGCTAATCAAATTTGTTATGTTGGTTAGAAATATAATTATTAAACTAAAAATATTAGACGATAAATAAAATAAAAGACTTATAATAGAATTAAAATTCCAACCCAGATATAATAAGGAAATAATTTTAAATTTTGAAATTTGTTTTTAAATTAGAACAGAGGATAATAATACTAATAAATAATATTATGGAAATTAAAGATGAAAGAAAGAACACAATTTTGGGTTTTAATCTCCCAGAGATTATGATCTCTCTTCTTGTTATATTGTTATGTAACGAATGTTTGTTACAACTTTACAAGATATGTATTGTTTGAAATTTGTTTTTAGCTCTAATATTATTATTATTATTTTATTTTTTAGGATTATCAAAGTTGATCAAAGGTGCGGAAAGACAAGATTATTGTTGCGTTTTTTCTGGTGTTTTGTATCTTAACTCAAAAAAATAAAAATAAAATAAAATAGTAGTTTAGTTTTATTTTAAATTTTTTTTAGTTAGTTAGTAAACTGATTGTCACATTTATGCATTCACTCACGTAGAGCACATCATGTTTATGTTGTTTTTGTTTTTATTTATTTTTCGTCAAATATAAATTGTGATGATTGGTGGAGAAAAGAGGTACGTCCAATTTCTCATTCTTTAGTAATTCACTTAGTTTAGCACACTTTCTGTAACAATCGCGAATCGTAAATATACCTTTGTAATTTGGGTTTAATTATTATTAAATAAATGGATTAAATTTTTATTTTTATGTGATGTGTTTTAAGGTTATTTAATAACCTGGATGATGTGAATGTATGATTTTTATGTGTTGTGTCTCATAGGAATGACTAAATTGATTTTGCGAAAAAAAACGCAAAATCACTGTTATTGGACACGTTTCCCGAAGCACTATTCACGGATACTATTCATGCCTGAATATTTTTGCGTCTTTTTCGATTACTATTAATTTCGTTAAGACGGGTATGCGAAGAAATAATTTTTCCAAGTGTCGGAAATTTTATTTGAGCTGATACGTGATTTAATCCGCATCCGAAATGTATATATGGGTGTTCCGAATAATTGGACAAATTCCATAATAATTATTTTTACGTATCACAATATTTTATGGGAGTACCCATTTTAATATTGGCTAGAGTTATTTACCAAATTTGGTACAAAAGTGAGAGTATTCGGGTATATTTTTGTGTATATTCGGACTAATTGGGGAGACATTTAACCTCCAACCAATAGGATGAAGCCAAGTATCTTAATGAGCCAATTAGAGAGTTCCACGAGGGGTGGTGCAGCAGATGGCTGCCATTTCTCAAACCCAAGGCTTTGAATTTCTAATTAACCAAACATTCTCCTAGAATGCTTAAATCATTTCATTCCTTCCTAAGCAACTCCCTCTTCACCCGAAGCCATATTCTCCTACTCCCTGGCCAAGCTTTCAAGTTCTTCATATTCTCTCATTCCATCTCCAGTAGCATAGCAAGATTGCAGAGAGAGAGAGAGAGGGAGAGAGTTGCAGTAGAAAGGAAAGAAGAAGAAGGAAGAAGAAAAGTGTATAAGAG
Organism: Aralia elata; assembly: GCA_034770075.1. Classification (NCBI taxonomy): domain Eukaryota; kingdom Viridiplantae; phylum Streptophyta; class Magnoliopsida; order Apiales; family Araliaceae; genus Aralia; species Aralia elata. The sequence continues at coordinate 9,835,655 of CM068387.1, forward strand.
GAAGAAGAAAAGAAGAAGAAGAGAAGAAGAAGGAGCACGGGAGCAAGAGGAAGGAGAAGAGAAGTCTAGCCAACCTCCATAACACCCCTTGAAGCAAGAGCTAGAGGTATACAGGCCTCAACCCTCTTCCTTTTTCATTTTTCTAGCTTTTGGTGTTCTTGAGCTCAAATCGATGGGTTTGAGCTTTTCTTGCAATTTTTGTTGTTATTGTTGGTTGTGGTTGGTTTATATGGTTACCAAGACACCCTGTAAGCTATTAACACTATTAAAGTGGAACAAAAACGAAAAAAATCCGAACCTTGGCATAAAGGATGAAACTTTGGACATTTTTAGACAAAATGACCTTCGGACAAATTTAGAGGACTATAAAGCTATGATTCCGTGCTTGTTGTGTCTATTTGTTGTTGTGTTATTGTAGTTCCATGGGTTATCTTCATAACCCAGTTGGAAATGAGTTAAGAGGAGTTAAAACAAAGTTTTGGAGTTGATTTTGGTGAAGAACACCAAGAACAGAGTATGAACTTTATGCTTTGGCTTAAGATTTAGACTTGTTAATGACAATGGGTAGCTCTGCATTTTTGATATATTATAGCCCCATGAGTTAGGAGTTCATAAAGTCCAGAATGGACCAATTTGAACGTGTATTGAAGGAGTTATGGCGATTGGAGTGGAGAAAGGTTGGACTGCACGATTGAAAAATCTGCAGAAACGCAGTCCCTGTATGTCGGCGCTGCAGCGCCGTTCATAAGAACAAATAAGGCGCCGCGGCGCCGAACACGTGGCAGAAGATGGAAAAAGGGCATGGTGCTGCAGTGCCGAACAAAGAACAAATCCTGGCGCCGCAGCGCCGGGGCAACCTGGGAAGGAAATGGGGCGGGCTGGCGCCGTAGCGCCACTGGCTAGGCCAAACCGGGTGCCGCAGCACCGGGTCGGGTCGGGTCAGGCCCATTAAACTTTTTCAGCGAGACCAGAATGTAGGTTTTCTTTTAATGATGTTATATACATGTTGTATTTGCCTCATGACTCCTATAGTGAAGCCTTAGAGTGCAATATAAGGCTATATTTTGGACATAGTATGATTAGACACGTTAGTTATCTATAGCGTGACTAATCGTACTTTAATGAACCTAGTCCTAATGTGACTAATGGTTATGTGAATATGTATTTACATGTGTAGGATATTAAATAGCGTGTACTATATTATTGTAGCAGCGCACGAGGCAAGTTTCCTGACTTAACTCATTTATTTATTGAGCAAATTATCGGTTAAGCAAGTTTATTAACTTTACTCAATTATTTATTAATTGAGCAAGTATTCTTTATTGAGTAAGTTCCTTGGTTCAATTCAAGTCATATTGAGCAAGCTTATTGAGCTTCTCATTCAGCTTATTATTCATTGAGCAAGTTTATCAATCGTACAACTCTTATTTAATTGTGCGGTTATCCGATGTTATGTGAGTTTATTGACTCCGTTCAAGTTAATCATTGAGCTAGCAATTATTGTGCAAGTATTCATACTTTTATTCAAAGTATGGCAATGAAAGCCCATTTCATGCAATGTTATATATTGTGTGAAATCCAAATATTATGAATTGTTAATCATTCAAGATAGTTATTGATGTTATTGTGCATGTTGTTGATATTTAAGAGTTCTATATACCATGAACTATTGAGATTGTCATCTAAGCCAATTGTTTCGGCTAGACTTACATTAAGATGCTTTCTTGATATACCATCGAGATATTATTGAATATAGCTATCCAACCTTATTGATTTGGTTTGGATTTCCAAGTATAAGACTGAGAAGAACAACCCTATTATTAAGGGAAACATTTTTGGTCGGTTATACCGATTGTCCCTCACAAGGGAGAAATAGACGTTACGTATTGTACAATATAGGGTGCAGATAGGCTGATCACCTAGATGTGCCCGATAAGAAAAATATCGGTTTATAGTTTATACCAACTATTAAACCTATTGTAAGAAGCAAGAGTTCAGTGGTCATCAGACCACTCAGTATGTTTTCAGAAGTATTGTTAATGAATTTGAATACTATATCATATACTTAATTATTGAGATATCGCTCACAACTATTGTTCAATTGTTGAACTGAAAACGTGATCCTTGATGTTGTTATTTTACCAACTGTATTACTTGTTGAGCAATCAAATGCTCATTCTTGCTATGAACTTTATGCTTTTAGCAAAGCTAGAGCAGGGTGAGACGTCACGCAATGACAAAGGCAAGGGAAAATCAACGGAATAGAGGATATTATATCATATCCGCTTTTGTAATAGTTTATGTTATGTATGTTGATGTTTATGGATTGTATTATTATCTATGATGTTATATGTTATGTCTTAGTAGAGGTCTTAGAACCTGGGATTTGTAACGTAAGACGGACTGTAATATCTTAGTAATTACATTTCTGTCCTTATAATTGAATGTATGGGTAGAATAAACGATGAATGTGTAGTACCGTGAGCACTGAATCTGTGAGTAAAGAGACCTCGAATTTGGGGGCGTCACAGGTTGGTATCAAAGTTGTAGGTTATAAACCTTAGATGGGGAAAACCTTAGGCTATAACCTTATAAGAGATAGAGAATTTAGTAGACGGAGAAAACTCAAATCGAGTATTTCTAAGAAATGAATTGAGGAAATTCATTACAGATAATAAAACAACTTATGTGCTTATTAGTTGTTAATAGACTTATGTTTCCGTGGGTAGTAATTTAAAATTTGAATTTGTTGTGGCATAATGCCAGAGATAGGAGGACCCAGTCACGTAGGTGATGAGGAAGAGGTATGGGATGTGCACGTAGTATGGGAGCAGTTGGCACCAGTAGAGCCAGCTCCAACAGTTACGATAGAGTGCAGCGAAGTTATGCCTAAATCGAATCCGGAAGAAGATCCCGAGGAAGTAGAAAGAGATTCGGATGAGGTACCACCTACCTCATTCGGAGCTAAGTTGTTGGATATGGTCTACAACCGTAACATAGAGCTTCAGAATAGAGTCGAAGAGTTAGAGGAGCAAGCTGGGGATCGTCAAGCAACGATAGACTAGAAGGAGGCGATAATTTAAGACCTCACACCCGAGTAGTAGAGATCGAGCAGAGACTAGCTCAGGAAGAGCAGAGAGCGACACAGTTGTAAGTCGAGAAAGAAATCGTTAATGATCGGCTGTGGGAAGAGTCAACTGAGCGAGCGAGGATGACAGACGCGTGGGTTAGAGCAGCTCGACGCATTGATCGAGTGGAAGGAGAAATTCGTTCGAAGAGAACGAAGATGGATGAGATGAAGTATGTTTTCTGTACTGCATTCAGGAGAGCAGAGGACCGAATGTACCACTATCCAGGACCAAAGGAGTATCCTTGGTACGTCATGGACCGAAGGGTGATGATTTATATTATGGATCAGGAATACGATGACATTGTTGAAAGTAGTATGCACACAAGCCAATCATATTTGATATGATGTAGCATATACTTTGTAATCTTATTCGTTTGTTAAAGGCATTTTACTTTATCTACATGGTGCTGTTCTATTAAATGTGATAAACCCATAGTTTTGAGCAATGCTTTTAGAATCATGATGGTGATCATGCTAATGAGATTTAAATTCAAGATAGCTCATAAACTAAAATCGTTCCTAATCGTTGGATTACTAAAAAGGGGATTAGTGAATCCGGATAGATTAGTACATACGTTGCTTGCTCTTATGAAGAGAATGATTGATCTCATAATCATTTGTGTGGAGACACTAAAGCAAGTATATAGGTGCTTATTAGAGAATAAGTTCACTGAACGTGGCTCGCTAAGGAATACCTAATGGAGTTTTACTCGTCTGTCAATAGGAATTCCTCAAGTGATAGTAGTACAAATGATCCTTGGACTTGAGATCATCATAGTATCTTGTGTATGATGAGTTATACTTTGACATGTCCCTTAAGACCTTTAGGGTATATCAAAGGGTATGATTGGGTATAATAAGTTGTACATGGAAATAGGTGAATGATCAACAAAGAATCTACCACTTCTAGTAAAAGGAGAGAATGTCATATGTGATTCGATAAATGACGACTCAGAAGTCTTTGGCCAAAGCAGAATGAAATTAGAAAAGAGTTTCTAATTTGCATTAATCAGAGTTGTGCATTTTAGAATCGAAATACATATAATTAAATAAAATAAGACTTGACAGTAATTCCATGTCTTATATTTAATTGGGACATTGTATGGTAGAAGGATTGAATTGTACGGTAACTATGCACTGAAAGATTCTTTTATGATTAATGTTGAAATCTATATTATCTGGAAAGTCGTTGATCGCTAAGGGGGCTTACCCTTATTGTAGAATAAATATTATTTATTTAAATGAATTAAATAGTTTAATTTATTTATTTAAATAAGATTAGAATTGTTCTAATTGATTTATTCACAACCGGTTTAATATGGAGAACCTAAAGGGTCACACCACAAAAGGAAAATATTTATTTAATAAGTAAATGGCATAATTGTAATAATAAGTTAAGTATATTTAATTTAGTCTATGGAGATAGAATAAATTAAATAGCTTAATATTTATTATTTAATATTTTAGAAATATTAAATATAAATTAATAAGAGGAGTCTTATTATTATTATTACTATTACTATTATTTAATTCCTAATAGGGATTGAGAATTAATTAATAGAAGTACTCTCACATGAATTCCTAATTGGATTAGGAGTTTAATTTAATTAAAGGAGTTTAATTAGAATAGAAACCCTAATCCTAAATAGTTTAGGGAAGGGTTTTCCTACATCTATAAATAAGAGAAGTCTTATCATAGATTAGGGTTACACACTCTTGCATAAGAATTGTAGAGAGTACTTACAATTTCTATAGAGATAGAAACTAGGGTTTTGCCAACACCCATCTTCTTGAACAAGTATTATTCCTTGGTGGATCACCTCTAGAGGCCAAACACTTGGGTGGCTAACGTTGATCAAAGGAAGGAATTTAATCGGTGGAATTCAAGGAGAACGCGAAGGAATTGGAGGTGAACTTGTACCTGAGGAAGCTAGAATTCTACAAGGGTATAATTCTTATTCTCCATCTCTTTCGTTTAATTAATAATTGTGCATAAAGAAAGATCATGGTGATGGTTTGTATAAAATTTTAAAATATGATTTTATTGCGCTTCCGCTTTATTTATGTAATTTGATTGCATGTTCGCGCTATACAAACCTAACAGTTGTTAGGTGTGGATGCTTCCGTAGATGTATATATGTATATATATGTCTATGTGTGTATGTGTTTGTAATGTGAATAGAGGGATATGATATAATCCCGATTTTTGATGGGAATAGAGGGATATGATGTAATCCCAAGATGTTGCTTTAATAAGCAAGAAGATAGATGTGTATAGCTTATGTGCTATATGTGTACTATGTACTGATGGCAGCTTATGTATATATACCTATGTTTATTAAACATGATGTGTGTTATATGTAAGTGCTTAAGATAATGATTGAATGTTCCACTAAGTAGATGATGAACTGACAACGCGAATGTTGAACAACAAGACGCCACCAAGAAGAAGAAGACAGCAGGCTCAGGCGACGCCTGAGGGATCGACAAGAAGATTCAAACAAGGACTGCAACCTTGGCTTTACAGACAAGTTTCGATGTTTCAGCTGAACCCGTTTACAGGAGTTCTAAAGATGGCGATAATAGCAGAAAGTGGGAGTGATGCATTAACCCAATCTAAACAAGAAAAGAAGGATAAAACGAAAGATGGGGGAAACAAAGCCGAAGGAAGTAGCGGTAATAGTAGAGGCCAGAAGAGGAAGTGGAACTCTTCTGGGAGTGCTGGTAATAAGCAAGGTGACCCGAAGAAAAGGGTCAAGCAGTGCAAGAATTATGGAAAGAATCACACCAGAGTATTCTTGAAAGGAAAGGAAGTATGTTATGGCTGTGGGTAGGAGGGACACATCGCCCCTAACTGTCCTAACCCGAAGAAAGGAGCGTGTTTCAATTGTGGAGCGCTAGACCATTTGGCAAGGAATTATCCTAAGAAAGGGACGGGCAAAGGAAGCGGAACCAAAGAAGCTGATAACAGTGGGAAGTTATCTATCATAGCGCCAACTCAATTAGTTCGACCATCGGCCAGAATTTTTAATATAACAGTACAGGATGCTGTGGAATCAAGGGATGTGGTGTTAGGTATCATTCCGATCAATGATATAAATGCATATGTATTATTTGATTCAGGTGCTACTTGTTCATTCATATCTAATGATTTTGCTAAAAAGTTATGATTATTTCCTGAGAAATTAGAATACCCCCTGAATGTAGAAGTTGCGAACAAGGAAGTGATTCTTGTGGAGTACATACACATGAATTGTAGTATCAATATTAGAGGGCACAAGATGTTTGTGGATTTAATTCCAATTCATCTTGGGGAATTCGATGTCATTCTAGGAATGGATTGGTTAGTTAACCATAGGGTGATAATTGATTGCTAGAAGAAGCGTATAAACCTTATGACTCTGAAGAAGTCAAGGGTAGTATTTTTCAATAGTAAATCGCCTAGACAATCGAGTTGTCTGACGATGTTACAGGCCAAGAAGTTGTTGAGTAAAGGATGTACGGGATACTTAGTGTACATCATAGATACTTAGAAGAAGGGAGTTATGTTAGACGATATACCCGTAGTTAATGAGTTTACGGACGTGTTCCCGGACGAATTGCCAGGACTTCCGCCAGATAGAGAAATCGAGTTCGTTATCGATCTAGTGTCAGGTACAGCTGCAGTTTCGAAGGCCCCGTACCAGATGGCTCCAGTTGAGATGAAGGAGTTGATGGTCCAATTATATTAGTTATTGGACAAGAAGTATGTTCAGTCGAGTGTCTCGCCTTGGGGAGCACCGATGTTATTTTTGAAGAAGAAGGATGGGTCGTTACGACTTTGTATCGACTATAGAGAGTTGAATAAAGTTATCATCAAGAATAAGTATCCGCTACCGAAGATTGACGATCTGTTTGATCAGTTCCAAGGAGCGAAATATTTTTCAAAGATAGATTTGAGGCGTGGTTATCATCAGTTAAAGGTGAGAAAAGAAGATGTGCCGAAGACAGCATTTAGAACTCGTTATGGGCACTATGAATTTTTGGTGATGTCGTTTGGATTAACGAATGCACCAGCAGCGTTTATGGATTTGATGAATAGAGTGTTAAAACCGCATCTGGACAAATTTGTGGTGGTGTTTATTGACGCTATTTTGGTTTATTCTAAAACTCAAGAAGAACACACAGAACATTTGTGAATAATATTGGAATCATTGAGGAGAGAAAAGTTATATGCGAAATTGCCAAAATGTGAATTTTGGTTGGAGCGTGTACACTTTCTCGATCATGTAATTGATAAGGATGGAATTTTGGTGGACCCTGCAAAAGTGGAAGCCGTGATAAATTGGGAACAACCGAAGACGCCGACGGAAGTTGTAAGACCCCGAATTTATGAAATAAAAGTTTATTATTTTCTTTATGATTATTTTTCTAAATAGTGAAGTGCTTAATTGTTATAAATGATAGTTAAGGGTGTTATATGCAAATTATCTGATAAATAGTATGTGGGGGAATATTCCTTTTGTCGGGGAATATTCTTGCTGTCGGGGAATATTATATTCGGTACCGTACGACAGCGCCGAAATGGCAATATTGTCAATGATAGTGGGCCCCACAACGGGTTAACTGTCGGATATAGAAAGTGATAGAAATTGGCGGCAAAACTTTAACCGATAACTGTTAAAATACCCGGTGATAAAAAGAACAGTAAAACACGTTATTCTACAGTAGCACACGTTATTCCACAGTAGCACACGGTATTCCACAGTAGCTCACGATGTTGCACAGTGTTTTATATTATTGATTCAATAATTGATAAAGTAGCAATTGCACAGTATCTTGATTCAATAATTGTTAAATAGCATCTGCATAATATATTTTACTATTTATCACGACACTGTAACTCATATCATTTGATAGGATATTTTAGCATTATTGACAATGTCGAGAATTATGTCAAGGAAAGGGGTTATTTAATTGCGCGCCATTTTTATGGAAGGCCCCCTCTTTCCTGGGAATAATCTGGTTGTCAGTATTGCGAGTATATGCTATCTGTGATATTAATACATTTAACACAATAATACAGAAAAAGAGATTTATTGTAATAATGAAGTTATTTTTATAATGGTTTTATCTTTTTGATAATGGAATTATCTTTTGATAATGGAGGGATGATATAAATAGAAGAAAAAATGGATGAATGATATAAATGGAAGAAAAAATGGATGGATGATATTAAAAGAATATGCCAAGGGTATAAGAGTAATAAACCAAGAAAAGTTGGGGAAAAGACCAAAATGCCCTCACCTTGATTTTCCTATAAATAGGGAGAGTTTGTTTAAGAAATTTTCACACCTTCATTGCCTATACTTCCTCTCTCTCTCTAAATTTCTTAAGTTCTCTTAATGTGCTAGGCTATTGTGAGTATTTGTGAGAATACTAGTATTGTCCAAAGTTAGTAAACTTCATAGAAAGCAACATCTAGTCTTTTGTTAACGAAGGTAGGGAATATCATTTCTTTCATACTCATATATAATATCATTTGCTTTCATGTTCGTAAGTGATATTATAATCATAAAGGTTGTTATTCGTTCTATATTAATTTGTGGGGATAACCTGTCTGTGCGGTATGACGCATGCCTGGTGAATATCCTTTTGTATTCATTTCTTATTATTCTGTGGGAATAACCTGTATGTACGAGTGTCGTACCTGGTGAATATCCTTCTGTATTCATTCCTTATTACTCTGTGGGAATAACCTGTATGTACGAGTGTCGTACCTGGTGAATAACCCTTTGTATTCATTACTTATTAATCTGTTGTGGAAATAATCTGTCTACGCGAATTATCGCATGACGGGTGAAAATTCATTTGTAGTTTCATATATTCTGTTATACTCGTATAACGTATCATTTCTTTTGTACTCTTTAAGGGATATCTTTTTCTTTCACATTTTTCCATTTATGATAAGAAATCCTTGTTTGTTTCCAAAACCTTATTTTTAAATGGAGAAAATCCCTGAAAATTAGTAGAATATCCTTAATAGTTTGTGTTTCATCTAATATTTTTTCACTTGAATCTTTCTATTTCATTTTATACGTTATAGTTGAAGCATGAAATAATTTCTTGAATATCATTCTTGAATTTGACTCCACAATTTGGTCATCGTGTTGGCAATGTATCATTGTCATCATCCTCATCCTCATACTTAAATTGTGGTGATAGTTCTCTTTGGCCCGTAGTGCAAAGATGAACTGGCGTGACATGATTTTGACCAAACTGTGTATTGGTATAATCATGACTTTTGGTGTTACAAACAAAGGCGTATGGTGAAAGTCATCTTTGGCCCGTAGTGCAAAGATGAACTGGCGTTTGGCATGATCATGACCGGTGATGTTACAAATAAATATCTTTGGCATGTAGTGCAAAGAGAGGCTGTTGAATATAAACTGTTGATTTGGATGTTTATAAACAGGAATTGTTGATTGGTGTTACAGGGATAAAATATTGGTGGTGATCCTTTGATTTATAGAAGATGGTAGATATTATAATCTACTTGACTCTTCTAATGGATTGTTTGTTCCGCTGCAATTGTTGTTGTTGAACAATTAAAATGTCTTTAAATCTCTGATTTATTATTGTTGAAGACTAAAGATAATTTTTATTCTTCATTATCTTAGTCATGATATTTCTTACTGAGCTATTTGAGCTCACCCTTTTCAGTTTTGTCCCATTGTTCTTCTCAGGAAAGGAAAATGTAGCTGGGACTAGCCGGAGAGTGGAGTGATGGTCCGAGTTAGTGGTTGTCCTCATCAAGTTATGGCATAGTTTAATAATAATTGTACTGGAGACTTAAAACATGTGTTGCCGTCTTTTTACGGCATTGTAATAATTTGGGTTTGGATACTGTGGTACCATACGGTACGATATTTGTATGGAAAGTCACAGTATGTGTGTGGTCGTATTTTGCACGACAAATATTAGTTGTAAAAGGGAAAATTCGTATTTGTATTTGTATTTTTTTGTAGAATGTTATTGGCGACTCAAAATGGGTTATGTGGACCTATTTTGGGGGCGTCACAGAAGTGAGGAGTTTCTTAAGGCTCGTAGGTTATTATCAACGGCTTATTCAGGATTTTTCTAAGATAGCAACTTCGTTGACCTATCTGACGAGAAAAGCAATGAAATTTGTATGGACGGAGAAGTGTGAAGAAAGTTTTCGAGAGTTAAATAAGAGGTTAAGTGAAGCACCCGTGTTATCCCTACCGGATGATACGGGAAATTTTGTGGTGTATAGTGACGCATCTCTCAAGGGACTAGGTTGTGTGCTTATGCAACACGGCAAGGCAATTGCGTATGCGTCGAGGCAGTTGAAGGATTATGAGAAGGGATACCCAACCCACGATTTGGAGTTGGCAGTAGTAATGTTTGATCTAAATATTTAGAGGCATTATCTTTACGGAGAGAAATATGAGATATATACTGACCATAAAAGTCTGAAGTATATCTTCACACAAAAGGAGTTCAATATGCGGCAGAGGCGATGGTTAGAATTAATCAGACTATGATTGCGAAATTCTATACCATCCAGGGAAAACAAATGTAGTGGTCGACGCCTTAAGTAGGAAGGGTCAAGAGAAGTTATCGATGCTAACGGCTCAAAGAAAAACTAATAGCAGAAATGGAGAGGATGGAATTAGAAGTGGAGTCACCGAAAGAGTCGGAGGAGAAGTTATTTACGACGGAGACTCGCCCAACTTTGTTGGACAGCGTAAAGGAAGCGTAACTCCAGGATGAGGAGTGCGAGAAGATAAGGAAAAGAATTTCCGAAGGGAAAGAGGTTAAGTTTAAACTCAATAACGAAGGGTTATTGAGATTTGAAGGAAGAATTTGGGTACCGTCAATACCAAAAGTGAAATTATTTTTTTACAAAAAACTCAGAGTTTGAGATTTTTGATTCACCCAGGAAGCACAAAAATGTATCAAGATCTTCGACAACATTTTTAGTGGCCGAATATGAAGCGAGAAGTCGCAGAATATGTTGCGAAATGTTTTACCTATTAGAGGATTAAAGCAGAGCATCAAAGACTAAGTGGTCTACTACAACCCTTGGAGATACCAGAATGGAAGTGGGAGCATAGTACGATGAATTTCGTAATAGGTCTTCCAACTACTCAGAAAGGTTACGATGCGATATGAGTTATCGTGGACCGATTGACGAAATCAACGCATTTCTTACCGATCAAGATCAAGTTCAATTTAAACCAGTTAGTGAAGTTGTATGTCAATGAGATTATCTCAAGCCATAGAGTACCAGTATCAATCATGTCAGATCGAGATCCGCGTTTCACCTCGAATTTTTGGAAAAGTTTACAAGAGTCTATGGGAACGCAGTTGAGGATGAGTACGACGTACCACCCTCAAATAGATGGGCAAAGTGAAAGAACGATTCAGACGTTAGAAGAAATGCTGCGAGTGTGTGTCATGGATTTTAAAGAAAATTGGGATGATCATCTACCATTGGTAGAATTTTCTTACAATAACAGTTATCACGCGAGTATAGGCATGCCACCTTACAAAGCATTGTACGGAAGAAAGTGTAGGACGCCACTATGTTGGGATGAAGTAGGAGAACGTCAAATGTTGGGACCAGAATTGGTGCAACAGACAGCAGAGATCGTTAAAGTGATAAGAGCGCGACTAGTAGCCGCTCAAGACAGACAAAAGAAGTATGCTGACCAGCATCGACAGAAGCGAGAATTTGACATAAGTAACTACGTATTTTTGAAAATATCTCCCTGGAAAGGGAAGATACGATTTGGCAAGAAGGAAAAGTTGAGTCCGAGATTCGTTGGACCTTTTGAAGTATTAAGACATGTAGGAGAAGTGGCTTACGAGGTAGCCTTACCTCCTGCGATGGAGCACATTCATAACGTCTTTCACGTGTCCGTTTTACGACCGTACAAACTAGATTATATACATGTAATAGAGTACGAACCCTTACAGGTTGAGAAAGATTTATCTTACAAAGAAGTTCCAGTCCAGATTATAGACCGGAAGAAACACGTTTTGAGAAGCAAAGTTATACCCTTTTATAAAGGTAATATGGAGGAACCACAATGCCGAAGAAGTTACGTGAGAACTCGAAGATAGAATGAAAGAGAATTACCCTCAACTTTTTGTTTGACCTTGTACTGTGATTTTGGGGACAAAATCCTTATAAGGAGGGGATGATATAACAATCGCGAATCGTAATACCTTTGTAATTTGGGTTTAATTATTATTAAATGAATAGATTAAATTTTTATTTTTATGTGATGTGTTTTAAGGTTATTTAATAACCTGGATGATGTGAATGTATGATTTTTATGTGTTGTGTCTCGTGGGAGTGAATAAATTGATTTTGCGAAAAATCGCAAAATCACTATTCATTGGACACGTTTCCCGAAGTAATATTCACGGGCACTATTCACGACCGAATATTTTTACGTCTTTTTTGATTTCTATTAATTTCGTTAAGACGGGTATGCAAAGAAATAATTTTTTCAAGTGTCGAAAATTTTATTTGAGCTGATACGTGATTTAATCCCTATCCGAAATGTATATATAGGTGTTCCGAATAATTGATAAAATCCCATAATAATTATTTTTACGTATCACAATATTTTATGGGAGTACCCATTTTAATATTGGCTAGAGTTATTTTTTAAATTTGGTACAAAAGTGAGAGTATTCAGGTATATTTTTGTGTATATTCAGACTAATTGGGGAGGCATTTAACCTCCAACCAATAGGATGAAGCCAAGTATCTTAATGAGCCAATTAGGCAGTGCCACGAGGGGTGGTGCAGCAGATGGCTGCCATTTCTCAAACCCAAGGCTTTGAATTTCTAATTAATTAACCAAACATTCTCCTAGAATGCTTAAACCATTTCATTCCTTCCGAAGCAACTCCCTCTTCACCCGAAGCCATATTCTCCTACTCCCTAGCCAAGCTTCTAAGTTCTGCATATTTTCCCATTCCATCTCCAGTAGCATAACAAGATTGCAGAGAGAGAGGGGGAGAGAGTTGTAGTAGAAAGGAAATAAGAAGAAGGAAGAAGAAAAGTGTACAAGAGGAAGAAGAAAAGAAGAAGAGAAGAAGAAGGAGCACGGGAGCAAGAGGAAGGAAAAGAGAAGTCTAACCAACATCCATAACACCTCTTGAAGCAAGAGCTCGAGGTATACAGGCCTCAACCCTCTTCTTTTTCCATTTTTCTAGCTTTTGGTGTTCTAGAGCTCAAACCGATGGGTTTGAGATTTTCTTGCAATTTTTGTTGTTATTGTTGGTTATGGGTAGTTTATATGGTTACCAAGACACCCTGTAAGTTATTAACACCATTAAAATGGAACAAAAACGAAGAAAATTCGAACCTTGGCATAAAGGATGAAACTTTGGACATTTTTTGGATAAAATGACCTTCAAACGAATTTAGAGGACTATAAAGCTATGATTTCGTGCTTGTTGTATCTATTTGTTGTTGTGTTATTGTAGTTCCATGGGTTATCTTCATAACCCAGTTGGAAATGAGTTAAGAGGAGTTGAAACAAAGTTTTGGAGTTAATTTTTGTGAAGAACACCAAGAACACCAAGAATAGAGTATGAACTTTGTATTTTGGCTTAATATTTAGACTTGTTAATGACAATAGGTAGCTCTGTATTTTTGATATATTGTAACCCCATGAGTTAGGACTCCATAGAATCCGGAATGGACCAATTTGAACGTGTATTGAAGGAGTTATGACGATCGGAGCGGAGAAGGGTCAGACTACACGATTGAAAAATATGCAGAAACCCAGTCCCTGTATGTCGGCACCGCAACGCCGTTCATAAGAACAAATAAGGCATCGCAATGTCGGACACGTGGAAGAAGATGAAAAAAGGGCATGGCGCCGTAGCGCCGAATGAAGAACAAATACTGGCGCCGCAACACTGGGGCAACTCGGGAAGGAAATGGGGCGGGCTGGCGCCGCTGGCTAGGCCAAACCGGGCACATTAGCGCCTGTAATAACCAAGAATTTCATGTCATTGAAAATAAATATATTAATTAAATATTAGTAATATTAAACATTATGTCGCATATAATAAAATTTTTATATAGTCTAATTAGTGATAAAAACAAAAAAAAATTAAGTAAACTAGCCCTGCTTAATTTTTTTTTATCGAGCTCACTTAAATAATTTCATGTGAAATGAAATTTCTAGTATTTAAATCTAAGTACTTAAGGCATTAGACATTTATTTACTCATAAATTGGTAGCCTAATAATTTTTAAACCAATAGATCAATAATATTGGTAAACTAAAATTTAGTGAAAAAGGGCCAAACTAGAAGGATTTAAGCCCAAACTATTTTTTTTATGCCCAATTTTTAGCCCAAGCAAGGAGGGGCCTTATGGTCATTTAGCAAGTAAATTAGTAAATAAAACAAAATCAAAAATGGGGTAAAAACCCCTTAAGTGGTCGGATTTTTGGGAGAGGAAAAAAATGAGTAAAGCTTATCAAGTAAGCTAACAAGCAAGCTAGGTGTCCTTAAATCCTTTAAGCACATGTGGGCAATTAAATGGCAAGGACATGTGGCAAGATTGGAGGTGTATAGGTGTATACATATAGATATACAAAATGTATCTAACCAATTGATAAGTAAATATCATTTGGCAAAATTAAGTTATCTCATTTTATTTCTATTTCCTTCTTCATGTCTTACAAACTAAAAGAACTAGAGAGAGAGAGAGAGGGAGGAGTTCCCAAACCTATGCACCCTAAGATCATAAACTATTTTGGGAGGAGAAAGAAGGTTGCCCACAAAACAAGGTAACAAAAGAAAGAAAATTTCTAGTTTTGTAAAGCTTTTGTATAGTATATGTACACATATGTTAGGTTCATAAAGTTTTATGATTTATTGGGTAAAACCTTATAAAAAGATTAATACATGAACTTTGTAGTATAACATGTTGATATATGTGATTATATGTTATAAATGCTAGAAAAACAATTGGGTTAGTAAGTTAGAGAAAATTGTATTTAAAGGAGAACTATGTGCCTTATTGTGGAAATTTATGTATTTGTTGTGTGATATTTTTGTTGGTTATAATAGATACATAAGTTAGGGGCAAAAGCCCTTTGGTTTGATTAAAAAATGTTATAGTATGAAAAAGTTATGGATTTTGTACTAAAACACCTCCTAGTTAGAAAAACAAAGGACAACTTGTTGTCCATATATTTTGGCAGTGAATTATGGATCCTAGACAAATCCGAATGGGGTGTTTAATAAATGGAAACTGTATTTCAGGAAGATACGAATCCAACGCCTCTGACGGAATCACAATCCAAGTTGTAGATTTTGTTTTACAAGCATTTCCGTTAAGGACCCCAAATTTGAAAAAATGGACGAAAATGAAGGAAAGAATAAAAATAAAATTAAAGTGAAATAAGTAAATAATTATTATTTAATTAATTTTAAATAATAATTAAAAATTAAATAAGTGATACTATGTAATAATGATGTAATTATTTAAATATATTAATAAAATAATTATTTATTATTTAATTTAAAATTAAATAATAAATAAGTGTATATGCTAATTCATTATTTTTGAGAATGAATAATTAAAGATTTATAAAGTAAATAAACTATTTATTTTTCAAGGATAAATAATCGATTAATTATTTATTATTTAGTTAATATTAAATAATAAATAACTTTAAATGCTAATTAACTATTCTTTAAATAAATATTAAGGAATAATTAAAGGTTAATGAAGTAAATAGATAAGTTTTTAGTTGAGGATAATAAATTAATTAATTATTAACATTAAATGATGATTAAAGGGTATTTAAACTAATAAACTAATTATTTATTATTTAATAAATAATAAATAAGGATAAATGGTTAATTAATTATTATTTAATTGACATTAAATGATAATTAAAGACACATAAAGTTATTAAACTAATTATTTATTATTTAATTAATATTATATTTAACTAATATTAAATGATAATTAAATACAAATGAGATTTATAATTTGATTATTTATTATTTAATTAACATTAAATAATAAGTAGATATAATAAGTTATTCTTTATAATAACTAAAGGTATTTAATTAGTTACTATTTAACTAACACTAAATAGTAATTAAATGCAAATAGTGTTAATTCAATAAAATGAATTTAATTAACACATTAATTAAACAATTATAATAAATTGTTTAAAAGTTTAATAAGTGTTTACCACTTAAGAAAAATACTGTTACTTAATTAAATCATTAACCAAGGATCGATTGAGTATCCTAACGGGTCAATAATAGTATAAGAGATTAAAATTGATATGTGATTAATTGCTATTTAAATAGTATACGATAGAGTATAAATTGTAAGGATCGGGAAAAAAACATCCTTATTAATTAAATAAAGAATTTAAATTTCTATGAATTAATTTTTCGAAGTTTTATTTAATCCTTTGTGTAAATAATTATTTTATGTGAATAAATATTAGAGTGATTTAAAGGGAGTCGCACTAATAGTTTATTTAAGTTAGTGGGCTAACCCTAAGGTTTTAATATCAAGAAAATTGATAAAGTTGTTTATTAGTTAAATATTCAATTCCATTTCATATATTAAGTAAGGTAATTTTGTAAATTAATTAATATGGGTATTAATTAATGAGGGCAATGTGAAATATTGATATTAATATTTAATAGTTCAATTATTAATTTAATACTAATGAGCTAAGTTAATTAAATAACTAACTAAGCCCACTCATTTTTTTTGATCAGGGCATTGGTTAATTGATGTGTAGTAAATTAAAGTAGCCCGACAAGGGATAAACTAGTAGTCCAAGATTTAAATAGTTAATTTGGTTACTAGTAGCCCAATTTGATTTAATTCCAGCCCAAGTGGTATTTTAATGTAGTCCACATTGTTGGCCCAATTGATAAATAAACCAAGTGGTCTATTTATTTAATTAAAGCAATTAAAGTGGGACAAAATTTTGGGACAAGAGTCCCTCTTGTAGCTGCCGCATGGGTGAGGAGAGAGGAAGTATCAGGATTTGAAATATTGCTTAATTAATAAGTAGCTTGTCTTGGTTGCTTGTGTGGAGTATTTTAGTGTACTATACTCATTAAATCAACTAAAGAAAAAGTCATGTGTTGGGCATTTGGTGATGGTAGTTGCTGTGTATGGGGAAGAGGGAGCCTCATAAATTGATTATTTTAGAGTAAATCTACACATACATCTAATCTACTCCCTCCTTACCGCTCCACAGGAAGTTTGGTCATTTTGAATATTTTTTTATTTTTTTAATAAATTCTTTGCCCCCACAAGGCCACAACTCCTTACTCTTTCCTGTACCACATCTCCCCACTTTCTCTCTCTTCAAGCAAATCCATTCATGGGTTTTTAAGTTGATAAAGAAATTGAAAACCCAAAAATTGATCAAAAATCAACCACCGCCCTCCTCCATGGCCACCTTATCCCTCCTCTCCCCTCTTTCCCTCCGCCGCCACAGCACCACCACCACCCATCTTATCCTGCGCACACCCTCCCTTAAACTACCCACCCCATCAATTAGAGCCTTCTCCTCCCCATCCCCATCTCCAGTCATCACCCAAGACGACCTCACGAAGCTCGCACTCGATAAGGCCTCATGGTCCTCGGCACCGGCTCCACAGACGCCTTCGTCTCTCCACTCTTGATGCCCACCCCCACCTCGAGATCGACGGCACCGACGAAGTCGACCCGGATCTCAATTTAGTCAAAGGCCGCCTCTGATAAGTTCGTTGTGGTGGTGGACGATTCGAAGTTGGTGAGTGGACTCGGTAGGAGCGGGCTAGCGATGCCGGTGGAGGTGGTTCAGTTCTGCTGGAGGTGTAATTTGCAGAAGGGAGTAGTGAGATGGGGGAGAAAAAGGAGTGAGGAGTTGTGGGGCAAATAATTTATTAAAAAAATAAAAAAATATCCAAAACGACCAAACTTCCTATGGAGCGGTAAGGAGGGAGTAGATTAGATGTGTGTGTAGATTTACTCATTATTTTATCATTGATGTGATAGCTTATGTTGGGGATTATTTAACATATTGTATACTCATTTATCAATTAAAGAAAAAGTCAAAAGATTGGACTTGGTGGTGATGTTGCTGCCGAGCTCAAGGAGCCACATGGAGGAGTGTTTTTGTTATTATTTTTAAAGCTTACTTGTGGTCATTTAAAAGGACAAGAAATCATATCTCTTTTTACCTATTCTAGTCCTTGAGGCTATTCCTCGTGCAAGCATCCAAAAGGCTAGGCCATGATGGCTATAAATCTAGCAAGTCCCGTCAGGTCACCCTACTAAGTACACATCCTAGAGCTAGTGTAATGATGCTAAAATGTATAAATATATTTTTATATCTATACTTGTAGCAAGTATACTTGTGTAATATTAATTAAATAATTTAATAAATTATTTGAATAAGGAATTGAGTAAATGAATTATTATTTTAAATGCATTAAAAATGTATTTTCGGGTAAATGGGTTCATCTCCATATTTAATGAGAAATGAGTTATTTAATTTAAATGTATTAAATAATTTGTTTTAGGGCATAAATAATATATATTAATTGCAATTATTTTAATTTCACAATTTAGTGTGAAAATGTTTTTGTAATGAATTAAATTGTAAAAATAATATATATATATATATACTAATTATATATATATATATATATAATTATTTTTGGAAGAGTATTATATATATATATATATATATATATATATATATATATATAAAAATTGTGTTCCGTGTGTGTGTGCTGTGTTAGTACATATATATAGATGTGTGTGTGTGTGTGCACATGCCGTGAGGCATGTGTGTGTGTGTGCACATGCCGTGAGGCATGTGTGTGTGTGTGTGTGTGTGTGTGTGTGTATATATATATATATATATATATATAGTATGTATATTATAATAGATATTGCAATTATTTAATTTCGCAATTAAATGTGAAAATGTTTATATAATGAAATAAATTGTAAAAATAATATATATTAATTATATATACTATTTAATTACTTTTGGA
Organism: Aralia elata; assembly: GCA_034770075.1. Classification (NCBI taxonomy): domain Eukaryota; kingdom Viridiplantae; phylum Streptophyta; class Magnoliopsida; order Apiales; family Araliaceae; genus Aralia; species Aralia elata. The sequence goes on from CM068387.1 coordinate 9,854,864, forward strand.
GGTGTACAGTGCATCGAATTATTGTTATGTGGTAAAATAAACTACATCTGTTTTTAGTGAAACGAATTTTAAAATGATTGTGAAGGTATATACTATTTTATGGTATATTTATTTTTATACATGTGGTAATATTATTTATCCTATGTGTATAATTAAGGAGTATTTAATGTATAAATATTAATTAATTATTTTATTAAAGCATGTCAGAATTTATGCCGTGTATTGGAGGAACTTTGTCTTGTCGCGTGTGTCAGTGGGTTGCTTGTCTCAAACAAAACCAAAGTTCCATCTCTCTATTTCCCATGTTGTTCGTAAGAAAAGGAAGAAAAGAAACAAAATCCATTCCCCTTTCTCTCTCCATTTCACAAGTTCTCTCAATTTCCTCCGTAAATATTTCATGCGAAAATTTTATTAGCAAGCAAGGAATTGTTAGAGGAAGAAGATAAAATTTAATCTCTCAAAGAACAATTATCAAAGGAGGTAAGGAATTATTTTTATTTTTATGAAAGTATTTCCTTTTCTATTTTAATTTCTCAAATTAATTGTTGTTGAGAAATAAATTGTTTGGATGATATAGAAAAAAAAATTATTATTGAGATATAGAATAATTTGTGGGATTTGATTATGTGAATATCCATATGACTTGAGGTTAAAAATAATGTATATGATGTATTTATTGAATTTATTAAGTGAACACATTTTTACCAAAAATTTGTGAAATAACTATTGATATAATTTATGGGTATTCAATTTATTAAGTTACTAATTGTTGTTGTGATATGGGTAGTTGTTTGGGAAATTATTGTGTAAATTAAAGCTTGCTTGGAGGTATAATTACTCATTAATGGTGGAATCACTTTGAAAGCGGCGAACAAGACTACCAGTAGCGAAAATAAGGAAATTTAATGATTTCGGGTTATTTACGAAAATGCCATCCAGTTAATCTTTAATTAATTAAATGATTAAAAGTTGATTAAAATTTTTAAAAGAATAGTATAAATACAAAAAATTGATATTTGGGATTATATTCTATATTTTCCCGATTATAATAAATAATTAAGATTAGTATTTAAATGTTTTAAATATTAATCTAGTAAGTTGAATTTATGATTAAATTACACAAATTAAATAAAATTAATTATTTATTATTTAATTAATATTAAATAATAAATAAGGATACTAAATTAATTAATTACTATTTAATTACTATTAAATAATAATTAAATACAAATAAGATTAATAATTTAATTATTTATTATTTGATCAGTTTTAAATAATAAATAAACCTAGTTAGTATTATTGTGATTAAATAATAAATAAAGGTAATAATTAATTATTATTTAATTAAGGTTAAATAATAATTAAAGGCATCTTGAGAGTAAGAGTAAATTAAGTATTACTTCGTGCTAAATACTGAATAAAGATTTATAATTTAATTACTTATTATTTAATTTATAATTAAATAATAAGTAACCATAACTAGTCATTGTTTATAATTAAATAATAATTCAAGATAATTACTTAATTACTATTTAAGTAATATTAGATGGTAAAATGGGCTTAAGCTAATTAAACATAGATTGAACAAATTGTAAATTGTTCACAGGTTTATTATGTGCCTAACACTTAGTGTTAATAAATCATGAACTTAAGGTTCAATGGTATTTTAATAAGGTCAACAATAGTGTCATGTTTGGTGTGTTATGTGTTGACTTATGAGTTAGTTGATTTGCATTAGTAAGCGTATCTTATAATTGTACTCAGCACTAATGGATGGGCCGACTCTATTAATGGTAGGTCTTCCCAATCAAGTTAATTAAAGCTAGAATTATTTGTAGCTGAGCAGACAGGCAAGTTCTCTATCCCGAAACTTTAATTGTTGCAAGTTTCCTTAAACCCTACTCAATTTATATTCGAACAGGCTACTATTGTATCGTAGCATGAAATTTTATTTCCAGAAATGCTTAAGTGGTTTAAATCAATTTACAATTAATCCACATCGATGTTATTGACATTCGCACTCGGTGCATTTGAATTCGTACAGTTTTGTATTCGTACATTTATTAAAGTTCGGTAATTCACGAGCTATTTAAGAATGAGTCTGTACCCTTGTTCGGTCAGGCAAGTATGTGAGAATTTATAAGAGCTATCTGAACCAATCAATGGTAAGGATTCTTAGACTGAATGAACACCCCTTTTATTATAGGGGAGTACCTCAGGTACCGTATATAAGGTACAAACAGCAGAGTTAAATGTTATGCATATACATAGCGTACGCGAGGTTGATCCCCTCAAGTACTTATTCTGTAGCCAATAACCAGAGGGTCAACTAGCTATTGACTCCTTTGAAAGTTATTGTTCAAAGTCTACTTGACTATTAATTGTTCTAAAAGCAATTATTATTCTTGCTTCTGATATTAATATTGTTGAATTCCTCTCTTTATATTTTGTTCATCATGATATACTCTTTATTGTTGTATTTAAACTTGCTGAGCAAACTAGTTGCTCATCCTTGCTATATCATGACTTTTATTGCAGTTAAACCCGAGACTTCAGGGAGGGCAAGGGTAAAGAACAGATGAAGTAATAGACTTCAAGTAGCTGACTTTGTTTTGCGCTTAGTTTAATTTACTATTAATGAAATTTAAACCCTAATTAATATTTAGGATATGTTTTGTGTTATGTATTAAGGTTATCGAATCTTGGGACTAGTAACACCTTTTGAATGAACAACATATGTTTATTATATTCCGCATTTAGTTATTGTATGTTGTTTGGAGGTGGATGTTTGTATTGGATCGTGATGACCGAATCCGGGTATTTGAGACCTGAATTTGGGGGCGTCACATAAATAATCAGCTAGATGTTATACTAATTGATAGACCAACATTATCAATGCTAGGTCAATCGAAAAATATTAATTAAAGCCTAGATTATCGTAGCTCGTCAAGCAGGCAAGTTTCCTAACTCAACTTGAGTTACTATTTTAAAGCATGTTAGTGAATGATTATTGTTAATTATTCACATCTGAAATGATTATTGAGACTCGCATTATATGCTATTAAATTCCTGTTCTATTATTAATGGACTGTGAATTATTTAAAGTTCTTTCATTGATGAACTGTTTATGAGTTGGATCTATGCCAATTTTATTAGCTAGATTGAACATGTTAAATTTGATAAAATCAAATAACTTTTAAAAGCTAATCCAACCAGTTGCTTAGTGTGGATTCTTCGACTGAGAAAAAGACTATTTTACTAAAGCATTAAATTGAAAAATAATTGTTGCTCGATTATTAAGTGTTTATGCATAAATCACCGGGTATGAAAGGCTGATCCCCTTGATTATCAAAACTTATTAAAAGGACCAGTTTAAATACTGACAACCTTCGTATATGTTCATGGTTATTTATAACCACTCAGTATGTATTATTCAATTTTTGAGTCTTGTTAAATGTTGTTTCAATTGAATTTCATTATTGAACATCGATAGATAAATTCCTTCTAATCATGATATATCTCCTTTGTAATTAAACTTGCGAAGCAAATTAGTTGCTTACCTTTGCTATATTATGATGTTTATTTCAGCTAAACCGGAAAGTTCGAAGAAGAAAGATAAAGGAAAAGGAAAAACACAAGAGTAGTTTATTATAAACTCTTAATTAGTTTTATGTTTGATGTAATTATTTAAGTAAATCTTTTGTAATATTAAAGGTAGGTATTAAGTTAAGGTTAAGAAGACCTTGGGATTATGTTACAGACTTTATTATAATGAACAATGTATGTTTATTATTCTATAATAGTTTATAGAATGTATATGATGGTGATGAATCGTGAGTACCGAATTCGATATTAGAGAACCCGGATTTAGGGGCGTCACAGGTTGGTATCAGAACTGTAGGTTATATATACTTTAGGAACGCGAAACCTAGGTTGTAACCTTAGAATAAAACTCATATAGAATATGTTAAGTAATATTAAACATTATGTGGCATATAATAAAATTTTTATATAGTCTAATTATTGATCAAAACAAAAAAAAATTAAGTAAACTAGCCCTGCTTAATTTTTTTTATCGAGCTCACTTAAATAATTTCATGTGAAATGAAATTATTATTATTTAAATTTAAGTACTTAAGCCGTTAGACATTTATTAACTCATAAATTGGTAGCCTAATAATTTTTAAACCAATAGCTTAATAATAGTGGTAAACTAAAATTTAGTGAAAAAGGGCCAAACTAGAAGGATTTAAGCTCAAACTATTTTTTTTAGGCCCAATTTTTAGCCCAAGCAAGGAGGGGCCTTATGGTCATTTAGCAAGTAAATTAGTAAATAAAAGAAAATCAAAAATGGGGTAAAAACCCCTGAAGTGGCCAGATTTTTGGGAGAGGAAAAAAATGAGTAAAACTTATCAAGTAAGCTAACAAGCAAGCTAGGTGTTCATAAATCATTTAAACACATGTGGACAATTAATGACAAGGACATGTGGCAAGATTGGAGGTGTATACATATAGATATACAAAATGTATCTAACTAATTGGTAAGTAAATTTCATTTGGCAAAATTAAGTTATCTCATTTCATTTCCATTTCCTTCTTCATTTTTTACAAACTAAAAGAACTAGATAGAGAGAGAGAGAGAGGAAAGAAACCACACGACTAAGGAGAGGAGAAGAGGGAGGAATTTCCAAGCCTATGCACCCTAAGATCATAAACTATTTTGGGAGGAGAAAGAAGGTTGCCCACAAAACAAGGTAACAAAAGAAAGAAACTTTTTAGTTTTGTAAAGCTTTTGTATAGTATATGTACATATATGTTAGGTTCATAAATTTTTATGATTTATGGAGTAAAACCTTATAAAAAGGTTAATACATGAACTTTGTAGTGTAACATGTTGGTATATGTGATTACATGTTACAAATGCTAGAAAAAAAAAATTGGGTTAGTAAGTTAGAGAAAATTTTGTTTAAAGGAGAACTATGTGCCTTATTGTGGAAATTTATGCATTGGTTGTGTGATATTTTTGTTGGTTATAATAGATACACAAGTTAGGGGCAAAAGCCCTTTGGTTTGATTAAAAAATGTTGTAGTATGAAAAAGTTATGGATTTTGTACTAAAACACCTCGTAGTTGGAAAAACAAAGGACAACTTGTTGTCCATATATTTTGGCAGTGAATTCCGGACCCTAGACAAATCCGAATGGGGTGTTTGATAAATGAAAACTGTATTTCAGGAAGATACAAATCCAACGCCTCTGACGGAATCACAATCCAAGTTGTAGATTTCATTTTACAAGCATTTCCGTTAAAGACCCCAAATTTGAAAAAATGGACGAAAATGAAGGAAAGAATAGAAATAAAATTAAAGTGAAATAAGTAAATAATTATTATTTAATTAATATTAAATAATTATTAAAAAGTAAATAAGTGATACTATGTAATAATGATGTAATTACTTAATTATATTTATAAAATAATTATTTAATTTAAAATTAAATAATAAATAAGTGTATATGCTAATTCATTATTTTTGAGAATGAATAATTAAATATTTATAAAGTAAATAAACTAGTTATTTTTCAAGGATAAATAATCGATTAATTATTTATTATTTAGTTAATATTAAATAATAAATCAGATTAAATGCTAATTAACTATTCTTTAAATAAATATTAAGGAATAATTAAAGGCTAATGAAGTAAATAGATAAGTTTTTAGTTGAGGATGATAAATTAATTAATTATTAACATTAAATGATGATTAAAGGGTATTTAAACTAATAAACTAATTATTTATTATTTAATAAATATTAAATAATAAATAAGGATAAATGGTTAATTAATTATTATTTAATTGACATTAAATGATAATTAAAGACACATAAAGTTATTAAAGTAATTATTTATTATTTAATTAATATTAAATAATAAATAAGGATAATTAGTTAATTAATTATTATATAACTAATATTAAATGATAATTAAAGACAAATGAGATTTATAATTTGATTATTTATTATTTAATTAACATTAAATAATAAGTAGATATAATTAGTTATTCTTTATAATAACTAAAGGTATTTAATTAGTTACTATTTAATTAACACTAAATAGTAATTAAATGCAAATAGTGTTAATTAAATAAAATAAATTTAATTAACACATTAATTAAACAATTATAATAAATTGTTTAAGGGTTTAATAAGTGTTTACCAATTAGGAAAAATACTGTTACTTAATTAAATCATTAACCAAGGATCGATTGAGTGTCCTAACGGGTCAATAATAGTATAAGAGATTAAAATTGATATGTGATTAATTGTTATTTAAATAGTATACGATGGAGTATAAATAATTAGCTAGATGCTATGCTAATTGATAGACCAACATTATCAATGCTAGGTCAATCGAAAAATATTAATTAAAGCCTAGATTATCGTAGCTCGTCGAGCAGGCAAGTTTCCTAACTCAACTTGAGTTACTCTTTTCAAGCATGTTAGTGAATGATTATTGTTAATTATTCACATCTGAAATAATTATTGAGACTCGCATTATATGCTATTAAATTCTTGTTCTATTATTAATGGACTGTGAATTATTTAAAGTTCTTTCATTTGTGAACTGTTTATGAACTGGATCTATGCTAATTGCATCAGCTAGATCGAACATGTTAAATTTGATAAAATCAAATAACTTTTAAAAGCTAATCCAACCAGTTGCGTGGTGTGGATTCTTCGACTCAGAGAAAGACTATTTTACTAAAGCATTAAATTGAAAAACAATTATTGCTCGATTATTAAGTGTTTATGCATAAATCACCGGGTATGAAAGGCTGATCCCCTTGATTACCAAAACTTATTAAAAGGACCAGTTTAAATACTGACAACCTTCGTATATGTTCATAGTTATTTATAACCACTCAGTATCTACTATTCAATTTTTGAGTCTTGTTAAATGTTGTTTCAATTGAATTTTATTATTGAACATCGATAGATAAATTCCTTCTAATCATGATATATATCTCCTTTGTAATTAAACTTGCTAAGCAAATTAGTTGCTTACCTTTGCTAAATTATGACGTTTATTTCAGCTAAACCGGAAAGTTCGACGAAGTAAGATAAAGAAAAAGGAAAAGCACAAGAGTAGTTTATTATAAACTCTTAATTAGTTTTATGTTTGATGTAATTATTTAAGTAAACCTTTTGTAATATTAAAGGTAGGTATTAAGTTAAGGTTAAGAAGACCTTGGGATTATGTTGCAGACTTTATTATAATGAACAATGTATGTTTATTATTCCGCAATAGTTTATAGAATGTATATGATGGTGATTAATCGTGAGCACCGAATTTGATGTTAGAGAACCCAGATTTGGGGGCGTCACAACGTCGGGTCGGGTCAGGTCAGGCCCATTAAAAAAATTTTAGCGAGACTAGAATGTAGGTTTTCTTTTAATGATGTTATATACATGTTGTATTTGCCTCATGACCCCTATAGTGAAGCCTTAAAGTGCAATATAAGGCTATATTTTGGACATAGTATGATTAGACACGTCAGTTATCTATAGCGTGGCTAAGTAAATTTATTAACTTTACTCAGTTATTTATAAATAGAGCAAGTATTCTTTATTGAGTAAGTTCCTTGGTTCAATTCAAGTCATATTGAGCAAGCTTATTGAGCTTCATTCAGCTTATTATTCATTGAGCAAGTTTATCAATCGTACAACTCTTATTTAATTATGCGGTTATCTAATGTTATGCGAGTTTCTTGACTCCGTTCAAGTTAATCATTGAGCTCGCAATTATTGTGCAAGTATTCATAATTTTATTCAAAGTATGGCAATGAAAGCTCATTTCATGTAATGTTATATATTGTGTGAAATCCAAAGATTATGAATTGTTAATCATTCAAGATAGTTGTTGATGCTATTGTGCGTGTTGTTGATATTTAAAAGTTCTATATACCATGAACTATTGAGATTGTCGTTTAAGCCAATTGTTTCGGCTAGACTTATATTGAGATGTTTTCTTGATATACCATAGAGATATTATTGAATATAGCTATCCAACCTTATTGATTTGGTTTAGATTTCCAAGTATAAGACTGAGAAGAACAACCTTATTATTAGGGGAAACATTTTTGGTCGGTTATACCAATTGTCCCTCACAAGGGAGAAATAGACGTTACGTGTTGTACAACATAGGGTGCAGATAGGCTGATCACTTAGAAGTGCCCGACAAGAAAAATATCGGTTTATAATTTATACCAACTATTAAACCTATTATAAGAAGCAAGAGTTCAATGGTCATCGGACCACTCAGTATGTTTTCAGAAGTATTGTTAATGAATTTGAATACTATATCATATTCTTAATTATTGAGATATCGCTCACAACTATTGTTCAGTTGTTGAACTGAAAGCGTGATTCTTGATATTGTTGTTTTACCAAATATATTACTTGTTGAGCAATCGAATGCTCATTCTTGCTATGAACTTCATGCTTTCAGCAAAGCTAGAGCAGGGTGAGACGTCACGCAATGACAAAGGCAAGGGAAAAACAACGGAATAGAGGATATTATATCATATCCGCTTTTGTAATAGTTTATGTTATGTATGTTGATGTTTATGGATTGTATTATTATCTATGATGTTTTGTTTTATGTCTTAGTAAAGGTCTTAAAACCTGGGATTTGTAACGTAAGACAGACTGTAATAGCTTAGTAATTACATTTCTGTCCTTATGATTGAATGCATGAGTAGAATAAACGATGAATGTGTAGTACCGTGAGCACTGAATCTGTGGGTAAAGAGACCTCGGATTTGGGGGCGTCACACTTTATTTGTTTACAGTTTTTATTATTACTTTATTTATGTATTTTCATTTTTAATTTGACTTTAAGGGTACAGACCCATAACAAGATAAGGTAGGAATTTTATTACCCTTCCTTGGCCCACAAACAACCCAAATTTTATTTTGCATAACCTTTACTTAATAAAATCAAGTAGACATTGGTCCCTAGGAATTTTGAGCTTAATTAGGATAAGGGACTCTAAAAGGAGGCTAGATTTTAAATTCATCAAATTACTGATGTCGAGGAAAGTGGTTCAAAGGGAAAATGCCTCAAGAATGTATGGTTATTCAATTAGTCACCTTACTCACGCAGAGGCTCCCACTGTTCTTACACTTACCTGGCTAGTAGTTGATTAATTTCGAATTTGGTGGACCTTAAGTTGTAACTTGGAACAATTATGAGTTATCTAGATTTTATTTAGGTTAACCGTAGAATTATGATTCTATTTTTTATTTTATTGTTTTAGTTTTATTTTTATGTGTGACTTTTTTGCTTAGTATAAATAATAATTCTGCTTGGAATAAAGAACCTTATGAAAACTTTAATGCACACCAAGCAAATCAATTCTTTCAACTTACCAAAACCCTTATCCATATTCATATTTATCTAGTTTTTTAGCAATACTTTTAGAATCATGATGTTGATCATCCTAATGAGATCTAAATTCTAGATAGCTCAAAACTAAAATGTTCTTAATCGTTAGATCACTAATGTGGGATTACTGATTCCGGATAGATTAGTACATATTATGCTTGCTCTGTTGAAGAGGATGGTTGATCTCATAATCATTTGTGTGGAGACACTAAAGCAAGTATGTAGGTGCTTATTGGAGAATAAGTTCACTCAATGTGACTTGAATAAAGGACCCTAATGGAGTTTTACTTGTCTGTCAATAGGTGTTTCTAAAGAGATAGTAGTACAAGTGATCCTTGGACTTGAGACCATCATAGTATCTTGTGTATACTGAGTTATGTTTTGTCATATTCCTTAATAATCTAGGGTATGTTGTAGGGTATATTCGGATATAATAAAGTATATATGGAGATAGGTGAATGATCAACAAAGGATCTACTGCGGCGCCCCCAAATTCGGGTCTACCTTCAAACCTGGATCTAGTGCTCCACGGTACTACCCATTCCATATATCTATCTATACATGAGTGTAAATACTCCATTATTACAACATATCTCATCTAATCCCAGGTTATAAGACCTTTACAACATCAATACATACTACTAATGAATATTACATCATTAAATAATACAATTAAAACACATTGTGTACACCTATACAATTACCTTTCCTTATTTGTTGGGTTGGTTCATGCGCGCGCAAACGAGCACCGGCCGCAACAACAGAAAACTATGACCAATAGAGTCAGACACTTAGCTACATCCACACGCAAAAGGAATGTGGTTACAACAAAGGGGTAATTCGCCATTTTTAAATCGAATCTTTTTTTACTCGATTTAAAAATAGGAAAATTTCTGTATAAAAAACGAACAGGGGAAAAGTTAACTTCTTCCTTAACGAAATCATTTCACTTAACATCATCTGTCCATTCAAGATCTTCTACTTCAGCTGCAAAATTTTAGAATTTACAAGAGTAAGCATTTAATTGCTCAACAAGTCATAACAGTTGAATAAGTAACAAAATTAAGAATGATATCATCTTTCTTCATCAACTGAACAATAGTTTTGAAGCATCTCTAATAAATAGGAATAATAAATTTCCTTCACCTGTAAACAATTATCGTTGTCGACCACACGCCCGCGGAAAGCCTTCGCACGCTGCGGCTCAGCATTTGGGCGTCGCGACTCAGAGTCCAGTGTCACGGCTTAGAGTCCAGCGCCGCGACCAACAATCCCTGTCTGTTTTCTCTTTTTCTCCTTGCGCGCCCATTTTGATCCCCTTTTCCTCTTTTTCTCTTTTTAGGTCCAATTTCTCCTGAAATCAATAAATACCTTAATAAGCTCATATACACATAAAACATGTAATAAAACTAAATATAAAGGAATCAAAATTATAAAATATTATGCACTTATCAAATTCTCCCATACTTAGCCTTTACACGTCCTCGTGTAAACCAAAACAAAGGTAATATTAACTTCATCCGAGATTCATTTAACTAACTTTCAAAAGGTTTCAATTCAATTACCAATCATGAATATCAATACTAATCAACAGAAATCTGCTCAATACTTAATCAATCAATTCACAACAACAACATTGTCATTCCCCACCGAACATCTCTAATTCAAACTGTATCCACAGAAGTATCTTTCTTTTGATCTACACACATACTCAACTTAGTTATCATGGAACAATAGCCGTCCACACTAACTCAAAACTCAGAACCTATTTTTTCTGCTATTCATTTTTTTCACCAAAACCATGAACTTCATTTGTTCAGGTGAATGCATTTTATGCTCCATTTCACCTTTCTCATCATTTTTCTTCCAAGTGAATACATTTTATGCTCCATCTCACTTATCTTCTCACCAACGAGTGCGTTTTACGCTCCTTCTCGTTGCATGTGTTTATGAGTGAATGCGTTTTACGCTCCATCTCAACCCACCACATGTTTCTCTTTTGCACTTTTTTCAATTTTTTCTCAAACTTCCTCCTGTCCTTATTATTTCATGGTCCTGCAAACAACATAAGCTGTTAAATAGCCCTAAATAATGAAATCAGTGCACATAGACAACTCCACAGATAACTCAGTCAAATAAGCATATATCTCATATTCAAGAACTCATGCAATACAAATTCAATTCAAATCAGTTACTATGGATCATAACTTAGTTATCATCATTCATCAACCAACTCTGCATTAAACAAATTCTAATAAAGTAGCATCAATTTTCGCTCCATATCCAAAAACCTTTAAAAACTTAGCCAAATAAAATCTTAGAGCCAAAAAATTTCAAATTTAAAATTTTTTCCACAAAAATAATCACAATCGGATCATAAATATAACCTAAACCCCTTCCCCACACTCAAACCTTACATTGTCTCCAATGTAAGATAATTGTGCAAAGACGAGATAACTAAATAAAATACAACTACAAACTAAAAAGGGATAGAAAAACAAATCTAAAATCTTGGGTTGTCTCCCAAGCAGCGCATTTGTTTAACTTTGTTTGCTCGACGCATTTGTTTAACGTTGTTTGCTCGACCTCAATCTTCTCATTCTATGTAATCAGACTTGTGTACTTCAAGTGGACTGGTAACAGTTTCAATTTTAAATTAGGAGCATCCTTCAAATGTTGATTATGCTCCATTCCTGCATCTTCCTCCATTTCCCAGTCATTGGAAACTACATTCCTCAAATCTTTCTGTTGTATTTGTATTTGATCAAAAGATTCCTGCACTATGGAGTCAATAACATTAATAGCAAAAACAGAAGTAACATCACCAAGATACCTCTTAGCTTCATATATGCCGAACTGGACATATGCATCATCCAATTTCATGGTTAAGGTTCCATGATGTTTATCATTCAATGTTTTTGTTGTCTCTTACTCTTTCTCATCAAAGTCAGTGTTAACTTCCGACATTACATTAGCACACATAGCACTACTGCATGTTTCTGAAGTGAGCTCTGACTCCTCTTGCTGCCATACCTCTGCACCATTTCCCAAAGTCATCGCACTTACATTTTCTCTTTGTGTAACAACAGTCTGAAAAGGCAACTTCCCTGAACCTTCTAATCGTCCAACTGTAGTAGCAAGTTGACTCATCTGATTCTCCAAGTTGTGGATGGAAGTCTTTGTCTCTTGCTGGAACTGTTGTGCTTAATTCATGAAAGCTTTGAACATATCCTTAAGAAATGGTCCATAATTGGTAGGAACTGCTTGTTCATGTGTTTGATACTGATGTTGAATCTGTTGAAAACTAGGCTGCCTATCATCCTCATAGCTCCAGTTGGGATGATCTTTCCATACTAGTTTGTAAATATCAAAATAAGGATCATAGCGGTGTGGATTTTGTCCTGAGAATGTCCCCGCAACATTGACTTGATGAACAATTACATCCTCTTGCAACATTGGACAATCATCTGTATCATGCCCTAATTTTGAACAAATTCCACATACCTTTGCAATTTGCATCTTCTTTGCAGCCATTTATTAAACCAAAGCAGTTAAGTCAGAAATATGTTGTTCAATACTACTAGTGCTTACCTAATTCACCCTTGTAAATGTATGATCTATCCTAGTATTATATTGTTGTGAGTTTGCAGCCATGTTTGCAATTAAGTTTTTTGCAGCCTCTGGAGTTTTGTCTACCAATGCGCCTCCACTAGCTGCATCAATTATGTTTTTGTCCATGGGCAACAGTCCCTCATAGAAGTATTGTATTAGGTGTTGATCATCAATTTGGTGAGGTGGACAGCTGGAACACAATTTCTTAAATCTTTTCCAGTACTCATACAACGTTTCTCCATTGAACTGCCTGATTGCACATATCTCCTTCTTTATATGGGTAACTCTCGAAGCAGAAAGTACTTCTCCAAGAATAACCTTTGCATATCGTTCCATGATCGAATTGATCCTGAAGGTCGATAATACAACCAATCCTTTGCCAGATCTACCAGTGAAGGGGAAAGCTCTAAGCTTGATCTATTCTTTTGTCACTCCTTGTGGCTTCAAGGTGGAAAATACCACATAAAACTCTTTTAGATGCTTGTATGGATCTTCACATGTAAGACCACGAAAAGTAGGAAAAAGGTGTTTTAATCCTGATTGTAATTCAAAAGTAGCATCTAAAGTAAGATATTCAATATACAATGTTGTTTGATCAAGAATACGAATAGCTAATTCTTTCAAAGTCCTATTGTTGTTGGGAGCAGCCATCTCTTCTTCGTTTGAATTTGTAGTGGTGCTTTATCTCTGGATCAAATTTCAATTCAAGAGAGTGAGAGAATCAAGTCATAAACTAAAAATAAAAATAAAATAAAGAATAAATAAACGAAAACAAAGAATAAATAAAAACAAATAACACACCCCAGCAACAGCGCCAAAATTTGGAAGCTGTCGTTTACACTCCAAAATTAAATCCTTACTTTTACGCTCCTAACATAAAAATTAGTATAGCAATAAGCAAGGGTCGATCCCATAGAGAGTGAATTGTTTTATATTTATCCTAATATTTTCTAATACTACTGAATCTAAATTAGGGGGTTTTGAATGTTGATTAACTAATTAATAAAAACAGAAATTAAAATAATATGAATAACAAATGAATTAAAGCTTCAGTTCTTTAGTTCAGTTTCACCTTCTCACAACAACAAATTAACCAAGTATAACACTATTTATCCTTCAATGAAAGTAATAGCCCTAGGTAACAATAAGCTCTGCTACCCGAAACTCCTCTTAGATTATCACTTAATGAAACAAGCTCTTCACAAGATTCTAACAATTATACAACCTAGAACAAGCTCTCTAGATTTAATATAGCAGCAGCATTAAAAACTAGGAAATTAGACTATTCTAAGCAATAATCATACAAGCTCGGATTATTTAACCTGTCTTCCGATAATCATAATAATACTCAAAAGTTTGTCAACAATCATGTATTACTAATTACTACTTGTGATTAGGAACAATATCGATTACACGTAATACTATTCATTAATCTAGCATATGATATTAGCTAACCAATTCAATTATGCAGAAATCAAATCAATTAAGCCAAATAGCATTCAACAATGAAATCAGATTATCGAGAATGAATTTCATACAAGAAGGAATAAATAATGATTACTTAATTAAATCATTAATTATAAATAAGGTTCAACATCCCTTAGAACTGAAAATAAAGTACTTAGTTTGACATGTCTTCTAGCTTGCCTCCAAAACTAGGGTTTACAATTATGTAGCCAAGCCCTCTAAAACTTAACTAAGAACATATATTTATACTCCTAAAATAAAATCCTAAAACCCACAGAAATAACTATCCAAGTTGGAGTCAAATTCCTCAAAAATACAAAGCTGGGAAAAAATCACGTTGACGACCACGCGCCAGCGGAAAGACTTCGTGCGTTGTGACTCAGAGTCTTGCGCTACGGCTCTTCCTTTTAAGCGACGCGGCCCACAATCCTTGTCCGTTTTTTCTTTTTCTCCTTGCGCACCCATTTTGATCCATTGTTCCTCTTTTTCTCTTTTTAGCTCAAATTCCTTCTGAAATCAATAAATATCTTAATAAGCTCATATACACATAAAACATGTAATAAAACTAAATATAAAGGAATAAAAATTATAGAATATTATGCACTTATCAGGAGTCCCTGTATTCCCAGTGCCGTAACGCCAGAAACAGGCCTATTTTGAGCGCCACAACGTCGGGACACGAACATGGATCTCGAGGACGCATTTTTGCCAGATTTGTAGGGATTTTTATTTCTTTTCTAATTCTAATGTAACTAGGATGATTGTTAATTAGGATTTGATTCTAAATTGCTTGTTAATTAGTAGTTCAATTCCTGTTAGGAATTAGGGTTTATTCTAGTATTATAAATAGGCATGGATGAGGTAACTCCAAATATAATTCAAATTTATTCAATAAAATTACTTTGTGAGGATTTCTCATCTTTTGGTTCTTTAAGAATTTCTAAGTTTATTCTTAGTTTTCTTGATATTCAATTTGACTTATCATACAACAATACATAGTTATATGTAGCGTCTTCTATCATACATCAATCATCAATTGTACTATTGGTTCTTGCTTACATATAAGCATTGGGTCAAGGTGTCGTTGGTGTCCATTCAACGCAGATTTCCTAGCGCAAGCGATTGTACCAAGGTTCTTGTCTCAATATAGGCAAAGGGTTGAGGTGTTGTGAGCGTTCCACCTTATAACTTTTCTAGAAACGATTCGGGCGACAACCATCTCATGCAAACGTGCCGTGGAGTCTATCAAAGAATTTACAAGTAGAGTGATTCCAATTTCAACCATGTGATGATTTCGTCGCTCAACAATCCCATTTTGTTCATATGTGTGGGCATGTTAAACGATGTGAAATGCCAATGGACTCAAAAAATGGGCGTAGTTTCTTATATTCACCCCTCAATCCATTTGAATTGATTTAATGTTGCAGCCAAATTGACGTTCAACAAACAACTGGAATTTTTTAAAAATAGAAAATACATCAGATTTGTTTTGCATGGGATAAAACCAAATAAACTTGGAATAAGTATCAATAAAAAACACAAAATATTTATGTCCTTCCATAGAAAGATAAGGGGAAGGGCCCCAAACATCACTATACAAAAGTTCAAAAAAAAAAGTAACACGATAATTTGTTAATGATAAATGAAGTCTGGATGTTTTTCCTAATTGACAAGCATGACATAAAGTCATGTTATGAATAGACACTGACAACTTATTATCTCTGAGAATTTGATGAAGAACACGACTGTGAGGTTGGTCAAGACGATTGTGCCAACGATCGAACGACATTTTTGCTGAAAGAAACGCAGTAGGAGACTGAGGTGATGAAAAAATAGAGGTGGAAAAAACTAATACAGGCCATGTTTACTCGGTCCTGACTTGCAATCCTTCACAACAAAATGAGTAGGGTGAAATTCAAAAAAGACATCATTGTCAGTAGTAAATTTATGGATAGAAAGTAACGACTTTGTAAGAGACGGAACATGGAGGATATCTTTTAGCACAAAATTGGAACTATTGGAAATGAATGAAGAAGATCCAACATTTTTAATATTGAGACCAATATCGTTGCCAACTTGAAGGGTATCATTACCAGTGTAAGAATCTGCACGAGTCAATGACGCAATATTAGGAGTTGCATGATGTGTCGCACCAGTGTCCATGAGCCATTAATGCATAGGAGAGGCAGACTGATAAAGGGGGCAATATTACCACTCAACAATTGAGCATGGTTGTAATGTTGATCACAGTTTACAACAATATGATTAAAACAAAAACAGATTTGACACTTAGGACCACGATCTGTACGAAATCCTTGAGTACCATTATGATGATTATTGATATTGTGCCCCCTAAAATTGCCATTCAGATTATTATTAAAGTTATGACCCCTGTTATTACCAGTTTGTCGAAAATTTTGCTTATTATTTTCGTGGAATTGGTGTGACCCAGTAAAGTTATTTTTCTGTGCCAAATTTGCTGAAGGGGAAACACTTGAGTCGATGACAATGGTTGGAGATGGAACCATTGAACTAATTTGGCTATTAATTTTCTGATATAAAAGCTTCTGATTTAAAAGAAGACCAATGAGAGTGGAAAAAGTAACAGTTTCCGGATGCGCATCAATAGTTGCCATAATAGTATGATATGCAAGGCGAATGCCCTTAAAAACATTCACAATGAATTCTTTCATTGACATAGGACTACCAGCAGTCGCAAGTTGATCCCAAATAGCTTTTGCTCGGTATAAATACTTGGACGCACTATCATCGTTTTTCTTACATTCTTGGATGTCAAAGTGAAGATTAATAATACGACTCGTAGAGGGGGAGGCAAACACAATTTCTAGCATCTCCCACAACTGCTTAGAAGACTAGGCATCAACCACCAAAGGAATGAGTTCTTTTTTAAGGGATGAAATTAGGAGGCTTAGGAGATTCTGATCATGTTGATACCATAGATCAAAATCAAGATTATTGGCACTAAGAGCATTGCCAACGATAAGTAATTTTTCTGGTGGTAGTGGATATGAACCATAAAACGTAGAAGACGATTCCCACGTAACAACAGTATTATTTGGGTTTTCCAAGCGAGGTAATTGTTAGGACCTAGTTGGATACATATAAAATGGTTGGGATTATTGAAATTCAAGGGTGAGGGAAGGGATGGGTTAATAGTTGTTTCAGCTGAGGAAGAAGAGGATGAGGTTGACATTTCTGTCTTAAAAGGCTTTGATACCAAGCTAAAGTTAAAAATAAGAAGAAACACAGGAAAGTAATATCAATGAATATGGCGTAAAACTCGGTTATACCGAGAGTTGTTGTGTGTGTGTTTTTATATTAGTATTTTAATAATGTTTGTTACATAGATTGCGATACAAAACAGACTTTGTTACAAACACAAGTAAGTAGTAGAGATAAGAGTCCTAAAGACTTTGGTTCACAACAATCCTAAAGATTTAGTACATTGAACTATTGATAAGAGTCCTAGAGACTTGAGTCAATAGGATGAAATGTTAAATTTAAGATCTGGGGAATGTATGAGTTATAGTTATTGTTTTTATGATGAGACCGTTTACAACTGTGATTATGGACATGTGTGAATTATTATGTAAGTTAATGATTGTATTATAAGCAGGTATTGTGCAAGTGTATGAATAATGACCACCAAAACAGTTGTAGCAAATACAGGAATTTGGGGGCATCACACTTTTTGTATTTAAATTTATATGTTTATTTTTTATTTTGATTTTTAATATTAACAGTAAAGACATTAATGCCCTTAAAAAATGGTTCTGGACCAAAAATTGGGTCAAAGTAAATGTCAAGACTAGACTGAATCAAATAGGCAACTTAGATGACGAAATTGAGATTTTACCATTTAGAGAGCCATATCGAAATTGGGTGGTAACTGTCGACGCTGAGATTTTTTCCTTTAAGAAAGAAAAAATATGTGTGGTATTATTTTGGAAAAACCCGACTTATGTTGACGAGATTTTAAAACTTTGATTTTAAGTTAGGTCAATTAGACAAAGTCGCTAGTTGGTAAAGATTTAAATGGATGCACCAACTCATCTGAATTTTTGAGTTTTGATAAATGAGATTGCCTATATGTGACTCCATAAAATTGTTCTGCTCCCGAGATTCCAAGAGTTCAAAGGCTTGCTTAAGCAAGGGAAATGTGTTAGGCACCCCCTGACTTCCGTAAAACAGGGTTACCGCTTTCCTATTATTTTTCCTAAACTTTAAATAAGTTGCCTTTTAAAAGGAATGTAAAAGTGTGTGCTTTGTGCCTTTTGACTAGGTGGGTTGTGTTAAAAGAAGAAGATCTAGAGTATCATTTCCTAGAGTCAATTTGCGTAATTAAAACTTAGGACACGTAGGGTATCGTCTCCTAAGCTGTCTAAGTCGTGATAAAAGGGAAATCTAGGTTATCGTCTCCTAGTGTCATCATGCAAAGAAAGTCTAGGGTGTTGATTCCTAAACCGTCTAAGTCATGGTCGAAAAAAAAATCTAGGATATCGTCTCCTAGACCGTCGAGTCATGATAAAAGGGAACCTAGTGTATTATCTCATAGAGTCAACATGTAAAGAAAGTCTAAGGTATCATCTCTTAAACCGTTTAAGTCATGGTAAAAAGAGAACCTGTGATGTTTGTCTCCTAAAGTTATCTAATTAAGTCATTGTGAGTGTATTATCTTGAAAGCAATTTGAGCCCTTATTCTTACGCATGAGAGATTTGATTTGAAAGTTTTTTGAAAACTTGAATTTTTGTGAATGTCTTTTGAAAAATTATTTTTGGATGATTTATTGAAAGGATTTGGATTTTGAACCATCATTTAAGGAGTCGTTCTCTAAAATAGTTGTATATGTATAGATTTGTGGGAAATTAATGTTCTGAACGTTAGTTTTATGGAAGTGTTCTTTTTAGTTTAGAAAACATTTGATTATATAATAAAATAGTGATGAAAATTTAAGGTTTTGATAAGGAAAATAATCTTTGCAATTCCTTTGTCAAATAGGAAACAAGGTTCACATTACTTCTATTTTTAGCCTAGAATTTATTTTAATAACCTCATTTGATTCAATTTTAAAAGATCTTTTTAATTTTTTGTTTGAAAATCACTTTGGATGTGACAAAATAAAAACAAACATCAAAATAGGATTGGAACTACCCATGGGCATGTAAGCCATCTAAGTAACTCCAAGCACCTCAAAATAACAAAATTCACTATAAGAGGGCCTTAAATTCAATTTTTGGGCATGAAAGCTATCTAAATTGTTTTAAAGCCCAGTCAACATTATAACCAGTAAGTCACAAAAATTACAATTATATCTAAGTTCATCATAGAAATATTCTTCAATTCTCATTAAACATAAATTTTAAGAGCCTTGAATTCATTCATAGGCTCACATAATTCCTATTTCAAGTCCATCAAAATATCAAGATCTATTAAAAAAGATTTAGAGTTTAGGAAAGGGAGCCCATAAACCCTAAATCCATAAATCCAGCAAAATACCAACAAAATCACAAATGTAACATTAATTACATCAATAAAATCTAATAAGGGAACTTAGATTCTAAACTCCATAGATCTATGAAAATAAAACTAACAAACCCACAATCACAATAATCTAACTGCAAATCAAACAAAATATCAATAGGATTTCGTAGGCTAATTAGGAGGAATTTTTATTTATGAAAAATCTTCCCAAACAACCCATAATCCAAATAGGGTCAAAACATCACTAGTAATAAACTAGGATGCTTATAGAGCCTCAAAATGGAGAAATAATCATCCAGTAATCAAGCCCAATCAACAACAATTCAAAATAAAGGAAGACGAAGAAAAAGGGAAATGAAATGGACATTGAAAGGAAGAGTTCTTCAAATTTTAATCATCTTCTCTTCTTCTAGCCTCTAATTGAACCCTTGGTGAGATAATTTTAGTGATTTGGGTTTAAAATGTCTATGGTTCTAAGCTTCTTTCTATAGGGTTTTTCTCTTTATTTTCTATTTTCATGTGATTCTCTCTCTATTTCTTCCTTTTTCTCTCTTTTTTCTCCTTCTTTTTTCTTGCAAATGGGAAAAATAGCTTGATATAGTTACAAGAGCCAGGCCTCACTATAGTGGCGCCCAAGCGCAGGGACGAAGCTAGCTTAGGACTGGAGGGGGCCACGACCCCCCCAAGGTTTAAAAATTTTGTAAGTCCCACCCCAAAGTTTTAAAAAAATTATTTTTGGCCCCCCTCAAGAAAAATGCAATGCTTTAGAGGAAAATGAATTTCTTTACTACCAAACTAACGACCACAACACATTCTTTGTAACAAGATATAAGTTTACACATCGGTCTCATTCTGATCTTAACTAGCCAAATTCATACACTTATAAATAGATTATAAACCTGCCCTTCTTGCTTATAACCTGCCCCATAAAATTCCCAAATAAAAAATGGCAACTCCTACCTCCATACTAAATGAAAAAGAAAATGGAAGCTCACTAGAAACACTTGGATAGTACTGCACTAAAAAAAATAATTACTTTATAATAAAAGGTAAATTTTTAAAAAATTAAGTATTATATATAAATTGACTCTACTAAAATTTTATAAATTTTTTACTATACGGGATCAAATTAAAAATTTATAATTTTGTCAGTCAAATTTTAACCACATATGATTCATATTCTCTCAATATATGTATATCTCCCTATAATATTATATATATATATATATATATGTGTGTGTGTGTGACCTGAAAGTACAAAAGTATTAAAAAAAAATTGGCTCGGGGGCGCTGCCCCCGAACCCCCGTCAAATTATTTATGACTTGGTAAACATTTTGGCCCCCCGAAAATTAAATCCTAGCTTCGTCCCTGCCCAAGCGTAATTATGGTAGTGCCTGGTGGGTCCCACCAACTAGTCGTCGTCTCGTACATTCAAATGCCCATGTCTTGCAGTTCGAAAAGAATTAAGAGACGTTCGCAACAGTACCAAATTTGAGTATATTCGGATCTGTTATAAGGGAGAAAAATAACTCAAACCATCTTATTATAAACATAAGTGATGCCTTGCATCCTCCCTTTCGCATTTTGGTACCTCAAGATCTGTGTGCTTTCCAAATAACTCTTCTTGCTTTTGTGAGTCATCCCTTCATTCCCAACTTATCATGAATTTATGTTGGTACTCTCTTATTACAAAACAAATCAAGAATGCGTGTAAAATTTAGACGTCTACAGTAACTCAGAGGGACAATAGTGTAATTCGGAGTAAAATGTTTGGAATCAAAATCCAAACCTAACAACTTACTTTTCCATATTGGCTAGCTTTGATTCTTGTATTTACTGAATCCAAAAACATTTCAAAATTCTCTATGATTCTTATATTTGTTCAACCCCAATACATTTTCCATCCATTATGATCCCCACCCCAACAATGACAGGCTAGACTTTTGAGAGAGAATTTTTTGTTTTTTTCCCCTTTCGTATCTTTGAACTTTGTTCCTAACTTGTGGAAACCTCTGCCGAATGCCGATAACAAGGAAATATCCCTCAGTCTGCACTTAAAAGAAATACACGAGTACATATTGAAGTAGTTGATTGCTCGTTACGTTTTAAAATTAAGGATATAATTTAATTTTTAAGATTAAAATTAAATTTTAAAATTAATATGACTCATAAAAGTTTAGTATGAAATAAATTTTGTGATTAGAAATTTTATTATATATTATACAATTATAATAATTATATCAACTAAAATTAAATAAATTCACATCAATTTAAAAGTTTAATATGTCATTATTTGACTTCAAAATTCAAATTGTATCTCTAATTTTTAAACAAAATGAGTATATTAATGATTATTAATGAAAGCCCGGATGTATTACTAGACTACCAGATATTATGATCACTATATATGACAAAAATGATTGTCCTTTTTCAATTTTAACTTTGCTCTGAATTTTCTTTCAAACATAAAGAAATTAAGTTCAAAGAAATATTCCTCCTCCCACAAAGTAATATATATATAATTTTATTTAGTTTTAAGTTTTAATTATTTTTCTTTTTCAATTAATCATAAGATAGTAGCTTAGCATTATAAATGAGTTATCTTAGGCTTTTATAGAATCTTTGACATTTATATTAATTTCTCTTTAAAAGTTTTTATCTTCCTTGTGGATTTAAAGTTTTTATCTTGTTGGTGTTAGTACGATAACTAACCATTCACATTTGTATTAGAGTATTACAGTCTAACCATAATCTGTTGCGTCAATTTACTTTACATATATAACTTAGTGCAAGTTTGGTTCATAGTTTTTGGGGCTTCTGGGGCTTTAAGAGTCAAAACGCATTTGATAATCTTATTCGTCTAAACTTATCTTATTTCAATGTAACTTTTTTTTACTCACAAATGTGACTATTAAGTCCCAAATTCACCGCACCTAAAATAGTGCATGGTGTAGTTGAGATTTAGAAGTCGTCCAAATGCACTTTTCCAACGCACCAAAATAAATAAGCCCTTAATTCAACACAATGTGCTGATATTCTATGATTGATTTTTATTTTTTATCACTTTTACAAAAGAAAAAACTGTTCATATTTCATAATGTTAACTCACAAGAATGTGAGCCCTATTTACAATTCATGTGAGCGGAATTTTGCAATCCAAAATATCAATCCGCAGAAAATCCCCTCATTGTGCCGTGTAGAACTAAACAAATGCACACAGAAAAATTGTGATGGCTAATATCCGTGAAGCATCCGCCTCACTAATTGACTAAGAAAATTAGAGTCTTCGTCCTTATTTTGTTCCCCTCTGAATTTTCTTCCCGACGGCTGAAAGAAGGAAGAAATATCCCTCATCATCCTCCATCGATCCTAAATATAAGTGTACGAACCAGAGATTTCATCCTCCATCCCAAATATAATAGACAACCAGAGATTTCAGTTTTCACCCAAATCAATTTTTATTTATCCTTCTCTCTTTTTTACCAAAAAGAAAAATCTCTTTTTGTCTCTCTACTCCTTTCACGGTTTCAACACGGCACCACTATGTTTCTTTGAAAATTTTCCATTGCACTCTCAATTCATATACCTCGCATTCATCAAGCAAGCAATTACGTCTTTTTTATCCTCTAGCATTTTTTCTTTCTTATTTTCTAACTATTATTAATTTTTTACTTCTTGCTTTCTCTGTATCACAGATTTTTTGTAATATTATTTATTTTTTCCTTACAATTAGATTATTAGGCTTTCTGGAATTATAAATATGCATTTTTTTTTTGTGAATTATAAGAAAATATTATTTGTTTTTAGAGTAAAATATACTGACACCCCTTCTAGACAACAATAATAACACTCACCTCCCTTCTAGATTTTTAAGTAACGGGTAGTACCCCTACAAGTTTTTAGAGTTCACTAAATAGATAAAGTTACATATTTACCCTTGTATGTTATCAAATTTTAATTCATGGATAATATATATATTTAATGACAAAATTATGCTATTTTAATACAATACATTTTAATTATATTTTTATTTATAATTAAGATCATCTCATTCAAATTGTTGGTAACTTATAAAAAAATTAATTTAGTTTAATTAACATATTTTTGGACAAATGATGCAAATATTAAGAAATTTAAGTTAAATTATTGATGGAGTTGTTCTAATTAGAGTGAAATGAGTATGTTGATAGTTTAGTTTTTGGTGTCTAATTACAAAAATTATTATTTGAATTCTTAGTTTCATATTATGATTTTCATATGTTAAATTTTCTTGAGTATATGTCAAAATTTGGTATGTTTATTTTTTTGATTAAATTTTTTAGTATATATTTGGTGTTTTTTTGTGGCAATGTTGAATAAAAGGAAATGTAATAATATTTATTACTACTTTTATCATGTAAAAAGATCCTTTTTTTAATATATATTTTTTGAATAACAACATTTGTCATTTTTACTGTAAATAATTATTATTAAGTGTGACTTATGTTTAATTTAATATTTGAAAAAAATAATTAGCATAATTTTTAATACTTTTTTATATGAATTATAATATTCATTTTGTAACAAGTTTTGTCTAAGTTTGTTTTACGTAATTTTTAATATTTGAAAAAAAATAATTATAATTTTTTTTGTTAATTTTCACTTTTTATGGGTATTAAAATTTTACTTTTTAATTAAAAAAATTACGTTTGAATGTATTTTACGTAAATTTTAATATTTGAGGAATTTAATTAGCAAAAAGTGTATAAATTTATTCTTGATAAAATGAATATTTGTTATTTTTTGACATTTATGTTATTTATTTCACAAGTTCATAATTTAATTAATTAGATTAGTTTAAGTGAAAATGATAATATACATATTTATATTTAGTGGCATAAAACAGTATAATTGAATGGTGTATTGGATTTTATATTAAAAATATTTGTGAATATTAGTTGGTCAACTACTCTAAGAGTCGTGAATGTTACATATTATAGACTAGAAGGGTACTAACCGTTACTTAAAATACTAGAGAAGTGATAAGTGTTATTATGATTATCTACGGAGGGTGTTAAAGTATTTTACTCTTGTTTTTAAAGTTTGTGATAAGTATGTAAAAGTGTTTTAGTACTTCATTAAAATTAAATTTTGGTCAATATTAGAGAAAGACTACTATTTTATGTTCAATATTATTTAATATTTTAACTAATTATTTCACACGCATCACTTGTGTCTCAGAGACTAACGTGTGATATGAGAGTTTAATTTTCTTCAAAATTTAAGGATAAAATTGCTTTGTGTATGAACAAAGTAAAAATTTTATGCTCAACGAAAGCATCTTGTTGCCCATATCTCTACTTATATCTCTACTTGCAAGTTAAAAGTAATTTTGGATAATTACCAAAAAGCCGAAAATAAAACAGTAATTCAAAAGTGATATAGTCCACCAAAATACTTCGTTAAATGGGCTGTAATTAATATTTACCTTGAAATCACTTTAATATTATTTCTCTTTATAATTTTTCTCACCAACAAATTTTTGTTTTTAAATTATTAAAATTAATATAAAAGAACTGGACCTTTTTTTTTCAAGTGTATTTTATAAGGAAAAACCTTCATATACGAAAACCATATCAAAAAATCAAGAATACGTCTAGGGGGACATCTTTTGGGAGACATGGAAACTAGACATTTCCATGTTGGCTTGTTTATTTATTTTATTTTTTTTTGGTATTGACTCTAAACATATTTAATTTATGGATTTTAAAATCAATTTAAAAAAAATCTTAAAAAAAAAGGTGTAATTTGGATATATACCAAAAAAAAAGGGTGTATGGGCCCATACAACACCTTTTTTGATATATATTCAAATTACACCTTTTTTTTGGTTTTTTTTAAATTTTTTTTAAAATTCATACTATAAATATGTTTAGAATAAATACAAAAAAAAATAAAAAAGTTGATCATTGGAACATGGAAATGTCCAATTTCCATGTCCCAAAATAATGTCCCCGCAAGAGTACTCAAAAATCAAATGGAACTATCATTTTTTTGCAAGGAGGGAGTACAACAAAATAAACCCCTGTAAAGCCCTCTTGAGCTTCCACCACCAACCCCCTTTTATTTCAAATCTCAGTCAACAAAGGCATGGTTATTGCAATCCAAGGAACATTAACTGAAATTTTTATATATATATATACATTCTTATATATATATATATATGTAAAAATAACTAAATATAGCCTACTACTATATATAGCCTACCATGGCATGACAATTAAGCCATCACCTTCTTTATCTCTCTCTCTCTCTCTCTGTCTCCATAAACTCACTAAGCTCTCTTCATCAGTAACTCCAACAATGTCTTCAGTTCTGTCCAACTCATGCGATTTAACAAATTTTGTAGTAACTGAAGGAAATGGAGTAAAGGGTATCTCAGAAATGGGGCTCAAAACCTTACCAAAACAATTTATTCAACCTCCTGAAGAAAGAATAGACCTGAGCAACATTGTGCATGAAGAGTCCATACCCATAATAAACTTGTCAAATTTGGATGATCCAGATGTGGCCGATTCTATATGTGAAGCAGCTGAGAAGTGGGGATTCTTTCAGATTGTGAATCATGGTGTCCCCATTGAAGTTCTTGAAAATGTGAAGGAAGCGACTCGAAGGTTCTTTGAATTGCCTGCAAAGGAGAAGAGAATGTTTTCGAAAGAGAATTCGCCTACCAATAATGTGCGGTACGGAACAAGTTTTACTCCTGCAGCAGAGAAAGCTCTGGAGTGGAAAGATTACCTCAGTCTCTTCTATGTTTCAGATGATGAGTCTTCTGCATTCTGGCCTCCAGTGTGCAAGTAAAAATACACACATATATGTTTTTATTTTACTAGTATAACACACACATTATACTAACTGTCACGCAAAGATTGTCATCTACATACTCAAAGCTGTTTTCGACGGGTCT
The DNA here is from genome assembly GCA_034770075.1 of Aralia elata. Classification (NCBI taxonomy): domain Eukaryota; kingdom Viridiplantae; phylum Streptophyta; class Magnoliopsida; order Apiales; family Araliaceae; genus Aralia; species Aralia elata. Next base: position 9,881,836 of record CM068387.1, read on the forward strand.
TAAAATCAGTGTCAGTTCTTTGCAGGAGGGATGTAGCATGCTATAGTATGTCCGTCCCATAAAGATTGTGATACACACGTATGTATGTATATATATGGGAGTGATCCATGGCTAAAAGTTGCTACGACGTGTGTATTAGCTAACGCATTTGTACTAAATTTGACGACCTTAATTTCAAAAAAAAAAAAGAGGAAGGAAATCAATCATACGCAGCATAAATGGTGCGTGTGAGAAGTTCTCGTACGTACCATTATGTTGCGTACACAATTTTTTGATTTTTTCCCTACACGCCATAATGGTGCGTTCGGATGATATTTTTTAGAAACCATGTCCGTTGAATTTAGGAATAAACGGTACAAGATAAGTTAACTATTATATACTTCCTATCCACCTTTGACTATGAATCATTTCCCCCATATATATATATATATATATATATATATTATAGAGAAAAAGTAATTTAAGGCATGCCTTAGCCAAGTTTGAATAAAGTTACTTCGTGAAACTTTAATAAAACGACATAGTTTTATCCTAGGGTTAAGTTTTTCGTTTTTCCATTTTATATAAAAAATCTTTAATTATAAATTTTATATAAAATTAGGTCGTTTTGTTAAGTAGTATTATTTAGATTACCTTTGTCCATATATATATATATATATATATATATATATATATATATATATATATATATGCACACACTTCTTTCTAATTTGATTACGTTTTTGATGGATTACTTCATTATTTGCTTTAGGGATCAGGTAATCGAATTCATGAAGAGGTCTGAATTTGTCATTATAAGGCTGCTAAAAGTGCTAATGAAAAGGCTGAATCTGAAGATGGATGAAACTAAAGAATTACTTCTAATGGGATCAAAGAGGATTAACCTAAACTACTATCCCATATGCCCTAACCCTGAGCTCACTGTCGGAGTAGGGCGCCACTCGGATGTCTCCACACTAACTTTCCTCCTTCAAGACAACATCGGGGGACTATACGTACGCAAATTTGAGACGGATAGTTGGATTCATGTCCCACCTGTTACCGGATCTTTAGTGATCAACATAGGGGATGCACTTCAAATAATGAGTAATGGTCGATACAAGAGCATCGAGCATCGTGTGGTTGCTAATGGAAGCAAGAGTAGGGTTTCAGTGCCAATCTTTGTGAACCCTAGACCGAGTGATCTTATCGGTCCTTTTGCTGAACTGCTCGAGAGTGGAGAGAAACCGATGTACAAGCAGGTTCTCTACTCGGATTATGTGAAGCATTTCTTCAGGAAAGGCCATGATGGGAAAGAGACAGTTGAATTTGCAAAGATATGAAAGTTTAATTTCCTCCTTAAAAAAGTACTTCCTCTGTTCAAAATAGAAGAGCACAATGATAGCAGAATACAAACAAAGTGCTCTTGCATTTTGGAATAGAGTGATAAGCAATAAATAAATAAATAAATAAATTACGAACACGTGTATTGATAAAGTTGAAACTAGTCCTTGATGCAAATATTTTACTTAATGTTTTTAATCTATGATCGATTACTGTCGTTTTTTGGTTTTAATCTTTTTCTCTTCACTAGAACTCCATATTGCTTCGTATATTTGTTGAGGGGAAAGAACGGGATAAGGAACTGCATGGAATTCATTTCCCATTTCTGTCTTTTTCTTCTTCTTTTGTTTGGGTAAGTAATGAGACAACAACAAACTCCTAAGTCCTAATAAAATGGGTTGATTTGATCCTTCTCCAACAGATAGGCTTAAATATCCTAACTGTTCTTTGAATTACTCTAGTTTAAATTTCAAAGTTATCGTGTTGTTATTTTCTGTTAAAGAACAATTATGTAATTTGTATAAATATACTTGCTGTGTATAATGAAAAGGTAATGCAGTTCATATATCATTCTTTTAACCTCTTTATGGTATCAGAGTTTTTCACGGTTTAAACACCAAATTTTATTTTATTTTTATTTTTTTGTCGTATTATTTTTTTATTATTAAATACAATGATGTTTCATATTTTCCATTTTTGAGTTTAAATTGACGAACAAGAAAAAAAAACTTCGATTCATAGTTTCTAAGTATTTTACTATCTACAATCATAGTTGGTCCTGAATTTTCTAATGCCTGGGGCCCCCTTTAAAGGCATGCACAAACAGGCTGGCCCAGGGCCCCCTTTAAAGGCATGAACAAACAGGTTGTGCCTGCCCTGGACTGATCGAGGCCTGCCAGGTTTCAACCATTGACCAGGCTAGGCCAGGTCAGGCCTGATAATCAAGTAAAATTCATGGTCTCAAAAAGCCTATGGGCAGGCCAGGCTTTCGTTTAAACTTTCATGCCAACTGCCCTTTTAATCTTGAAACTATCCTTTAGGCAGGAAAAGAGAAGTTATTTTAGACGATGTGGGACTTTTGTTGCTATATCTCATTGCTTGGTTAATTGTGAAACTCTCTTGTAGCTGTATCCCATTTTTTAGACGATATGGTACTTTCATTTGATGCTTAATGTTCTGGTATTAGCTTGGATTTTTTAGACGATATGGTACTCTCATTCTATTCTCATTTCCATTCTCATTCTCATTTTTATTTTCATTCCAATATTGTAACCAAACATACAATAAATTCATTATCATTTATATCTGAGTTAACTCTCTCTTTTCTTTATAAAAAAAAAATATATGTAAGAGGATGAGGTTTTTTTCTCTCTCTCCCCCTTAAATTCCCTTTGAAATTGGAAAACACAAGAGAAAGGGGAAGAAAAGAAAAAATGAAATGAAATCTAAAATTTTGAGTATTTTTTTTTACATTTTACTTTTAATTTTCTTTTCTTAATTTTCCTCCATATTTTCCAAATTTCAATAGTGAAGTTTCCTTTTTGAGGAGGAGAGAAACCTCATAGCTTCACTAACCTTTAATCGAATGCCAAGTGTCACCAATCCACTCCCACAAAGACTTCTATATACATATTTTAAATCTCTTGTAGCATCAAAACTACTACTAATTTAAATAATTATTAGAAAGTCATTGAAACAGAGATATTAACACCAACACAACTTTTCCTTCTCATGCAATCAACAACATTTTACCCATTTTCTTTTTGTAAACACCCTGTTTTCTCTGCAATGCTCAAAATACTCAACAGAAACCTCATGCGCCTCCGTTCCAGATTCCGGTGGCCGATTCTCCGCCGGTCCAAACCAAAGCTTGTGAGAATAATGTAGCAATCTCTCATTATTTATATACTAGGAGTTATTAACTTGCTTCATGATACTGAATAACCTGAATGAAGATAAGTAGGAATAATCTCACCATATTTTTTTACTAAATGACAAAGTCCCACATTGATTAGGTGATAAAAAGCCAAAGAAATTTTCCTTATAAAAGATCTAATAAGTAACAAGTCAAGCTTTAATTGCATAGGACCAAAGCCCAAGGACTATGCTTTGATCTTTATTGTAATATCCTTTGTTTTTTGCATTATTTATACAAACAAAATTTAGCAAAAAAAAAAATGGTGCCTCCTCATCTTTGGGCTCTGGGTTATCGCCTTGGTAGTCCTGGGCTAGGGCCGACTCTGTCTACAATATAAACATAACAAAATTAATATAATAAAAAGATAGAACAAATGATATATCTTACGATTTTATGGATTTATGTTTTTGTTGATTACGCATGAATAATAGTTTGTTTAGATTATTCATATTTTTTCATGAAAAAAATAATATTTTCACATGAGTTTTTTTCATGCGAATGTAAGAATCACTCACTATTTATGTGAGAGAAATCACATAAAAATATCATTTTTTTATGTAAAATATTAATTTTATTTTTTAATTTTAAAAGAGATATGTAAGTGCTTTTATAATATAGTGAGTCAATTTTATTACTTTATCCAATCTCATCTATCTATCTATCTATCTATCTATCTATCTATCAATCTATCTATCTATCTATACTATAATTAAATAGAAAATTTAGTTTGTTCACCTTTTTTTTGTTCGACCTTAATTTGACTTTTTCTATATTAAGTCAACTTTTATTATTTCTATATTAATTCAACTTTCCTACATTCATTCAATTCAACCTAATATAATTTTACAAGGAAACAATATCATCTTGCCTAAAATTAGTTTGTTAATATTATCAATATGTACATTATATACTCCTTCTGTCTCCAAAACGATGATTAAAGGTACAAATATTTTTTATTCCTAAAATGATGAGATAAAGTACATAAAGTGAAGAGTAACTAAATGAAGGGTAGCAGATGCCACTGAAAATAGTGTTGTCGTTCGCTACTATTAGTAGCGAACGTAACCCGTCGTCCGCTACTAATAGTAGCGAACGTGAATTTTTCAGTTTTAATTTTGGTCGTTGGTTCCTATATATATTGAACGATAGAGATGGTGTTTGCCCATTTTTTATCTATAACAAGTATTTGCTATGGATCTAAATAGGACAAATAACATATATAATGTCTATTGTAGCTATCAACGGATGAGATGAAAAAGGACAAAATGTCATCCGCTATTAATAGTAACCGATGAAGATCAGTAAAAATAGCGAAAGGTTGAATTCACAACACTCTTTTAACCTCGCGGGTAACTAAATTGGGGCAATTATTTACCCTAACCCCCACCAACGTCTCTTTCGTCGATTATACGTTCCTCTCCCGCTGATTACATGTTCCATCTACCTGCAAATTCATAGATCGCCCACAAAATCACAGTTTCTACAGCTTGGAATGAAGATTGTTGTTATAAATCCACTAAAGCATCAATTAATCGGTATGTAATGCGTATGCATCTCACTCTCTGCTTCCTAGTGGATGGGTATTGACATGTACAAGAACCTTGAGAAATTATTATATGTAATAGATGTTTTGCTGCATCCAGTTCAATCCATTGTTACTGCGCGCGTGTCAGTTTGATTACTTTGTGTACCATGGCTTTTGTTATTTAAAGTGTTGAGTTTTAGTAATACGTCTTAAGTTGCACACTTTCGTTCTTTAAGGAGATGCTTATGAATGTTATTAACACCGGTCCAATTTATTGTTTCTCTGTCGATCTCCATCCGCTATTAATAACAACGGAAGGTTAAAAAGTCACGAGAAGAGATGGTTGATTATGTCTGACTTTAGGGGTATTTTAGTAAAATGGTCATGCAGATAACCTTTTTTTCGTTTTTAATCTCATCTGTTGATAACTACTACAATGGACCCTATGCTATTTACCCTATTTTAATCCATAGTAAATATTTGTTATGGATCATTCCCCTATATATATATATATATATATATATATATATATATATATATATATAATTATCGTTGATGTAAAATTCATTATTACTTAGATTTAGAGTTTGAGAAGGAAATAATTTTCTCATACAAAAAACTTACCTAACATGAAATTTTCACTATATATCTTAAAACATAAATATAATTATATATATATTAAATATATCATAAAAGGTTAACAAATCATAAGATCATAATTTACCTAATATTATTTTTTTTTTGTTATCATTAAATAAGATTAATAACAACTTAGACTATATAATTTGAGGAAAAAAATATTTTGTTCACAAATATCGTCTTACATAACTTTTGATATTATTAAAATATAAGTATAATTATATTTCAAGTATAAGTAGAATTTATTCTTACTTACATAATAATATAATTTTAGAAGGAAACTATTTAGAAGGAAGCTATTTTCTTATTAGGATCATCTTACTTAATATTATATTGGTACTATTATTAAAATATAGGTATAAATATATATATTGCCCAACTATATTATTAAATTATCAAACCAAAATTAAAAAATAATAATTACTCTATCCAATAATATATTTATAATAAAATTTTAATAACATCATAATTATAATATAAGACATGTGGTGCATGGGTATACATGCTAGTATTAAATTTTTGAAAAATAATATATATTGCGAATTTATATATCGATTTTTTTATCGCAAGTTATGTGAATAAGTTTAATTAGTAATACTTTTACGATGTATTTGATATAGTTGGTCAATTTTATAATTTTATCAAATCTCATATATTAATATACGTCACAATCGTAATTTGGTGAAATCTTTCGCAATATATATATATATATATATATATATATATATATATACATATAATATAACAGGACTCTAAAGTCATGTTTGTTTGCAAAAAATATATTTAAAATTATACTGTTTGTCTTAATTTAATATTACTTTAGACTATTTTATCTTATGATGAGGGATTAATAGTCCTTTAAATAGTCCTATAAATTATTATTTGTCATTTTTAAAATTATTGATAAAAGATTAAATAATCTCATAATAAATGAGTAATTAATAACCCCTCTCATTTTAAAATATCAAAAAAAATTATAGGACTAATAATTTTATATTAAAGAACTAATAATCTCTTATTAAAAAATTAAATAATTTAAAATAATATTAGATTAAAAAAATAGTCCAATTCCAAATCTTTTCGTCGGTACAAAACTTAACGATCGCGTTCGGTTTAAAAAATCACAAAACGGTTATTCATCCTCTTCTCTGTGATGGCAAGCGAATTAGCGAAACCCCCTCTCTTGTTATGGAAAGCTCCCTCTCTAATGGAAAACAACTAGCAATTTTGGTGATCGGCGATTAGCGCAGGTGATACTTCTCAGGTATTTCTGTTTATTTCTCTCTTTCTTTCTACTTTTGTAATCTTGTAAAGATGGGTTAGGGTTTAATTTGTTAGGTTTAAGGTTTAATTTTGAAGGTGTATGATTCAAATTCAGGTTTTAGGCTTCAATTTCTAGGATTGGGGTTTATTTTTATTCAATTTTAGGGGTTAGGGTTTAATTTTAGGATTTAGAGTTTATTTTTTATTTAATTTTATGGCTTTAGGGTTCAATTTCAGGGTTTGGGGGTATCAATTTTTGCCTGTAGGATATAGATTTTGAGGTTGGGGTTTGTGGTTTGTGGTTTAGGGTCCAATATTAGTGTTTTAAGGTTTAGTTCAAAGGTTGGGGTTTTATTTGTAGGAGTTGAAGTTTGTATTTTCAGGGTTATGTTGAAACGTTGTACGCTTGTTAAGTAAATGTTAAGTACTAGGCGATGTATCTCCAGCTTCTATCCTTTTCTTTTACATCGTAATTTGTGTAATCTATTTTATTTTATTTTTTGTCCAAAACATAATGTGTGCAGAGGCTAGTATTTTCTATTAAAATAAATTAACAGTTGTTTATTTTTGGTGTAGTTTGGATTAACAAATCTCAGAGAATCAATGAAGAACGCTAAAAAGGTGATCCCAACAGCAGTTGGTGCTGGTGCTGTTGGTGACGAAAATGTTGTAGAATCGATTCCTTATGAACTCGTTTTTGACATCTTTACTAGACTCCCAGTGAGGTCCCTTGGCCGTTTCAAGTCCGTCTCTGCTCATTGGAACTCCACCATTTCATCTGACACATCTTTCATCCGATCCCATTTCTCCCATTCTCTCTCCATTAGACCCAATAATCCCTTCACCCTCCTCATCACCTTTCCCAATCGCTTTGATTTGGAACGCCTAATTTACTCCGCCACAATACAACCCCAAACCCTAACAAAATCCGAACTTCAATTCTGCCTTGCCGTCCCCGGATTTGGCAGCCGCCCTGTATCGCAATCGCTCCACGGGTTCATTTGCTTCGATGTGGGTTCATCAGGCCTTCGGGTATGTAATCCGAGCACCCGTCAATTCGTTTCGTTACCCACCACTGAATCGGAGACTCATTACGACCCTTTATTCTCCCATCATTCCACAACCTCTTTTGGGTTTGATCCGCTTAGTTACCAACACAAGGCGATCAGCACATGGATCATATGTAAGGAGGATCCCGCGAATGAGGTGATGATAACGGAGCACAGGGTTTGTACTTTGGGTAATTCTGAGCAGAAGCAGTGGAGGCGAATTAATGGCGGGCAGCCTCATTTTCCGTTTACTGAAAGTCTTTGTATAAATGGGTTTGTTTATTATAGGGCTTATACAAGAATGATGAATCCGGGTAAAATGGTTTTGGTGGCTTTTGCTGTTGGTCGGGAAGAGTTTAGTTTTATTCCATTGCCATATGATTGGGTCGATCCCGGGAAGAATTCTGTTTTGATTGAATGTGATGGAAAACTGGGTCTGGTTAATTACCATGAGCTTAAACATGATTCTAACCACTTGGAGATGTGGGTTTTGAAGGATGAGGAGAAGGGAATTTGGGACAGGAAGATTTTAATGTTTCCTCCAAATTGGAATGAAGGTTTGGATTTGTATCTTAATGGGACTCTGCAGACAGGTGAGATGATATTTGCTCCGCGTGTTTTAGCTAAACCATTTTATTTGTTTTTTTATGATACAAAAAGTAGTTGTTTAAGGAAGGTTGAGATATGTGGGTTTCCTGAATTTGAGTTTAGGTTTGGTGATTCTTGTTTTAGTATTTGTGTCTATGATCATGTGGAGAGTGTTTTGTCATTGGCTTAACCAGTTTGGTACCTTAGCTTTTGGAGAAATAAGATTGTCTGCACTTTTTCGCAATTTAGTCTTTGAATTGGAGTTTATGTTAGTTCTTTTTATGAAATAAAGCATTCCAATTTTTGTCTGTTTGATTACATTCTTTGTTTAAGTGAATCCAATTATTATCACCGGTTTTAAGTTACACGTAGTGGTTGGCACGGTTTAAGTTTGTTGCCATTGCACTGGCACTTTAATTTCTACTTTCAACTGTTGTAAAGGATCTGGTTAGGGTAAAGTTGACACTAATTTTACTGTAATAAGTTCATATAGTTTTTTCTTGCCTGGGTTATAGAAAATATTGTATTAATCAATATAATAAAAAATTATAAAATTTATTAATGCAATATTTTTTATAATCCATGTAATAAAAAGCTATAGAACTTATTAGGGTGATAATTTCACCATAGCCTGAAAAGTGCGATTTGTTGCTATTTGTGATGCCACTGAGCTGACACTCTAGTTTGTACTTTCTCAACTTCTGGAAAACTGCAATTGATGATACTTACAAGTTGCATATGTAGCGTAAGTCTAGAATGTTCAATTTAAATAATAATAATAATATTAATAATAGTAATAATAATAATAATATTTATTATGAAAATAAAATTGATATTTTTATAAGTAAAAATGATAATTCTACAAGATTTTTCTCACATAAATAATAAATGAGCCCGACACTAATGTGAGAGGGAATTTTTGAAAATATCAAAATTTATTTGTAAAAATATCAATTTCCTTACGAATATGAATAATAAAAAGAATAAAATTAGAGTTTCACTATTTATTATGGAAATTTTTGGCGGAATTAAAGTTACACATGCCAGCACATGTGATTGAATAGAATTGAAGTTATTCATCAAGTAATAATTTTAATACTCAGTTCAACTAACACCAACAAACCCAATAACAAACTGCTTATTTATTTCTCTACAACTATTTAAAATGTAATATAAATTATAAGATTTATTATTTTTAAATTTTAAAATGAATCACTTTAATTTTAAATTTAAAATTCTCTCGACCAAAAAAAAAGAATTAAAATATTTTAATTTAACTTTTTAAAAAAATTAATATTAATCTTATATTTTGGAGTGGAGAGAATATTAATTAACAATAAAGTGCTATTAAAATGATTACATAAGAATGGTTCAATATTGAGAGGAAAAAAAATTGTTGTTATTAAAAATAATAGTCACTGCATGTTAGTGATTTTTACAATATAATTAAGTAAAACAAATGTTACTAAAAATATATCATTTCTATTTTTAATTTACTTTATCGATGGAAGATAGTGTGTTAAAGCATGAATAACACATTTTTAAACTTTTAATGTTTGAAATAAATAAAATTCCTGCTTTTCTAAATGGACTATAATGTCCCATTGTCAAAGTACCGAGTTATTTTCAATTTAAAGAGTTAATTGCATTTTAGATCCTCGAAGTTTACCCATTTTATAATTAAGTCCCTAAAGTATAAATCTTTTCGATATAAACTCCAAAGTATGTTTAAGTAACCAATACAGCCCCTTTTCGATTTTCCAACAAGATTTTAGCCGAAAATGTTTGAAACATATGGTTTGACCGTATTTGACATATTAAATCCGTATAAATACTTATAAATATTTATTTTGACTTATTAAACCAGTGTAAATCCTTATAAATAATAATTATTATTTGTTAAATTATTAAAAATAAATATTAATACAAATATTACCACATACAAATTTTTTATTTTAAAATTAAAAAATATATATCACAATTTAAAATTTTACAGATTAATTTAATCAAAATTAAATAATACTCTTTTGTATTAAAAAAGCTCACACAAAAGAAGAAGAAAAAAAAGGCCAAACAAGTAATCAGTGCCACAAATAAAAGGCCAAAAAATTAATTAGTATAAAAAAATCTATTTTTTATACTGATTAAAAAAGCTCATACAAAAGAAGAAGAAAAAAAGCGCCGAAAAATTAATTAGTACAAAAAAAGTGCAAGTTTTTTTTGGATACTGATTAAAAATCTATTTTTTATACTGATTAAACAAAACTCATACAAAAGAAGAAAACAATTGTCAAAAATTTAATCAGTATAAAAAATGTCCAAGTTTTTTCATACATACTAATTAAAAAAGCTCATACAAAAGAACAAGAAAAAAAATGCCGAAAAATTAATTAGTATAAAAAAAAGAGCTAAATAATTAATCATATAAAAAAATCCAATTTTTTATACTAATTAAAAACGCTCATACAAAGAAGAAAAAGAAAATAAATAAATATAATTTTGATTATTTATGAGCTTTTTGAAAACAAAAAAAAAAGTATTATTTAATTTTGATTAAAATAATTTGTAAATTTTTTAGTTGTGATATAATTTTAAAATAAAAAATTTGTATGTGGTAATCTTTGTATTAATTTTTTAACTTTAGACATTTAATTTTAATACGTCAAAATAAGTCAAATATTTAATCGTGTTATAATAAGCTTTTTTAATACAAAAAGAGTATTAATACGAATTTAATTAATACGTCAAAATAGGTATTTATACGGATTTAATACGTCAAAAATAAGTCAAATACAGTCAAACCGTATGTTTCAAACATTCATGCCAAAAATTTCACTGGATTACCAATTATGGTCCATTGTACTTACTTAAATGTACTTTGGAGTCTATATTAGGAGGATTTTTACTTTAGGGCCTAATTGTAACACATGTGAAACTTAGAGGGTCGAAATTGCAATTAACTCCAATTTTAAACATATAACCAAACACTTTAGTCATATATATGTATAAGATTTTAAAACTTTAAACTTGATCAAAATAAAAACTGAAAATTAAAGATAAAAGATGAGATGGGAACCAATTAAACAAGCCTAGATATGTAATTCTTTATTTTCCAAACTCCTCAAGTTGTCTCTTAACTAGGATTCTCTGTTTCAGTCAATCTCCACCACTTCATTAGTTCATGTGTGTATATATATATAGCACATCTCAAGAGCAGAACATTTATATAGCAGAACTCCTTAAAGAGCAGAACATTTATAATGCACTTCCGTGGTTTTTTTTTTCTCTCTCTCTCCTCACTCGGTAGCAGAGTTGTCCTTCTCCCCTTCGAAATCGACCGAAGGCTTCTCCTTAGAAGCACAAATCGATAAACAATACGTATCCCCTAGATGATAACCAAAACAAAACCAGGAACCAACCATTTCAGACCAAAATAAAACCCTAGCTAATCAGATTCGGTAAGGATTTCGACTTCCACGAAATCCGTTCCAAGCCAAAACAAAGGAATCCAGAGTACGAATCTCCCTATTTCAGACCAAAACAAAAACCTAGCTCATCAGATTCGGTAAGGATTTCGACTTCCACGCTCCGATTCGGTAAGGATTTCTAAATTTCAGTATAGTAATTTCTAGGTTTTATGTGAAACTCATTACTTTGCTATTTGGGTTTTTTTCATTGGTTTTTTTACCACTATGTCTCTCATCTATTCCGCTGTTCACCACGATTTATTATAGGATTTGTATTAGAATTTTCTGTATTGGATGTCTCTCATCTGTTCCTCTGTTCTTTGTATGTATTAGAAGGTATTGAATGATTAAGGCCTTCAAAAATTCAATCTTCCATGACAACAGAGCAGTATATTTGTTTACTTCAAATAGTACTGATTTACTACACTAATGATTTCCTCTTCTTTTTTCCCCCTTAGTTTGTGTGGGTTTTTTTTGGGGGGGGGGTGGGGGTGGGGGAGGTAAAGTAGACTACTGCCCTGAAGACTGTCATAACCAGTGATGTGACTTGCAAGTATGCCTAAAGCAAGTTCCCTCATAGTATAACTTTGTTAACAATCATTATCCCATGTGTTGTTAATTATCAAAAAAAACAACCCAGTTGGTATCAATTTTCTTACAGAAGTTGGTGTTTTTTATCCCACTTTGAAATTACACTACACCAGTCTACATGCATACATTCACATTTCTTGTTTAGGTTTGTTCTGATCTTTCTTCTTTATTGCCACTACCTAGTAAATTGTTGAAAACAACAGTTAAAACTGAACTTATGGGAAGAGCAAAATGCAGGGTATTTTAGCTTAAATAGATCTTAGTCGATATCAGATATTTGCATTCATAAGTTGACAGTGTCTACTTTGCCTCTCAGTCACATTTTAGAAATAAAAATCAGCAATATAGATTGTCTTGTATTCAATCATTTGCATGATTTATATTGCCCTGCGTTTTGCTTTTCATTTACTCCATATTAAGTGGAAATTACCTGTGAGTTGTCGGTCTCACAGTGATAAAAAAAACTTTTTAAGCTAATTCTCGAGTCCTAACTAGTTATAAAAATCCTTATGATTCTTGAGATAAAATGGAAATTGCCTATGCATGCTTAGAAGTTAGTATTAAAAGGGGCATTATGTTCTTTTCTGAAACCATGCTAAAAGTGTGATACTTTTTCAGTCAACTTATTTGCTTATGTAGTAGGAATTATTAATAGTGAAAACGTCATTCATGACTTAGATATTTAAATTTAACTTTCATAGTGGAGAAATTTTATTTTACTTTTTGGGTAAAAAAACCCTGGTTTTTTATTTATTTTGTCTTCGTAGGAACTTGAAAGCAATAAAGTTGTTGTTGTTAGTTTATGTATAAAGTTGTTGAGTTCTTTATTCTTTATTGTCTGCATTGAATATTATTGTGTAGGTGTAATTATAATGGATGACATGGAGCATGAAATAGGGAGTTGCGGGAATAATGTAGAAATGGGTTTGGAAATAGAAATGGATGGAGATGACTTGAGTGTAGATCAGGGGTTGAATGTGAACAATACTAAAACTTTTGTCTACTATCCTCAAGTAGTCGAAGAGTTTACGCCTAAGCTAGGTCAAGAATTTCAAACATTAGCTGATATTCACACTTTTTACAATACATATGCAATGCATACTGGTTTTAGTGTACGAAAGTTTTTTGAGATAAAAAAAGGCGGGAAGCGATGAGATTTATAGGAAGGAGTATGTGTGTTCTAAGCAAGGAAAGGTTAAATTATTAGCCGATGTGGTTGTAAAAAGAAAACGTGGATCGACAAAAAAAGGTTGTAGTGCAAGAATTGTAGTGCTAAAAAGAAATAACTTATACGTAATTACAAAAATTGAGGAGGGTCATTGTCACTCATTGTCAACCCCACATAAGAGGCATCTTTTACGATCGCATTGTAATGTGTCAACTGCCCAAAAATCTTTGAGTCAACAACTTGGCATGGTGAATATACCACAATGCCAATAATAAAATTTTCTTACAGTTCATTCGGGAAAGTTTGAAAATATTGGTTGCACGCAACGAGATTTGTATAACTTTGAAAGAGACAAACACAATGAGTTGAAGGGACATGATGGTGACATGTTGAATGAGTACTTAAAGTTAGAACAACAAAAGAATCATGCATTCACTTTCACAATTGACACGAACGATGAAAATAGGATTATTCGTTGTTTCTGGGCCGATGCAAGTTCTCGACGAGCTTATAATTTTTACGATGATGTAGTCATTTTTGATACCACATATAATACTAATTGTTACGGAATGATATTTGCACCACTACTGGGGGTTAATAACCATGGTCAAACTACTGTATTTGGTTGTGCTTTCTTAAGTGATGAGACCATAGATACTTTTATTTGGCTTTTCAAGTGTTTTTTGAAAGCCATGCCAGGTGATCCACCTGTGATTATTATCACCGATCAGGATCCGGCTATGACAAATGCAATTTCAAATATCATTCCTAATACATTTCATAGGTATTGTAGTTGGCACATCTTGACCAAATTTTCAGAGAAGATTGACGCAGTAAAATTCAAAGATTATTATAAAGAGTTTTCAGATTACATTTGGACTTCGGAGACTGTGGAAAAGTTTGACTCCACTTGGGTGGATCTGGTGGAGAAAAGTGGGTTGAATGCTAATAAATGGCTACAATCAATGTATGACATCCGTTGTAGATGGGTACCCGCACATGTGAATTATGTTTTCTCAGCCGGCATGTCAAGTAGCCAACGAGCGGAGAGTTCTCATTCGTTTTATAAAAAATATGTTTCTAAAAAAAATTCTTTAGTGGATTTTATGATTCAATTTGGTCGGGGCCTTCAACATCAATGACATGTAGAGTTGGTTTCGAATAACAAAGATTTGGTTGAAAGGCCAAGAATGAAATATCGGCATGACTTTTTAGTTCAAATGGTTGATATTTATACACATTCTACATATTATAAATTCGAAGAAGAGTTGTTTGAAAGCTTGAATAATAGGTTTGATCTTATTAAGGAGGATGTCAACTATCATGACTATAAGATTTACCGAAGGAATGTCAACAACTGTACAATAAGAGAGATTCATTATGACAAATCTTTGGATTATGCAACATGCACTTGAAAAAAGTTTGAGAGTTCGGGAATCCTCTGCCGACATGTGATAGCTTACTTGCATAAGTATCATGATCTTAACAAATTGCCTACAAAATATATTTTGAAGAGGTTGACAAAGATAGAAAAATCAAGTGGTGTAGTTGATGATAATGGTTTGGCGATAAAAGATGACAAGCCATACTTACTCTTGCGGAGCTAATTAATTCAACAATCTTTAGATTTCATTGATAGGGCTCTCACAAATGAAGAAGCCACAAATATTTTAAAAGAATGTTTTGGTGATGTGGATGAAAAGATATTATTGGAAAGAATGGTTCCGAAAGAAAAAATGAATTGGAGTGTGGTAGAATGACTGTATCCAAGTCAGTTAACAAACCTTGTACTTATGATCATAGTTACGTTGAGCCAAACCAAGTGCGAGCAAAAGGGTGTGACAAAAGGCTGAAGGGTGGCAAAGAAATGGCTTTGGGAGGAAAAAAAAGTCCCAAGGGTAGACGTTGTCATAGATGTGACAAACTTGGTGTGACACACGATAAAAGAAACTATCCGATGCTTAATAATCGGTATGCGAGTTTACTTATTTTCACTCTGTCTATTTGTTTAAATTTGACTTTGACTTTGTTATTTGTTTAAATGTAGAACTGGAGCATAAAATGATGATGCTACTCATGATCTAAGTGTAGATGACGATGAAAGTGATTCACCCCCCAAGATTGCTATAATAACAGAGATTTCTTAGGTTTCTTACAAATCACTCAATGTCTATACTTATCTCTTTACCAGGACACTGTTTTCCTTAAATTTAGCAAAAAATTAATGATTTCACATGTTCTATGCAACAGTTTAGAGATCCTGGTGTGGCTTACTTTCATGGTGGAGAATGTTGTCCTATGTCCTCAACTAGTAGTGGAACTTTTGACATAACTGATGAAACAGAGGATGACTATCTTCTTAGCTACAAAGTATTTTTTTCATGCGTATAGCCTTTTTGATGTGTATTATCTTCTTAGTTACAAAGTATTTTTGTTTACCATTTCAGTATTTGGATCACCTTGTGTCTTGAAGACCATGTATAATTTGAATTCTCTTGACTTAGAGGTTTTGTAAAACAAGTTTCGTTCCTTTATGTGGTGGTTGGTTCCTATATTTACCATTTTGTGTTAATAGATGTGCATATCTAAAATTCTGAGATGTGATGCTTCAATTATTTTTTGTTTAGCTTAATTTCGTATATGTTTTCAGTGGGGAAAAAATAGGGTTTAAAATTTAATTTTTCAAAAAGAGAGTCTTGAAATTTTGCATTTAACACAAAACCAACCACCACATCAGTGCATATTAAATTGTATCTGGAAAAGTATTGTTCTTAGTACTAATGCGTATAGGCAAAATGAATGCTAATCGAAGGGGAGAAGGACAACTCTGCTACCGAGTGAGGAGAGAGAAACAGAAAAAAAATACGGAAGTGCCTTATAAATGTTCTGCTCTTAAAATGTGCTGTGTGTGTGTGTGTGTGTGTGTGTATATATATATATATATATATATATATATATATATATATATTAGCTCTATCATTGATTTGCGCTCCTTACAAGTAGAGGTGAAAATAATTTCGAGTCGAACAATAATTTGTTCAGATTCTGCTCGAAACCTTTTTAAGGTACTTAGAATCGTACTCGAATTAAAATTTTATTTTGCAATCTTTACTCAAATTCGAATTCAACTTGTTTAATTGTATTCGAGTTCGACTCGACTCGGCTTGTTTTTTAGTCGAGTTATTCGACAACATTTAAGACATACACAAATCATAATTGAATCATTTACATTATGATAATGTAGATAAAATTAACTTAGTCAACTATTTAGAATAATTTGTATTTAAACTCTTCATACTAGATTTCAAGTCTTTTAAAGAAATTAATGAGATGATATTATCACTCTTGAATCAATTGATGGACATGTACGGGAAAATATAAATCCTTTACAGTTCTCAAAGTATATGGAAAATTTAATTATTAAATACTAAATGTTAAATGAGTATACTCGATACTGTATACGAGTAAAGATCAACGAACTTTGTATCGAGTATGGATTAGTGAGTTAAGAAAAATTCAATACTCTAATACTATGTTTGGTTCTCATTCCTTGGCATGTATGAAATGGAATGACTTAAGGAATGGAATGGCTTAAGGAATGGAATGGGAATGGGAAGGGAATGGTCATTCCCATTTTTATATTTGGTTTGTTCATTCATTCCGTCAGGAATAGAATCACCATTCTACTTTAGGTGTTTGATTTACATGAATTACATTATGAATGGAATGAGAAATAATTTTATTCATTTTTTATATACTACTAACTTATAAAAATGAATGAAAAAATAGATTAAATAGAATTAAAAAAACATCTTCATTAGAATTTTTTTATTTTATATTTTTATACATTTAAAATTCAAATAAACACCTTCATGATTTTTTTTTAAAAAACCTTGAAACCAATACAAATCATATATAGAATTAAACAAAAAATAATATTCTTGAGCATCTCATAATAGTTTATTCAATGCAGTAGTAAACTAAGATTATTGGTTTCTATGCCCAATGATGAACAATAAGTTGTTTACCAATAAACTGTTTAAATAATAAGTTGTTTAAATAATAAGTTGTTTACTATTAATAAGCTGTTTAAATAATAAGTTGTTTACCAATAATAAGTTGTTTGCCAATAAGTTGTTTACTATTAATAAGCTGTTTATCAATAATAAGCTGTTTAAATAATAAGTTGTTTACCAATAAGTTATTTAAATAATAAGTTGTTTAAATAATAAGTTGTTTACCAATAAGCTGTTTAAATAATAAGTTGTTTACCAATAAGCTGTTTACCAATAATAAGCTGTTTAAATAATAAGTTGTTTATCAATAATAACCTATTTACCAATAAGTTATTTAAATAATAAGTTTTTTACTATTAATAAGCTGTTTACCAATAATAAGTTATTTACTAATAAGTTGTTTAAATAATAAGTTGTTTACCAATAATAAGCTATTTACCAATAATAAGTTATTTACCAATAAGTTGTTTGAATAATAAGTCAACTTATATTTTAACTTATAAGTTATTTTAAAATAAGTCATTCCCAAATAGGCCCAAAGTCAGGTGAAAAATGAACGAAGCGGAAGGGAATGAAATAAACCCACCTATTTAGAAAGGAATGAAAAATAATATTTTAGATAGGGATGGAATAACTAAAGGAATGGAATGCTCATTCCAACTGACTAACCAAACATGTTTTTAGTCATTCCAGAAGGAATGGTCATTCCATTCCCAGCTCATTCCATTCCATTCCCACCAACCAAACACAGCATAAATGAATGAACAGTAGGCAGCTCGTATTCGAATAGTATAAGTGTTCGAGTATCAAAATTTATGGATTCAAATTTGACTCGTTTAAATATCGAATCTGAGTCTCGCTCGAATTTTTCGAGTTAATCTCGAATCGAATTTCGAACTACTCACGTTCATTTTTAGTCCAATCTACAAGAAGACAAAATAAAAGGCTTGCCTCAACATTAATCAGGGAAGGAAATATTTCATCAAGAACTAGAGGTAATTAATACACCCTCCGTCCCAGAATAAAAGTCTTTATTACTATTTTAGTTAGTTTCAAGTTAAATGTCTACTTACCTTAAATAATTTATTTGTTACAATAATTTGTCTATAATATCCTTAGTATTAATTGTCATATTTCTATTCTCTATGCATATTTATGGAGTATCACTAGTTATGTGCAGTCATGCAGAAAACTATACAATTAAATGAGAATTTAAATATAAATAATTTTATTATTTTATTTTCTTTCTTAATATGTACAAAAAATTAACCAAAACTTTTATCTTGGGACGAAGAAAATACTATTATATATAAGTGTTAAATTAATATATTCATGTTGCACGTAGTTAATTAGATCATAAATATATGCCTTAAACTAATTAATTAAGTCATTCCTTCCATTATTCTTTTTGCACGTACTTTCATATTTGTAAGCTTAATTAATACCAACATGGCGTTACATGTGTAAATAACATGAGTAAAATAGGAATTTTATGAAATTTTGGAAGACTATACAAAAAGATGTAACATTTTAATTTAAAAAATACAAAATAATAATACTTAAATTTGTAAAGACAAAAAAGAAAAATAAAATATTATGATACGGGACGGCAAAATTGGTGCCAATAGCCATGGTAGCTTTATAATATAGATAAAGTTCTTTTATGTAGGAACGGTTGGCAGCTTGAATCACTTTTAGGAAAATTAGTCAAATGAGCATATACCCATTTGGGTTTGATTTAAATTTTCCCCATCCTGCTCGACCTCAATACAATCTTATAGGATTATGGTCGGGTAGGAGAGATTCCTTTCCGTAACCCTCTCCGACCCGATTATATATATGTATAATTATTTTTAAAATTACCCTTATATATATATAATTATATAACTATATAGGTTATATAAATAAAAATTCATAGCACTTGTAAACAAGGTGTTACCAGTAATCTAAAATATTATATTGTCAAGAAGGAAGTGAATTACAGAGTCAGAATAAGAAGTAGTCGTTAGCTCCTTGGGCGCAGGGTGAAACGCACCGTTTTATTCCTTCAGATAGTTCTTCAGTAGTTTACTAAACGCTGCGTTTGGTTTAGGAATGAGCTAAGCTCAGTCTTTCAATTATGGACAAGTGTACTTGTCTTGTTGGTTTGTTTCCTCGAGTCGGTTAGCAGCAATAGAAGTTGTTAGTATATATCACATGCTATGAGCTGTAAAGGATTTATGAAATTGATGAATCAGTTATTCAGTTTTCTAATTTTCTTTCTCTACAAGACATTTTCCTTCATTCTGCATTTACAAGTTTATTTATAACAAATTGGTATCAGAGCACTCCCTGGGACGATCATGGAGGAATCCACCACAAAACCAAGTCTACAAAAGCATGAGAAGGACCTTAAGGCCATGAAAGGGCGATTAGATCAAGTCCAAGAGCTACTTCAATCAGCTCAGGACCAGTCGAAGGAATGATTTGATAGAATGGAGGAGCAAATGATGAGCATGAATCAAAAGATGCTCAGCTCAAATGATGAGTTGATTCAAAGGCTGACTGAGGTCTGGGCGACGCCACAACGCTCAGCAGTCGAGAAAATAACAGTCTCTGAGGTGAGCATTTAATCTCCATCTCCCTCGATTCCTGTTACTCTGGAAAAACAACCTCTGATTTCCCCTAAAACAAGGGCATCCTCTCAATATCCATGGGGAATGCCTCTTAATTTTTCTCACAATCATATACAAACCATGGCTACGCCTACTCCTAATCTGACCACTTTTGGCACCATACCAAATTTAACAATGACCACTCAAAACCTTGCTAATAGACCTTACTGAGTAAATTCAACTAGTAGTAATTATTTTCAAAATTGTATGATAACTGAATCCATGATTCCTCCTCTTAGAGCTGGATTTCAGCGTCAACCCTCTAGCCTTACCTTTACAACTAGTGGAATTACTAGCGCAGAGCAATACTCAAATCCAGTAACCAGTGCTCACCCCGCCTCTTTTACACTCCCTTATTCCTACAACTCTGTTCCCCCTATTACACCAATCAGTACACACACCAGTTTTCCCACTCCTATCACTCCCAATTACCAACAGACCACAGCATAAACCTCTGGACCATATCACTATAATATTCTCCCGTATCAGCCACCACCTCTGAATTCAAATACCTTCCATTCCCATCCAAACAACTTCGAAGGAGGTTTAACCAGATTACACAACAACCCCTACCTCACATTACCATTACCCAAAATAAATTTTCCCAGATTTGAAGGGAAGGACCCCAGAGGTTGGATAAAAAGGTGTGATAAGTTTTTTCAGCTGAATCCACTGTTGGATACTAGAACCAAAGTTCTGTATGCTGCTGTTCACTTAGAAGGAGAGGCTGATACTTGGTTTCAGTCATTACAAAATGAGTACCCAGCAATGGTTTGGGAGGAGTTTGGGCAGCATCTGTGCAGAAGGTTTGCGAAGGGGATCCATGAGAACCTGCAAGGCCAATTTAACAAGTTAATACAAAAGGGAAAAGTAGATGAGTATGTAAGAAAGTTTGAAGAGCTAAAAAATTACATGGTAGCTCAGGATAGAGCACACACTGAAGACTACTATGTTGAGAGTTTCTTAAGTGGATTAAGGGACGAAATAGCTAATGCTCTCTACATCAATAAACCAACTACACTCAGAGAAGCCATCAATCAAGCAAGGGGTCAGGAAATTTATTTGGAATCTTTGGACAAAAGGAACCATACTACAACTAAGGGAGGAACTGGAGTATGGGGGCAAGAAATCAGGAATATTACAAACCCTAAGGGAGGTTCAAGTTTAAACAAGGTGGGAATTGGGCAAAAGACCTATCCACTTAAAAGGCTGTCCAAGGCTGAAATGGCAGCTATGAGGGAAAAAGGGCTTTGCTATAATTGTGATGAGGTTTTTGTGGCTGGACATAGGTGTAAGAATAAACACCTTTATCTACTAATCACTAAGGAAGATGAGGAGCAAATTCTTGAAAACACAGAATCTGAACTAACAATAATTCTTCAGGAGGAGTGTGAAGAACTGCAATCAGATGGTACCTGCTCAGTTTCTATCCATGCCTTAACAGGAACTAATGGAATACACACAGTTAAACTGAATGGACAAGTTAAGGATAACCAAATTTGTATATTACTAGATAGTGGTTCAACTCACAACTTCTTATCTAGTACATTGGTCAAGAAATACCATCTGCAAATTGAACCTTGCTCACCTATTAAAGTGACTGTGGCAACTGGAGAAACAATTAAGTGTGACAGGAAGATTAAAGGCTTTAAGTGGAAAATGGAAAATGCAGGTTTTATGACCTCTGTATATGTAATACCTTTGGGAGGTTATGATGCTATATTAGAGGTACATTGGATGAAGTCAGTGAGTCCAGTTCTGTTTGATTTTGATAACAGACAAATAACTATAAACTGGAAGGGAAAGAAGATGACATTAAGGGATCAAGGTGACTCCCAGCAAACTTACTCAGTACAAGTAGAGGAAGAATTCCACTGGAAGCCCAAGGAAGACACATATTTTCTGGTGCAGCTGCAAGCTATAGAGGTTTCACAAACAAAAGAAGAGGAGATTCCTGAGGGCATACAACAGGTGTTGGAGGAGTATTCCGATGTATTCAAAGAACCAAAAGGGTTTGCCCCCCCCCAAGGGTCCAAGACCACTATATTCCCATTATGTCTGGAAGTCAGCCTGTCAACTCCAATCCCTACAGGTATCCTTACATTCAAAAGACTGAGATAGAAAAGATTGGTTAAAGAAATGTTAGCCAGTGGTATAATCAAACACAGTACCTCACCATATGCATCTCCAGTTTTACTAGTAAAAAAGAAAGACAATTCCTGGAGATTTTGTGTAGACTACAGGGCCCTAAACAATGTCACCATCAAGAATTAATTTCCCATTCCCATTTAGAAGAATTGCTTGAAGAACTTAAAGGAAGTCAGGTGTACACTAAACTAGACCTAAGAAGTGGATATCACCAGATGTTAGTGGTAACACCTGGGGACACTCATAAAACAGCCTTCAAAACTCATTAAGGGCATTACGAATTCCTAGTAATGCCCTTTGGCCTAACCAATGCCCTCGCAACCTTTCAATGTGTCATGAATGAAGTTTTTTAATCCATGTCTAAAGGAAATTTGTGTTGGTGTTCTTTGATGACATATTAGTATATAGTCCCACTGTGGAAGAGTACCAACATCACCTGCAGCAGGTCTTGGAAATACTGAGAAAGAACCAGTTGTTTGTTAAGAAATCCAAGTGTAGCTTCTTACAGAAAAGGGTGGGAATACTTGGGGCATATCATCAATGCTAAGGGAGTGGCTGTTGATAACAGGAAGGTTGAAGCAGTTTAATCAGTGGCCAAAGCCTAAATGCCTCAAGTCCTTGAGGGGGTTCTTAGGACTTGCACGGTATTACAGAAGATTTGTCAAGGGATATGGGATAATAAGCAAGCCTGTAACCAACCTCCTTAAGAAGGGAAACTTTCAATGGACAGAGGAAGCAGAGACAGCTTTCAACAAATTGAAGGAGACTCTTTCCATAACTCCAGTTCTTGGGTTACCAGACTTCTCAAAGCCTTTCAAAGTGGAAACGGATGCTTGTAAAGGAGGAATAGGGGCTGTACTAATGCAGGAAGGTCAACCTCTAGCATTCCTTAGCAAGGCTCTAGCAGCTAAGCACCTAGGACTGTCAACCTATGAGAAGGAGTTGTTGGCTATAATTATGGTTGTGCAGAAATGGAGGACTTATCTGTTGGGGCAGAAGTTCATTATCAAAACAGACCATGAAGCTCTTAAACATTTCATGGAACAGAAACTAACAACATTAGTGCAACAAAGGTGGGTTTCCAAGATGCTAGAATTTGACTACACAATCCAGTACAAAAAGGGGAAGGAAAATATAGCTGCTGATACACTCTCCAGGAAATTCAGGAATGGAGTACAATGAACTAGCTGTAACCGAAGTTGTCCCAATTTGGAAGAAAGAGGTGCTAGAGAGCTTAGAAGGAGATCAAGAAGCACAAGAAATAATAGCTTAGTTATTTTTGGACCCCTCTAGTTTGCCTGAGTTTCAACTGCAGGGGAGAATGTTAAGAAAAGCAAGGAAAAATTTATTTAGGTAGCTCTGGAAACACAAGAGCAAAGGTGTTGGAAATGATCCACTCTAGTCCAGAAGGAGGACATTCAGGCATTAGAGCCTCTATAAAGAGGGCTGAACTGGTTTTTCTATTGGCCTACCATAAGGAAGGACTTGACTAATTTAATCAAAGGCTGTGAAATTTGCCAAAGAAATAAAATTGAGCATATACATGCTCCAGGGTTACTGCAACCTATTCCAATTCCAGACCAAGCATGGGAGGTGATTACAATGGATTTTATAGAAGGACTTCCTAGATCTGATGGCAAGGATACTATATTGGTGATAGTTGACAAATACACTAAGGGGTGTCATCTAATGGCCTTAACTCATCCTTTTACAGCTACACAAGTTGCCCAACTAATCCTGGACTGAGTAATTAAGTTACATGGACCCCCAAAATCCATTATCTCAAATAGAGACAAGATCTTTGCTAGCAACTTTTGGAAGGAATTTTTTCAGTCTTTGGGAACCCAAGTTAAGCTTAGCACTGCATTCCACCCTCAAACGGATGGACAAACAAAAGAGTTAACCAATGCATAGAAATGTACTTGAGATGTATGACAGGGCAGAAACCAAATCAATAGAGCAAATGGTTACCCATGGCTGAATGGTGGTACAACACCTCTTTTCATACTGCCACTGGAATGACTCCATTCAGAGCACTATACGGTGTTGATCCTCTAATATTTAGTTACCATCAGGAGGGCCAGACTAACAGTCCTATTGTAGCAGATTTTATCAAGGAAAGGGAAAATATACAACAACTATTAAAGGAAAATTTGCAGAAATCACAAAGAAAGAATGAGATTATATGCTGATAAAAGAAGGACTGAAAGGGAATTCCAGGAAGGGGATGAAGTGTACCTTAAGCTCCAGCCCTATAGGCAAATGTCAGTCGCCCATAGAAAGAATTTCAAGTTGTCAGCCAGGTACTATGGTTCTTACAAGGTCTTGCAAAGAATTGGAAAGGTAGCCTACAAGCTACAGCTACCACAGACTGCTAAGATACACAATGTATTCCATGTATCTCAGTTGAAAAAGAAAATAGGCCAATCAAAGGTAGCACAACCAGACTTACCTCCTTTTTCAGCAGATGGAGAAATTAGACCTGTTCCAGTCGCAGTGCTAGACAGGAGACTCATAAAAAAAGGGTCCACCACCCAGCTACCATGGTTTTAGTCCAATGGTTGAACATAATAATTCTAGAAGATGCAACCTGGGAGGCTTGGGAACAGATAAGCAAAGATTTTCCAGACTTTAATCCTTGGGGACAAGGATTAAAATTAAGGGAAGGGGAATTGTCAAGAAGGAAGTGAATTACAAAGTCAGAATAAGAAGTAGCCGTTAGCTCCTTGGGCGTAGGGTGAAACGCACCGTTTTATTCCTTCAGATAGTCCTTCAGTAGTTTACTAAACGCTGCGTTTGGTTTAAGATTGAGCTGAGCTCAGTCCTTTCAACTATGGACAAATGTCCTTGTCTTGTTGGTTTGTTTCCTCGAGTCGGTTAGCAACAATTAGAAGTTGTTAGTAATATATCACATGCTATGAGCTTGTAAAGGATTTTATGAAATTGGATGAATCAGTTATTCAGTTTTTCTAATTTTCTTTCTCTACAAGACATTTTCCTTCATTCTGCGTTTTTTTTTTATTACAAGATTTATTCATAACATATATATTGTTTGATTTTAAATTAAAAATAATTGAGTAAAAATAATATAAAAAAAAATTTTAATTTAGAAAAAAGGAATTATTGGGAACGGGGACGAGCACGAAGTAATTGTTTTTGGGGTTGGATGGGGTTCCAGGGGAACATACTCACTGGGAGGGCGGGTATGAAGAATATAATTACCAAAGTTATTGATCCGTTCTAGAATATATTAGTATTAATTTTGTGGCACATATTAAATAATATGATTGCGTAATTAAAATAAATAAATAAATAAATATTTGAATAAGAATTATAAAATATGGGAGAGATCTTAAGGATAAAAGGTAGAAGAGAGAAAAAAAAAGATTACACAACTTCAAGAAGACATTTATTATCTCTAAATCACCTTTAATAAAATAGATAAAACAGATCCTAACTATACTTGGTATAATTGTCATGGGAGATGATATTAACATGGTTAATAATTATAAACATAACTTAAAATGATGCACTCACAATGTATACATCAAACAGTGTTAGGATCATGAACACGTTATTAAAAATAAGAGTAATTTTTATCTAACATAAAGACTTCATTATTGATTTGTCATGATGTTAAACAATTGTTTATGTATTCACCATCGAAGCATATCAAACTTTTATTCCATAAGGATAACGGCAATTAAATAAGTTCTTCCTTTTCTAACCTTGTTGTCAAAATAAATCCTTCCATGTATTGTAATGACGTGAAAAAACCAATTTTTGATCTAATTTATTGTGAAAAAGGGAGATACCCTAGAGGTCTTAGAAATATTTTGGACATGTGAATTTTCATAAGGAAGAATGTTAATTTTTTGTTTTTTCAAAAAATTAGGAAAGGATCATTTGTGAAGGATGTGTCTGTCGCAAAAAGATGGAAAGTCCGACTCAAATAATTATTTTTATACATTTTGTAATTACTTTATATCTGTTATATATATGATTAAGATATATATAATTTAATATAAACAACGAAAGTGTTGTTAATGAAGGGATTCCAACTATACTTAATTTTTTTAAAAAAAAATTAAAAATCCCACTTTTTGGAGAATACAATATAATTACATAATCAAGAACATCATCACCTATTACAATATTAGTAACCAATCAAATCTCATTAAAAGAGAAAGAAAATAAACTGTGATGCCTCCAAATTCTTTGTTACTTATTATAGCTAATTTGGTGGTCACTATCCTCATACATAATCATCATCTTGCTTGCTCTACAGTTATAAATTGTCTCATAACAAATATACAATTCTTCATTCATACATTCCCCAGGTCTCAACTTACTTCATTAGCATAATAATTCTTCTTGTTTATTTACAAACTATCTAGGTTATCTCATAACATATCATATATTAAGAGATTATTTATCACAATCCGTCGTTGCAATTACGATACATTCAACTTAAGACTATGTTACATCATAAATTAACTTTATACCCTTCCATTAAAGGTTATAACAATATACATAACATATACTATTACATTAATCTCGGTCTTGATCTCAGATTTTACTTCAATGCTCTAGACTTCCCTACTCGACTCCTCGGTCCCTTCTATCTTATCTGCAAAAGTTTAAATATAGCAAGGGTGAGCATTCAAATTATCAAACAAGTCTTAATATTCAATAAAATAATTTTATAAGATTTTTGCATCTTGAATAAGCATTAAAAAAATATTTTTTTTTTAATCCCAGATTCAAGGAACAATAAATCTTGAAACCAATGCTTAAACAACATTACCCATAAAGCATATCATAGGTCAGATTCAATGAAAATTACGAATAAAAGTACTTTCAATAGTACAATTCATCATAAGATTTTGAGATTAACTTCGATTCAAAAGAAATTTCAAGTTTAGCATCACAATACTTTTGAAAATCTCGAGGAAATTGATGTGGTCATATAGAGGACAAAAAATTCTTTCCAAAGTGTTCCATAGTCATAATGACCAAGAACCTTCTTTAATGTACCATGATGTGATCAGTCCATTGGTACTCTTTTGTTACACGTAACATTACTTTATCATATCCACATCGTATTTTAACAGTGTAATTAATAATTCTATTCATTTTTTCATCATACTTTGACGGTGTTCTATTCACGTTATCATATCCGCACTGTATTTTTTTATACTACTTTGATGATTTCGTCATTTTTACACCGTCATTGAACAGTGTGTTGTCGACGTGCTGACATTTTTAAACAGGTTCCATATATCTCAGTGGTGTTCTACTCAGTCATGAACTCAAGGAATTCGCCCCAAGTCAACTTGGTTTGGAGCAATAACATTCTCGTTCGATAAAATTCCAATTCAGAATAACTTTCGATATTTGCAACTAAATTGCATAACAAATAATATCTTCAACAAATGAGTCTAGCCAAATATGAATGGCATCAACTCTTATAACAATTATCATGATCAATATATCAAATGATTTGATTATTAAATAAAAATGAAACATATATAAGTTCAGTTAAAGAATTCAAGTACACGGAGTGCAGAAACTAGTTGCTTGTTTATATTCATTTTCCCATTTTCTCCACTTCTGTCCTTTCTTGGATTATCTACAACATTACGGGAGATTAACTTATTATTTCTCGGAATAAATTATCCAATGTTGACGGTAATTTTCTCAAATTCCGTTTCCGAGGTCGAGAACACGTTTTAAATCCATTTGAAGAGCATTTTGTTTTTTTCATTTTTGTATTTCGATACTCTAACAATATTATTTTTCAGTAAATTGAAGTCCCTTGACTTGGTTTTAACTCATTTTCATCATAAAAAATTTATTACATTATTTTTGCTAATTTTAAATAGCTTTTATTAATTTTTCTCATTCTAAGTTTGTCCCCATAGGTAGTTAGGAAATTCATTTGGTCAATCACTCTTGACCAAAGATGCATATATATGTATTAGGATCTTTGTTATTTTTTCAGAATTTTTCAGATTAAGTTAACTATTTATTAAATAGTCATTTTTGTCCCAATCTTCCAATAATTCAATAATTCTTATAATTCGAAATTAAGTCTAAAAAATTCTTAATTTTGGATGATGGTATTAGTATCACCTCATAGTATTCAAATCTAAAATGCCAAGTTCAAGTCATTTACAGAGAGCAAGTTATGTTATTTTTATTATTTTAAATTCCAATACTATTTAATTCATAATTAATTATCTACAACTTCGTTTGAAGCTCAATTTTGGACAACACCTCTCCTATACCATAAAGGTCAACCATGCTTTCGAACTCCAAAAACATAACCTCAAGGCAGTGGGTTTCACTGTACAAACCAGCCTCTTTGCAAAAATTATAATTATTAATCTAGAATGAGCAAAATTATCAAATTCTCAGGGTTTGTTATAGACTTCCAGAGCTACAACATACTAAAATATGAAGCTTCTAGCTCTTTATGGCTTTGAGAGTTTATGGATTTTATAAAAATAGGACAAAAATTGCCCTTGTTTTCTCTTTTTCTTAATTTTTTTCAACCTTGTTTGTTTAATGTTTTTTCCGATCTTTGAGTTCCAAGTTCTTGATTTATGAAAACTAAAACATAATTTTACTATACATAGTAAGAGTTTAATAATTTCACCGGAAAATATTTTTTTTCAAGAGTTTAAATAGATTAAAAGCATATTTAAGGATTACCTTTATTAGATTTTGTTATCTGCTTTTTTCTCCTTTGCTTTCTTCTTCCAAACTTCAAGATTTTCTTATTCTTTTCCTTGCAAACTTCTCTCTCTCTCTCATTTGCCTTGCCCAAAATTTTTAGGGTGTTTGTATGAGTTTTGTTTGTTTTTTGTTTTATATATATATATATATATATATATATATATACACACACACACAGAGTCCGGATCCTATACATACTTTCTAAACATACATATCCACTTAAACATATATACCTATATAAACAAACCATTCCCCTAATTTGGTTTCTTTCTCCTAGCTCACACAAAAATCGGGTCAACACTCTCCTCACACTCTTTTCTCTCTTCCTCACACCAGCCAAATCGTATGCTTCCAGTCTCTTCTCCTACCTGCACCGACTTACTCTGCTAAGAAGACTAATCTGCTAAGGTAAGGGTTTATTTTTGCAGAAAAATCAAGTTTTTTTAGGGGGGATGTAACTTAGATTTTGGGGGAAAAACTTTTGGTATGCTTGCTGTGTATTTTCTGAAAACACAACCCAACCCAACCCAAGATGCTTGCTGATTTTTGCTGTTGTATTTGTTGATTTTGGGGAAGTTTTTAATTTATATTTTTTTTTGAATTTGCTAGTCAATTTTTGTACACTCTATTTTCATGTTAAAATTGCTTGATGGCAAGTATTGGAATGGCCATAGCTTAAAGCTAGTGATAGTAAATAATATAATAATTGTATACAATAAGATGAAGAGGAATTGAGCCATAACTGGTTGTGTGTGTGGAAAATTAAAGAGAGTTTTATTTTGATGGAAGCTAGCTGTGATGGCTGTTGTATTTGTGATTTTGGGGAAGTTTTTGATTTTTTTTGTTTGATTTTTTGCTGTGCAGGTACGCATTTATAACGGATGTCATACATTGATTGTAGCCATTTATTAGCATTCAACCTACTTTTCTCCACCAGCTCCACCCAAGTGGAGTCAAACTTTTCCACAGTTTCTGAATTCCAAATGCAATCTGAAAAACTCTTTATAATAAGCACTAAATTTTACTGAGTCAATCTTCTCTAAAACATTGGTCAAAATGTGCCAACTACGATACCTATGAAATGTCTGAGGAAGGCATATGTGAAATTGCATTTGTCATAGCCGGATCCTGATCGGTGATAATCATCTTAGGTGCAATTACCTGGCATTGCTTCCAAAAAACACTTGAATAGCCAAATAAAAACTATCTATATCTATCATCTCATCACTTAAGAACGCACAACCAATATATAATAGTTTTGAATCGGTTAAGACCGTCTAGAAGTTGCATCGGCCCAAAAAATAACGAGTAATCGTTTTCATCATCGTCTGTGTCAATTGTAAAAGTGAATGAAGAATTCTTTTGTTGTTCTAACTTCAAGTACTCATTCAACATATCGCCATCATGTCCCTTCAACTCATTACGCTTGTCTCTTTCAACGTTATACAAATCTCGGTTGCGTGCAACAAATATTTTTCAAACCCTCCCGCCTGCATTGCAAGAAATTTATATTGTTGGCATTGTGGTATATTCACCATTCCAAGTTGTTGACTCAAATATTTTTTTGGGCAGTTGACACATTACGGTGCGATCGTAAAAGATGCCTCTTATGTGGGGTTGACAATGGATGACAATGACCCTCCTCAATTATAGTAACTACGAACAAGTCATTTCTTTTTTACCACTACAATTCTTGCACTACAACCAAATCTCGTAGATCCACGTTTTCTTTTTACATCGACATCAGCTAGTAGTTTGCATTTTTCTTGCTTATGACACACCATAACTCCTTCTTACAAATCTCACCGGTTCCCGCCTTTTTTTTTCTCAGTCCACTTTCGCACACTAAAACTAGCATGCATTGCATATGTATTGTAAAAAGTGTGAACATCGTCTAATGTTTGAAATTCTTGAGCTAACTTAGGCGTAAACTCATATGGCTACTTGAGGATAGTAGACAAAAGCCTCCTCATTGTTAACATCCAACCCCTCTGCACTGAAGTCATCCCCCTCCATTTCTATTTTCAAATTATTTATGTAGTCAAAATCCATTTCTACATTATCCCCACAACTCCCTATTTCATGGTCCATGTCATCCATTTTTAATGAACCTGAAAATAGAATATCATACCATATTTATATCAGTTATCTGATCAACGTAATATGATTCTAATATGCTGAAACCTTAAACAATATTCATTCACTAAAATTTCAGTTCCACAATCAACACATGCAATAATTGTTCTTAAACAATCTAAATCAGATTATTCAACAAGTACATGTGAATAAAGTCCCCCTTAAATCATGCATTCCATTAACCAATAACCATATATTCCCCTCAAATCCCAAGCAAAGCATCACATCTAGCTTCCATTTGGCAGCCAAGAAGTTCAATTTTTCTAAGACATGCTTCATAAACTATGACAAAACCAAACAAAATTACAGGAATGTGTACTATCACTTGAGAACATGAACTATGCCAGTTCAATTACAGTACTATCAAAATTACAAAATTACAGAATGTGTACCATTTATAGAATTACATACTAAAATACACAACAAGCAAAATACACAGTAAATACACAGCAAACATCAGCAAAAAAAATCAAAAAACTTCTCCAAAATTAGCAAATACACAGCCATCACAAGCTAGCTTCCATCAAAACAAACTCTCTTTAATTTTCCACACACAGCCAGCTATGGCTCAATTCCTCTTCACCGTTATTGTAACAATTATTATATTATTTACTTCACTAGCTTTTAAGCATAGGGCATTCCAATACTTGCCATCAAGCAATTTTAACATGAAAAGAGAGTGTACAAAAATTGACTAGCAAATTCAAAAAAATATATATAAATCAAAAACTTCCCCCAAAATCAGCAAATACACAGCAAAAAATCAGCAAGCATCTTGGGTTGGGTTGGGTTGTGTTTTTCAGAAAATACACAGCAAGCATACCAAAGTTTCCCCCAAAATCTAGGTTACATCCCCCCCCCCCCAAAAAAAATTGATTTTTCCTGCAAAAATAAACCCTTACCATAGCAGATTGGTCTTCTTAGCAAAGTAAGTCGGCGCAGGTAGGAGAAGAGACTGGAAACATACGATTTGGCTAGTACGTACGGTGTGAGAAGAGAGTGTGAGGACTCGAGTGGGCTGGTGTGAGGAGAGAAAAGAGAGTGAGAAGAGAGTGTTGACCGATTTTTTGTTGTGAGCGAGGAGAGAGAAGCCAAATCAGGGGAAGAGTTTATATAGGTATGTATGTTTAAGTGAGTATGTATGTTTAGAAGGTATGTATAGGATCCAGATAGATAGATATATATATATATATATATATATATATATATATATATATATATATATATATAACCTACTTTTGGTTGGTGGTCCAAAACTAGGCCACCACACCTCTTTTCATTACAACCTTGGACCACAAATCACCCAGAGACCAACAAGGCTCTCTACTCCCTCCAATAACCGGTCACTTGGGATTTAAGTATTTACCTTTGTAATTATATTTTCTCGATTAGGGCTTCGAAATATCATATAAACTTACTAACCAAATAAGTCTCACAAAAAGATGAAACAAATTTCACATAAAGGAAGAAATAAACTCACCTAAGTGAGAATCGAACCTGAGACAACTCAGTCTTAATCACTAGATTAATACCTCATAGGCTATAATTAAAAAAAAATTAAAGTACATGTCTAACATTAATTTAACTTCAAATAGTTAAATATTATAATATCACACTACTCAATTAGTGAAAAATATATATAATAAAATAAAAAAATAAGAAAAAATAATACATTGTATTGATTTCTTAAGGTTTACACTGGAAACACGAATCTAGTTCATAGCTTGTTTACTCCTTGCCTCATTTTTATTTTGAGTCTCCAATAACCTACAAGAATTTTTTCCAAGAGACGAGATAAAATTAGTGTAGATGATAGCAATAAACCAAGAACATGTTACACTAGTTCATACAACATTGTACATCCATGTTTTGTTTATGCAATGTCATAAGCTTCAATTGCTTCCTCTTGGATGCTCTTAAAGTTGAAGCTCAGTGACAAATTCATTCAACATTAGGAAGAGCGTTAATTATTCTACTTCGATGATTTTAATGATGACAAAATATTGTCTAGCTTTGTATCTTTGTTCTTAATTACAGGTTAATTAATTTTTGAACATGAAGTTTTTCGAGCTATAAGAATTTAAAAGAATGAAGATTTCAAGATCTTTAGGACATTTATGTAAGATCTTTTTCTATGCAATATATTTTCAAGGCTTTAAGATTTAAAAAGATCTTAAATTCTTATAATTGATTTCCTGAGTTTATAAAATGGTTGAGCTGATCTTGGAATTTAATAAAATATAAAAACTTTATACGGGCATGATAATTGGATAATGAGCTATTTACAATTTTACCTATTTGTATTTTGAACCCCCCATAACTCTATGCAGACATGAGCTCTTTACAATTTCACATATTTATATTTTGAACCCCCATTATTAAAAAATTGGGGGTCAAAATATAAATAAGTAAAATTGTAAAGAACTCGTGTCCAATTATCATGTCCACATAAAAGAGCTCAAATACAACACGAGCATAACTAAATTATTCTATCTCAACGGATTTTTATTCCTAAGATTCTGAATTAATTTTGAAGATTACCAAAATCGGTTTGAAATATTCACATAAATATATTTCCTTCATAATAGATTTTGTTAAGTTTGAAAATCTGATGCTTACCAAGTCTTTGTTTGTCCAAACTGATTTTCAAATAATATGTCCGTTGGGATTAAAGAAATTGGAAAACTAAAGTTTTTAAATTCTTTATCATTTTAACAGTTTTCCTTGTTTAAAAAAATATAGTCGTTACACTTTATTTTCTATAAATACCTAGTCATACCATTCTTGGAAAAAACCAACTAAAACACTCTAGCTTACAATTGGTGAAAATAATCTCATCTCTCTTAGCTATGCCAAAAGCGTTGATTTATATTGTTTAGCTACAGATTATTAGTTTTCAATTGTAACTTGTTTTCAACTCAATTTCTTATCTTATAAAAAGGAAGTTTAAGAGAGAAACAAGGTTTTCTTATATTGTATAATGAGATTTCAAGGGAATAGATTTATTCAAATTAGGGAGCAAAGGTACTCAAGCAAGGAGGTTTCCTCAAAGGTAGTTGTATGCTCAAGATTATTATGGATAGTCTATTGTTAGAAGGAATTTTAATATTTTTGTAATTGATTGTTTCTATATTTAAAAGGGAAAACCTGCTAGATATCAATTGATTAATCTGGGTCCCTTAGATGTTAGGCCATTAGTTAGAGTGATTATGAGCCGAATAAAGTAGTATACTTGTGTGTTTAAGCATTGTTTTACTTTTTTTTTTTTTGGTCTTGCATAGATTTTAGTATTACTGATCCCTGCCACTTAGTTTATATATATCACTTTTTAATAATTAAATACAAAAAGAAACTAAATTCAAGTTAAAACAAATTTACAATAGAAGAGCAGTTGATTGCAATTCAAACGTCTATCAATCTTATTTATAAAACACAAATGATGCCTTGGCATCCTCCCTTTCGGATTTTGGTACCCAAGTATATAAGTGATGCTCTCCAAATAATTTTCTTGTCCTTTGTGAGTCAATCTTTTGACATTCCCAACTTAATCATGAAAATTTATGTGTTGTTATCCTCTTGTTACACAAAATAAGAACGCGTGCAAATATTTTAAACGTAGAACGGACAAATAGTGGGTAATTCGGCGTAAAAATTGTTTGGAATCAAAATCCAAACCTGACAACTTACTTTTTCCCATATTGGCTGGCTTTGATTCTTGTATTTACTGAATCCAAATACCATTTCAACCCATTCACTATGATTCTTATATTTGTTCAACCCCCAATACATTTTCCATTTCAATATGGTCCCACCCGACAATGACAGGCT